>CM057452.1:125965000-126565000 GCA_016271365.2 Neoceratodus forsteri
CGACAGGCGAGACCTGGAAGGAGCCAGGAGGAGCCAGTCATCCAGGTAAGGAAACACAAAATGGCACTGCCTTCAAAGAGCCACGACCATGACAGCCAGGCACTTGGTGAAGACCCTGGGAGCTGAAGAGAGACCGAAGGCGAGGACTCGGAACTGATAGTCCTCGTCTTCGAATCTGAACCTTAGGAATCTTCAATGGCTCCTGGCGATGGGAATATGCAGGTAGGTATCCTGCATGTCCAGAGATGCTAGCCAATCTCCTGCCGATGTGAGTGGGAGGAGAGTGGAAAGTGAAAACATCCTGAATCTCTTGTAGAAGACCCACTGGTTTAGATCACTGAGGTCCAGAATGGGTCTGAGGTCTCCGGACTTCTTCGGAACTAGGAAGAAGTGGGAGAAAAACCCTCTCTCTGACTCGACTGGTGGAACCAGCTCGATGGATTTTTTTTTTCCAGAAGGGAAGAAATCTCCCACCAGACCAACGCTCTGTGTTCCCTTGGGTATCGGGATGGAGGTGGTGGTCTGTCTGGAGGAAAGGAGTCGAACTCTATGGAGTGCCCAAACTCCATGAGCTCTAGTACCCACTGATCAGAGGTCACCTGACCCCACGTGTCCACGTAGAGAGAGAAGCGACCTCCGACCGGCTCCTCTGGCTGAGTGGCCCAAGGAGGAGGGTCGCCTGGATAGTCAGGCATTTGGTGGGGGGGAAGGGCAGCAGTGGCTGCTTTTGGTTGTCTGGGGCGGAGGCAGCAGTGCCTCTGGCTCCGCCTCGATGACCAAAGCCCCCTCACTGTGTATGCTGCTGAAAGCGAGGTTGCTGTGGTTGATGTCCCCCCATGCCACGAAAACGAGGCTTACAAGCTCGCCCTGGTTTCGGGCGGTACATGAACTGCATGGATCGGACAGCCTTACCGGAGTCCTGCAGTCTGGTGATGATGCACTCTGTCTCCTCGCCAAAGAGCATGGAGCCCTTAAAGGGAGCATCTAGAAGGTTGGGTTGCATGTATGGATCGAACCCCGAGACCTGAAGCCAAGCATGGTGTCGGAGGCAAATGCCAGTGGCGGCCGCCCTTGAAGAGATGTCTGCAGAATCATAGGCTGAGTGCAGCACATGGGTTCCCATGTTTAAGAAGGTCTGTAAGAGTTTGACCAGCTCTGCCCGTTGAGGGCAATCAGGCATGCTCTGCACTATGTCCATTCCTTGTCCCCAAAGGGTGTTCTGGAATTGGACCATGTGTGTAAGGAAGTTCAAACTCCTTATACTGCAGGTGGCAGCAGAGTACACCTTGCGGACCATCAAATCCAGCTGCTTTGATTCTCGATCAGGCGGCTGGGTGCTCAGGTGTTTGGGCCTCTGCGAACGATCGTTAGCTGCTGAAATCACCACAGAGTCTGCAGTGGGTGGTTCGGCCAGGAAGGGATGGTCTGAAGGTGCCCAGTATAGATGATGAGCCTTCTTGGGCATGGCAGAGGAGGAATGAGAGTGCTTCCAGGTCACACGGGTGACATCCTGAAAGGTGTCGACCATGGGAGGGATGACCACCAGCTTTGGGTACTTTTGGCAAAAGTATTTAGCCAACTGCAAACGCTCGGGGTCCAGGGCCTCAGTGTCCCATCTCATGTTGGCCTGGATGTACCTCATCACCTCCATGAAACTGAGATCATCCGAAAGGATTTGGGAAGGCCCTCCATGTCCCCTAGGTCTGGCTCTGACTAGGCATCGGGGGACAAAGAGTCCGATTCTACGTAGGAGTCTGGAGAGGAAGAGGGAGAAGGACTGCGTCTCCTCCTCTTGCGACTCTTGTCTGGTAATGGAGAGGGAGAGCGGGTGGAACTCCGAGATCTATGCCTCCTAGACTTTTTGGAGCACTTCCTAGGAGGGGATTCCCCTTCCGCCCCACTGCCCATTGGTTCAATGTTCACCGGGTCAGGAACCGGTACCGGTGTAGGAGGGGGCGCACCCACTGGAAGGTCCTTTTTTACGGTATCCCACCAGTGGGAAAAGAGCTCCTTCACCTGTGACAGGTTTAGCTTGGGAGAACCCGGAGGAGGAGGAGCACCCAAGCCCGAGCCGGCATCGGTACCATTGTCTGGTGGTACTGGTGTCGGGTCTGCACCCTTATTGACCGGCATCAGCTGAAGGGGTGACATCGGGGCGGTGTCAGCACCACCATCACTGGGGTCTGGTGACAGCTGAACCAGTAAATGGGGAGATAGGGTGCCAGAGCTGACGTCGGGTGGAGCTGGGGTGACCGGCATACGAACCACAACTGGCAGCGGAATAACCGTCTTCAGGACCGGGGCCGAAACGGCCACTGGGGGATGAGGGTCTGGCATCTGCTTCTCCTTAGGAGCCGATGGATGTCCATGGGAGGCATGGGCCTTAGGACGGTTGGCTTTGTGGCCAATGTTTTTCTCGGCCAAGCGCCAATCAGTCACTGTAGGCGGGCATCGGTTGGAATCTTTGTGTTTTGGCGGCATGGAAGAGGCCCTGCCGCCCAAAGAGCCAGAGGCCTTGCTCAACTCCTCAGCCTTCGATGAAGAGGCCAAGCGGGAGGAGCCCTTACCTGAGCCCAAAGTTTTTTCAGTGGGCTAAGAGACCCTCAGAGGCTGGAGGGTGGAACCAGAGGACTTGGAGACAGAGGAAGGCTTAAGGGCTGTGAGGCGCGATTCATGCCCCGACAACCCGGACTTCGAGCCCGAAGACCTGCGCTTTGAGAGCAACCGACCCCTGTCCTGTTCCCGGTGCTTGTGGGACTTGCGGGCGGGAGGAGGATCAGATTCCCTGGAGGAGGAGGCCCTTTCCATGGCAGCAAGTTTTGTCTCGGCAAGGTAGGCCGTGAGAGATTTCTGACGCCAGATTCACGTCTGCGAGTTGAAGGCCTGACAGTGAGGGCAGGTGCCAGTGTCGTGGTCAAGCCCCAGGTAGTAGAGACACGATGAATGGCCATCCTTAGCAGGAATCTATCACCCACAAGCGCACTTGTTGAGGTGAGAAGTGGACATAGAAGCTCTAGAGAGCAGAAGAAGCGATTGGTACTGAGCCATAAGCGAGTGAACTAACCCTGACCGTGTGGTGAGAAAGAACTGGAGCATGTGGGGAACTCCTCCCTTATGTAGGGCGACGTCAGGGGTGAAGCTGACACTGGCGGGGGGTGTTCCCACGTTGGTACTGCTAGAGAAAAAGTTGCCAGAACCACCGCCAGGTGGTGTCAGTCCTTAATGTGGAACCTGCTGTAAGAGCTTCTCCTCGAAGTAAGATCAAATGTTTTCTTCCCTCTGAATAATACTGTATAGAGTACAGATTTCCAGACTTTTTACCAAGTTTTATTTAACTATATGACCGAAAACCTTATTATCAGTCTTTGTTGAGAAGCACAAGATCTGAGGCAGCATGGATTCACAGTGGGAAGGTCTTGTCAAACAAATCTGATAGATTTCTTTGACTGGGTGAGCAGGGAAGCAGATCAGGGAAGGGCAGTAGATGTGGCCTACCTGGATTTCAGCAAGGCCTTCGACACCATCCCACAGAGGAGGCTTGTGAACAAGTTGGGCAGCCTGGGAGTGGGTCCCAGGGTAGTGAACTGGGTCAGAAATTGGCTGCGTAGCAGTAGGACAGAAAGGGTGGTGGTGAATGGAACTCAATTCAAAGACAGGGGAGTGACTAGTGGGGTACTACAGGGATCAGTGTTACGGCCAGTTTTCTGTAATGTCTTCATAAGTGACATTGCAGAAGGGCTGGAAGGGAAGGGAAGGAATACCTCTTCACAGACAACACTAAGCACTGCAACAGGGTTGCCACTCCGGGGGAAGGGGTGGAGAAAATGAGAAGAGACCTAAGCAAGCTTGAGGAGTGGTCAAGAGTGTGGCAACTAGGATTCAATACTAAGAAATGCAAAATCATGCAATTGGGGTGCACAAATCCAGGGGAGGAGTACATGATGAAGGGGAGGTTCTGATGGCCACTAAACAGGAATGGGACCTGGGGGTGGTCATATCTGATGACCTAAAGGTGACCAGACAATGTGAAAAGGCTGTACGGAGAGCCAGTGGGATGCTAGGGTGTATAGAGAGAGGTATCACTAGCAGAACAAAAGAGGTGGTGATGCCACTGTACAGATCATTGGTGAGACCTCATCTGGAGTACTGTGTCCAGTTCTGGAAGCCATATCTCAGGAAGGACATAGACAGAGTAGAGGCAGTTCAGAGAAGGGCAACTAAAATGGTTCAAGGGTTGCATCAGAAGTCATATGAGGAGAGACTAAAGGACCTTAATATATATTCTCTGGAAGTGAGAAGAGAGAGAGGGGATATGACAGAGATTTTCAAATACCTCAAGGGTGTAAATAAGGTACAGGTGGGTAACATCTTTCAGAAAAGAAGATGTTCAAGAACAAGGGGTCATGATATGAGACTAGAAGGGGGTAGACTCAGGTGTAATGTGAGGAAGTACTTCTTCAAGGAAAGGGTAGTGGATACATGGAACAGCCTCCCTGCAGAGGTGGTGGGGGTGAAAATGGTGGAGGAATTCAAAAATGCATGGGATAGACATAGGGGAACCCTAGAAATAAGAGAAGAGAGGGTAAGCCGAAAATCAATTAGGGTCTCATAGGCCTTTCTAGATCATGTCATATTTCTGTGGCACTGCAACACCTGCACCGGCTGCCGGTGAAGTGCCATATCTCATATAAGATAGGTTTACTAACCTATAAAACCCTACACCGACCGGGCCCAGTCTACCTGGCTGAGCTCCTGTACCCACATATCCCTGTCCGCCCATTCCAATCATTCTGGGAGGGACTCTCCTGGTGGTTCCTAAGGCTAGGCTGAAGACCTTGGGGCATCAGGCCTATGAGATTGCAGCTCCAAACCCTCAGGAATTCTTTGACCAGGACCTCGAGGGAGACCCCCTTATCTGAAGCTTTTAAGAGGGGCCTTAAGACCTATTTATTCCAACAAGCATGTGAAGATGTCTTGTAACACCTTTCCTCAGCACGCTGTAAAGTTTCATTGAGTTTTAATATTGTTTTACATGAAATCAGGATTGTTACTTCTTTTTTTTTATTTGGGGTTGGAATGGTTGACTTTTTTGTGGTTATTTTGCCTTATCACAATGGTGTCCTGGGCCTCCGGGGAAGGGCGCCATAAATAAATAAAAACTGCTACCATTAAACAGGATTAAATTCAATCTGACCATGCAATCAAGCTTTTAGAAGTTTTACAAACATGAGAACTTACTAAGTCTATATTTGAAGTGCTTGAATGATTGACTTTAATATATTTAGTAATGTAGTAGTAGTGGTAGTAGTAAAAGGTTTGATTCCAATAAATACTGTATATAAGAACTAGGATGTACTCAATTGAGCTGAGGCTCATTTACAATGAGGTCCTATACAAACAATGTTCCACATTATATAACATTTTACAATAAAGACAAACAGACAATTAACACAAAGTAAGTTATGTAAAATAATACATTTTCTTTATTGTTTACAACAATTACTAAGATTAAGAGCTTGCTGTCTAAACCATGCCCCAATGCTCCCCTTATAGAATTTAATACCGGCTAGGATCCTATTCCATTCCATTGGACCTCTAAAAAAGACAGTGTCGACCAATCTCTAGATTATAACGGTACTACAAACTCTGGGGCATATGAGGCTCACAGTGACTTTAATTTGGTTTGTCGTGGAATCGCTACATCACTATATGGGGGGCAGGGTTCCCAACCAGCATTTGCACATGAAAGCAAGCAAGTGCTTCTGCCTGTATTCAGAAGGTCTCAGCCATTGCAGGCGATTAAATAAGGAGCACTTGTGGGTGAGCCTATCAGATTCAAGAATAAATCTGTTTAATCTGCCATAACATACATCAATCCTATCCAGGTCAGTTTTCCTTGCACTGGCATAAATGAGATCCCCATAGTGTAAAATGGGCAAAACCACCGAGCATACCACTTTCTCCCTTGTTTCAGTGCTCATAAAGTGTCCAACACGATACAAAGCATCTAATTATTTTCCTACACTGGTTACCACACCATTTATGTGGTATTTGAAGTACTGCCCAGAAAATGTGAGTATGTTTGCATATTTGAAATATTTTGTTTAGCTAAGGTGGCAGAAAAAATAATTTAAATACAGTATGCATGCCCTTTCTGGGCAGGTTCTGTTCTGCTGTGTGCCATTGTGACATCATTCTGGTGTTCCCCAGGTTCAACCCTGATAGTTAAATTGAGATGCAACATCTGCAGCAGTGAGAGGTTAAATGACTTGACCAAGGTCACACAGAGAGTATTTTGCTGTCACTTCCATGCTTTATTTTCAGCTCTTGCTGGAGTCCAGTCTGCAAAGCAGGTCAGGGGGTCAAACCAAATTTTGGCTGCTGCAGTTCCGGGGTGAGTCACACTGGGTGGTGGGTAGAGAACACAAACAGAAAGGCATACTCAAGACAGAGGTACTCTGAAGAAAAGTGCTGCTATTTATTAATATCTGTATCAGCACTATAAATTTATGGCAAAGTTTCTGAACCTATACCATAGTGGCTTGGGCAAGGCAAGGAGGGCACCATCCAACTGGAAGGTTGGTCTTTTTCCCAGTTAAGACCCTCTCATGACGTGTAGGACAGCTATTCCTCCAAGGGTCAGGCATCTCTCCATGGACCTCCCTCCTTCCCACAGGTCGAGTGTCTCTGTGCTGTGCATACTACTCCAAGGATGGAGCAATGTAGTGGGAATAGTGATCTCCCCTTCCCATGGAGGAGAGCATAATGTAAATTCCCAGGGCTGCACTCTTGCTGTCCCAGGTTCAGGGTTGTTGCCAGTATGCGAAGTGGTCCCTACCGCTTGGCATCACATGGCCTGCCTTCATTTTTTTTTACTGTTTCTTTTTCCCCTTACAGTCCCCAACAAGCATCTTTTTCAGCACTGCCCATACTTCTTTTGCTCTGCAGAGTCACCCAACTGCTGAATCATCCATCTGCAACTGCTTCTTCTCTCTCTGCTCCCCAAAGTAGGGCAGGACTTTACTCTTTGGCCAATGACATCCCTAAATTTGGCACTGGAGGAGAAGGAAGAGATGTAAAGCCGGAGGAGTCGACATATGTAACAACCCTTGTCAGATATGGGGGCCAACAATATTAGCACAAGGGAGGCCATTTTTCCCCCTTTCTCCCCCGACTCACCAATAGGCATGGCACGATTCCACCCAGCTCCAGCAAGGGCTCCAGGGCATGCACGTGCAATGTATGGTAAAGTGGTACCAGTTCAAATCCACGCATCCTAGCCTCTCTGCCTGCACTAGTACCTGTGGTCACCAAGCTGACAACTGTGCAGCAGAGCTGCCCCCCCCAGTGAAGGAGGAACATATGCTATAGGACATTGATTGGCCTCTAACGCCCCAGGTTCGGGATGTGAACCCATCAGGTTACTAGCATCACGAGTCAGAACTCTGCTAATGTGCCCACATGCTGACCAGGCACATGCTTCACTTCTGATCTCTCATTGATTACCTGCTGTTCTCAGCTACAAACATGATTTTATTTATTTATTTCAGATTGTGACTAACACCTTTGAGTCATGGACTCGTTTACAAAGGTTCCAGGTCAATTCAGATACAATGACATTACATACAACACACAGGTTACATGAGGTTACACAGATTCAATAGTCAGTTATATTGCAATTTACAATGGCTCAAACAGGAAATTCATTTATTTATTTTATTTAGTTTTTGTTTACCGGGTAGATACACTAGCCACAAAATGACTATTTTCAGGCACGGCCCGGGAGAGTACAACAGACTGGTGAGACATGTACAAAACATCAATGCAGGAACATTACATAATTGCAGATATAGTTGAACAGTAAAAAGTAATACAGATAGAACGTAGCATACAACAGGGTAGTACATTGTGCATTCCCAGTGGATTAAACAGAAATTTACAAAATACACAATACTGGGAAACGTAACATAGTGCAACAATTCATATAGGGCAGCACCAGTCAATAGAAAATAATGCAAACAGCAGTAATACCTAACATAGTGAAATAACAATCCTACAGGGTGCTATAGGTAAGATGGGTGGGTTGTGTATGTAAAGTACACTTGAGGGCAGGTATAATAAGTTTTACAAGTGGAGAAGGGGGGGCTACAGTAGGAGAGGGAGGGAGGAGATGAGGAAGAAGGTACAAGTGACAGGTGGGTACAGAGAGGAATTAAGTGGGGTCAAGACAAGTGCAGGGGTCAGTTAGAGATAGATGCCATCAATACTTTCTTTTAATGCAGAGATGAGATGTGGCCTGATGAAGAGTTAGGAGAAGGAAGTTTCAGAGCTTAAGGGCAGCATGGTGGAAAGCACTGGAACCCTTTGATGAAAGACACATTAGCACGTTGAGTAAAGACTTATCAGCTGAGCGCAGTCCATAGGAGGGGGATTGGGCTACAAGCATTGATGCAAGTGAAGACAAGAGTTTTATTTCTAATTACTGAGTCAATGAGTGAGCCTAAGGCAAATAGTCGGCAGGCAGAGGGGGAGCAAGCCCAAGTCACTGTAGAGTTGGCAGTGGTGCTTGAGCCTAGGTGACAAGTAGGCATACCTGCACACATTATTATAAGTAACATCCCATTTGTAAAGGCTAGTTTTATTTGCTGTAGCAAACACTGGAGCACCATATGTGAGGGCTGAGAGGAGGATGCCTCTGGCAATAGCCAGCTTTGCAGAGGGGTTTAGCAAATAGCTTATTTTGTAAGCTACTTCCAGCTTTGCATTTACAGCCTTACAGACCGATTGAATATGCAGATTGAAGTCCAAAGATTGATACAGGAGGACTCCAAGATACTTAAAGGAAGCTACACATTCTATTATTGAGCCGCCTGAGTCACATATCATCAGGGTTGTTCGACAGGTCCTGAGTTTGAGGGCAGAGCCAAATAGCATGGCTTGAGTTTTCTTTGCATTCAGGACAAGCTTATGAGCTGCCAGCCAGTTCTGTACATTTCTGAAATCAGAGGAAAGGGAAGCGTTCATGTTGGAGACATTATTGGAGCTGGAATTGAAGGCTAGATCATCCACATAGAGTAAGGCAGAGCATGAGTGAAAAATGTCAGCTATATTATTAATGAAGAGCGAGAAAAGTAGGGGTCCCAGGATAGAGCCCTTGGGAACCCTGTGACAGGGTTGAATAGGACCCTGTCCCAGTTGTTATGGAAAGAGTTTAAATGCAAGGATCTGTTCTGTTCTACTCCTTTCCTGTCTCTTGTTTGTCTGGTTGCGCAACCAAATTTTCTCGTGAGACCTAGGATTTGATAACCCCGACAGTTTTTATTTTATTTATTTATTTTGAAAGTTGGATTTACAACCTTTGAGTCAGGGACTCATTTACAAAGGCACCTCGGCGCAGGGAGGGTATACATGGTTACAGTGTGAGATACAACAGTGGTAACATACAGGTGCAATATAGATAACAAAAAGAACACAATATAAATATTATATATATATATATATATATATATATATATATATATATAGTGGTTACAGGATAAAGTTACATGTAGCAAATAGCAATCGTATAAAGTATAACAATAGTAGAAGTCACAACCCTGGTCATACCGGGAAATACCTAAGTGGAAGGTGGGGAATGGGGTGAGGAAAAGAGAAAAAAAAGGGGGGGAAGCAGACATTGTCAAGGCTATGGGCAAGAAATGGGACGGGATCTCAACATTAGGTTGATTAAGGGCAACTACAGCTTTGGACACCAAAGAGGTGGTGACGGAGAGCGACTTTAAAGGGACCAATTTTGGTAGACTTAGTGACAGAGAGCAGGAGGGAGTTGAACCATGTGGGGGCACAGTAGTGGAAGGACCTTTGGTCTAGGGAGGTCTTGGTATGGGGCAACAGAAAGGTGGCCTTAACTGAGCTATGGGTGGCAACAGATGGGGATGCAAGCCACAGGGACGCGGTGACCCCTGGGGGGTAGATGTCCTAGCAGGGATTTTGGCAAGTAAGCAGGTTTGGTAGTGCAAGCGCTCCTCCAAGGTGAGCAGGTTGGCAGTGGAATAGAGCAGGCAAGTATGGGTGCAGAGATGCAGTCTCGCAATTCTTTGCCTCTCACTGTCCCTCAGTCTCCCATGCTGCCTGTCTTTTTCTCCCTTGCATATCTGCTGATATAAAAATATATGCAAATCATTGCATGGCAATGGAACTGATATTGGGATCCTTTTGTTTAGAAAGTATATAGTGTTAATTTTTGAAATGTATATAATTATATTTTGAGGAGGACTTCCGGATCCGCCCCCGATGGTGATGAAAGCCTAAGGGACTCGCTCCGATCCCTTTCCTAGATAATTTCTCCTCTTACATTCTCAGTCTTTTAAACATACTACAGATACGACATGCATAAGAGAGGGAATAAAGGTTCTGCATCTATAAAGTTGAGGAAAATGGATGATTACCTGGAAGATGAAGCTGGATCGGAATCGGTGGCCTCCAAATTAGAATCTGCTCAGCCGCAAAACACGCCATCGCCAGCCAAATCTATTGCCTCAGATTGTCGCACGCCAAAGAACAAAACAAAAAGAATTAAACTGGACATGATCTACCATGAGTTGTGCACATTCAGGGCAGACATTAAACAACTGTACTCCGAAATCCGAAGGGATGTGCAGCTCTTGGAACAACGAGTGGACGATTCTGAGCGCCAAATCATGGCAACCGAGAACCGTGTAGATGAAGTGGAAAATTTAGTGCAGCAACTTCAAGGAACAACAAGGATTCCTAGCAGCTCGCCAAGAAGATGCCGAGAATAGGTCGCGACGTAAAAATATATGCCTTTACTGCATTCCAGAGAGTAGTGACGGCTCCAAAATGAAAGAATTTGTTTCTGACCTAATCCGATCAGCTCTAAACCTCCCGGAGGATTACTCTCTTGACCTGGAAAGAATGCATAGACCTCTAGCTCCAAAATCCACCTCTGCGACTGCTGCCCCTAGATCCATTATAGCCCGGTTCAATAAATATGTGGTGAAAGAACATGTTTTGCTTACAGCCTGGCGTAAACAGAAAATTTTCTTTGGGCAGACCAGATTTTATATGGACCACGACTATGCACCACAGACAATGAAGCAATGATGGGCCTACCTCCTTTTGCTTCCAACACTGAAGACCCAGGGCATTACATTTCAAACTCCATATCCAGCTAAGCTCATCATCTTTATGCCTGAGGGGAAGATGGAATTCACTACTGCTGACGAGGCTCGAGAGATCCTGACGGCGAAGAGATTGGTATTTCCAGGGAGGCCTACGTTGGGTATGTCCCAACCTGCTCGACCACCACGCTGGCAAAACTTACCGGCAAGGACGTCCACCGCAGAGGAGAAGAGAAACCTGACAAACACACTCGACCCCAAGCAGCAACTGGCAAAATTCATCAGGGAAAATACCACTGCCGCTGTTAAAGAAGCCTGAATGCTTTAAGGTACTTTTTGAAGGTCTCACCCGAGACTACCTATGGGAGGCTTCGGGGGGGGGGGCTGGAGGGGAAACGGAAGATGCGAGGGGTTGGATCAAATTTATCTGCATTTGGCCTGGGAGTTGCCCTCAACTCTAGCCCATGGTGCTTAGCCCTCTAGATCTGGGCAACGCCTGGACACTTGTCAGGGATTATGCTGAAGGCCATGCCTTGCCCGAATGCTCTTCCCTTCTCTCCCCCTTCCTCAGCAGACTTTGGGAGGCAGCATAATTAAGCCCTGAAAAAGACACTCCATGCTCCTCGATATGCTACTTTCAGCACTGATAGCACGAAACTCCAAAGAGAGATTTAATCCCCAGTTGCTGCCTGAAATTGACCTAATCTTTCCTTTCTCCCCACGATGGCTTCACATTGAGGGGCTACTCTCGTATGCGCTCTTGTAACTCGAATTTCTTGGTTAGCTTTAACGGACAAATACTCACTTAAAAATAAATTAGGAGATCCATGTGTTAATGGGTCTGGACTATGGAGACCCGATATACTTCGACTTTCCTTCTAAGGATAACTCATACAGGAGGGGGATTGATGTGTAGTACGAGGACTTTGTGACACCCATTATAACATCTTGATGGGACAATCATCAACCTATTTTTTTAATTTTATGCCTGGTTCATGTTCCTTTTTCGATCTGTTATTTAATACTCTTCTCTTCTTTTTATTCTTGGGCCTTAATAGCCCAAGGAGGGCCCGAGGCAAGATATGCCCCAACCCTAACCCTCCCACTGGGTTTAAGACTAATTCCACCAAAATGCACCCGGTGTCTAAAGGGAAACAGGAAAAGGTTTCCCCTACCTTGGAAGCTTCTATACTTTTTATTTTAATTCCACCTGTAATAAGTGATGTAACATGGATATGGATAAATGCTTTTGGTATGTGTTTGAACGACATATTAGGAGCTGTTATACTACAATTATTTTTTTTAGGGTTTAAGAGTTTTTCGATGTTTAATCATGCCCTGTTGGCATTCGAGTTATTGTTTAATGAACAACAATATGCAACACTGTTTACTAGTTTGACAGATGAAGGGCCTGTTATTTTTTATTTGTTTAAAAACAAACTGTTATGGGCCCTTCGAGGTCATAAAAAAGCATTTTCTTGGAGATTCCATCTCAGGATTTATAATATAAGAATAGGCAAGACAGGAGGTTCCTATTAGGATTAGAGGGAAAAAAGGGGGGCGGAAGGGATCCTCATCAGAGAAAGATATTTTCTTTTGCTAAGTAACCATGGCTAACTCTGCTCTTATCATCTCCTTTAATGTAAATGGTATTCATAACCCGGTAAAATGTAGACGTTTACTACATTATTTTAAACAAAGCAGGCCAGATGTGATTCTGCTCCAAGAGACTCATCTCTCTCATTTGGAGCACTCTAACTTGAAGGCATGGGGGTTTGGAGAAGTGGTGACCTCATCTCATGCTTCTGGATGGAGACGGGGCACCGTGATCCTAATTCCACATGGAACGCAGTTCCAAATGCAGAAACAGATTATAGACATAGATGGGAACTACGTAATAGTTGTGGGTCAACTCTATTAGAGGCAGATCACACTGGCCTCGCTTTAACTCCCTCCAGGGAGCAGGGCGACTGTAGCTCAAAGGTTTTTGGATACCTTACTGCCAGCTATACAAGGCATGTGTGTTATTGAAGGGGACTTAAACGTCACCTTGAACATCAAGCTAGACTATTCTAACCCCTTGAAATATAGGATATCGGCTAGCCAGAAATATTTAAAACAAACCCTCCCTGCGCTAGGGCTCATAGATGCCTGGAATGACTTATTTCCCTCAGTAAGGGCCTATACGCACTATTCATATAAAACTAATACCTCGGCACGAATGGATTACTTTTTAGTCTCGGTTGAACACCTCGAGTGTGTTAGAGATATATACGTAGGGTCATCCATCCTATCAGATCACACTCCTGTGTTCCTCAAGATAGATGTAGAAAGGCCTAGAAAACAACATTTTTGGAGGCTTAATATATCTCACGTACAGGATCCAGAATTCATTCAAATGGTTAAGTCCCGTATACCAACTATCCTGGCAGATAATGCCTCTTCAAATATCCCAGCTACTATTCACTGGGACACCTTCAAAACGGTGCTCAGAGGTGATATTATTAAATACTCTACTTTTAAAAAAAGGTATAGAGAAAAAAGGGAGCGAGAACTACAGGAGACTTTATTGGTGCTACAGGCTAGGCTATGTCGGGGTGACAATTCTGTTAAACCTGAGGTGTTGATTATTAAATAGAAACTCAAAAAAATAGCCGACCAAAGAATAGAGCAACGACTGCTATATTTGATGCTTAAATCAGTGGAAGGGGGCCCCGGGGAGCCAGGAACTTGGCGAGATGCCTTCGAGGTTCCAGGAGCCAGGCAACAGTCGTCAAACTTCAAAATCCCCAAACTAACCAACTATTGTCCCAACCCTCTACTATTAGGCAAACTATGACCAATTTTTATAAGCTTCTGTATACCGAGGATATTTCTCCTACCCCACAACAATTGGCCTCATACCTCCAGAAGACCAAATTACCACGTCTAAATGTCCATCAAGCTGAGAGCTTGATACGTCCCATTACTGAGCAAGAAATCACAACCGCCCTCAAATTGACTAAAACCCATAAGGCCCCAGGACCAGATGGATACCCGAATGAGTTTCTTAAACACTTTCAGAAACTACTTATACCCATTATGTTACTGGCCTTCAGGGAAATTCAGGAGGGAGGCCTTCCCCCCACTCTTGGCGGTATGCTGAAATTATAGCCATTCCGAAATCTGGAAAAGACCCCACTTTGGTCGCTTCCTATCGACCCATATCTAAATTAAACTGTGACTATAAAGTCTTTATGTCTATCCTTGCCCATAGACTAGACAGATTCCTACCTCAGCTAATTGATAGAGATCAAGTGGGGTTTATCATGAAGCGCCAAGCCCATGATGCGGTAAGACAGGTTTTACTACTAGCTGAACATGCCACTCAGAGAAAAATCCCTTTAATTATACTCGGGCTCGATGCCGAGAAGGCTTTTGGTAGGGTGTCATAGCCCTTTTTGTGGGCCACCCTAAAACAATTCACTTTCCCTGAGAGGTTCATATCCCAAATCCAGGCTATGTACCACTCACCAGTGGCTTATCTCAAATTGGATGACTCAATTTCTCTACCATTCACCTTGTTTAGAGGTACAAGGCAAGATTGCCCACTATCCCCACTTCTTTTAGCACTTTATTTAGAACCCCTGGCGGCCAACCTGAGGGAGAATGTCAATATTGAAGGGATCCCACTAGGAGGCAGAATATATAAACTCTCCCTATTCGCGGATGATGTCCTGTTGACCCTAACTTCCCCAGAGACTTCTGTCCCAGCGGTTTGGGTGCAACTTCAGAATTTTGGTAACCTCTCTGGTTATAAAATAAATTGTTCAAAAACCGAGATGCTTAATTTCTCTTTCTCCCCCTCCAGGCAAATGAAATTAGAATTCCCCTTCCACTGGCACAGAATCGAGATATTTAGGGATTAAAATCCCTGCTAGTCTGATGCACCCGGAAATGGTGAACTTGGAACCCATCACTCAGCAGATAGCTTTCGATATGTCTAGATGGACACAATTGCCCCTAGGGCTAATCAATCGAGTAGAAGTGATCCAGCAAAATGTTTTCCCCCGTTTATTATTTTTTTTTACAAACACTACCAAACGTCGCCTCGGACTTTTATTTTCGATCCTGGGATAAACTTATTTCTCAGTTTATTTGGGGAAGGAAGACCCCCAGAGTAAAATATACCTTATTACAATTGTCGAGGATGCAGGGAGGGTTAAACTTACACAACCTGAGAGAATATGCCAGAACAACTCAAACTTGTACAGCCCTATTGCTCTTGAATCCCTCCTACAAGGCCCATTGGAAAACAATGGAAATAACTCTAAATGGACTAGAATCTTTCCCTACTTACTTATTGGGAGACCCCTCCAGGTGCTACCCCTTGTCTAGGTTCATGAAATTCACTGCAGAATTTCTAAAGAACTGGCTTTACTTTATTTGGTTCAGGTTAACCATCCCAGAGAAACATTTGTGAACTGCATTAGCCTATAGCAGAGAGTTCTGCCCACCCTTGCTGGAGCCGTCTCTTCAAAAATGGGAACATTATTCCTTTAGATATGTGTTCCAAGTGGTGGGTCCTTCAGGAATTTATTCTTTTACATATTTACAGTCCTTATATGGGTTGCCTCAGAGAGAGAGCTCCCAACCTATACGACAATTGTTACTGCTCTTCTTGGGATAGCTGACTCCCTAATTAAAATAGCAGAAACCCCATCTAAAATGGTGAAACTTATCATTCAGGCCATAAAAGGAGGGTCCCAGGAACATATCATCAGTAATATATACTAGGCATTGCAACCAACGAAATCATCAGATTTTGACCAAGTGAGAGTCAGATGGGCTAGGGAACTTAACTTAGAATTAGACTCAGACAGATGGCTGCTATCCACTTATTTTTACTCCAAGAATTCGCTGATGTCTTATTGGAGGGAATTTGCCTGGAAGACAAGGGTAATATTCTTTAGAACCCCAGATATTCAGGCAAGGTATGGGACACTAAATGGGAGCTTGTGCTGGAGGGGATGTGGATACTCCCCTGCAGGCCAAGAACACATATTTTGGTCATGCCCTCTCCTATCTGACTACTGGAGGGATAACCTAATGGAACTTGACAACATATTTGGTGCTCCTGAGTTGCTTACCCCAGGGTTTATCTTGACAGCGACACCTGCATTGAGTGACCAAATCAACTGGTCCCAATATAAACTTGTCACACTTCTAATTTTAAAAGCTAAAAAAGTTATTACCAGACTCTGGCTCACTAAGGTGGCCCCAGTCAAGACCTCCTGGAGAAATCTCACTTATGAAGTATATAATCTGGAACTTCTATCATATAAGATAAACAATAGGAATAACACTTTCAATACTAGATGGGGAAAATAGGTTGCATACCAGTTAGAGAATTATCTGGACTTTGTCCCATGAAGAGAGACGATAAATCTCACATGATTCGGGAGATACTTGTAGGTGGGAATGTGCATTTTCTATAGGTTTGGGCTGCTTTATGGAGACATTCCAGATGGAGGAGGAGATGTTTCTCGAAGACCCGAGGTGGGGAACATATGGAACAGTATATATCTAATCCTATAGTTTATTGGAATCTATCCTGGATTATTTATTATAGAGAGAAAACAGGTATGAAGCTCTATTTGAGATATGTTACACAGTCTTGTCTATACAAATTAATTGAATGTTTGTGTTGCTACAAGGAATCTCAACAACAAATCAGCTATATAAGTTATGAATTTGTATGTCATGTTTTATTTCAAAATAAAAAAAGTTATATTAAAAAAATAATTATATTTTGAGATGATTGCAAAAAGCTATTGGACACTTGAGCGGTTACTTGAGTGCAAATGTTTAAGCCTTTTGCAGAAGAGTTGTGAAAAAGGTGCCTTAGCTCAGGGACACTGTGTTCTTGCCAGCACCTGCCTGAAACATACAAGAACAGGATACTAGGGGTTGGAAGGACTTATAAGAGAGCTGAGCTGCAATTGCTTGGAAGATGGACACAGAGACTGAAGAAAAACTCAGATGGATTTTTTCTGTTTATTTGGCCTTTGTAAATAGTTATACTGAACAATTTTATTTTTATGTTACTGCTAGTAGAAATAAATACTCTTGTTGTGAATTTTACAACTGCTCCTGGTTTTTCCTATGCTTCCTGACCTGTGCCTCAACCACAGATGGTGTCAGCCTAAGTGGGATTTACATCATGCATACCCTAAGACATGAGTTTTGTGCATGGGTACTGGACCTAGTACCAGGAAAGCACAGATGAAGGTATGGATTCTGCAGCAGCAAGTCCAGGAGTAGCTACCGGGAGAATGGCATCCAAACTAGCAGAGACAGAAGTCCAAGCTGAGATTGTACAGCCAGCATAAGTTATGGAAAAAGAACAGACAGTGACAGAACCTGAAAGCCTGATGGACTTTTTCAAATGGTGGGCTATACAACAAAAAGAGACTGAGAAGCAGAGAGAAAAAGAGATTCAACATTTAGAAGCACAGAGGAGAGAAGAGATGCAGTGACAGGAGCAGCAGAGGAGAGAAGAGATGCAGCGACAGGAGCAGCGGTGGCTGGATGCCTTGCAAGCTATCAAAGGCAGAGGATCTGGCACAAATCCAGACAAGCAACAAAACACACACAACTTAAAAGCCATTAAACTCATAAAGTTGTGCCCCTCGGATGATACTGAGGTATACCTGACAACTTTTAAAAGAGTTGCCACAGCCTGCCAATGGCCAAAGCAGCAATGGACAATCAGACTAGTACCCTACCTGACAGGGAAAGCCTAACTTGCCTACAGCAATATGGACACTGCACAATCAGAAAACTATGAACTGGTGAAATGCGAAATCCTGAAAAGGTATGACATCTCCAGAGAGACCTACAGGCAAATATTTCAATCTCTGAGATACAACTCGGTTGACAATCCCCGAGAAGCCTTCACCTGACTCAGAGAACTCCTTATAAACTGTCTCCAACCAGAGAGAAAAACAGTACCACAGATCATTGACACATTTGCCATGGAGCAATTCATCAACATCCTGCCTACAGATGTGCAGCTTTGGGTAAAGGAACACCAACCAGAGAGTGGGGAAAAGGCTGTTTCTTTGGCCAAGGACTACCAAATGGCCAGACAAATGCCACAGCAGTGAGGTAACAGCCAAGACACACAGTAAGGCACTCTTTTCCCATTTAAACTCCAAGTTTGATAAGAACTCTGGAGGGGATAACAGGTCTGTGCCCAAAGATGTTATTTGCTATAACTGTAATAAGCCAGGCCGTATTGCAAGAAACTGCTGCAGTAAGGAGAGTGGCACTGGAGCAGATTTGTCCTTGGCAAATTGGGGCAAGTACTTAACAGATGTGAAGGTGGGGGATAAGACTGTAAAGGGACTCAATGACTTGGGAAGCAGACAGACCCTAGTGCAGCAAGTGCTAGGAAAACACTATGCAAAAGGACCAGGTACTGGTGTCATCTGCATCCATGGGGACACTCAACACTATCCCACCACCCAAGTGGCTCTGACCATTAAGGGTGTGTCACACCAAATGAAAGTGGGGGTAGTACCTAAGTTACCTGTACCTGTGATTATTGGAAATGACTTTCCAGGATTTACTGAGTTAATCTCAGAGGAACTGAACCCTGCGGTTTCAGCAGCAGTGGTGACAAGATCTCAGGCAAAGAAAATCTCAAACGGTGGGGACACTTTTCCTTTTATTGATTTTGATTCAGACTTGTTTGAGCACAGCTCCAAGATCTGGAAATCCAGGAACGAAAGACAGTGCCTGAAGAAACTGTGGCAACAAATGACTGATGGACATAAGGGGTTAACATGTGAAAATGCTGAAACTAAATTGATAACTGATTGTGATTTTCTTTCAGAACAAGACAACGATGTTTCTCTCCAGGTTTATTTTAAGCAGCTGGGGGTGAACCCAAAACAGGGTGAACCAATGTTTTAAAAATGTAATGGGTTATTGTACAGAGTTTGGGTTAAACCTCAGACACAGGAACATACAGAACAATTGGTTATACCACAGAAGCATAGAACAGAGCTGTTACACATAGCACATGATAGTCCTATAGCTGGTCACTCAGGGAGGGATCGTACCCTTGCCAGACTGCTGTATAGATTTTACTGGCCTGGAATTCATGAAGATGTTGCTATCTATGGTAATTCCTGGGCTGAGTGTCAGAAAGTAGCCCCAGTCACTAGAAAAGACAAACTGCCCCTGGTGTCCCTCCCCTTGACAGAAGTGCCTTTTGAGAGAATTGCAATGGATACTGTTGGCCCTTTAGAGAAAAGTAAAAAGGGTAATAGATTTATCCTGGTAGCATATGACTATGCTACTCGATACACAGAAGTAGTTCTAATGAGTACTGTCAGCTTCAAAAGTGGCAGCAGAGCTTGCAAAAATTTTCAGCAGAGTTTATTTTATTTTTATTTTAGTCTTTGGTAACCAGGCAAGGCCCACTAGGCACAAGTGCCTGTTTTCAGGGGAGACCTGAAAGCACTGGGTGGTTAAGTGAATGGCTTAGAGTCACACAGTATGCAAGTGGAGGTTGTGAGAATCAAACTCAGGTCTGTTCATTCACACCTCATTCCTCTAACCTCTAGGTTATACTGCCAGCCCAGAGTGGGCATACCTAAAGAAATTATTACTGATCAGGATAGCAATTTTGGTGCTGCATTACTTAAGAAACTGTACAGACTGCTAGTTATCACTGCCATAAGAACCTCCCCCATCACCCTCAGACAGATGGCCTTGTTGAGCATTTTAACCAAACCCTGAAATGCATGTTAAAAAGGTTTGTAAAACTGGAAGGGAAAGATTGGGACCATTACTTGCCTTACCTACTTTTTGCTTACAGAGAAGTGCTACAGGCATCAACAGGGTTTTCACCATTTGAAATGCTGTATGGTAGACAGCCAAGAGGGCCACTGGATGTGATAAAAGAAACGTGGGAAGATAACCTCACTCAGAAACAATCTATAACATCTTATATATGTGCCCTAAGAAAGAAGCTGGCAAAATATGTTGAAATTGTCCATAGTAATCAGGAAGAGGCCCAAAACCAGCAGAAGGTATATTATGACAATGGGGTAAAATAAAAAGGTTTTGAGTCAGGTGAAAAGGTTTTGGTACTATTACCCACAACAGAAAATAAACTGTAAATGAAGTGGCAAGGGCCTTATAAGGTTCTTAGACGTACTGGCACTGTTAACTACTTGATTGAGACCCCTGACAGGAAAAATCCTATTAAGATATACCATGCTAACCTCCTCAAGAAATGGGTTGAAAAAATGCCAAAAGCTGTTTTGCTCGTTTTACCAGAAACCAATAAGGAAGATATTGATGTAGCTTATGGTAGACTGGAACAAACTGTAAATGCTGATGCTGTAAAGATGAATGTTTCCTTAACCTCAAAACAAACTGCATGCATTCATAATGTGCTAAAGACATTTAACAGTAC
The DNA here is from genome assembly GCA_016271365.2 of Neoceratodus forsteri. NCBI lineage: Eukaryota > Metazoa > Chordata > Ceratodontiformes > Ceratodontidae > Neoceratodus > Neoceratodus forsteri. The sequence goes on from CM057452.1 coordinate 125,985,614, forward strand.
TTTTACCACCGTACCAAGCTGAGCAAAAGGGGTTGAGTATGTTATAGGGACAAGGAATGCTCGTCCTATTAGGCAAAAGACATACAGGTTGCCAGAGCAGTTAAGAGCTGACGTGGTTAAGGAAATACAAAAAATGAAAGAATTGGGTATCATAGAAGAGTCGAGGAGTGGTTGGTCATCTCCAATGGTAATTGTAAACAAAAAAGAAGGGGGTGTTAGAATCTGCCTTGATTTTAGGAAATTTAATCAAGTGTCAGAATTTGACAGTTATCCTATGCCCAGAATAAATGATTTGGTGGACAGACTGGGAGTGCAAAGTATATCAGTACCCTCGATCTCACCAAGGGTTACTGGCAAATACCTTTAGCTAAAGAATCCAGAGAAAAAACTGCATTTGTCACTCCTGTTGGACTCTATCAGTTCACCACTATGCCCTTTGGTTTACATGGTGCGCCAGCTACATTCCAGTGAGACATGGATGTAATTTTATCATCTCACACTGGCTATTCTGCTGCGTACCTGGACGATGTCGTGGTGTACAGTCCAAACTGGAAAAACCACCTGGAACACCTATGAGAAGTTGTCTGAGCTATCAAAAATGCAGGTCTGATTATTAATCCTACCAAATGCGCATTGGGCATGCAGGAAACTAAATATTTGGGCTATGTGTTGGGAAATGGAGAAGTTAAGCCAGAGGTTTCTAAAATAGAAGCTGTAGCAAACAGCCCTGTCCCTAAAACAAAGAAACATGTCAGGTCATTTTTAGGGCTGGCTGGTTATTAGTGGAGATTTGTTTCCAACTTTCTAAGTTAGCTACTCCCCTCACTGAACTCATGAAAAAACAGTACCCAAATAATATGAAATGGACTCCAGAGTGTGATGAAGCTTTTCAAGGCATTAAGGCTGCATTATGTGCAGCCCTGTTTTAAGAAGCCCAGACTTTGAGAAACCATTGTTACAAACAGATGCATCAGAGGTAGGCCTAGGTGCAGTATTTTTTTTTTTTAACTTTAATCTTTATTCATGTTCTGCAGTAATTTAATTACATGTTCAAGGATCACAGGTGCAGACTTAGTATATTATATACACATCCATGGCATATTTCATTATTGTACAAGTTATGTGTACATTAGAACTGAGTCAAAATATAGATGGGATGGAACATCCTATCTGTACATAAGTAGGAAATTGCATGACAGAGAGAAAAGGTACTCCACCATTGAAAAGGAATGTTTAGCAACAAAGTGGGCCATGGAGTTCCTTAAGTTTTATTTACTAGGAACTGACTTTGTACTAATAACAGATCACAGTCCTCTCTGATGGCTTAACCAAATGAAAGATAAAAATTCCAGAATCACAAGGTGGTACCTGGCACTACAGCCATTTAAACACAAGGTGATACACAAATCTGGTAAAGAAAATAGCAATGCTGATTTTCTGTCAAGATATGGATCAGGAACTGACAGTTCTGAAGGTTAAAAACAAATGTATGAGTTTAAACTTTACTGTTTGCTGTACTGTTCTAGAAAAATGGATAATGCACACGTGCTTAATTTCTGAAAGTTAGCAGCACATGTCAATAGAAAATGAAGGGGATTGTGGGGAGTAGTGCAATGTAATGGCTGTGGGGCAGCAGTCTTCTGGGAGTCTTTCTGGAGGCTGAGATGCTGCCCTATTTGCAGACAACTCTCTGCCCTGAGGGAGGAAGTTGCCCGTCTTCAGGCCACACTGGACAGCAGTAAGAAAACCTTCCCCCAGGCCAGACTGGATGGTAGGAAGGGCCCCCCATCCAGGAGCACCAGAGCCACCACCACTACCTCAGAGGTTGCAAAGAAAGCACAGCAGTTGGACCACTGTGGGCTCAGGGAGGGTGAGGAGGGTGGAACAGAGGTACACCCAGTCAGTTGTTCCACTCCACAATCCATACACCATTCTGGGGGAGCACAGCTCCCCTATGGATGCACCACGAGAGGAGATTAAGGAGGCTGAGGACACCTGTCACAAGGGAGGCCCACAGGAAGGAGGCAGAGGATGCCACAAGGAAAGGAAGCAGCTCCTGGTGGGGGACTCAATTATTAGGGGGATAGAACTGGGGGGAGCAGGGAAAACTGAAGTAAGGTGCCTGCCTGGTGCCATGGCTTGGAGGGACAGGAAGCGCATCCTCAGGATCACGAGAACAGTTGCACTGGAGTCTGAGCTGGATGTCATTGTCCACCTAGGGACAAATGACTTGGCTCATCATGAGCTTAGAGCAGTGCAGAAGGACTTTGTAGAACTGGGGAGGCCTAAGACAAGTAACACAGTATCCTTCTCAGAGTGCTGCCTGTAAATGGCATGAGTGAGGCAAAGGGTACTTTGCACCATGCAGTTTAATGAGTGGTTGAAAAAATAGTGTGGAGCACAGGGTTTGGCTTCATTGGGGACTGGGGTTCCACCTGGAGGACACCAGCCTATACTGGCAGGATGGTCTGCATCTGTCCAGGAAGGAACAAGTCTTTTGAGCAATCGGTTTAAATGCTTCATTGGCAAGCTTTTAAACTAGTGAGGAGGCAATGATAAGCAGCAGAAAATCCCAGCCTCTCCCTACAAAACAAGGGTACTAAATGGAAAAGACCGAGGTAGAAAGGTCAGTGGGGGATGCTGCAACAGAAGTAAAGCCATCAAAAATGGAGAGCAATGAGTACCAATGCCCGTAGTCTGAGTAACAAGCTTCCTGAATTAGTGGCCTTGATGGAGGAGGAACATCTGGATATCGTGGCAGTCACAGAAACATGGTACACACAAAACCATGACTGGGACGTAAACATACCAGGATACACTATCTACAGGAGGGACAGGAAGGTAAAGAGGAGGAGGTAGCTCTTTACATAAGGGAAGGAATCAAAGCAACAGAACAAAAAGGGTAAACAGGAGGAGGAGAAGAAGCACTGTGGGTCAGTCTTAGACCTGGTCCTCTCAAATGGAGATGAAGAGAGGATCACAGATGTAGAAGTGGGTAGCCATCTGGGAACTAGCGACCATCGAACAGTATGGTTCACAATAAACACAGCAATAGAGTCAAGCCATACAAAGACAAAGGTACAGGATTTTAGGAGGGCTGACTTTGTCAAAATGGGTGAGTGCCTAAGGAATGCACTAGCAAATGGGCAGGAAGGAGGGGTGGAAAAACAATGGGGAATAATAAAAACTGCCATCACAGAGGTAACAAGCCTTTGTGTAAAGCAAATAAACAAAATGAAATGAGGTAAGAAACCACTATGGTTCTCAAAGGAAGTGGCAGTGAAGGTTCAAGAGAAAAAGAAAGCATTCAGGAAGTACAAGGAATCACAGAAGGAACAGGACAGAGAACTGTATCAGTTAAAGCAAAAGGAAGCTGGAAAGGCAGTCAGAACAGCAAAGGCCAAACCGAGGAAAAGATAGCCAACTCAGTTAAGAAGGGGATAAAACCTTTATAGGTACATCAGGGAGAAGTAAGACAAGGGAGGATAGTGAGGCTTAATAAAGGGGAGGAGGGTGGGCAGAGGGTGACTGTGAAAAGGCAGAGATACTAAACAAATATTTTTGCTCAGTATTTACAAAGGAAGAGGAGAGTACCTAAAACAAACAGTAGAAACACTCTGGATACAGAAGTTGATACCAGCCCATTTACAGAAGAAAGGGTTCTGAAAGAACTCTTAAAACTGAAGGTGGACAAAGCAATGGGGCCTGATGGGATTCATCCCAGAATTCTAAAAGAACTAAGGTAGAACTAGTGACACCACTGACTACTCTCTTTAACAAATCATGGGAGGATGGGGTGGTACCCAGGACTGGAGGAGGGCAGATGTGATTCCCTTCACAAAAGTGGGAGCAAGGCAGAAGCAGGAAACTACAGACCTGTTAGTTTAACCTCAGTGGTGAGGAAAATGATGGAATCACTTCTGAAGGAAAGAATTGTTGGTATCTAGAGGCCAGAGGGCACAGGACCCAAGGCAGCATGGATTCAGAGCGGGAAGGTCATGCCAGACAAATCTGATAGATTTCTTTGACTGGGTGACAAAGATAGTTGATCAGGGAGGGGCTGTGGACATGGCCTACCTAGACTTTAGCAAGGCATTTGACACAGTCCCACACAAAAGATTAATATACAAGTTAGCCAGCCTGGGAGTGGGTCCCAAGATGACAGCCTGGGTAAAGAATTGGCTGGAGAATAGGACACAGAGGTAATAGTAAATGAGTCCACTCTGAAAAAAGGGGGTTAGTAGTGGGGTACCCATGAGGTTCAGTATTAGGACTGGTCCTCTTCAATGTCTTTATAAGCGACATTGCAGAGGGACTGGAAGGAAAAGTATGTCTCTTTGCAGATGACACAAAGATCTGCAACAGAGTTGATGCTGCAAGGTGGAGTGGAAAGGATGAGAAGGGACTTGGCAAGGTTAGAGGAATGGTCAAATGTATGGCAGCTTAGATTCAATGCTAAGAAGTGCAAGGTAATGCACCTGGGAAACAAAACCCAGGGAAGAGTACACAATGGGGGTGAGATACTAACAACAACAAAATGGAAAGGGACCCGGGGTAGTCATATCAGATGACCTTAAGGTGGGCAAGCAATGTGAGAGGGCAGCAAGGAGGGCTGGGGGGATACTGGGATGCATAGGAAGAGGCATCACCAGTAGAAAACAGGAAGTTATTATCCCTCTGTACAGACAGCTAGTGAGACCCCATCTGGAGTACTGCATGCAGTTCTGGAGACCCAATCTCCACAAAGACATAGACAGGATGGAAGCTGTCCAGAGGAGGGCAACTAAAATGGTGCAGGGTCTGCACCAGAAGACATATGAAGAGAGACTTAAGGAGCTTAATATGTATAGCCTCGAGGAAAGGAGGGAGAGAGGAGACATGATAGAAACTTTCAAGTACCTCAAGGGAATCAACAAAGTCCAAGAGGGTAGCATCTTTCAAAAAGAGGTGTGCAAGAACAAGGGGGCACAATTTGAAGATAGAAGGGGTGGCTCAGAGGTAATTTAAGGAAGTATTTTTTCACAGAGAGGGTTGTGGATGTATGGAACGGCCTTCTAGAGGAGGTTGTGGAGTCAAAAACAGTGGTGGAATTCAAGCATGCATGGGACAGTCATAAGGCAATTCTAGGGGGTGGGGTAGGAAGAAGTAGGCTGCTGGTTAACTAGGACCTGCAGCTTATTCATCAGGTAGGGAAATGGGCAGACTGGGTGGGCCAAGCGGTCCTTATCTGCCATCAAATTCTATGTTTCTATGTTTCTATGAATAAAACGTTTTGGAAACCTGTTTAATGAAACAGGTTCCCTCTTAAGAGGGGGTGTATGTGACAGGATTGAGTAGGTCCCTGTCCCAGTTGTTATGGAAAGTTTAAATGCAAGGATCTATTCTGTTCTATTTCTGTCCTGTCTCTTGTCCTGTTTGGTTGAGCAACCAAATTTTCTTGTGAGACCTACGATTTGATCACCCCGACAGTCTTGCAATTCTTTGCCTCTCACTGTCCCTCAGTCTCCCTTGCTGTCTGTCTTTTTTTCCCTTACATATCTGCTGATATAAAAATATATGCAAATCATTGTATGGCAATGGAACTGATATTGGGATCCTTTTGTTTAGAAAGTATATAGTGTTAATTTTTGAAATGTATATAATTATATTTTGAGATGATTACAAAAAGCTATTGAAAACGCGAGAGGTTACTTGAATGCAAATTTTTAAGCCTTTTGCAGAAGAGCTGTGAAAAAGGAGCCTCAGCTCAGGGACACTGTGTTCTTGCCAGCACCTGCCTGAAACATACAAGAACAGGATGCTTGTTAAGAATAGGGGTTGGAAGGACTTATACGAGAGCTGAGCTGCAATTGCTTGGAAGATGGATATAGAGATTGAAGAAAAACTCAGATAGACTTTTTCTGCTTATTTGGCCTTTGTAAATAGTTATACTGAACAATTTCATTTTTATGTTACTGCTAGTAGAAATAAATACTCTTGCTGTAAATTTTATAACTGCTCCTGGTTTTTCCTATGCTTCCTCACCTGTGCCTCAACGACAAACCCCAGTATTTAATATGGCTCTGTCATACAGTGAAGAGCTGAACTTCACAATTTGATATCTATTTGACAAGTAGTTACTATACCAGTCGACTACAGAGGGTGAGAAGTTCAGATTGTTGAGGGTGGAGAGAAGCAGGGGGTAATCAACAAGATCATAGGCATTGGTAGGGTCTATAAAAACTGCCCCTGTAAATAATCCAGCATCCATATTTGAAAGCACATCAGTTGTGAGTTTAAGGAGAGCCATTGAAGTACTATATCCTTTTCTGAAGTCATGCTGAGTATGAGAGAGAAGGTTGTACTTTGTTAGGTAATCTATAATTTGGTTGGCAACAAGCTTCTCGAGAATTTTACTTAGGACCAATAGATGGCTATATAGGCCTGTAGTTAGTTATCTCAGTAGGATCCCTTTTTTATGTTGGCTCGCGCATGAACAGCCAACATATTGCGGTAGTAGCAGATTTGGAGGTGTGGTAACTGTTGGGTGAATGCAGGGCACACATCAGTAGGTGCGTCCCTCATTCCCCAGTCAGCCAGCATGCAGGTGCCACACCAGCAATTTGGAATGTGGCCACCAGATTTAAGAAAAGGTCCGCTGCAAGGAAAAGCAAGCTTCTCATTGCAGCGGCATAATCTTCACGCCTCCACGTAAACATGGCGGCACTGACTGCCGCCACCACCATATGCCTCGCCCACTCAGTTGCCGACAGGAGGCCCACCTCATTGGCATCATGACCCCTGAAGTGTGTGCCGAGGGTGCCCAATCCCCTCAGCATCATGCACTCTCCCCAACTGTCTTTCTTTGCCGACAGGGGGCACAATCCCCATCGAGCTTCAGTCCCCTTCCCTGTTTATTTTGCCTACATGGAGCCTACTCCCCATCGGCATAATGTCTCCCCACCTATCTGTTGTCTGCCGAGGGGGATGCCTAACCCCCGGCTCTTGCCCCCTTTCATTATGTGCCGACGGGGTGCCCAATCCCGTCGGCTTCAGCCCCCACCAAAACAGGTGACACACTGGGAGCCCACCCCAGCATGCCAAATGTCCCTGTAATTAAAATCATCCCTCGATGTTCTTTTTTTTTTACCCTGTAAAAGAAAATGGTCCTCACAGTCTCCCTGCCCCTCCCACAACCCGCACCCACCCACTGCGCACCCAACCTCTGCACACCACCATCACCCCATACTTGCCTCCGGAGCCCAGCGCAACAATCTTCGGTGGACCAGGAACACGTCTGCACTCTTCAAAGTTGACCGCGAACTGAAAAAATGCCGGTAAGCTGTATAAGGGGATAAATAGTTTTTTTTTTCAACTTTGCTGCATATCTCAGGCATTTTGGGGAATTTTGAAACCAAATTTTCAACATGGGGTTATTGGGACCCCTCCTCATGAATTCTGTCACTGGCATTCAGTCCCGGAAGGTGATTTCGCAGTCAGTGCGCGGAATCACCTTTCGGGACCGATTAACAAAATGACAGTGCCACTGTTCATGAGGCGGCTCTCAAAAAGTCTATGTTGCAAATTTGGTGGAAAAAATCCAAAAAATGGCTGTTTTACAAGCGTACATTGTGCAGTTTCCACGCATGCTCATAACTTCAGCAATTTCTAATATTTGCACTCCAGATTTTCAACATTGGCATTTTTCTACACCTCATTATGAGCATTACAGCTGTCATTTTACATATGCTGGCCAAAATGTGTTTTTTGCATGTGCAGCGCAGAAGAAAAAATTACTCACCTTAGTAATGTTGTTTCTTCTAATGGAGTCTTGCTATATTATGACTATTGCAGTTTGTCCCACCACTAGAACTGCTCCGGAGGTGAAAGAGTTAACTTCCATGCAGAGCATGGAGCTTAGAGCGCGAGCTCGGTTCAGAAGCTCTGTTAGGGTGGTTTCAAACTGAAACCGTCAGATCTTTACGAGCAAAAACTCACTAAGGTTCTGTGTGGAAGCTGTAACCTACACTAGCCAACTGGCCACTAATATATTTATTTATTTATTGAATTTTGATGACCGGGTAGGCCCACTGGGCCCCGGAGGTCCCTTTTCAGGGGCGACCCGGGTGAATCAACAACATTACAGGTAACGGATCAGTACAGTCATGTGATTGTCACATATTAACACATTTTCCTGGTCCCAACACCAAGACTCAAGTCAGTGGACCAGAAAAATAAGATAAAATAACTAAATAAACACAACACCCAAACATGAAAGAGGGCATCAATAAATGCCAACAGAGGACTACCACCCATACCCAAAGTAGGAGTTCTGAGAGGGGCAGGTTGGGAGAGTCATATAACTGAACTCCATTAGAAGAAACAACATTACTAAGGTGAGTAATTTTTCTTCAAACAACATGAAGTCTTGCTATATTATGACTATTGCAGACTACACAGCAGTACCTCCATGGAGGAGGGACAGAACCTACTTAGGAATAGGCTCTGAAGCACGGTTGTGTTACCCGAGCATCCCTCCTGGCCTGAATATCCAGGGAGTAATGCTTGGTGAAAGTGTGTACTATCTTCCAAGTAGCTGCCTGACATATCTCCAAGATAGGATGTCTCTAGCAGCAGCAGAGATGCAGCTGTAACTCTGGTAGAGTGAGCCCTCAGGCCTGAGGGGGAACTTACCCAGCTTTGATAGCAAAATTGGATACAAAAACGATCCACCTGGCAATGGATCTCTTAGTGGCAGGTCTCCTTTCCAGCCTCACCATAAGTGAGGAACAGTTGGAGGAGTCAAACCTGTGACCCTTGGTACACTCTATGTAGTAACTTCGGGCCCTCTTAACATCTAGCTGTGCAGCCTCCTCTCACCAGAGGAGGAATGGTCAGTGAAGAACACTGGAAGTGAAATAGATTGGTTAAGGTGGAAATCTGAAACCACCTTTAGGCAAAAACTTCCTGTTAGTCCTGAGGACTACTTATCCCTGTGAAAGGAAATAAAGTCAGTCTCTACTGATAAAGTCTGTAACTCACTTATACGCCTGGCAGAAGTGATGGCTACCAGAAATACAGTTTTCCAAGTCAAATACTTAAGCTCTGCCGAAGACAGAGGCTCAAAGGGGGGTTGCATCAACTGAGCAATGCATACATTAAGATCCCAAGCCGGGCAGGGACCTGAATGGAGGATTGGTGTGAAGCAATCCTTTAAAAACTTGGAAAATACAGGATGAGCAGAAAGAGAAGAGGCTTCCCTGCTGAAATGAAGGCAGAGACAGCAGCCAAGTGCACTTTCAGGGTAGCTGGTCTCAGTCCCAAAGAATTAAGATGGACCATGTAGTCCAATACAGTGGGTAGATCAGCAAATTCCGGGGAAACATGCTTCCCAGAACACCATATGGAAAACCTTTTCCACTTGGAGTTATAGGTAGCCCTGGTGGAAGGCTTCCTAGCAGCCTTCAGGATTTTGAGAACACTTTGAGAAAGTTGTAAATCAGCAAACTCTAACTGCTCAAGAGCCAAGCCTTGAGGTTGAGGGAATTGAGATTCGGATACCAAACTCTCCCCTGAGCACAGGTTAACAGATTGTGGTTCCTGGGGAGAAACAGGGGAAGATGGACTGCTAAGGACAGGAGGAGTGGGTACCAGGGCTGCCTGGCCCAGTCTGGAGCAATCAGGATCATTTTGCAAGGCTGAGACCTGATTTTGGCTAGTACTTTGAACAGGAGAGGGAAGGGGGGAAAGGCATAAAGAAACTTCCCTTCCCAATCGAGGAGAAAGGCATCCAGGGGAACTGAGCCCAACACTGGGGGCCTGCAACAAAACAGTGGAAATTGATGATTGTCTGGGGCTGCGAAAAGATCTATCTGAGGAGTGCCCCATCTGGCAAACACTATCCCCAGTACTAGGGGATCCAGTGACCATTCGTGATGGCCCTGGGAAATCCTGCTGAGAGCATCTGCCAGGACATTGTCCTTGCCTGGGAGGTGAACTGCTATGAGGGAAGTGTTCAGGGAATAAGCCAGAGACCACAACTTCATCGCCTCGGTGCACAAGGCCGAAGACTGAGTGCCCCCTTGTTTGTTGATGTACCACATTGTAGTGGTGTTGTCTGTTCTGACCTGTACCACCTTGTTCTGAACAGATGCAGAGGAAACCTGAAGTGCTAGAAAACAGCTCTGAGTTCCAACAGATTGATGTGGAGCAGAGATTCCTGGGGACCATAACCCCTGGGTGGAGGCCGCCCATGTGAGCGCCCTATCCCAAGAGGGATGCATCTGTAGTAAGGGTCAAGAAATGGGACAGAGGATGAAAGGCACCCCTGTTCAGATTGCTCTGATCCTGCCACCACTGAAGGGCCTGGATCAGAGTTCGAGTCACTGGGATTAACTTGGATAGGGATCTCTTCTTTGAGACCAGAAAGCTCTCAAATGGAACTGAATGTCCCTCATCTGAAATCTTGCTCCTTGCACTACAGCTGTGGAGGCAGCCATGTGTCCTAGGAGCTGCAGAAATGCCTTGCTGGTCGAGAGACCTGCAGAGTGAAGGACGAGCCAGGCCACTAGTGTCCTTACCCTTTCCAAAGGAAGGAAGGAAGGCTCTGGTTCGCTTTGTGTCCAGTTCTGCGCCTATAAAGGTGAGTACCTGGACAGGTTCCAAAATTGACTTTGGAAGATTGAGAAGAAATCCCAGAGGTAAGCAGCTGCTGGGAACTAGCAGGTGTGATTTGACCTGGTCTGGAGACTGACCCACAATGAGCCAGTCATCCAGGTAGGGAAAAATGGCAATCTTTTGCCTTCTTAGATGAGCGACTGCTACTGCCAGACATTTTGTGAACACCCTTGGGGCAGAAGTGAGGCTGAAGGGCATTGCTCTGAACTGATAATGGCCTGAGGGCAGTTCGAATCTGAGGTACTTTCGATGGGAGCTTCTGATAAGAACATGGAAGTAGGCATCCTTGAGGTCCAGGGAGGCTAGCCAGTCCCCTGGCCTTAGGGAGGGTAAAATCATTCCCAGTGTCACCATTTTGAACTTTGGCTTTAAAAGGTGCTTGTTTAGATATCTTAGATCCAGGATAGGCTGCCACTCTCCTGTCTTTTTTGGGGTAAGGAAGTACCTGGAGTACAGACCCTTGCCCTGGTGAGGAGGAGAAACCCTTTCTACAGCTCTGAGAGCCAAGAGGGTTGAGACTTCTGTTTCCAAAGCAAGAGTCTCTAAAGGGTTTGTAGGTGGAAAAGATCTGGCTCTCATCTTTGGAAATTTTTTGAAGCTGAGAACCAGACCCTGGCTCACTACTTCCAGGACCCACCTGTCTGAAGTTAAAGACTCCCAGTCCTGGACGAAGTGAGCCAACCTGCCCCCTACAGGTAGTGGAGAGCTGACCCGGGCATCCCATCAGGGTGCCTGTTTGGCAGGGGCTTTAGGCTGGGGGGTGGGAGCAGGCCTGCTCGAACCCCGTCTGCCTCTCCCTCTGAAGAACCCCCTCTGTACATAGGCTGAAGAGGAGGAGGCCTGGGTCTGGTAAAAAGGCCTGTGAAAAGGCCTACCCCTACCCCTGGAGGACTGCCTCTGAGGAGTGGCTTGCCGTTCCTTGGCTTGTGCACTCCTATAAGTGGTTCTGTATTCATCCATTTTCTTCATATAATTCTCTGTCTGCTCCCCAAACAGAGAATTTCCCACCACAGGAAAATCCATAGCCTTAGACTGGGTACCCTGTGACAAAGTAGTACACCTGAGCCAGGCCAATCTCCGAAAAGCCACAGATGTAGCCATGACTCTAGAGGATACATCGTTAGAATCCACTGCAGCATGGAATTGCACCTTAGAAGCCTCAATACCATCAAGAGCCACCTGTTCCAGCTCCTTTGCAAGCTGGCCAGGGACCTGTTTCGCTAAGGCCATGACAGTATCCCATCTAGATTTCTGGTATCTCGCAACATAAGCCATATAGTTTGCTTGTCTGAGTCCCAAGGATGCTGCCATGTATTGTTTTTTGGCCATGGCATCAATCTTCCTGGAATCCTTGTCAGGAGGATGTGAAGCCAGGGGAATATTAGTTTTATCACAGGCTGCAGCCTGAACTACCCCAACATGACTGCATTGCTGTGAAAGAAAATTTGTATCAGGACCTGACAAAGTGTACCTCCTGTCCATCTTTTTATCCACAGGAGGCACAGAATTAGGAGCTTTTAAAATTTTTATTGTTTGTTGTCTAAAAGATTTATGTAAAGGGATGGACAACCTCCTGGACTCTGGGATATCCATCATCTCCACATAGTCAGGCTCCTCTTGCTCATCCAAAGCCTCCTCTAATGGAAGCTGGAGGGTCTCAGCAACTTTTTTATAAAACAAAAAATGAGAAGAGGACTCAGAAAGCCTGGGGGGAGACTCACCTGAGGGTCTGTCTGGGGAGATGTCCGGTTCAATGGGCACATCCAGACTTTCAAAGTCACATTCACACTGATCATAATCCTCATCCCCCTCCTCTGGTTCATAAAACTCCTCTATATCATAATCCTGAACCATTGTAACCGACCGAACTGACCTTTTGCCAGACAGTGGCGGTTTGGAGGGAACCGGGGACAGGGACTGGACAATATGTATTGCCCTGGCTATCTCTGCAGCAGTTGGAGAAGGAATTTTGGACTCCAAACCTGCTGATTTTTTAGTTTTCTTTGCTGGAACTGGCTCCTCAGAGCCAGTTTTTCATTTGCCCGAGGGAGTCTCGCCCTGGTCAGAGGGCACTCCCTCCAGTTCGGTTGGCACCGAACCGGGCTGGCCATCTGGGTCAGCAGACTTTTTGGCCTCTCGTTCCCTGAGTCTGCCCAGTCTCTTGTCCAGGGTGGCTGCAGGGAAATTTTTACAAATCTGGCAGTCTGAAGTGAGGTGGTCAAACCCCAGACAATAGACACATGTAGTGTGTGGGTCAGCCTTGCCAAAGGCTTCCCCACAGACACTACAGTGTTGAAACCCAGTGGGCCCAGTTTTTCCTTTGGGTTTCTCAGACATGATGCCAGCCTAACCAACAAACTTGCCCTTTTAATGGCAGTGCCAGGCAAGACACCCTTATCGGTTCCAAACCGTGTCACGGGTCATGGAAAAAACCGTAATGAAATCCGTTTTTTAGAACCGATAAGAACCGGGAACTGCACTCTAAGAAGCCTTAAAAGGCTTTAAACTTAATTTTTAGTACAATTCGATCGGTTCAACCGAACCGATAACAATTTTACAAGTTCCACACAGAAAAACCTATCTATTACTTACGATACCATAGACAGAGCTTGAACCGATCAGTTTTGCGGTTAAAATAATTAAATCACGGTTAAATTCAACCGAGAAATAGCACTTTAAACCGAAGAAATGAACTGAGCAACAGGAGGAATCTCCGGAGCGACTGTTCAGTGAGGCGAAGTAAAGAATCTGATGGTTTCGGTTTGAAACCACCCTAACAGAGCTTCTGAACAGAGCTCGTGCTCTAAGCTCCATGTTCTGTATGGAAGTTAACTTTTTCACCTCCGGAGCAGTTCTAGTGGTGGGACAAACTGCAATAGTCATAATATAGCAAGACTTCATGTTGTTTGAATAGAGCGGTTGCTGCATGAAATCAGTTTTTGGGACAGTGTGAGGACATGACAGTGCCACTATTCATGAGCAGAGGTCCAAAAATGCCTATATTGAAAATTTGGTGACGAGTCTATAAGATGACTGTGTTACAAAGCGTCGTGTGCAGTTCCACACGCTTCCAGCAACTTTATAAGTGCAATATTTTCATGCCACATTTTCAACACTGGCATTTTTTCACACCTCCTTAAGAACAGTACAGCTGTCATTTTTCACATGCTTCCCAAAATGTGTTTTTGCACATGTGGCACACAATGGTGTGGTCACTGTGGGAAATCAACTTTTGGGACAAATTAACAAAATTACAGTGCCACTGTTCATGAGGGGAGGTCCCAAAATGCCTATGCTGAAAATGTGGTTAAAAAAATCCCCAAAATAATTAGGCTACGGACGTGTGTTGCACAATTTCTATGCATGCTCATGACTTCACTAATTTTCCATATTTTCGCTCCAGCTTTTCAACGTTGCCATGTTTTTACACCTCCTCATGAGCAATACAGTTCTCATTTTTTACATATGGCCCAAAATGGGTTTTCGGACCTGCATCGCCAAATGGCATAGCCGCATTGCAAAACCACCTTTCACCTAACAAACTGATAGTGACACTCTTCATGATGTGGGGTCACAAAAAGCCCATGTTGAAAATTTGGAGTGAAAATACCAACACACGCCTGCAGCGTTAGGGTTTCCAACTGTAACACCCCACCCTGTGCAGACTGACAGGCGTCAGGGGTGTGGCTTGGGATCATCGGCTGCAATGCTTCCTATTCCACCCCCATCCTGCAGCCAGTGACACACATCGTGGTGTGCCTTACAATGTTCAGCCACAAAGTTCACCCCAATCTTCTATGCTGCACCCACCTCAGCATATTTCCTTGTGGAATGGGGTACACATAATGGCCAAAGACCCCAAAGCACACCACAACACTTGTCACTGTCTACAGGGTAGGGTGAGGTGAAATGGTATGAGTGTTATAGCTAATGACCTAAAGGCACACCCCAATGCCTGTCGGTCTCTACAGGGTGGGGGTGGGGTTGGCGTCACTTCAATACTTCACTGCCATTCCTATTATGCGTCTCTAACTCTGGCACTACCAATGCCAAAGCCAGCAAGACAATATTCGCAATTGACAAATGCTTGTTTAAAGACAGGTGTGATGCGAGCAATCTTCCAGAGGTCCAGGACCACACTAGAGGAGAGTGACATTGTGAAGATTTTTGCCAGTGGGGGGCAATAAGTGGTGCAGCAAGCTTTAGGAGCCTAGGTTCTAAGGTATCTAAGCCTGAGCTGGTATTATCTGAGACGGACAGTAGTAGTTTTAGGATCTTAATCCTTGATATTTTCTTGAAAAGAAATGGAGGTGTAGTATGTTGTATGCAGGGGGGGGAGAGGGGTAGATAAATCAGGCATAGAGGACAACTGTTTGCCTACTGGAGGTGGTAAGAAGGAGGGGGTGTATGGAGATAGATCTGATAACATGCGATTAAAGGAGTTTGCAGTAGTATTTGAGTTGTCACACTGTACTCCATTCAGTATCATGTCTCCAGGGGTTGACTTTTGAGAAATTCCAAGGAAAGTCTTTCCGTGTGCCCAGAATTTCCTGGGGTCCCCCACAGAGTTTAGTCATAGGTTCTTGCAGTAAGCACTCTTTGCAGTGCAAACTTATTTTTTGCAAGAGTTCTGCTGTTCTCTATAGGTATTGTAGTCCACTTGGAGCCCAGACAACTTGAACTTTTTCCAGCATTTATCTCATTCCTGTAATTTTGCCAGGAGTTCTTTGCGAAGTCATCTGGTTTGTTTACCCCACACTCTCTGGGTTACCTTGGGGGCATGTTTACCCTGAACAGCCAGGAATGTGTCAAGGATAATACCAAGTGCAGTCTCAACATCACAGGAATGATAGATGCCAGACCAGTTAATGCTTGAGACATCATGTAGGAAAGCCTATACATCCAGGTTAGCAAAGTTTGTAAATGTTGCATAGTGAGGTGAAGGGGAAGGTGTTGCTAAATGGCCCCAGATGCAAAAAGTAGGGGTATGATCTGTAAGTGCATCAGCCAGTGTACCTGTTATGGGTATGTGGTCCAGACAGTTTGCCAGAACCTAATCAATGAGGGTGGAGTCATTCAAGGATGGAGTAGTTCTTGTTGGTTCCATTAGGACTGGGTGCATGTTATAGCTTTATGTCAGATACCAGCGAGCTGTGAGCCGACCCTAGCCAGTTGAGTTTAAGTCTCTGAGTACGAGGACCTCATTCTGCTTTGAGCTAGTGGAGACTTGGTTCAGTAGTTCCTATAGGCCCACTGTGCCCCCAGTGGGCGGGTTATAGGTGCAAATAATATGCAGTTTCTTTGCACCTAAGGCGAACATTACGTGCAGTGATTTACAAGCAGAGCAGGTGACAGAAACTGGTATGACTTTAATATAAAATTGTGTTTTGTAGAAAATAGCAACCCCACCACCACGTTTAGATGATAGCCTATCTCTGCAGATCAGGGAGTAATTAGCCAAAGAACAGATAGAGTCAGGAAGCACTGGTTTGAGCCATGTTTTCAGTTAGGCAGAGAATATCGGGTTTATAGACTTCAACCCATGTTTCTAGATCAGGAAGATTACAGGTGAGGCTTTGAATATTCATGTGGGTAATAAAGAGCCCTTTGTTCAAGATTGCAGATATGTCAGCTGGTGAGTAATGGACCGTGGAGCCCGGATTCAGTTCAACATCACCTGACAGAAGGATGGCTAGTAGGACAATGAACCAGAGTTTATCATTATGGAAGAGCTAAGGAACTACAAACCTCGGAAAATGCTTTTTAAGCCTTGAGATGGCACAATAAGTGCATCCCTTCTGAACAAATAGGAGATGATAGACAGGTTTTGTTTGAGATTCAGCAATCAGGTTAGAGAAGCCAAAGTCCATAGGTAGTGTTGTGGTCACACCAGTATTGTAGTGTATGGGAAGCAACAGTGCAAACTATATTAAGACACAGCAGAGCAAGGAACATGGAGAGCAGCCATACAAAACTGCTGTGAACCACGCTTGTTCGAGGTTGTGGTGGTAAAAGTAAGGTAGACAAACCAAGAAGGCCATAGAATGGTAAAAGTAGTAGAGGGCAGAGAAGAAAAAATTACTTACCATAGTAATCTTGTTTCTTCCCAGTGATACTCAGGTATTCATAATTGTATGCAGTAAGCCTTCTGGGTAGAACTGCCTGGAGAATGGAACATATGCAAATTATGGAATCTTTTGCATGAGCCACTTTTTCAAATGTTGCCTTCTACTAACTGCCTTAGTTCTAAACCCCTCAGATTTCCTAGAAGCCTGGAACGACTGACCCATGAGGGCTAAGTGTAATAACAATATTAATCATAATAATAACAATAATAATAATAATTATAGAGGGAACTCCCTTAACACCCAAAAAAGTTCTCCAACTGGAGGGCATAACATATGAAAGAATACCCCTGAATGTCCAAATCACCTGAAAAAGGGGAGGGGTACAACAGTAGTGACTACAATCACAACATATGTGCCAGAAATGGCATTTTACTCCTGAGAGCACAGTATTCAGGAGTGCAGAGGCTAAAGGTTCCAGAAGGGGAGGCAGGGTGGGAAGTTATGAATTTACCACTGGAAAGAAATAAGATTACAGTAACCTTCGCTATAACAAACGCATTTGGAGCCATTCCAGACATTCGTTACAGCTCCTTGTTCGTTACAACACGGGACATCAGTATGTTGAGGCAGTAGGTGGCACAGTTGCTCCAGTATGCATGCTAGCTGATATACAATGTTTTTCTGTACTTCAAAGTACTGCTCCCCCTCTCTCAGCGATGTGCTTTTTGGGTTTGCTCTGTAACTTCTTGGATATTCTTTACATTTTACAGGTTAAAAAAATACAGTGCTGGCTCCCGCTCTACATACTGTACCAGTGAGTAACGCCGTATCTGCTGTGAAGTACTGTAGCAATCCTTTATCCCTCCCCCAAAAGCAAAAAGTACATAAGTGAGTAACGCTGTATCCTTTTCCTTTACCATTTTTCAAATCTTAAGGAGTCCAAGTGAGTACTGGTTCCTGGTTTCTGGTTCCCGGAATTGAAGGAGAGATGCACAGTATGTGACTCCTAGTCTCTGTACCAACCCCCCTCTGAGATCGTCTTCATGATACAGTATTATGCGTAGTAGGGTGAGTGAGTGAGCGGTCAGGAACAATGTAAGTCACTGATACTGTAACTTTGGGAAGTATGGGCTAATAAATGGTGGTACTGCTGGCATGAATCATTCAATGAACAGAAACGATAGCTATACTCTTTCACAGTTTAATTGTTGCAGTTTACGAGCGGGCGCAGTAGGAGTGAATGAGTGAGAGATCAGGTACAGTGTAAATAACTGATAACTTTGGGCTAATAACTGGTGGTAGTATTGCCCAGTAGAACTGGTACAAATCATTAGGTGAACCGAACAACAGTGCAGTTTAATTACCACTCGGCATAGCGAGGATTCGAGTAACCAAGATGGTGGTGGGAAAACGAGGGTACATGTTCACGGGAGCCAAATGAATCATTCGCTATAGCCAAGCATTTGCTATTGTGGGGTTCGTTATAGCGAGGGGTTACTGTACTATGGTAAGTAATTTTTTCTTCTAACCCCAGTAATACTCAGGTATTCATAACTTTATGCAGACTACCAAGCAGTACCTTTGGAGGTGGGCACAGAACCTTATTTGGGGAACTGGCTTCACTGGACTGCTGTGCCGAACCTGGCATCACCCCTGGACAGAATATCCAGACTGTAATGCTTTGTAAAGGTGTGTACTGTTTTCCAGGTTGCTGCTTTAGAGATGTCCACCAGGGGAACATCCCTGACAGCTGCTATGATAGCAGCTGTGCCCCTTGTGGAATTGGCCCTCAACCCTGTTGGAGGCTCCTTTCTAGCCTTAGAGTAACAAAAACTGGATATACTGTATTATCCAGTGAGAAATGGACTTTTTTGATGCTGGGTTACCCTTTCCCACATTCTCATAGGTCACGAACAGCTGTTTTCTGTTCTGCCTATGGACTTTAGTGGCTGTCAAATAGTAGCTAAGAGCTCTTTTGACGTTCAGACTATGAAGACTCCTTCCACCAAAACTAAAGTGTTCAGTGAAAAAGACAGGTAAGGTAATGGTTTGGTTCAAATGAAAATCAGAAACCATTTTAGGAAGAAACTTCCTGTTTGTTCTCAGGACCACTTTGTCTCTGTGGAATGAAATGTAGTCCTGTTCGATGCAGAAAGACTGGAGCTCACTGATTCTTCTAGCAGAAGTCATTACCACAAGGAAAACAATTTTTCATGTGGCATATTTCAAATAAACTGAAGACATAGGCTTAAAAGGGGGACCCATGAGCCTAACTATACACACATTTAGGTCCTATGCTGGCACTGGTTCCCTATGAGGGGGTTCAAATGGGCTAGGCCTTTAAAGAACCTTTTGAAGATGGGGTCTGAGGCCCGAGAAACATTCTGTCCAACTGAAATGTAAGCAGATGCTGAGGCCAGGTGGACCTTTAAGGAACTAGACTGCAAGCCCAGTGAATGCAAAAAGGTAAGATAGTCCAGCACAGCTGGGACACCAGCCTATGTTGATATGGGCCAGGCCCTTAAAAAGCCTTTTGAAGATAGGATCTGGACCCATTAAAACATTTTTTCCAGCTGATATGCAAGCAGATGCTGCAGCTAGGTGGACCTTGAAGGTGCTGGACTGCAAGTCCAATGAATGTAAATAGGTAAGATAGTCAACCACAGCTGGGACCCCAGCATGTGCTGGTACCAGTTTCCTGGTTGAACACCAAATACTAAATCTTCTCCATTTTGAAGCCTATATTTTCTTAGTGGAGGGCTTCCTGTAACCACTTAAAATATCTAAGACACTTTCAGAAAGATGCAAGCCTGCATATTGTAGGCCCTCAAGAGCCATGCCTTGAGCCTGAGTGACCAGAGGTTTGGGTAAAGGAGCCTCCCCTGGTTGGAGGTTAGCAGATTATGCCTCCAAGGAAGGTGTATTGGTTCAGACCAAGACATGGAGAGTAACAGAGAGTACCATGGCTGCCTGGCCCAGTCTGGTGCTATCAAGACCATTGATGCTGACTGGGAACTGAGCTTGAGAAATGCTCTGTACATCAGAGGGAAGGAAGAAAAAGCATGCAGGTGCTTCCCTGGCCAACTGAGAGCCAGAGCATCCAGAGGGATTGTACCCAGATCTGGTGGTCTGCCATAGTACTGTGGTAGGTGGTGGTTCTGGTAGGATGCGAACAAGTCTAACTCTGGGGGTGCCCCACCTCCTGAAGATCACTTGCACCACCTAACTGTTCAAGGCCCATTCATGATGGGACTGGTTAATTTCAGTCAGGGTATCTGTCAAGGTATTGTCCTTGCCTGGCAGATGAATAGCCTGCAGGGGCCCATGGAGCATGCAAGACTCTATATTTTCCTGAGTCCTCTGCAGGGAGGGCTTGACCTTGTCCCTCCCTACTTGTTTATGTAGTACATTGTGGTGGTATTGTCTGTTCTGACCTGTACCACCTTCCCTGTACTAGTTGTGTGAACGCCTTTAGTGCCAGTAACACTACTCTTAGCTCCAGCAGGTTTACGTGCAGGAGTGACTCTGCACTTGACCATGTGCCTTGGGTGGTGTGAACCCCCAGATGGGTGCCCCACTCTAGTAGGGATGCATCTGTTGTCAGAACAACTGATGGGGACTCTTGCTGAAAAAGGAATCCCTTCCCTTAGGTTGGTTTCCTCTTTCCACCACTGGAGGGCCTGTAACAATGTTTTTTGTTACTAGAATTAGTTTTGAAAGAGGGTCCTTTCTTTGACGCCAGTGAGCCCTGAGGTGAAATTGAATGCCCCATATCTGTAACCTGGATTCCAGGACTGTGCCAGTGGCAGGTGCCACGTGGCCAGTAGCTGAAGAAACTGTCTTGCAGTTTTTGGTTTATTCAGGCTGAATGAGCCCAATGTCAGTGGAATACTTCTTGCCCTGCCTTGCAGGGTATTTAGCTCTGCTCCTATGAACTGTAGTGCCTAAGCAGGCTAAAGGACAGACTTTCTTTAGCTTTATCAGGAACCCTAGAGACTTCAGGAGCCCCTGGGCGAGTTACAGATGCTCCTACTTGCTGGGGTGATTTTACAACCACCGACCAGTTGTCTAGGTATGGGAAAAACTGAGACATCTTGTCTTCAAAGGTGTGCTACAACCACTGCTTAGTACTCTGTGTACACTCTTAGAGAGTGACCTGATGGGAGTCTGAACCTGAAGTACTTTCTGTGAGACTCCCTTATGAGGATGTGGAAATAAGCGCCCAGTGATGCCAACCATTCCCCTCTTTTGAGTGTTGGCAGAATTAGTGACAAAGTTATCATTTTGAACTTTGGCTTTGTTAAGTGCCTGTTTAGTACCTTGAAGTCTAAGACAGGCCACCACTCCCCATTTTCTTTGTGGTACCTTTTGCTGTACTAGGACAGGCTCCACTGTTTTTGACAGTAACAGTGTTTGAACCTCTTTTTCCAGGAGTTTTCTCCCTCTACTTCTGTAGATGGTTTGAAAACTTTTGTTTTTACTACTGGAAGGAATATGAACTCAGAGACAATCCCTGACTCACTACATCCAGGACACTTGTCTGTGGTGCCTGAAGTACCCCTGCTGTGGGTACTGCTGATACTGAGGCGCAGCCATGGCCTGATAAAAAAGGTTTGCTGTGAAATGATCTGCCAGCTCTGCCTCCCATTCCCTATGTTTTAGTGGACGGGGAAGCTTTCTTTTGCAGAATTGCTACTGTAGGTGGTTTTGTATTCATCCACCTTTTTCATGCAAGCCTTTATCTTTCTCCAAAGAGGGAATTACCCTCGAGTGGGAAATCCATAGCCTTGGTTTGGGAATCCTGATTGAGGTCTGTGAGCCGAAGCCAGGAAAACCTCCTCTGAACCACTGTACTTGCCATCCATCTGGCAGCAGTGTTATTAGCAGTAATTTGAACTGGTATCTGGCTGCTCCCAAACCAAATTTAGCTGTTTCAGCTTGATTATCTGACCGAGGAGTCTGGGCCTTGACTGCTGTAGCAAGGACAGACTGCTATAGTGACTTTTGGTATTGAGCAGCATAGGCTTGAAAGTGTGCCTGCCTGATGGTCAAGGAAGCTGATAAATATCCTTTTTTGCCATGTTGTCAATTTTTCCTGGAATCCTTGTTAGGAGGATGGGATGCCAGGGGTATCTTTGCCTTGTCACAGTCTGTCACTTGTACTACTCCTCGGTGGACAGGGTGGGAGAATAAAAATTCAGCTTCCTCCCTGTCCAGATGATATTTCTTATCCAGCCTCTTATCAAGAGGGGGATCAGAGCTTGAAGTTTGTAAAATCTTTAAAAGTATCTTTCCTGAAGAATTTATTCACAGGAAGAAGAAATTTTTTTAGTGGGTGTCAGCCCAATCATTTCTCATAAATGTGAATAGTGAGGAATAGTCCTCAGATGCTCTGTGGGGACAGCCAAACTCCTGTTCAGGGGAAACCTCAGATTCAACAGGTTCCCTTCCTCCATTTCATCATAATCACATATTCTTCCTCTTAAATAATAAAAAGACTGAGCAGAGGAGATGGACTGCTTTGCAGGGGTCTGCTGCTGAGAGGCAGATGGCCTTTGTAAACCTGAATGACCTTAAAGGCCTGTGCAATTTCTGCAGGAGTTGGTAGGCTTTATGGCAGGCACAGAAGTCCCCAAATGCTGTCCAGCAGGGGGTTCTGTGTGCTTAGTTTTCTTTGATTTCTTTGAGGGAACCTGGGAGTCAGCCAGTTCAGCAAGCCTCTTAGGAACTGCTTGTATTCCCGTCTCAAAGGTAGCAGTTACAGTAATTGTGGTTTCACCCACAGTAATTTAGAGTGTCAACTGGTCAGAGCTCGAGGGACCCTTAGGTGGTGATAGTTTTTTCTTTAGCCTTATCCAGGCATTTTTCAATAGTTTTCTCAGGACATATATTACAAATTTCACTCTGCTTTTAAATGTTCATGTCCAGGTAGGTAAAACAAAGGAATGTTTGCTTTGCAAAATTTCACCATACTCAATACATGGTTTGAAACCTGGATCACCAGTTTTCTTCTCGTTTTTTCTGACATTTTCACTGTAAAACTGATAAAAGTTGCAACCGCTAAAAATGTTTTCATTTTAAGTTTATTTAGCAGTTGTGGTCAGTTCTGGAATCGATGAGGAAACAATCGGGAACTGGGAACCAAGGTAAAATGAACTGGGGCTATCGGTTCAGGAACCGGTATTAGCAGTTCTTAAAACAAGCTAAATTTAATAAAATTAAACATAACGAATGGAGTTTTTTAGTCAAAAACTCTGATAAATATAAAATAAACCTTGGTTTACCCCCGGTTATACCGAACCAGGAGAAACCAAGAAAACTTATGATTTAAACACTAAAACTACGGGTTTACTTACAATTACAAAAAGTAAAAGGCAGCAAATGAAATGTAAAAAATACTTATAATATTTTATAAGGTTTTTCATGTCAGAACAAGATGATGAGGAGGGGATCTCCGAGCGTCTAGTCTTCACAGGCGGAAAGAGAAATCTGAGTGGTTTAGAACTAAGGCAGTTAATAGAAGGCAGCATTTGAACAAGTGGCTCATGCAAAAGATTCCATCATTTGCATATGTTCCATCTCTCTAGGCAGTTCTACCTAGAAGGCTTACTGCATAAAGTTATGAATACCTGAGTATTACTGGGGTTAGAACTCTGTAGTGATTACAACTGTAGAAGTCTTTTGTACACTATGCTTGGAGCCACAGACAAAAATGAGGATTAGGTGACTATTAACAAGTGAGAGGCAGGGGTGATTAGTCAAGTGGACTTCAGGATTGTTAGGTATCCCTAACACAGGATAATAGATCTAGACCGCCAAAAAATAGCCACAAGGTACAGTAATAGCAGGAAAGAGTCAGAAGACTAAATGGATTGACTAGCCCCCTAGTGGCTGATCAGTATAAGGAACAAACGGTAAAATAGACAGTCACCTGACTGAATGAACTCTATAAAAGAAAGGGTGCACCCAGGGTGGGTGAGGTGGAGGGAGGGAGTGGAGCCATCGCGAAGCGCCGGCAGGAACAGAGAAGGTTAGTGGTTGTTTACCAGCAGCTCCTGGCATTGCACCAGAGCTTAGTCCACTTCTGGCTTGCTGGCAGAACAGAAAGCAGCTTATCCCTTGGAGATTCAGACCCTGCCACGAACCGTGGTTTGAAGGATCAAGCTGCAGAAATGGCAGGTGAAAACCGTGCGGTCTGCCTAAGGTTTAAACAGGATCGCAGGTCAGCTCCCAGGGGGTGTTTTATGGCTTTCTTCACAGTGGTGAGGTCCGAGCCCCCAGGTGAGCACAGCAGACCTGAGGGGGACAGAAAAGGAGAGCGGTTATGTAGCAGCAGACAGGGGAAGGGTGAACAGAGAGGACAAAAGAAAAGGACGGACCACTGATTCCTTAAGGGAGGTTGCTGACCTGGGGGTGGGGAATGAAATTCAGGCACAGGTAGGAGAAGTTAGCAGGGTAAAAGAGCAGGCAGGAGGAAAGTTTTTGCAGAACAAAGTTATTTCGAGCAGTTTCACCCAGGCAGGAACAACAAATTAATGCTTTATGCTTGTACTTAGTCTAAGAAGGGCTGTAAACACTTTTAAAATATTTCTACTGGCTCTATATGACTCCAAGGCAATAATCAAATGCAGGAAGGAGCGTGAGATAGAAAAGCAGCTTTCTCTTTAGAGCAAACTTTTAGTCCAATTTTGCAGTCGATGTGCTGAAAAGCGGTAGGTCAAAACCAGGTGCAGGACTGGGCACCAGCCAGAGATAGTCAGTAGGCTGGTTACAGCCAATCAGACCAAAGGTGCAGCGATTTGAAAATGTCCAGAAAGGCGCCAAACTCCAAACACATCTGAGTATGTTAGCGGTTGTTTACCAGCGGCTTCTGGCAAGGCTCTGGGCTTAGTCCACTTCTGGCTTGCTGGCAGAGCAGAAGTAACTTATCCCTCAGAGATTTAGACCCTACCACGAACCGTGGTTGGGAGGTTCAAGCTGCAGAAACAGCAGGCAAAAACCGCACATCTGCCTGAGGTTTAAACAGGACAGCGGGTCGGCTCCCAGGAGGTGCTTTACGATTTTCTTTCCGGTGGTGAGGTCCGAGCCCCCGGGTGGGCACGACAGACTTGAAGAGGTTAGCAGTTGTTTAGTAGCAGCTCCCAGCAAGACACCGGAGCTTAGTCCAATTCTGGCTTGCTGGCAGAGCAAAAAGTAGCTTATCCCTCAGAGATTCAGACCCTGCCACGAACCGTAGTTTGAAGGATCAAGCTGCAGAAATGGCAGGTCAAAAACCATGCAGTCTGCCTAAGGTTTAAACCGGACCGTGGGTCGGCTCCCAGGGGGCGCTTTACGGCTTTTTTCCCTGTGATGAGGTCCCAGCCCCTGGGTAGGCACAGCAGACCTGAGTTGGTTACAAAGATGCAAAGGAAATTGGTGATCCTGGTAACCTAGGACACACCATATCTAGATAAGAATTCAAAGCAATATAAGGAGAGCTGTAACAATTCAATAGCAGAATGTAGCGTATGGCCATTCAAGAGTAAGTGCAGAGTGCAGCACAAAGAATAAGGATCCAGACTTGCTAGAGATTGAGGAGCAGCCAGAGAAGGCACTGTCAGTGCATGGCATAGGGGAAAGAGAGTGGTGGGGAGGAATAACAAGATATGGGTGAGCAGAGGGAAGGGGGAGTAGCAGAGGAGCGAAGGTGGGAATAAGAAGGGGGAGGGCCAGGGGAGTAGGGAGAGGGGTGGTACGAGGGGGGTTGATAGGGAGGAGGAGGAGGAGGGGGAGGTCTAGGGAGTGGGGGAGAGAAGCAAGGTGGGTAACATTGACAGGTGGGAGGGAAGGGGGCACTTAAAGGAGAACTAAAGTCAAAGTCTGCAAATAATTATGTCGAGTAGAGTGTTTTGATTTGTAGGTATACTCCTAGTAAAGCCTTCCCTTTATTTGCTGAAAGGATTGTTTTCTAAATTTGCTTGCTGCTTTTATGGCCCCTGAGGATTTCCATATTAGCATTTCTAATGGCCTTTCTTGTTCCTACAATGCCTTCTGTCCCAGGTGACTGTGATATATCCAGGACCATTGATTCAGAGAGTAATAACTGTTGCAGCAGCATCTACTGTTATGGGCCTGAGATTCTGGCTTCAGCCAAATAACTATCTAATCCAAACTTCTGTTTTTATGTTGCCTTGCACACTCGCAAACAACATTTTGTAGCAGTAGGAGATGGTAGTAGGAGAAATGCAGAAGTGTGTCAGTTTTGGCAAATGCAGGGCATGTTTTAGAAGGTGTGTCCTTCATTCCTCAATTAGCGAGCATGCTAGCGGTGACACAAGTTTTATGTAAAGTGCCACCAACTTGAAACAAATTTTCCGCTGCAATCAGAGACAAGCTCGTCATGCAGTGGCACAGATGACACGCCTCCCCTTCGTGCCTTGCCTGGTGAAACAATAAACATGGCGGCAGCTCCCACCATCTGTCTCTTAAAATCCCTGGAAAGCCAACTTTGGGGGTGCCCAATCCCCCTGTTGGCATGCCCCCTCCCCAGTTCAATTTGTCTGCTGACGGGGATGCCCAATCCCCGTTGACATCATGCTTCCCCAACATAGACACACTTTCTTTGCCCACGGGGTGCCCAATCCCGTCGACTGATCTCCCAAAAAACAGGTGCCCAAATGTATTTGTGAAACCTAAAAAAAAAAAAAACCTTCCACAGTGTTTTTTTTGACCCTGTAAACAAGAAATCGGGTCCTCGTCAGTCACAACGCCCTCCTCCCCAACCCGCATCCACCTTGTGCGCACCCTACTTCCCTGCACCCCCCTCACCCCATACTTACCTATGGAGGCCCTGTGCGATGATCTTCAGTGGACCGGGAGACGTCTGAACTCTTCAAAAGCTGACCGCAAACTGAAGAAAATCACGGTAAGCTGTATAATGGCATCAATGGGGGAGGTTTCAACTTAGGTGGATATCTTGTCCATTTTTTTTACTTTTGGCTCCAAATTTTCAACATTGGGTTCTTGGGACCACACCTCATGAAATCAGTCACTGTCATTTTGTTATTCAGTCCCGAAAGGTGATTTTGCGGTCACTGCACGAAATCACCTTTTGGGACCGATTAAC
This sequence comes from Neoceratodus forsteri, assembly GCA_016271365.2. Taxonomy (NCBI): domain Eukaryota; kingdom Metazoa; phylum Chordata; order Ceratodontiformes; family Ceratodontidae; genus Neoceratodus; species Neoceratodus forsteri. The sequence continues at coordinate 126,012,443 of CM057452.1, forward strand.
AAAATGAAAGTGCAACTGTTCATGAGGTGAGTTCCCAAAAAGCCTATGTTGCAAATTTGGTGAAAACATTCCAGAAAATAACTGTGTTACGAGTATGTGTTGTGCTGTTTCCACGCATGCTCATAACTTCGAGGATTTTTTATATTTTCACTCCAGATTTTCAACATTGCCATTTTTTCACACCTCCTTCTGAACAGTACAGCTGTCATTTTTCACATCCTACCTGAAATGTGTTTTTGCACATCTGGCACACAATGGCGTGGTCACTGTGGGAAATCAACATCTGGGACAGATTAAGAAAATTACAGTGACACTGTTCATGAGCAGAGGTCCCAAAATGCCTATGTTGAAAATTCCAAAAATGACTGTTACAAGCGTGTGTTGAGCAGTTTCCACACACGCTCATAACGTCAAGAATTTTTAATATTTTCACTCCAGATTTTCAAAATTGCCACTTTTTTACACCTCCTTCTGAACAGTACAGCTGTCATTTTTCGCATACTGGCCGAAATGTGTTTTCGCACATCTGGTGCACTATGGTACGGTCTCTGTGGGAAATCAATGTTCGGGACAGATTAACAAAATCACAGTGCCAGTGTTCATAAGTGGAGGTCCCAAAATGCCTATGTTGAAAATTTGGTTAAAAAAAAATCCTCAAAATAATTGCGTTACAGACGTATGTTGCACAGTTTCTACACACACTCATGACATCACCAATTTTTCATATTTTTACTCCAGATTTTCAACATTACCATTTTTTTGCACCTCCTCACGAACAGTACAGCTGTCATTTTTCACATCCTGCCCGAAATGTGTTTTTGCACCTGTTGCACCAAATGGCACAGTCGCTGTGCAAAATCACCTTTCAGCTAACGAACTAATAGTGTCACTGTTCATGAGGTGGGGTCACAAAAAGCCCATGCTGAAAATTTGGAGTGAAAATACCAACAAACGCCTGGGACTTTAGGGTTTCCAACTGTAATGTCTCACCCTGTAGAGATCGACAGACCTCAGGGGTGTGATTTTCCGGCTGTAATGCTCATGCCATTCCACCCCCACCCTGCAGCCACTGACAGGCATTGAGGTATGCCTTGGACTCTTTGGCCCCAAAGTTCACCCCATTCTCTTATACTGCACCCATCTCAGCATATTTCCTTATGGAATGGGGTGAGCATAAGGCCCGAAGACCCCAAGGCACATTGCAACACTTGTCAGTGTCTGCAGGGTAGGGTGAGGTGAAATGGCATGAGCGTTATGGCCAATGACCCAAAGACACATCCCAATGCCTGTTGGTCTCTACGGGGTGGGGGTGGGGTTGGCATCAGTTCAATACTTTACTGCCATTCCTATTATGCAACCCTCTAACTTCTACAGTACCAATGTCAATGCCAGCAAGACAACATTCAGCATTGACAAATGCTTGTTTATGTATGTTTCCAGATCTAGTCAGCAGAAGTAAATGTATTGTTTTTAAAGCCTTTCATTTTATCAAACTACACACAACCATTAGCAATGCACACAAATCAGACAAGGTCACAGAAGCTACAATTAGTAAAGACTCTCTAGCTGTTTCCTTATAGAATAGCCCACTCAATTATAACTCAGGAATTTGCCACGTGTGTAGAACCCCCTGGACAAGGAAAGTTAATTAACATAACAGTTCTACTACTATAAACTTGAGAAAAACACAGCTCTTGTTGAAGTAATGGTCCAGGACACATCACAATCACATGGGCTAGGAGGCATTGTAGGAACAAGAAGAGCCATTAGAAATGCTAATATGGAGATCCACAGGGGCCATAAAACCAGCAAGCAAATTTAGAAAAAAACTTCTTTCAGCAAATAAAAGGAAGGACTTACTAGGAGTACACCTACAAATCAAAACACACTGCACAACATATTTTTCTGTAAATTTTGGCTTTAGATCTTCTTTAACTGTATCCTATAGCGTCCAAAGAGGAGGTAAGAAAGGAAGCCAAGGAACTCAGCTTAGCAAGGGCTAGTTATTGTTAAGGTTTGAGGAAACAGTTGCAGACATTCTTTTGGGCTAAGTGGGTCTGGAGGCAAAATTTGAATTGGCTGACCTTACTACAGACAGTCGATAAGGTCCTTGGAGAATTCATTGATCCACTTGGGACCATGGTAGGAGAGGGATCTCTGGGCTTGAGCTGTTCACTTTAAATGGTATCACCAGTCCCCCCTTATCCGCATTTCGGGTTCTAATCATGGGTTGAGCAGTTTGGAATAGGCAAGAGGTTGATCCAGGGGTGTGTCCCAGCAAGGACTTCTTGACAAGTAGGCACGTCTGGAATATAATCTTAAAATGAAGAGGGAGCCATCCTGTCTCTTGATAGAGGGCACAAGCATGTCAGTGTCAGTGGCTCAGCAGGTAGCACACTCGCCTCTGAGGCCTGGGAGATCAGAAGGCTGTGGGTTCTATCCCCACACCAGGCACTTGGGTTAATATACCAATACTGACACTGCAGTGCAGCATGAAGGAGGCGCTGCACTCCTGAGGTGCCATCTTTAGGATGAGACATTAAACAGAGGTCCCATCTGCCTGTTCTGGTGGTAGTTCAGGTGGATGTTAAAGATCCCATGGCACTTCTTGAAAAGAGTAGGTGAATTTTTTATTGCAACTTCAAAATCAAATGAATATAAAACAGTGTTAACTCATACAAAATTATACAAATCATAAAAAAAATCAAATAAGTATTTCAGTCATACATTTTCTTATTTACTTTCAAAGAAATATGGATACCCCCCAAAAAAATCCTAACACTAACCCCCCCCCCACTAAAAGAGCAGGGGGTACTTTACCCTTTAAACATCAAAAACCATACACATCAACAGTATTCAAACATACTATCAAACACCCCAATGAAGTCAAAAAGGAACATAAAAAAAAAGTTACTATCATACCCCCATAAGTTTACCCACTAATACAAGAATGAAATCCCATATAATGAATATGAGACAAACAATATTATAAAGCCAAAGCACAGAAAGTAAGTACAGATGCATACAGGACCTCTAAAATTTACTTATCGCAGTCTAGATAGTAACCGGTCTTATAAATGGGAACTATTTCTCTTTTGTTCCCACAACTAAACTAAGTTGACCAGTGTTAATTCACACCGACACTGTAGAAATCAAAACAAAGAAAGCACATAAACTAGAAGTCATTCCATTGCAGTTTTACCTTCGAATAAATATACAGGACCCCAGTGAAGCAAAACTCTATACGCCCCCAAATGAAATCTAGGGTAATAAACCATAAATTTGTAATAAAACCTGTACCATTCCAGAGCTCCAAAAATGGAATCACAACCTACTAAATAGTCTTCTAGACTTCAAAACCATAGAACACACCTAGACCCCCCCCACATACCAAAAGAAAAAATTACTCACCTTAGTAATGTTGTTTCTTCTAATGGAGTCTTGCTATATTATAGACATTAGCAGTTTGTTCCAGCTCTAGAACTGCCCCGGAGTGAAATGGTTAAAACCATTCCAAAATAGAATTTTGGCACGAGAGCAGCTCTATCTGTGTCATTTCAAACTTGGACTGTCAGATCTTTAGAGCCAAACTCACTAAGGTCTGTGTGGAAGCTGTAACCTACACTAACCAAATGGCTACCTAAATAATAACAACCATTGATGGTCCCAACACCCCAAGACTCAAGTCAGGGACCAGAAATACTAACACCATTCTAATAATATGAAAATGGAACATAAGTATAATAAAACACACACACACATACACATACACACCCAAAGTCCCAAAGGGACAAAATGCTAACAGGACATAAGTAGTGCCACACTAAGTTGCCCGCACCCCACCAAGTAGAGGTTCTGAGAGGGGCAGGTTGGGAGGTCTATAATAGCAAGATTCCGTTAGAAGAAACAACATTACTAAGGTGAGTAATTTTTCTTCAAACAACATGAAGTCTTGCTATATTATGATACATTAGCAGAATACACAGCAGTACCTCCATGGAGGAGGGCAGAACCTACTTAGGGAATAGGCTCTGAAGAACAGCTGTGCCAAGCGAGCATCTCTCCTGGCCTGGACATCCAGGGAGTAATGCTTGGTAAAAGTGTGTACCGTTTCAAGTAGCAGCCTGGCAAATCTCTAATAAAGGGATATCTCTGGCAGCAGCTAGAGCGCAGCTGTACCCCTGGTAGAATGAGCCCTCAAACCGGGGGCTCTGCCCACTTTCTGATAACAAAATTAGATACAAGAGACAATCCACCTGGCTATTGATCTCTTAGTGGCAGGTTTGCCTTTCCCAACTTCACCATAGGTAAGGAAAAGTTGGAGGATTGAACCTGTGACCTTTAGTGCAGCTCTATATAATAACTAAGAGCTCTCCTAACATCCAGGCTGTGCAACCTTCTCTCACCCGAAGAGGAGTGATCAGTGAAAAATACTGGAAGGGAGATAGATTGAGTAAGATGGAAATCTGAAACCACCTTAGGCAAAAACTTCCTATTAGTCCTAAGGACTACCTTATCCCTGTGGAACGAAATAAAGTCAGTCTCCACTGACAAGGCTTGCAATTCACTTATGCATCTGGCAGAAGTGATAGCCACTAGAAAAACAGTTTTCCAAGTTAGGTACTTAGCTCTGCAGAAGACAGAGGTTCAAAAGGGGGTTGCATTAACTGGGCAATGCAAACACTAAGGTCCCAAGCAGGGCGGTTCCCAAAAGGGAGGATTAGTATGGAGTAATCCCTTAAAAACTTGGAAAACACAGGATGAGAGGAAAGAGGGATGACTTTCCTGCTGACACAAAAGCAGACACAGCTGCCAAATGAACTCTCAGGGTAGCTGGTCTGAGACCAAGGAATTAAGATGTACCATGTAATCTAACAAAATGGGCAATTCAGCAGATTCTGGGAAATATTTTCCTCAGCACACCAAATGGAAAACCTTTCCATTTAGAACTATAAGTAGCCCTAGTGGAAGGCTTTCTGAAGCCTTTAGGATCTCAAGAACACCCTGAGAGAGGTGTAAATCAGCAAACTCTAACTCCTCAAGAGCCAGGCCTTGAGGTTGAGGGATCTTAGGTCCGGATACCAAACCCTTCCCTGGGCACAAGTCAACAGATTGTGATTCCTGGGGAGGCACAGGGGAAGATGGACTGTCAGAGACAGAAGGAGTGGGTACCAGGGCTGCCTGACCCAATCCGGGGCAATCAGAATCACCCTGCAAGGCTGAGATCTGATTTTGACTAGTACTTTGAATAGGAGAGGAAAGGGGGGGAAGCATAGAGGAACTTCCCCTCCCAATCCAGAAGAAGGGCATCCAGGGGAACTGAGCCCAGCACTGGAGGCCTGCAACAGAACAGAGGAAGTTTGTGATTGTCTGGGGCTGCAAAAAGATCTATCTGAGGGATGCCCCACCTGGCAAAACTATCCCCAGCACTTGAGGATCCAGGGACCATTGTGATGGCCCTGGGAAATCCTGCTGAGGGCATCCGCTAGGACATTGTCCTTCCCTGGAAGATGAACTGCTATGAGGAAGTGTTCGGGAATAGGCCAGAGACCACAACTTCATTGCCTCAGTGCACAAGGCCGAAGACCAGTGCCCCTGTTTGTTGATGTACCACATTGTTGTGGTGTTGTCTGTTCTGACTTGTATCACCTTGTCGTGGACAGATGCAGAAAAAGCTTGAAGAGCTAAAAGACAGCTCTGAGTTCCAGCAAATTGATGTGGAGCAAAGTTCCTGGGAACCAAACTCCCTGAGTGGAAAGGTCGCCCATGTGGGCTCCCAACCCAGAAGAGAAGCATCTGTAGTGAGAGTCAAGTCGTGAGAAGGGGAAATGAAGGGGACCCCGGCTCTTAAATTGTCTCTGATCCTGCCACCACTGGAGAGCTAGGATCAAGGTTTGAGTCACTGGGACCAACTTGGAAAGGGGTCTCTTCTCTGAGACAAAAGGTTCTCAAGTGAAACTGAATGTCTCTCATCTGAAATCTGGCTCCCTGCACAACAGCTGTGGATGCAGCCATGTGCCCCAGGAGCTGCAGAAAGTGTCTTGCTGGTCGAGAGACCTGCAGAGTGAAGGAAGAGGCCAGAGCCACTAAATTCCTTACCCTTTCTGAAGAAAAGGCTCTGGCTAGCTTTGTGTCCAATTCTGCCCCAATAAAGGTGAGTACCTGGACTGGTTCCAGAACCGACTTTGGTAGGTTCAGAAAACCCAGGGAGGTGAGAAGCTGCTGGGTGACCTGCAGGTGAGATTTTACCTGTTCTGGGGACTGGCCTACAATGAGCCAGTCATCTAGATAGGGAAAAACAGCAATCCTCTGCCTCCTTAAGTGGGCCACTGCCACTGCTAGACACTTTGTGAATACCCTTGGAGCAGAGAGTGGGCGAAGGGCATTGCTCTGAACTGGTAATGACCTGAGGCAGTTCGAATCAGGTACTTTCGATGGGGATCTTCTGATTGGGACATGGAAATAGGCATCCTTGAGGTCCAGGGAGGCTAGCCAGTCCCTGGCCTTAGGGAAGGTAAAATCATTGCCAGAGTTACCATTTTGAACTTTGGTTTCAAAAGATGCTTGTTCAGATATCTGAGATAAAATGGGCCACCATTCTCCTGTCTTTTGGGGTAAGAAGTATCTGGAATACAGACCCCTGCCCTGATGCAGGGAGGAACCCTTTCTACTGCTCTGAGAGCTAACAGGGATGAGCCCTCTGTTTCCAGAGCGAGGGTCTCTGAAGCACTTGCAGGTAGAAAAGTCTGCTTCTCAACTTGGGAAACTTTTGAGAGCTGAGACCAGACCTGGCTTACTACTTCCAGAACCCACTTATCTGAGGTTAAAGAAGCCCAATTCTGACTGAAGTAAGCCAGCCTGCCCCCACTGGTACAGGAGAATCGGCCCTGGGCACCTCATCAGGGTGCCTGTTTCCAGGAGCTTTAGGCTGGGGGTGGGAGCAGGTCTGCCACCCCTCGTGCTGCCCTGCCTCTGAAGAGCCTCTGAGCATAGGCAGAGGAGGCCTGAGTCTGGTAGAAAGGCCTGTGAAAAGGCCTACCCCTACCCCTTGGGGCATGCCTTTGAGGAGTGGCTTGCCGCTCCTTAGCCTGGGCATTCTTGTAAGTAGTCCTATATTCATCCATCTTCTTCAGGTAATTCTCTGTCTGCTCTCCAAACAGATAATTTCCCACTACAGGAAAATCCATAGCCTTAGTCTGGGTATCCTGTGACAAACTAGTACACCTGAGCCAGGCCAACCTACGAAAAGCTACAGATGTGGCCATGACCCTAGAGGAAACATCATTAACATCCACAGCAGCATGAAACTGAACCTTAGAGGCTTCAATGCCGTCAGCAGCCACCTGTTCTAGTTCACTAGCCAGCTGGCCATAGGCCTGCCAGCCAATTACATAACAGTATCCATCTAGATTTCTGATACCTAGCTACATAAGCCATATAATTTGCTTGCCTGAGTCCCAGAGAGGCTGCCATGTACTGTTTTTTGCCATGGCACCAATCTTCCTGGAATCCTTGTCAGGAGGATGTAAGCCAAGGGAATATTAGCTTTATCACAGGCAGCAGCCTGAACTACTAACATGACTGCATTGCTGAGAAAGGAATTCTGTATCAGGGCCTGACAATGTATACCTTCTGTCCATCTTTTATCTACAGGAGGCACAGAATTAGGAGCTTCTAAAATTTTAATTGTTTGTTTCCTAAAAGACTTATGTAAAGGAATAGACAATCTCCTAGACTCTGGAATATCCATCATTTCTACAAATCAGGCTCCTCTTGCTCATCCACAGCCTCTTCTAAAGGAAGCTGGAGGGTTTCAGCAACTTTTTATAAAACATAAAATGAGATGGGGACTCAGACAGCATAGGGAGATTCTAAAGGTCTGTCTGGGGAGATGTCGGTTCAATGGGCACACCCAGACCTTCCCAGCCACATTCATACTGTTCATAATCCTCCTCCCCTCCTCTGGTTCATAAAATTCCTCAATATCATAATCTGAACCACTGGGACCGAGACGAACCGACCTTTACCAGATAGTGGTGGTTCGGACGGACCCTGAGACAGTGACTGGACAATTTGTATGGCTTTTGCTATTTCTGCAGCAGTTGGAGAAGGAATTTTGGACTCCAGACTTGCTGATTTTCTTGTTTTCTTTACTGGAATTGGTTCCTCAGAACCAGCTTTTCTTTGCCGAGGAAGTCTGGCCCTGGTCAAGAGGCACTCCCTCTGGTTGGTTGGCACGAACGGGCTGTCATCGGATTCAGCGGACTTTTAAGCCTCTCGTTCCCTGAGCCTGCCCAATCTTTTTTCCAGGGTGGCTGCAGGGAAATTCTTACATACCTGGCAGTCTGACTGGAGGTGGTCAAACCCCAGACAATAAACACATGTGGTATGTGGGTCAGCCTTGGCAAAGACTTCCCCACAAACATCACAGTGTTGAAACCCAGTGGGCCCGGTTTTTCTTTTGGGTTTCTCAGACATAATGCCAGCCTAACCAAAAACTTGCCCTTTTAACGGCAGTGCCAGGCAAGACACCCTTATCGGTTCCTAACGTGTCACCGGTATTGGAAAACCGTAATAAATCCGCTTTTTAGAACTGATAAGAACCGGAACCACACTCTAAAATAGTAACTTTTAGTTTTAAATGAGTTTTAAACCCACTGATCAGTTCAAAACCGAACCGATAACTACAAGTTCCACACAGACAAAACCTTCATTTACTTACGGTTACCACAGATAGAGCTTGAACGAGCGGTTTTGCGGTTAAAATAAAACTATTCTCGGTTAAATCCAACCGAGAAAACACTTTAAACCGAGAAATGAACCGAGCAGAAGGAGAAAACTCCGGAGCGACTGTTCACTGAGGCGGAGTAAAGAATCTGACAGTTCAAGTTTGAAATGACACAGATAGAGCTGCTCTCGTGCCAAAATTCTATTTTGGAATGGTTTTAACCATTTCACTCCGGGGCATTTCTAGAGCTGGAACAAACTGCTAATGTCTATAATACAGCAAGACTTCATGTTGTTTGAAAGAAAATGTCTCCTAACTATCTTGAAAGTTAGATCACGTCTACAGACTTCCAGTACTCTTCATATACACTAACTGCATAAACCTTAGATTCTGACACCTTAATGAGACATAATTCGGAACTAATAATATAAAATAATTCTAATCCTGTTAATAATTGCTGCTGAAGAAGTAGAGGACAATGACATATCCAGATCCAATAAAGAAAATGAACAAATATTACCCGAAGCGTACCACTATGAAATGTCGATGACGACTGAGAAACAATACCACAAAATAATAAATCCGGATCAGGAGGAATCGGAAAATGATACTTACATCTGGACTTCACTAAGTCCCAAAATTGAATAATAAAAGGACACGAAAAATATAAATGATCCATCGTTTCAAGTTTCATACAACAAGACTCTCTTGGACAATATCTCTCCTCCAAAGGTTTATGCTTATGGTTACTCTTAACGTTCACCTTTCCATAAATAGCCAACCAAACAGTGTCCCACATTTTTCTGGAGTCCTGGGATCCCTAATATGCAAAAAAATGCAATCCTGTTGCCCTTTCGAAAATCCTGAAAAGGGATATTCTGCAAAGCAATCTGCTATCACATCCTGATACAATAATCGCCTGGGATATTTCTCAACAGATTGATATCATATACGCCATTTTTTAATATTAGCAATAACCCCAGCCCACATTAATGGTAGACGGGGATTACGTTTATTAGTATGGAGAAAAATACCCCGTTCCCACTCAATTAATACCCCTGAAAGAACTGGAAAACCACAATTTCCTCACAACTGAGTACTGCCCTTTATCAAGGGAACCAAATTGTTGTATAAAAAATATGGTGAAAAAAAAACACAATAGGATTCACCATTCCCCCCCCATCTTCGAGCTCTTAATATAAAATATTTCCTGTTGTTGGATTAAGCCGGCTCCCCCAAAAACAGAGGAAAAAACAGCCCATAAGTTTAGTCTCCAATCGAGAGGGAACTCGGTATACTGCTCCATTCACTAAAATACCACCAACAACTTAATCTGATTAAAGGTCAGTTGGCATTCATCTGTATCCCCCTTCCCGGGCCGTGCCTGCAAATAGGCAAGAAATTGTCTAGTGCACTTACCTGGTCAACCAAAACTAAATAAATAAATAAAATAAAAAGTGTCCAATGATCCACCCCCAGAACCAGTCGACAGGCTTTGTTAAGTAGAGTTTTTTACCCTTTTGAGGGCAGTGTCAGCGTCGGCACCATAAATAACAAGGCCGTAGTCTATGATGGATAAGACTGAGCAACTTGTGACCAGTTTCAGGGCCTCCGGTGTCATCGAATGCCAGTGATGATAGAGGACACCAAGCTTAGCATTAGCAGTCTTAACAACATGGTTAATATGAGTTCCAAATGTTAGGGTGTCATCTAAGTGAACCCGAGATATTTAAATGTGCTAACATGTTCCAGTGTGTCACCTTTGAGACTCTGGACCTGTAGAGGCTCAAACTTCTTCTTGTTCTGTTGAATGGAGAAGAGCATGCTCTTAGTTTTTTTATAGTTGAGCAAGAGTTTGTTACTGGAGAACCATTTTTCAAGTATGTAGAAATTGTCTTGTAGTTCAATACAGATTGCAGCCTGATTTTTTCCTTTAACAGAGATGACCACATCATCTGCATAGAGCACGATGTTCACTGTGCATTCTGCTGGCAAGGGGTTACTAAAGAGACTGAAGAATAGTGGTCCTAGTATTGACCCTTGGGGACACCCTGGCACACTCCCCTTGGCTCAGAGAGATTTTCATTTACTTTGACACGTTGAGTCCTACAAGAGAGGTAGCTGTTAAACCATGGCTGTACAAACACTCAATTTAATCATACATTTTACAGTTTGTTTGCATTACAAAAGGAGCCTGCAAGGCATCGCAAGAGGCGAGGCTTGTCTGAAGGCAGGTATTGAGGGACACCTGGGCAGGTAGGTAGCCACGAATTAAGGGTCGGGACAGGGCAGGCAAGATGGAGGTTCCCAGGGGAAGGGTGGAGGAGAGGCAGGGGGGAGGAGCCAGGCCTTTAAGAAGGGCTGATGAAGAGAGGATCTCTCTCTTCCAGGCTGCTCCCAGGTTTCAAGAGATTTTTCCAGAAGACCACCAAGTCTTTCTCCAGATGAGGATAAAGGGACTCCATGAGGTAAGGCCTAGGCAGGTACGTGGGACCACATGCAGGTTCCTCACGTGGCCCATGAGGCATGCTGAGGCATTTTGTTATATGGCTGAATTGGTATTCCTGTCATGGAGTTGGGTGGCCTGGGGGGCACCTGGGGAGGGAAGCCAGCCAGGGAGCCTATGGATGTAGTGGGGCACTTGAATATAGCACAAGGGGTTAAGGTCTGAGTCGCCTGAAACACGGCCCCCTTCCCCCCCTTTTGGGTGGCGTACAGTCACTGGGCCTTAGGAGTATTTTAAAGAACTCCAATGCTACATCCCAGTAGCAGTCTTCAGGCCATGTGGTTTGACGTGCACCCCCCAAGCGGCTCAGTGTACCGTGGAGCACCTCCTGGTGCTGGATGCTAGGCACCGCATTCGTGGTATCCTTTTAAAGAAAGCCAACGCTACATTCCAGCAGTGGTCTCCTGGCTGCATGGCTTGGTGTGCCAGACAACAAAAAGAGAAACTCTGGGTTGCCCTGTGTAGTCAGAAAGGATGCTACCCCCCTCCTAATCTGGAGGCTTACCTGTGTAACTGGACTGCAGGAGGTCCGTGAGAGGGCTGGGAGGCTGGAAGCAGCGCGTGGCATGGGGTGGTGCATTCTGGTAACCACATGGTGTGCTCTTCTCCTGACGGTGGGGCACTAGCAGCATACAGCCTGTGAGGTGCAGGGTCAAGGGCGGCCGGCAGGGCAAGTCACGCCAGAGTTGCGTTTACCGGAGAGCAAGGCCACAAGATGTTTTTCCATGGGCATGTGCAATGGAGAGGAGTATGCGCATGCCTAGAAGGTGCTCAGCATGAATTTCGGAAGCAGGGCATGTGCAAGTACCGTGGAGCACCTCCTGGGATAGATTTTCATCCAAGCGTGGAGGTGGAGTTGCCCTATTCTTCAAAAACCACCTCAACATCTCTATTGTCCCGGCATGTGCCTCTCCCGCAGTGTGTGAATTCATACAGGCAACTATTGTATTGGGGAAAAGAAGCTTCATATTATCTGTGCCTATAATCCCCCTGCTGGGGGAATAGTAGGTCTTCAAGAACTCCTTGACATCACCTTCCAGACTATAAATCATAGTGAGGCTGTCATCCTAAGTGATCTTAACCTCAATTGGTTAGGGTCAGCTCAAATATCCTTGCAATCACTCATGCTTAGTTATAATTTTCACCAGTTGCTCTCTGAAGCAACTAGAGCCACATCATCCCATCAAATGGGTACACTCCTAGACTGGGTGATGGTTAACCATATGGAACATGTGTTGAAAGCAGGAATCCTTGCGGATGCACTAACAGACCACTCACCCACTTTTTGTATCTTATCTATGGTTGCACCTCCATCTCCTCCATCAAGACTAATTATGTTTACAAATCTAGCTCATATTGACCAGGATGCATTTCTCTTTGATGTCTCCAATATTGACTGGACAGGTATCTGTCAAACAAAGGATGTGGAGGTTGCTCTACAGATATTCATAAATGAATTTCTTACCATTCAATATAAACATGCCCCAAAGATTACTAGGAGGGTCAGAGGAAAACAGACGAGGTGGCTGCATAAAGACCTCCTTGCTAATCTGCGCCAGAGGGACAAGCTCTGGATTCACTAAAAACAAACTGGCCTACAGTCAGACCTTATTGTCTATCGTGAACTAAGGAACAGATGTAAGAGACAAGTTAGAGCTGCTAAAAGCAACTACTGCAAAGACCTTCTACAAAGCTCAGCCTGCGACCCAAGGAAATTCTGGGCCCATGTCAAAACATTTCTGGGTACCTCGCAGTCAGTCACTCCTGAGGAAATGATCATAATTGGGGCACATTGTAATGACCCTAGGACCATCTCAAACAATTTTAACAATCTTTTCTCTGATCTGTCACACTATACCTTGGCTTTACAACCTAGTGGATCGCACTCCAATCTACCTACCACACTACCACCAGACAACCATACTGCCCTATCGTATGAGGCTCCTCCAGCACCACCATTCTATTTCAAGGCTATATTAACTTTCAGTTGTTTTATTTAGATTCAAAAAATCATCTACTTACATAAATTAATAATCTGATCTCCAAGATCATACAGTAGAACATACACATCATGAGCTTTCTCCAACATTCTTTAACATATTTATCTGGAAATTAAAAATGTTCATCACGTCTAACCAAGTCATAGTGGAGAACTCTACACAAGTAGAGAAATCTAATGAACACCTCTCCATATCTTGTTTTGCAGTTAGGTACCCAGATCGGTTCTTGACGACCAAGAGAACTGATTTCTTAGAGACTTTCCAAGGAAGTATCATATGTATAAAAGTTAATATCTCTTAAAACTGTATATAAATCTTAACATGTTAATAAAAAACAACCTCTTTTCTTCCTTTTCTCCAAAAAGAAAGAGAGAAAGAAAAGAAAAAAAAGGAAAATGAGTGAGTCCTTGTTTCATTTACCCTAGATATCAAGGGGAATCAAAGGCAGAAATACAAAACACCTTTCCTTGGATCCTGCCAGCTAAAAGAAGCATCCCTCAGCTAGGCCTTGGTGGGTCCCTCCCTTTCCTCTCTCCCATTCAACCTCTCTCTTTACTCCGAGAAGTAGTGTTTACCTGGTCCAAAACTACAGCTCACCAAGTCCAGGTTTACTGGTGGGGCTTTAACCTCCAACCACGTCAGGTTACCTCTGGAGGAGCTGCTCCAAGACTGGGGTTCCCGCCTTTCTTTCTTTATATTCGAAAAAAGGTAACCACCTTGTGTTAAATTTGTCTGTGGATAGCCTTAACTGGGCCATGATAGCCTCTGTCCCTTGAATTGTTTCTATATTTCTAAGCCAGGCTTGCAAGGAAGGGGAAGGTACCAGCATCCAGTTTTGTGTAATAACTTTAAGGGCTGCTCCAATCAGGATGTAAAACAGGTATTTTCCTGCTGAGTTCTTCATTTCCCCTGGAGGGAGGCCCAAAACCATGTTTTCAAATTTTAGTGGAGTGAGAAGGGATAGGATTAAGGTCACCTCCCCAACAAAATGGGTTGCCATAAGGGCAGCCCCCATTGTTCCAGGCCACCTGACCCTGGGAAGAGACTGGGATGTCAACAGGGACAGGAGGGGGAAGAGAGAAGGGGGAGAAAGGGAGGGAGGGAGTGAGGTCACAAAGGGGGAGGTCTCCCATGACATCATCATAGCGTCAGAAGTGGCGGGGGATAAGGACCAATGAGAAACGAAGAATGGTGGGTAGGGGCAGAGCAATAGGGGGTTTAAGAGGGGCAGCACAGAGGGGCTCTGCCACTTTCTGCTAAGGTTCTTGGGTAAGTAATTGAAGAGAAAGAACCTAACACATCGGTCGGCGAGTTCCTCAGGAATAAGGTAAGAAAAAGGATATTTGGGACATTAATCCCTTAGGAGGAATGTGGAGGCAGATATCACTAAGAAATAAATACAATATGATGCTTGGTTTTGTTGTTTGTTTTGTTTTGGAATGGTTTAAAAACTTATGGTTTTATGCAAAGCAATGGGAACGGAAAAGTCGCTACAGAACGTTGGTTTTCATCCAAAACAATTGTGGTAGCAAGGTTTGGTAAGTTTCAGGAGAAAGATAGAGTGAGCAGCCAGGGGAAAAAAGCAACGGATAGCTGGGGGATTGAGTGGGAGAGCACGGTAGGTAGGAAGAGAAACTGGAAAAAATTAAGGAGCTGTGCGGCAAATAGAAGGGCAACCAGTGGGTAAAAAGCTGTTATTTGGTATGTGAATGACTCAGTTATGAAGAGGGGAGGTAGGAAATCCAATGGAGAAGACGAGAAGCAAGGTAGCGAGCGAGGAGAAGGATGCAGAGCAGATGCTCAGACATTAAGGAGGACGCGATAGAGGAGAGAGGCCAGTAGCGTGCACAGAGAGCCACGTGGCGGGGCCATTGGGCACAGTACGGCAAGGGGGAGTAAAAATTGAAAGAAGAGACTCTGGGCAGCTTCAGAGGGAAGGACTAAGAAGGATTTAACGTTCTGGAGCTTGAATATGGCACGGAAGCAGGAGTTTTAAAAAAAAAAAGGGGGGGTTGCTTGGGCAGTGAGTCAAATCGGAAGACCGGCAGGGCCCAGGAAGAAGGCGTGGGCCTAGCAAGCCAGGAAGGGAGCATTGGGAGTGCACGCAGAGGGCTAGCATTTTAGAGATTGGTAGCTGCACTAGGGGATGATTTTTTGCTTTCAAAAAAAAAAAAAAAGAGGAGGGGGATTTTTGACATTGGTACCCTTACGATCACTTTCCTCCTATTACCACCAGATGGTAGAAAAAGCTCTATGATCCTAATCAGTGGGGATGCCAGTACCTAGGACAAGGAAGCATTTTTTCGGGCAGTAGGCGGTTCGGAGAGCCCAACAGGGGCCCCAGCGCACACGCGTGGTACTACCGAGCCAGGAGGCGAGCGAAGGGATGTGAGAGTGGTTAGGCAGCATGGTAGCAGGCCTGAACAAAGGGCCACATGGCAAAGCATCACCAGGAAGGAGTGGAACTGCAATGCACGGCGTACAACTAGGGCTTGCAAGCAGAAAGGGACATTCAACGGAGGAAATAGGGGGTAATAATAATAATTAAAAAAAAAAGGCCAGCCCGGCATAGCAGTTGGATTTCCGCTTGGCGCCAGCGACCTGGGTTCAGGAACGAGCCCGGGAAGCTGGAGGGCCGGGGAGAGGGCTTGAGCGTCCCAGGGACTGCTCGTCCTCTCCGGGGGGAGGGGGGAACCAGAGCTCGGCTCTTGTCTGACCTCGGGTGGAGACCTGAGGTATAACAAGACCGATGGCTAAAATAAGGGGCGATGTGCCAGACGTCGGCGCTTAGCGCCTTGACGTCAGGGGACACGGCACATCGTGAGAGAACACCGGAAAAACACCTCGCAGCCTCCTGGTAGACGGAGCACCAGGCCCCAACCTCAATGCCCCTACCTGCCCAGAGACAGCATCCTGACGAAAGATAGACGTCTCGGGGTGCATGGGCCCCCACCCTGTACCCTGCCTGGGGGGATAACCACGGCTCCATGGGGGATGGACTGCACTGGCCACCAGGTAGGTGAGCGAGGGCTGAAAAGGCCATAGAGTGTCTCCCGAAGAGAAGGGGGTCGCGAGGAGGAGGGGAGTAAAAAAAAAAGGGATGGGACGTAGGACCAGCAGTCGCGAGGCCGGACAATTGGGATGGGTAAAAATATGGCTTTTGGGGCCTGAATTTACAAAAAAAAAAAAAAACAGGCCTTATTACAAATCGGAACACCCGGGACTGGGCAAGGGATAAGGATACAGCAGATGACACCTGGGGCAGTTTCAAAAAAAAAAAAAAGGGAGGATAGCCCTCATGGCAACCCAGGGAGTCTGGAAAGCAATCGCTGAGCAGCTGCACAGGGGATGTTAGAACTGAGGCAATTACTGCGTCTGGGGCAGATAGCCCCCCCCAAAAAAAGGGGAATAGTGCAAGGTCTAAAAAACAAGAGGCACCAGAAGGGTGTAAAGGGCTGCAATTCTATTGCAGGCAAGAGCACAGTAAGATAACATGGAGACAGAAGGACACATAGAATTCAGTTTGTAGCACCCTCGTATTATGTGGCAACTGGTTACAGGTAGGGCAACTGGTAAAAAGAAGGGAGAGATCACCTAGGGAGTTAAAAAAAAAAAACAACAACAGGACAGTCAAATCAGGGGACACACAAGGCGGGAGGGGCCAAAAAAAAAAAAAGAGGGGGCAGAGGTATTCGTTAGGTCAAGCATTGCACAGGGAAAAAACCCAGAGAGCTAACTAACAAATTTATATTTTGTTGCAAGCAGGAAAAGAGACAGAATGAACACCCGTGGATCCAGTTCAATGAAATCGGACGCTATGAAGATGATCATGGATCTCATGGACAGGGCCCACAAGGTCCTGGATACAGTGGAGGACACGGAGAGGGGGAGATACCAGCATGGAATGGGAAGGTCAGAAAGAAGGGGCAGAGTGGGGCAGGAGGAAAAGAGAAGGGAGCTGGGACACCGCGCCAAAGTGCCCTAGAGCGAGTTCTCCGGTGCAGCAACCAACAACCCATGCAATGCCCGACCCAACACCTGCACCCAGTCCGGAGGGGCCGATGTCGGATCCGGAACCCAGCCCCAGGGAGGTGGTTAGGCCCCACCTGGGACCCAACATTTCCGCACCCGATGCTAACTGGCCGGAGACGGGCAGTGACCGGTGGTCCCCAGATAGCGGACCATGAGAGGGAGCGGAACCAGGACGCCCAGGAACAACTGAACCATCAAAAGAACCCCATGAATAATCAGGTACAGTGTTGACATTAGAGAGAACCATGAAGGAATATGTGGAACAAATATTGTTAGGTATGGGGGGAGATGGTGTTAAGAAGTTGTAGAGTTTACTGGGCGAATTAGAGGAAAAGGAAAAGGGGGAAAAACAAAGGGATGGTGGGAGAAAGAAATAACAGAACAGAAAAAGGGGGCAGTGGGGTAAGAATAGGGGACCATGTGCCGTTAGCAACAAAAGAAAAAATATGGAAGGGAGAATTTGTTGATATCTTTGCGTTGGTAGACAAGAAAACAGTGGAGCTATATGAAGAAAAGGAGGGTTTTAGCAAAAAAGAATTAGCCTCCACTGTAGTTCTGGTCAAAAAAGGGGAGGAGAAGAAAGGGCCCACATATAAAGGAAAATCATGTGAGGCCTGGACTTTGGGTTTCACATATTATAGTGCAATAGCACAAGAGAAAAAGACGGAATTGGGCATTCCCTTATTAGCTTACTCTTTGATCATAAGAAATGCATATAAAATGATGGGAGGTACTAACTGGCTACAGTATGATGAAAAGTTCAGGACCCGAATGGCCAATTAAGAAGAAGATTGTAGATGGGATTCTAGACATAATGACCTATGGTGGGAAACCATGACGGTAGCTGGGGGGGCCCAAGGCGAGTGGCAGAGGGGAGGGCCACGATATCAGAAGTGCTGTTGGGGTACAATAGAGCATACTGCTCCTTCCCGGGCTGCAGGTTTAGGCACGCTTGTTCAAGATGTGGGGGATCCCACCCAGCCACAAGATGCAGATCTTACGGCAAAGCCAACCCCAGGGGAGGGCAAGGAAGTGGTTCCTTTCAGGGAGGCTACAGAGGGATGCAGAGGGATAATACAGGGAGAGGGAGGGGACATACAGGTGGGAGAGGGTTTCAGCAAGGGGGAAGATGAAAAAGGTCAGTTCCAGCTAGCAAAAACCCCGATCAGGGCCGAAAAAGTGGAGCAATGGATGAAAGAGTACCCGAAAAAGGGGGTGGGTGGGAGTTAATAGAGGGTTTCCAAAAAGGTTTTAGTTTACATTACCAGGGAAGGAGGTTTGGGACATAGGCAAAAAATTTAAATTTGATTAAAGGCAAGGAGGCACTTTTAAAGTTGAAGATTGGGATTGAAAAGGAGGCAGGTAGAATAGAAGGTCCCTTCAAAGACCCACCTTTCCAGCATCTGCGAGTATCACCACTGGACCTAGTCCCGAAAAAGCAAGCAGGGGAATATTGGGTAATTCACCACCTATCCTATCCAGAGAAGGAATCAGTCAATGATCACATTTCGGAGGAGGATAGTAGGGTGTCTTATGGTACATTAGAAGACGCAGTGGAGATCATTAGGGCAAGGCGTACTCCATGGCTGGCAAGGACGGACATCAAGTCCGCGTTTCGGCTACTGCCGGTTCTTGTTGGGTTTTCAGATTGAAGGGGAGTATTATTTTGATAAAGCCATGCCGATGGGGTGTTCAGTGGTGTGCTCCACCTTTGAAAAATTCAGCACATGGCTGCAATGGGTATTCATAGCCAGGTACGGACACGACACGGTGATGCATTACCTAGATAATTTTCTGTTTATAGGGGAAGGTCAAAAAGGGATGCAGAGGATTATGGAAGACTTTCAAGAAATGTGCAAGGAACTAGGAGTCCCATTAGCTGGGGAAAAAACAGAAGGACCCAGCAGGTGCTTAGAATTCCTGGGTATAGAGGTGGATGCGGAACGGGACCT
Organism: Neoceratodus forsteri; assembly: GCA_016271365.2. Classification (NCBI taxonomy): domain Eukaryota; kingdom Metazoa; phylum Chordata; order Ceratodontiformes; family Ceratodontidae; genus Neoceratodus; species Neoceratodus forsteri. Next base: position 126,031,661 of record CM057452.1, read on the forward strand.
ATTCCGCTTGCCAACTTCAAAGATCAATAAACTAAGGAGAATGTTGATAGAGATAGGGAAGAGAAAAAAGTGCCCCTAATTAACAGTCAGCAATTAATGGGTCACTTGAATTTTGCATGTAGAGCGATCGGGCCAGGACGCGCGTTTACACGACATCTGGCAAAGGCCATGGTGGGGGTTCAAAGCCATATCACTGGGTCAGTATAGGGAGAGAGACCAAGGAAGACTTAAAAATATGGGAGCAATTCATAGAAAATTACAACGGGATAGCCATTTGGCAGGAAGAATGGCTCTATAATACAGACCTAGAACTCTACACGGACGCTTCTGGGGGGCATGGAGTAGGTGCCTATTTCCAAGGAAAGTGGATAGCAGAACCCTGGCCAGAGAGGTGGGTCAAAGAGGGCTTGACAAAGGACATCACTTTCTTGGAGATTTTTCAAATATGGACGGTGACAAAAATATGGGGACCATAGCTGCAGAACCAAAGGGTCACATTTTGGTGTGACAACAGGGCAGTTGTGGACATGCTAAATAACAGAGGGTCAAGGTCTGTCTTGGTACTCCGCATCCTATGACACTTAGTACTACAAGGGTTGAGGCTCAACATGAGTTTCAAGGCTAGGCACATTGTAGGAATAAACAACTCCATCGCTGACAGCCTCTCACGATTACAGATGGGAAGATTTCAAGCACTGGCTCCCAACGCAGATCCGATGGGAGAGAGGATCCCAGAGGAGCTATGGGAGATTGGCTGGAGGGAGCAGCATATCTCTTTCACAGCGCATGGGTAGACAACACCTAAAGCCCTCAGCTCATGGAGGGTTTTCAAGCTCAGATCTCACCACAACATGGAGTAAGTGGGCGGTCACAGAGAGCAAGTGGGAGATTTGTAGTGGTTAACTGGGAGGAAGGGCGGCCTGCGCCACAGTGAGAGTACATCTAGCGGCCATAGGATGGGTCTGCCAGATGAAAGGATGGGGAGAGCCGTGCAATAGTATTTTGGTAAGAAGAATGATGATGGGGTAGCAAAGGATAAAAGGGAAGGAGAGGGATAGGAGAGAACCAATTATGGAACACTTACTAGAAAAGATACTAAGGAAATCAGCGGAGATTTGCTACACCCCATAAGAGGTAATATTATTCAAAGCGTTGTTTATGGTTTTATACAAAGGAGCCTTCAGAGTGTCCGAAATAGTCGGACCCACTACACCCGCCCCGGGAGAAGGTCTGCAGTGGGATGATATAGAATGGAAAAGGGTAGGGCTCACCCTCATAATTTCAAGGTCAAAAACATACCAGACAGGCAAGGGGTACAGGGTGAATATCGAGCCTGAAGAGACCACAGATGTGTGCCCATGCCGGCTTATGCTTGACTTCCACAGAGTTAGGCCAAAACAAGGGGGTTTATATTTTGTGCACGAAGACGGGAAGGAGGTAAAAGGGAGTCAAGTATCTGGGGTGTTGAAGCGGAGCATAAAAGAGCTGGGGAAAAACCCAGACAGGTTCTCATCTCATTTTTTCCAGATCGGGGCAGCCTCAGAGGCAGCTGCCCAGGGAAACAGGGGGGAGGACATAAAAGCCATGGGACGATGGGCATCAGAGTGCTACAAGAAATATATTAGAAATGCAGTACACTAACTTTATCAGTTTTTGTCTCCTTACAGGAAAGAATGGAAGGTATAAGGTACAAAAAAAATATATATATATATATATATATATACAAGTTGATGTTGTTTCCTGCCTCACTGTTTCTTATTGTGTGTTTATAAATATATGGAAAAGGAAGGACATATGGATAGTGGGACACTCACACATTTATTGGGCGGAAAGGGAGGCAGCACAGAAGAGAGGTGGAAAGCAACTGGGTTATGACCACAAAGGAATAAGGATCCTGTGGAAAGGAATACGGGGAATGCGATGGGGGCAGCTCCTTCCTCTACTGCTAGAGATGAGAAAGAACGAGAAGGACCTGGACCTCCGGATAATACACCTGGGTGGGAATGATTTGGGACATGGCCCCTGGTTAGAAATCTTTTACAGAATACAAAGGGATGTCAAGGTCATGAGGACATGGTGGCCAGAAATAACAATTATGTGGTCCAAAATGATTCCTCGTAGAGTGTGGAGACAAGCCAGGCAGCACAAAGCCATAGAAAAGGTGAGGAGGAGGATGAATACTAGAGTGGGGAAGTTTGTGGTAGAAAACGGAGGAGCTGCCACTAGACATGATGAACTAGAAGAGAGGATACATGGGTTATACAGGATGGACGGGGTGCACCTATCCCAGATGGGAAATCACATATTCATCACTGAGCTAGGTAGAGGCATAGACCAGTGGTTGAGGGGGCTTCCTAAATAAAGGGGGAAGCTTACCATCCAACGCAAGCTGGAGGCAAGCTACTGGAGGGTAGGAAATAAAGATTCGATAAGGTAAAGGGGAGGGTATGGGGGTTAGGAAAACTAAATGGGGGATTAAGATCTAGAAGAAGGTAAAGGGTATAGACACCCTGAAAAATGGACAAGAAAAAGGGGAGCAGGAACTGGACCTTCCAGAAAGAAAGAAAGTATAAGACCAGCTCAGGTTTACACCCGGGTAAGGAGTGGAACTGGACCCCCTCGGGTTTCGACACCCGGGGGAGAAAACAAAGAGAAAACAAAATTAAGAAAGAGGAGTGGAATAAAATATGATAAAGAAAATAAGAGGAACTCAATATTGTAAAAATGTATATATTTATGTTTAAGTGGACAATAAAAGGTTTTGCCGACTGAGCAGCCAAATCTACAATATTGAGTGTGATGTCTCTTTTTGAGGGGAGGGGATCTGGAACAAAATGGGTTGCCATAAGGGCCCCCATTGTTCCAGGCCACCTGACCCTGGGAAGAGACTGGGATGTCAACAGGGACAGGAGGGGGAAGAGAGAGAAAGGGGGAGGGGGAAGAAAGGGGAGGGAGTGAGGTCACAAAGGGGGAGGTCTCCCATGACGTCATCACAACATCAGTAGGGGCGGGGCATAAGGACCAATGAGAAATGAAGAATGGTGGGTAGGGGTGGAGCAATAGGGGGTTTAAGAGGGGCAGCACAGAGGGGTTCTGCCACTTTCTGCTAAGGTTCTTGGGTAAGTAATTCAAGACCCACCCACCACCCTTGAAAACAGAGAGGAAGGGAAGGTAGGAAATGGAGGGAAGGAAATAAAGATTCGGTAAGGTAAAAGGGGGGGGTTATGGGGGTTAGGGAAAACTAAATGGGGGGATTAAGATCTGGAAGAAGGTAAAAGGGTATGGACACCCTGAAAAATGGACAAGAAAAAGGGGAGCAGGAATTGGACCTGCCCAGAAAGAAAGAAAGTATAAGACCAGCTCGGGTTTACACCCGGATAAGGAGTGGAACTGGACCCCCTCAGGCTTCGACACCCGGGGGAGAAAACAAAGAGAAAACAAAATTAAGAAAGAGGAGTGGAATAAAATATGATAAAGAAAATAAGAGGAACTCAATATTGTAAAAATGTATATATTTATGTTTAAGTGGACAATAAAAGGTTTTGTCGACTGAGCAGCCAAATCTACAATATTGAGTGTGATGTCTCTTTTTGAGGGGAAGGGATCTGGAACAATGTTGTTCCAAAAGGGGGTGATTTTTGGGCAGTCCCAAAATGTATGGTAGTGTGACCCTAAAGAGTCACAACCTCTCCAGCATTTGTTGGAAAGGAGCTTATTATAATGGGCAGAGATTGTTGGGGTTTTGAAGAAACGAATGTTAGTTCTCCATGAGGGTGAGTTGGTAGTTTTATGTACCCCCTGCCAGATGTTTTTCCACTCTTGCTCTGTAAGTGTTAAATTTGCCTCTGATTCCCACTTCCCCTCCTCCCTCTACACAGCTAGCGTTCCCCTATCTTCCATCAGTATTCTATAAATTTGTGAAATGAATGACCTGGTGTCCCCTGTAATACTTTTCTGATAAGTCAGTATATTAGGAGCAGCGGGTTTCTGAGATATATCAGTGAGGCCAATTGTATTGGAAATATAATGAGAGCATTGATAATATCTAAAAAGGTCAGCATTGCCCAGATGGAACTCAGTTTGTATTTGTGAAAAAGTTTTCAACTGATCCCCATTTACAAACTGTTTGGGGTATTTAAGTCCTAAGGTAACCCATCTAAAGAAACAGGGGTCCCCAGCCGAAGCGGGAATCCTGGAAGAGATGATAGTGGTAAGTATTCCCAGATTGGGAAAATTATTTCCCTGTTCTGCCTAGCCTCCAGCCACTGAGACATTGTATGTCGGGTAAAAACATTATGAATGTTTTTAAGATCTTTCGGCAAGGTCCTCCATGGGAGAATATTTAAGGGGGTAGGTTCACTTTCCCTCTCCTCTATCTCCAACCAGCCATGTTGCCTACCAGGTTTCAACATTTTAATGATTGGGAGCACCTGAGCAGCCAGACAATATTTAGGGAAGTTTGGAAGGTCCATTCCTCCCTTGCCCTTCTCCTCGAGTAGTATTTCCCATCTAATTCTCGGCCTTTTACCAAGCCATATGAAATCCAATAGTTTTTCCTAAGATCCTTTCAGTCCTTGTTAGGGACCCGAATGGGGAGATCGGAAAATAAAAAAAGATACCTGGGTAAGATATTCATTTTGATCGCTTCCAATCTGTTTGTGAGTGTTAGGGGAAGCAGGGACCATCTGTGAAGGTCTGCTCGGACTTGCTGGGCCAAAGCCTCATAATTATGTTTATATATTTGATTAAGGTTTATGGGTATCTGTATTCCGAGATATCGTATTTTGTGGGTGACCCATTTGAAGGGGATTTTTCCCTTTACTTCAGGGTCCAAAGCTTGAACTATTGGTAATACTTCAGACTTCTGCGTGTTGACCTTAAAACCTGAAATGTCTCCGAAAGATGACAGGAGTTTCATAAGATGTGGAATAGCAGTGTGAGGGTTACCAAGAAATATTAAAGTGTCATCCGCATATAGGGAAATCTTATGAGAGGTATTCTGAATTTCTATGCCTTGAATCTCTGCATGTTGTCTAACCGCCTGAGCCAAAGGTTCCATACTAAGCGCAAAGAGCAGAGGAGACAGCGGGCATCCCTGCCGGGTTCCCCTAGTGATGTTAAGTGGTGGGGAGATGGTTCCGTTAACCCTCACTCTGGCCTGTGGGTATTGATAACATATTCTTATCCATTGAAGGAAGTTACCTTGGAACCCCATTTTATTCAGGACCTCAAAAAGATAGGCCCAGTTCAGCCTATCAAAGGCTTTTTCCGCATCGATAAAAAGTGCTAGGGCAGATTTGCCCTTCATGCCTCCAGAGCTCACAATATTAAGAAGTTGTCTGACATTGTCAAACATATGATGGTGGGGAATAAAACCTGTTTGGTCAGGATGGACCAACAGCTTTATATGCCTTTGTAGATGGGTAGAAAAAATTTTTGTGAAAATTTTTTGGTCCTGATTGAGTAAGGCTATAGGCCTAAAACATTCACATTGGGTGGTCCCCTTCCCCTGCTTAGGTATAACTGTAATAATAGATTGCTCCCAACTGGCGGGACCCCTACCCTCCTCCAGGCAGAAATTAAACACCTCTGTCAGTAGAGGCGCCAGTGGCTCAGCCAGTTCTTTATATATTTCCCCACTGAACCTATCAGGGCCGAGGGTTTTCCCAGAAGGTAGCTGATGAATGACTTTGAGGGTCTCTTCAGTAGTAAGGGGGAGATTCAATTCTGTCATCACCGTCGAGGGTAACCTGGGCAATTTAAGGGTGGCTAGAAAAGCTTGGGTATTTTCCTGTGTGTCCCTAGGATTTTTATTTTCTAGATATAAATTTTGATAATATTTTTGGAATTGTTGGGCTATTTCGGCTGGGGAAACAAGCTTGCACCCCATCGGTCCTTGTTCTAGGATATAGGGGACATACCTCTTAGCTTGCGCCTTTTTTAACCTAAAGGCCAGTAGTCTCGAGGCACTCCCCCCACCTCATGATATTTTTGATTCGTAAATCTTAAACACCCCTCTGCCTTCTTATTTTTGAAAACCTGTAAAGCCTTTTTAGCTTTCTGTAACTCAGCTTGAATCCTTGTGTTGCCTGGGTCCTGTTTATGTAACCCTTCTAGCTCTGTTAGCTTCTGCAATAGTTTGGTGTGTGTGAGTTGCGCAAATTTTTTTTGATAGGCAGCGAAACTTATGACCTCTCCCCTCAGAACCGCTTTAAGTGTGTCCCATTTGAGAGAGGGGGAGTGTTCTGTTGATCAACGGACTGAAGTGAAGTCTGCTATGGTTTGTTTTAATTTATTTAGAAAAGACTTGTTATTCAATAACGAGACATTAAGTCTCCATAATGACTGTTTCTCCTTTGTCCTCAGGGATAATTGGATAGAGATTGGTGAATGATCCGACAATGTTATATTGTGTATATCGGATTCATTCACCAAGTGCAAAGAGGTGGTATGAGTGAAAAATAGGTCTATCCAAGAATATGATTGTTGGGCCACTGAGAAAAAAGTAAAGTCCCTCCCCCGGGGATGATGTGACCGCCATATATCTATTAATCCTAATTCTTTTGTTAGTGCGTTTAGGGATTTCGAAGCCGCTTGGGAAGAGGAGACAGTCTGGTTAGATCTGTCTCTCTGCGGACAAGAAGTTGTGTTAAAGTCCCCCCCCAAGATTAAAATTCCTGGTGGGAGGTCTGTTATTTTTTAAACACTAGTTTAAAAAAGTCCTCCTGGTTATTATTCGGAACGTAAATGTTTACCAGATGGAGTAATTTACCATATGAATTTACTGATAGTCTGACATATCTGCCTTGCAGGCCTCCCTCTGAGGATTCAACTTTTAGATTTAGCCCTCTTCGCCATAGGATTGCTACCCCTGCTTTTTTAGCGTGAGGCTGCCACTACGTTGTCCACCCAGGCCCTCCTCAACTTCAAGTGCTCTGCAGTAGATAAATGCATCTCTTGTAGTAGGATAACGTCACCCTGTAGTCTTTTAAGCTCCTGCAATAATCTGGTATGCTTAATGGGAGAGTTAACCCACTTCACATTATAAGAACATATTTTTAAGGCGGCCATGAGTAAAGCCCCAGCGGGGAACGAGGTTTGATGTAGTTAAGGTTAGACATAGGGTCTGTGTGGCATCTGCAAGCAGCTTTGTACCAGTAGTCTCCTATCCATCTTAAAAGGGACGTGTCCACTGGCCACTTCACCTGCCTTGGTCCCTGCATCTCTAACAACAAGGTCTCACTCAATAAACACTGTACCCTGAACATTGGGTAGAACTGATAACTAGAAAACATCTTAATTGATAACAATTATAAAACACTGTTGATGCAACAATAAACAGAGTTTGTAAAGCACAATACTAACCCCCAAAGCCCCAAAGCCCCCAAAAAAACAACAGGAGGAGAGGAGAACTGTCCAACTTCAGTTTAAGCGAGAGACCTCAAGGGAATCTCACTTGGGTAGCTTCCTAGGTGCAAATCCAGGCCCCCCATGAAGGGAGAACCTGGGCCCACTATAAGCAGAGAGTGTCTGAATAGGCACTGTGTGTCTCTTTCAAGAGACTAAGAGCTTAGATGTTTTTTAAGCTCTTCGAATATGAAGAAGTAAGAAAAAAAACCTCAAGATTGGGGCTGGGCTTAGTGAAAAGGGGGATAAAAAAAAAAGAAGAAAAAAAACCAAAAACACTGTCACCGAGAAGTTGGAGATCCACCCTCTCTCCCCCTCACCATCTTAAGTCTGTGTGTTAAGATTTCCAGGATGTACCCCTCCTTACTCCCATCTATAAGTTCTAGAAAAAAAGAAAAATGTATGTTTTTGTTCCTCCTCCTCTTAAAGAGATTGGTCCCCTCAATCATTCGGCCCAGAGAATACTTAAACCCTCTCATGCCCCTTCATTCCTCATACAATTGAAGTATATCAAAGGTTTCCAATTAAGATTATCATGAGAGAATGCTATGAGAGGTTGGCCCCTCACCCCCCCCCGCTGTTGTTATAGATCACCCTTACTAGGACCACAACTGAATTATGGTTAGCATTTCAAATCACATAATAGGTGTACAAACTGCCCCAATTAGGGTTTATCAGGACATATTAAGCAAATTCGCTGCTGCCTTCGAATTCCCCAATAAAGAGAATAGTCACTGAACCATCGTTCTTTGGCAGTATCCTTCGAAAAGACCGAAAGAAAAAAAAAAAAACTTGCAGTGTCACTACACTTCTATCAGTGGAGAGCAGCCGCGGGGTGGGGAAACTGAAAGCTTCATCCAAGGGAGATAAAGAGATCAACACGAGTCACCAGAGTTAGTAGGTAGTAGTGTCCCAGCCTGCAGTTGAAAACTTACTTTACCCAGCAAGTTACTCATCAAGGATTGCTTTGTTTGGCTGTCATCGCCAAGGTGCCCTCGGTTTTCCTGCTGTCTGCGCATTTTGTAATCTTCACGAGGTCCTGGATCACCGCAGATGGGAACACTCCTCGATGTGGCCGCTTCATTACTCTCTCTGCCACTTGCCAGGTATTTTTTAGCAGCTTTAACTCCAGGAGTTGCATCTCTATACCCAGCACTTCGATTCCCCATTCTTTTAAGAGCGGAGCTGCCTTGACTAGATTAGAGTATGTCTTGATCCCATCTTCCAGATGCACCCTTAGTTTGGCTGGGAAAACCAGTTGGGCCTTGATGTTGTTTCTTTTTTCCTTGATCTCCTTCAGAACTGCTCTCACTTTAAGTCACTCTGCCTGCAAAGCAGAGGAGAAATCTTGCTCAAAGAAAATGTTGGAATCTTTGTATTTAAGATCTTTGAGCCTCCATGCTTCTCTCAGGATGCACTCCTTTGATTGAAAGTGCACCATTCTGACTGCCCAGGAGCGGGGCCTAGCCACAGGAGTTGTGGGTTTTGGGATCAGCGATCTATGTGCTCTGTCGATTGACATGTTTATATCCGGGGGGGGTGGAGAATACTGATCTTAAAAGCTGTTGCATGAAGTCTATTGGTGTGGGGAACCCTTTTTCCGATCCCTCAGGGACTCCATGAATTCGGAAGTTATTTCGGCATGAGCAGTTCTCAATGTCCTCCAGCCTGTTAAATGTGTCCTTATCTCTTTGCAGCAGGTAAAGCAAGATTCTGTCTTCTGTATCTTGGGCCTCTGATAATTCAGTTATTTTAGCTGTGTGATCCGCTACCTTCGAATCAATGTTCTGGACATCTCGATATAAGTCAGCTAAGGAAGACTTGATCTTTTGCACTGAAGTCAATATTTTTTGTAAAGTGCATTCTGCTTTTCTTGAAAGGCCCGAGTCTTCCTCCTCCATATCAGTTGAGGAATCCGAGAGAGCGGGGTCTTGGCGAGAACGCATCGAGAAGGTCTCCATTTCCTCGCCCTAAGTTAGTTGCTTCATTTTTGTTTGTGAGCTCAAATTTTTCGAGTTTCTTGGTCTGTGGTTCTTAGCAGACATATCCCCCGACTTTCTTTTTGAGAATTGCTTAGATCAAATCACGCAAAGGAGAGGATTTCAGTGGATTAGTAAGACAGTTGAGAGAGCTAGCTGAATTAGGTTCTCATCCACTCGGTGACGTCACCGGAAGTCCTCAAGGCTATATTAAGAGCGGAAGTTGTGAAATTACTGAGCTCCATATCTGCCAGTACCACCTCTAGTTCTGACTCATTGGAACCTCGTCTCCTTAAGCTGGCTGCTCCACTCATTTCCTCTCAGATTGCCAGAATCTACACTTTGTCCCTTATCCATAGCACCATACCAGACCTATGGAAATCTGCAAGAGTAACACCTGTCTTTAAAAAAGGTGACCCCATGGCCAATTACAGACCTATAGCAATTCTCTCTGTCCTTAGCAAGATCCTAGAGAAAATAGTTGCATCGCAGACCATTGACTATCTTACATGCTACAATCTCCTCTCAGACACGCAGCATGGTTTCAGAAAAGGTTATAGCACCACCATGGCTCTTCTTCAATTAAGTACTGATATTCTGTTCAACATGGATTCTGGAAAACTCACAGGTGCCATCTTCATTGACCTCACTAAGGCTTTCGACCTTGTAGACCATCCCCTGCTTCTCTCCACCCTCCACAAATTCCATTTCTCTACCCCTGTTGTGGACTGGTTCTGTAGCTACCTGTCAAACAGGTCGCAAGCTGTCAAATTTAACTCCTCCCTGTCCAACACGTCTACTATCAACCTTGGGGTCCCCCAGAGCTCTATACTTGGGCCCCTTCTGTTCTCAATTTTTATCAACAATACAGCTGAGGTCCTGGAATCCTGCTCAGCTATTCTCTATGCTGATGACTTGATCATCTATACTAGTTCTTCTAATATTGCCTGCATAAACACATCACTTACCTCAGACTTCAATAAGGTCTTAGACTGACTACTAGACCGTAAGGTTGTACTAAATGAAAAGAAAACAAAGCCATGCTCCTAGGTTCTGCACTGAAGATTAAGGCCTGTTCTAGTTTGCTGGAGGTTCTTCACCCAGGAGGAATTCCACTTGAAAATGTTACTTCCTTCAAGTGCCTTGGGATCCTTCTGGACCAGTCCCTGGATTTTAGAAACATAGAAACATAGAATGTGATGGCAGATAAGGACCGCTTGGCTCACCTAGTCTGCCCATTTTCCTACCTAACAGATAAGCTGCAGATCCTAGTTAACTAACAGCTTACTTCCTCCTACCCCCCACTAGAACTGCCTTATGTCTGTCCCATGCACTCTTGAATTCCCCCACTGTTCTTGACTCCACGACCTCCTCAGGAGGCTGTTCCATGCATTCACAACCCTCTCTGTGAAAAAATACTTCCTCACATTACCTCTGAGCCATCCCCCCCATCTTCAAATTGTGACCCCTTGTTCTTGCACATCTCTTTATAGAAACATAGAATGTGATGGCAGAAATCTTCACATTCAGTCCTCGTGCAAAGCTGTAAACTCGAAATTGGGAGTAGCTTACAAAACGAGCTACATGCTTACACCCTCAGTGAAATTAGCAATTGCCCGAGGTATTCTGCTCCCAACCCTTACTTATGGTGCCTCTATTCTTACCTCTGCCCATATAACTTCCCTACTAAAATGGGACGTAACTTATAACAATATATGCCGATTTGCCTCTTCGTCGTCTCGACTCAAACATCACTGCCTTCTTTATAAGGATCTGAATTGGCTCTCACCCTCTGCCAGTAGACAATACTACCTTGGATCACTAATGGACTCAATCATCCAGGAAAAAAAACATCCCAGCTGGCGGTGTTACTGGTCCATCAACTATCCTCCCATGGCCTGCGATCAGCTGATAAATCCTTGCTCTATGTTCTGAGATGTCGGATGACTAAAGCCACAGGGGCCTTCCAATTCTTTGCTCCCAGGCTATGGAATGCTGTTCCACTCAACTATCGGCTGTCTCAGTCTCACTTTCGATTTAAAAGTGAATATCGTCGCTATCTATCCTTAGCTGATGCTTGTACTGAAGCTCCTGAGACTTACCAGTAATGTCACCCCTGCTCTAAATCCAGCTCCAAGACTGTCTCCTCTTCTCCTCCTCATATTTTTCCTTCTCTTTGTAAATAACTTCTTGACTACTAGCTCTCTTGCTTCTCAAACCTTGTTGCTGACCATACACTGTTGTTTTGCCAATTACCACCCCTGACCTTCCTTCTGTCAGTCTTTCTTGTTATGTTTGAACATTCCTCACATTTCTCGCTATACAACCTTACTCTCTTATTAACCCTTTCACTCCACAGGTCGGGTCTGTGGTTTCTGCACTTATTATATATCTTACTGCCATTATTTGTATAATGCTTGCCTTTATTTTTTGTAGTTTCTACCCATTGTATTTTTGTAGCACTGCTGTACTGTTCCTCTATTTGTATTATTGTACCCATGTTGCTGTTGTTGAACTGTTCTCTTTTTGTTGTACTCTCCCGGGTCGTGCCTGAAAATAGTCATTTTATGGCTAGTGCACCTACCCGGTTAACAAAAACTAAATAAATAAATAAAAGTAATGCTTATGATTTTCTAAACAAAGGAAGCATGGCCTGTGCTATACCTATAAAGCTAGAAATAAAATAAAAAGCCTTAGTAGAAAGAAATCAGTGGGCATTTTATTATAACGCTTTCCTGAATGTACAGAGAACAGCAGTTTGCTTCACCTTGAGGGGGGCCTGTGCTATACCAATTGCTCTGTCGACCCATGAGAGGGTGCCAGGGTTCCGTGGATCTCAGCAATGAATGCAGACCAGCAGAGTGACGCATGGCAACAGCAGTTCAAGCTGATGCGTGTTATCCCATTTTACGGCAGTCAATCCATCCTTCTTCTTAAAAAGGAATAATAAATAAATAATTGGAAACAATTAAATAATTAAGCAATATATCATGACGGGGAGTGGGTATATTGGTAGATTTACCACGCCTGGTGTGATTCGGTCACGAGGCACAGCCAAATGATTTAACCACACCAGAAGTGGTAAATCCACCCATATGCCCACTCCCTGTCATGGTATATTGCTATTATACAATGTTCAACTTGTTTTTTTTGTTTTTATAGTGATCTAAAATGTTTACAGTCTGTATACTGGAGGATTTACCACAGTCATGTGATCTGTTTTGACCAATGAGGTTACAGGATTTTTATACCCCACTGTATAATTAACATTTGAAATGCCAGAAGGCTTTTGTTGTATAGGAATTTCATACAGCATACTGGCTATATTGAGGTGGTTAACAACTGGTGTGACTCAAACCAAGACAGTGTGCATGATATACAATTAAAATATATATGTCATGCTACGTAACTGGTTTTGTATAATTTTGTTATTTACTAAGTACCAGCGTCTTTGTTATTCAATTAAAGCTAGCAGGATGGGTGATGCTTTAGTAACCCCCTTACAGATGGGGGTTCTGGAAAAGACTCTATAGAGCCTGCTTAAGTGTTTCCCTGCCTGCTGGCGTTCGGCGTTTAAGCCGCTAAATATGGTTCCAAGTGAGTGCTGTTTGAGCCTCCACGTACTGTCTCTTTAAGAGCTGTCTGCTTGCAGATTTCATTAGTTTGTATGGGAGTGACTGTGTATTTAATGCTTGAATCCCGCCTGGGCCACTGAGTAAAGGCTCCATTTCTGCAGTCGCTAAGAGCGCAGAGGGAGCCTAAATGACAGGTGTAACTGTTTGCCTGAAACCAGTTAGAGTATTAAGTAGAATGTAGTTTGTCTAACCTGACTTTCTTGCAGCTGGGACTCTGTGTGTTTTGCCCTTCCATTTTGGATCTGAACTGTTGAATAGATTCAATCAGTACAGGGGGGCCTCTAAAATGGAGTTTGTTCGGCCCAACCAGAATCAGGAGTCTCGGGAGCCGGCTTACCATGAGGAGATATAGCTAGTAATTCTGGGAAGTGAAGTTCTAGACCTTGGCGCCTATTTGCACCAATGGGGAGAGTTCTGAGTGACTGACAGCTGAGTCCACCAATCGGACTGGGTGGTGCCCGAAGGGAATGCTCTGTCTTGTGGCTAGACAGATCAGATCTGTTGTGACCGTGATGAGAGAAGGAGCTCCGAGCTTCTGCGCTGTACAGTTTCAAGTGGGAAGCACGTGGGAGGCCTAAAGTCAGGCTGTTGCGTTGCTAATTTAATTCGGACTAAATCTGAGACTACAGAGAGGAAGAGAGACTGAAAGAGTGGAAACCAGGCTCACCCTGTAGAAGACTGGAGAAACTGCTGAATCGTGCTCGGTCTGTCAGGAAGTGAAGTTGCAGTGTGAACTCCCGGGTTTAGCAGTACGCGCAATCGGGACCTGAAAGCAGCTGCCTGGTATAGTAATTTCCTTTTCATATAAATGTGTGGAATGCTTATGAGGAATGGCTAAATGGGTTCTCTTGTCCCACTGTGGTGTAGACTGAAAGCCAAGTGAATGCATGCGGACTGAATCGTCTGCTGATCAAAGCTGTGTGCCTGGCTTGTAGAATCTCATCTCCCTGCTGTGTGTGTGTGTGTGTGTGTGTGTGTGTCTGACAACCCAGAACTGCCATCTGTGCCAGGTTTTCAACATGGGGTATTGTGAGCACCAATGAGGGCATCCCCTGTGATCGATTATCTATCAACTGTGTTTCATCTAATTTCCTTTTCTTCGGTTCTTCAAGGACTGAGCCATCCGGCTCCGGATTACAATTGGGTGTTGTGCATATTTTTTTCTACAGGGCCCCATCCATCTACACCTGCTGGCCAACCCCGGGCAACAAACCTGGCTAGCCCCCCCCAACCTGGGTACCCAGAGTGTGACTTTCTAGACCCTGTAATGTGCACAGTACTGTGATCTAATGCCACCAATTAATCTGATTTCCCCCCTCCCGTGTTATTGTCCCCTGAATAAACCAGATTTGATGTTGTTAAACTTTAAACTGTTTGAAGTGTTAGTACCTACTTATCAAACACTGTAGTGGTTGGTGTATGTTGATTAACCTTATTCTACAGGGGGTCCTCAGAGACGAACCTCAGAATCAGTCTCGAAGGTAAGTAGTACTTCATGATTGAACAGTGTGTACATGTTGGGCATTGGGATTGTAACTTCTGTGCATTGTGTGAGCCAGTAGAAGGGATAAAAGGGGGTCTCAGTGCCCCAGAGGGCTGTGACCAAGCTAGTCTAACCACTACAAACCCTGACCTCTGGGTGGAGGCACCCGCCACAGAACCTAGGCCCCTCAACCTGTCAGTAGTCAGGCAGGCAAGGGTAGTAGCCCTTGGGATAGTGCCACCTGGGGGTTAAACTTTTCTTTAGCTGCTTCAGTACAGATTTTGTACCTGGAACTGCTGACTGCTGGTCACCTTAATAATGTTACAATAGGCAAGCATGCCCCGGCAACTCAGACCAGATACATGGTCACAGTTTAATAATGATAAGGGCGAAGAACATATCCTCCAATTCAGTGACTGGGTCATTACTTAAGAGGGCGATGGCTCTTTAATCCATAGTGGTGCAAGGGCACCGACTTGCAAGGCAGGGGCCTAGAATGCATGAAGACCAGGGGTTTTGATGCTCACAAAAAAAAAAAAAGATACCACTGGGGTATAGTGTGCTCCTGGGCAAGTAACTGAACTTTAGACATCTAACAAAAAAAAAATGGGTACAATAGTAGGAAGAATAACATGATATCCCCAGTAGACAGGCCCATTGTTGTGGTGGAGGTGGAGGCTGAAATGGCAGCAAGGGTCGAGCAGAGGTGTTAAATTATGTATTTCAGAGCAACGCAATTGAAAACCAATTGGCGGCCTTCGTTAAGGGAAAAGACAAGGCGTGGTGGGATGCTCTGTTCCAGGGTGAGGGCGAGCTACCAAGCACATCTGGGCCAGTGCAGCAGCCACTGACAGATGTGGAGGAAGGCCAAAACCTGGATCTGGAGGTCCACCACAGCTAGCCGGTATCCCTGGGCAATATGAGCCAGTGGTGGTGATCCAGGACCCCACAGAAGGTGTTACACTGCCAGTTGAGAATCAAGAGTGACTGCCACCAGCCAAGAAGCCACGGGCCCGGAAAAGGAAACAGGAGATGGCGATTTCAGACACACAAGCAGGTAGACTTGACCTCGACACACTCTCCACAGAGGAGTTGTGGGCCTTGATTAGGCAGGAGGAGCGGGGGTCAATTGCAAAAAACAGAGACCACCGAAGAATAAAACAGGGGTGGGGTGGGACTTCCGGTGATGTCATGGAGTAGTTAGGAGCTTAGAGCTGAACACTCCCTACACAGTCTGCCAATTCTACCTCCACAAAGTATCAAATACATCACAAAATGTCTAGAAATGCAGGAGGGGAAACTGTCAGAACACTACAGAGGCAGAAATAGAGACAAAACGAATGGCAGAGACCTGGATGGCACTCGATTACAGAATGGGCCCCCTAGCAGGTCTGTCTCCCCAGCGAGGTCCCATGCGACCAGATATCACATAGATGGGGAATCTGAACAGTTCTCCCGAATGAGATTTGAAACATTACTGAACGAAATAAGGGAGTCAAGATCGGAGAACAAACAAGAATTTAAAGCAGTGAGAAAGCAACTAACCACACTTGAATCACGTATAACTACGATTGAAGAACGAGTAACCCAGAGCGAGGATTCAACCACCCATCTTGCCCAAATAATGCAGGCCCTGGTCCAACAAACAGAAGAGCTGAAAGCCAAATGTCTAGATCTGGAAGGGCGCTCTCGCAGGGATAATCTCTGCCTGTACGGGCTTCCTGAGGGAATGGAAACAACCCCTATGGCTTCTTTTATTGAAAATCTGGTTAAGGATGTATTGGAACTGCCTACTGTCTTCTCTTTCCGTGTCGAAAGAGCTCATAGATCACTGCAGAACAAACCAACGGACCCTGCGGCTAGACCGTGATCAATAGTGTTCAAGCAAAGCTCTTTCAGTGATAAAGAAGAAATTTTGAGACGAGCATGGGCCAAGAAAGAGATTAAATACCTCACCAATACACTGTTCCTTGACCATGATTATCCCCAAGAGGTCCAGCAACAGAGGCTGAAATATTTACCAATCCTGAGATCACTAAGGGAGAAAGCAATTCAGTTTCACACCCCCTACCCATCCAGACTCCGGATTTTCCGGGAGGACGGTACAAAGCTTTACACCGCGGTGGAAGAGGCGAGAGAAGCCCTGAGGGACAGAAAAATCCAGATAATCGAGAGTTGGAACCAGAACAGTGGGAAGAGCAACTCCATTTGGCAGGGCGCCTCAGGCAGGAAGAAAATGGGAAACAAAATATGGTTGCATGGTGAAGCAGTGCGCAGATTGCAATCCATCATCGAGAAGCGAGGAAACAGGACTGAAAAACCAACCTGAGTTACTTGGAACGCTTTTGGCTTTGACCTGAATGGGCAATGTGCCCTGAAGAGACTACCTTTGGGCTGCGCTGCTGATGGAAATTATTTATTTGAGATAAGTCCCTCATTTACTCCCAGACTCTGTGAACTTTGGAATGGATGACTGGTGGTGGGGGGGCAGCGTGGATGCTTTAAGGATATTGGACAAAGTTTAAACTGATCATAGTCATGCTTTACACCTTCTCCTGATTTATTTCATTATTATTTTGTATACATTCACATAGGCCATGTATAGACCCTGCGCTGTTTAATGCGGAGAGATATAGTTCATAAACAGCAAGTACCCCTCTACGGCTGTTCTTTCTGTTTAGCATGACAAGGTTTTCTCTTCTGCATTCACCAGTGCAGTGCCTGCTCCTCTTACCACTCTGGGAGCGATGGGAGGGGTTTACCCATTTCTATTGCACAGCCAACAACTGAAGGGGCGTGGGGGTTGTGCCTGGGGGAGGATCCCTTTCTTGTTTTTTTCCTTATTTCCATTTCCAGGTATTTCTCTGCCTTGGTGTACTTCCTCTACAGAATGATATGGCAGGCCCCTGTTATAGGGAATCCTGCTCTCTGTAAGATAATTTTGTGAGGAAAATAATCTGAATTGGCAGGCTGGGTTCGAACAGTGTGGGATTTGGTAGCGCATTTACCTCAGGGACGTCCCTAGACAACACCCTGCTCCCTTAGAGTGGAGATAAATTAATCTCCTCTAAACTTTGGAGCACAATAAACAGCGAGTGCTCAGCAGGAGGTCTTCCGGTAGCGGAAGCACTAGTACTCCTCCACGTTCTTCCTTAGAGAGAGGAAGAACAAAGGGCTATTTTGGAATTTGGCCCCCTACCTTGGAAGTACTTCTTTACATAATTTTTGTACGCTTTGTTAATACCATGTTGGCCCAGTTTAATAACTGTTTAAACGCTGAATGTAAGAGGCAGACAGAAAGATTCATTGGAGCACAGAGGGGGCAAAGTGGGAGGCTGCGACCTGATGGCAATCAGACCAGAGAACTGGAAAACAGCAGGGCCAACCAAATTCAATAATGGGTAAAGACACGCCTTATACTTTATGCACCTATAATGTGCATGGCATAACCAACCCCATTAAAAGAAGTAAAATCATCCAAAAGATGAAAACAGAGGGGGCAAATATTGTCCTTCTTCAAGAAATGCATCTTTCGCATTTGGAACATAGTAAATTTGAAAGGTTGGGTTTCTCTCATGTCGTGGCCTCTTCATATAAGGGGGGAAGGAGAAGGGGAACAATAGTACTGGTGAAACGTGGGACACAATTTGAACTTAAGGATCAGTTAATTGATAAGAAGGGGAGATTTGCCATGGCGAAGGGCCTTTTAGATGGTCGTTTGGTAACTTTTGCATCCATATATATCCCTTCCACCTCAGAATATGAGGTATATAGCTCCATATTCTCCAAACTAGCGGAATGGGTGGAGGGGCAAACAATATGCGGTGGGGACCTCAACTTAAATATAACAGAAAATGATACTGCCCATACTACACAGGGAAGGAAGAAGAGAATTACAAATAGGGTGAAGAAATTACTCCATGAGTTAGGATATTTAGAAACTTGGGGCTATCTGCATGGCTCCACCCCCGGACACACATATTATTCCCAAGCCCATGAGGTGTATTCCTGTCTGGACTTCATATTGGCTCCTAAGGAACAAATAGGGGATATAACCAAAACCTGGTCCGGTGACTTCACATTATCAGATCATGCCCCAATATTTTGCCAGTTTCATCCCAAAGCTACTAAGAAAGCAACTTTCTGGAGGTTAAATCTTTCCTTATTAACAGATGACCAGGTCTTGAAGTCTGTAGAGGAAACAGTAACCCAGACATTAGATTCAAATGATAAACCTGACATTTCTGTAGCCATTCTATGGGATACGGTTAAGGCTGTGATCAGAGGTAAGCTGATTAGTATATCAGCTAATAAGAAGAGACTTAGGGAAGCGCATAGGAAAGCACTGGAAAATAAGATAAAAATGCTGGAAGATCTACAGGTAGTCAAAATAACAAGAGCCAGAACTAACGAACTAACCTCCCTGAAAAAGGAACTTAATAAGATATTAAACTATTCGATAGAGCAGAACCTAGTGCATCTCAGACATAGGTTTTACGATGGGGGGTCCCCAATCATTAAAATTAATAGCGCACCAATTAAGAATACAGAAAGCTAAATCGAACATACTGAGGATTAAACATCCACAAACAGGTAAACTTCGTAATACAATTCAGGGAATAGCCGGCGCTTACCTTAAATACTACTCACAGCTGTATACAGCAAATGAATCGTGTCAGACCAGGAAATTAAAAATTTTCTAGAAACATTAAATCTCCCACCTTATCCACAGAGCAAAGTTCCCATTTGATTTCCCCAATCACACAGAAGGAGATCCTGACTACGATAGGTAAGTTAAAAACAGGGAAATGCCCGGGTTCTGACGGACTTCCAGGGGAATTTTATAAGTCGCTGTCTAAAGTCTTGACCCCCTTATTGGCCACAGTGTATGCCTTTGTTATCTCTAGGAAGGGGAATGTTCCCCCCCCCTCATGGAATGAAGCCATAATTTCTGTTATTCCAAAGCCGGGCAAGGATCATACCCTTTGTGCATCATATAGACCCATATCTATATTAAACACAGATTATAAAATTCTAGCCTCAATATTAGCTAGTAGACTTCTAACATTCTCCCCTAGCAAAATCCATATGGATCAATGTGGATTCATATCAGGGCGACAGGCCCAAGACAATGTAAGGTGAACAGTGTACCTTTTGGAGCACTCTCATTCTCAGAAAATATCAACTCTTTTATTGGGATTAGACGCTGAAAAAGCTTTTGATATGGTGTCCTGGAGATTTTTGGGAGGGGTCCTTGCCCGCTTCGGGTTCCCAGATCAGTTCATAGAAACCATCTTTCATTTCTATAAGAGTCCCATAGGCTACATCCGTACAAATGGGCATTTAACAGATCGATTCCCCCTGCAGAGGGGAACAAGACAGGGATGTCCCTTATCTCCGCTCCTATTCGCATACTACATAGAATCCTTGGCCCAATTCCTTCAGCAATCCCCTGAAATTCAGGGAATTACCCTCTTTAAGACTGAGCATAAGTTAGCGCTCTTTGCAGATGACCTTTTATTATACTTAACCAACCCAGAAAGCTCTATGCCTGCAGTCATTCAGAAGATTCAAGCCTTTTCGCAACTATCAGATTATACCCTGGATATTAATAAGACAGAAGCTTTAAAAATAAATTACAAACCCTCACCCTCGTTAAGGGAAAAATTCCATATAAAATGGGATGGATCCTCCATAAGACATCTGGGAATAAATATCCCCAGAGATCTTTCCCAACTATTTAAAATAAATTACAACCCCCTGGTAGAAATGCTTCAAAGCGACATGAGAAGATGGAATCTCCTACCCACTTCTTTCTACACCTGTACCATCTCTCTTAAGACAAATGCACTACCTCGTCTCTTACATCTGTTCCAGTGTCTCCCCTGTGCAATTCACCCCAAGGAAATATTAGCCTGGCAGAAGTCCTTTGTAGCCTTTCAATGGAACCATAGGAAGCACGACTTAATATTAGGAAGCTTTCTCTTCCTAAGTCACTGGGAGGGATGGCATTCCCCTCTCTACCTAATTACTGGGCGGCAGCCCAAATGCACCTAGCTCTGTTATGGAACTCCCACTCATATCAAGCAGCCTGGAAACAAATAGATTTAGCAAGAGAATTACCCCATCCTCTACCTGCGATCTTGTCTCCTCCCCCTGCTAAAACGAACTCTAGACATAGTGCCTAGAGCAACATTCACTATTTTGGAGGGTTGGCGGAGAGGAATAAGTAATAAAAGAATACTAAATCATTTTTGGAAGTACCAATGGTTCATATTTAATAAGCAAACTGACGTCTCAGTAACTGGCTCTTGGTATGCTATCCAAATTAAAAAAGGGCTGGTAGCCCCCATGGCATATAATGAAAGGGGATACAGTCTTAACTTTTGAGGAAGCTCAGCAAAAATTTGACTGGATGGATAACGATAGAATATTTTACTATCATATTAGAAACTACATAAACACCCAAATAAAAGCACAAGAAAGCGAGCCCTCAGGGTATGAAGTCCAACTCCCTTTCATCCATATCTGGTCCTCTCCTTCAGGGGAGAAAGCTATTTCAATAATTTACAAATTTCTAATTGGGCTTTATAAACCTAGCATGGACCCAGTCAAAGCAAACTGGGAAAAAGAACTCCAGAAAAAACATCAGTACTATTGACTGGTCTAAAGTTTGGAGAGGTACATGGTCCACCACCTCTTCCCCACTGTGGAGAGAATTCATCTGGAAAGTAAGGGCAAGATTTTTCTTAGTGCCTACTACCCTAGCCCGTAGAAACCCGGTACAATCAGAAAAATGTTGGATGTTATGTGGAGAAAATAAAGCCAATTATAAACATATGTTTTGTGATTGCCCCATATTGGTAGGCTTCTGGAAAGAGGTTACAGATCATATTAAAAAGATATTTGACTGTGGTGGTCTAATAACAGAGACTAACCTAATAGCAGGAATTCCCCCGGAGGGTCTGTCAGATAAACACGCTCTCTATTTATGGTCCATACTACTGGGGGCAGCGTATAAGGCAATCACTAAACAATGGCTTCAAAATAAATCCCCTATGATAGGAAAGTGGAAATCTATAATTCAAACCATACACTATAATGAACAAATGTCACATGCACTAAATGACAAGATGGAAATTTTTACCACACGTTGGACTAGGTGGACACTGTATCAGGAGCAGATCTAGAATCTGGACTAGAGGAAAGGCTAGTTACTAGCTTTTTGGGATTTACCCCTGGAAGCCCCTCAATGTTAGATTTGGGTAAAGAAAAGTAGTCAGAGTTATAATTAACTCTTAAATAGACAACCAATCCTATCTAAGATTTCTGTGCCTACTGTCTGTCCTCAACGGTTAAGTTATTTTGTTTTAGTTCATATAAAGTCTAAGCATCAGATATACAAGATCTGTTTGGTGTGTTAGGCTTTCATGTATAAACCAATCCTAATGTAAGTAGTCAATAATGTTACATTGCAACCTTACTACAATGTAATCTTTGGGTGCTATGTGATATGTAACAATGTATGAAAGGCTTATGTCACTCCTATAAGTGCCTAGAAATATGATCTAAACGAATAAAAAGAAGTATAAAAAAAAGAATAAAACAGGGGTGGCTGGGTATGGGGAGCCTGTTGGTCATCCTAATGCTCCTGCTAGCCTGCCATCTTGGAGTTTGGGGCTGCCAGACACGGCAGTAGCAGGGCTGTCGTTAGTGGTGCATGGTCAAAGTCCATCATTGGGAGCTATGGAACTAGGGCAGCAGCACTGGCTTCTGGGCTAAGCAGAGCTGCCACTGGGTGTACCAGGGTTAAGCCACGACATAGGGTCTGGGGAGGGGCTGACAGAGACAGGCCAGCAAGCCATGCCAGGGTCCTCAGCACAATCTGCATTAGAGCAGAAGCTTGACCATTTGTTGGCTCTGTTCCCAGACAAAGACCTACCAATGGCAGTCACAAGTTGCCTCACAGTCAGTGGAACACTGATATGGGGAGCTTGGAGCTTAACACAGCGACCCAACCAGCAGCATTGCAGCCAACACAGCTGGGGTTTGTGTCATTGGGGGAACTGGTGGGGTCCCATTTGCCTGACAAAGTTAGGCAGCAAATAGTAAATGGGGAATATGTGGATGTTTTCTCACTTCTCAATCAGTTAAAGGAGCTGGAGTAGAAAAGGGAGAAGGATAAGCAAGAGAAGGATGACAGAGTGGAAAAAAAGCACAAGGTACTGGTCTGACACATGTGGGAAAATTGGGAAGCAGGATTTGTATAATATGCAGGCCTCCTCGGCCATGGTAACCCAATGAAAGCTGAAGGGCTATGGGTGTACTTTAGTCAGATCATGACTATGCATGCGAGCAAACCGGCGGGGAGCTGGCTGGAATATGATGAGAAGTTTAGGAGAAGGAAACAGAACGATACAGGGAGGTCTTGGGCTTCATCACGGAAAGGCGAGGGCCTGCGCTACAGCTCCTACCAGGACCCAGCTGGGACCTAGGAAGGGCTCGCTGCACCACACCTCTTCCTCTCAACCCTTCGGAGTCAGAGAGGGACATCGTCTTCTTAGCCACTAACCTAGGCAGCTGGCATCCCCAAGTAGACTCCAAGGAGTCCACCAAGGGAACCATACCCTTCCCCTCCTGATGTGCCCCAGGGTGCCCCAAATTTTGACTGTCCAAACACATCAAGGAGGGTGGTACCTCAACTGAAGAAACAGCCTCACTAGTGACCTCAGGCTGCTCAGCAGTAGCCACAGGGCCCACCACTGGCTGGTCAGACCCCCTGACCCTGAGGTCTACCAGTGAGAGCAGAATTCCAGAAGGGGGGAGAGTAGGGGCCGAGGTGCTGGAGACAGAAGGATCCAAAGATCCCAAAGATTCCGTAAGCCAGTCTGGATCAGATCCAGAATCCACCTCTGAAGAGGTAGACTCCGAGGTCCGATGCCAGATGACCCCTTGGGCTCCTCCAGTTCCCAGGCCCTGAGGTTGGGCACCCTGAGATTCAAAGCCCCCAGCAGCAGCAGAGGACAGTGTAGCCCCACGCCCAGTGCCAACACCCTCCCCGGCGCTGTGAATGGCGCTGGAGTCGGGCACGACTCAGAGCACAGCTCCACACTCCTCCCCGGTGCCACTGAGTGCCAAATCCAAAGTGGCACCATGCTCGGTGCCAACTTCCACCCCGGCGCCATGAGCGACACCAAAGGTATTTATGGCACTGAGCCCGATGCCACGCACCACTCTGGCACCGCTCGCGGCACCGAAGACAGGATCAATGCCGACTCTGTCCCCAGCACCGCAGGCAACGCTGGGGATAGAGATGGCACCGGCTCCCGCCCCGGCATTGCCAATGGCGCTGGGACCAGAACCAGGCCCACAAAGCTCCAAACTACCAACCCCAACGCCGCCGGAAGCCCCGACACCACAAGCAGAATTGGGGTGACGACAGCACTGAGGACAGTCCAGACACCAGCTGCGGCATTGCCCTCTGCACCCACAGTGCTGCGAACGGTGTCGTGTCCGAAAGCAACCCCGGGGGATGGCGCTGAGCATGGTGCTGGCCTGGTCCCAAGGGACCTGGAATGCGACACAGAGGGAGTCTCCACTACTGAAGTAGTGACTGCCAGGACGGTGCCTCCTGACTGACCCCCAAGAGGGTCAGCCTGGGCCTCCTGCACCATGGAAGAAACCCCCGCTGTGGCAAGGCTAGAAGAGACAGAGGTTCCCTCCTCCACAGGTCGTATAGGACCAGGAGGGGACCCGGAGGAAGGGTCGAGAGACCCGACCTTGGCTCGACGACTGCTAATCCATCCTCCTAAAGTCGGCAGCGCACTTCCAATTTTCCATGCGTGAATTTCAATGACATGGCGGTCCATGGAGAAGCACATATCACAGTTATCCATATCGTGTCTGGGGCCGAGGCAGGAGAGGCAACGGTCATGCTGGTCTGTTATGGAGTAAAGGCGGCCACAGGGGCACCGACGCATGAGAGGCTGCCCCGCTTTCTACACCTTCTTGCCCCCTGGATGAGACATGACCGGACAAAAAACGTAATAAAATATAGTACTCAACACCGCTTTACAAAAAGGAAAGATCTTACCGGAGTCATAGAAGCGACGTCGAGCAGACGGTCAGAACCGAGGCAACACCAACGACGATGGACTAGGCCGCAGAAATTTCTTCAGTCTCGCACACAGGATCCTCACTCAATGGTGGGAGAGAAAGAACTGGGGCTGAGGCGGAGTCTACAATGGCTAATTGCCAACCCCCGAGCGCCACGAAGAACGTCGGCCTGGAGGGCAGCGCCAGCCCGACGTCTATTCCACCCATAGAAAAAAAAAGTCTCCCACAGGGTCCTAGCTCCAGTGAGCTATACCCAAGTAGTGATGAATGTTGAAGATTGACATAGATAAGATCCTGTGTTTCGCTGATCCAGTGGGACTACTTCAACTGTCCTGTTGTTCGGAAGGCCTTGAGTCTTGGAAGCAAGAAGTTCTGACAGAGACAGACAGCTTGGGTTGTCATTTGGGGGGGTGAACTGAAGGGGTTTCTGAAAGATTCAGAGATTATCCCTTGCGGACTATCCTGATTACCCACTTGTCTGATGTGACTGACTTCCACAGGTTGTAAAACTGAGTCAGATGCCCTCCTACTGCAGAGGAAGAGTCCTCCTTGGACAGCTGAGGTGGGACCTGGGCCGGAATCTCAGAGGATGGCACCAGGTGCTTTGGGGCCCTGTGCCTTCTGCTGCATTTTCTTTTGTGGCTGGGGGCTCGATTTTCTGTTGAAACCCCCTTTGCCCATACCATGAAAGGACTGACGGTTATGGAACTGCCGCCAGTTCCCGCCCAGTTGAGGGGCTGTGGACGGCGGTCTGGCCATTTTGATAGCCATTCTAGTTTTCTGTGTGTCCTCTAGTGCCTGCTCAACTGGAGAGCCAAACAGATACGTACCATCAAAATGCAAACTCATCTCTCTCTGCTGGACATCATTCGTGAATCCTGAAGTGCATAACCAAGAGTGATGTTGAATGCATGTGCCAGCTGCTGCTGCTCTGAAAGCAGTGTCAAAGGCATCCACAGTGGCTTTAAGCTGCTGATTATTGGATTCAATGCCCCCTAGTAATGGTCTGAAGAAGTTCTGTGTTAACGTTCGAATCTGGAAGAACTTCTATAGTGGCCTTGCATGAATGCCAGAGGGTATACTTATACCAAGAGAAATAACCCTGGTAGATTGCAATGTGCATGCTCAGGGTGGAGGCAGTGAAGACTCACTTTCCCAAAGTGTCAATTTTGCACGATTCCTTGTTTACTGGGTGTGCCATCAATTCTTGAGGAAGAATGGCTTTGTCATTCTCTGCCATGACAAAGTACAGTTTCATAAGAACTTACCGTAACAATAGATCTTCGAGAGAGGTTCTTGCAGTAGGCAATTACATATAAGACTGATGCCGGCCGGTGTCAGGACCCAACGGAAACATTTCTAGCTAGCAGTCTCTGGCAGGGGACCGCCCCCACATCAGGTGATTGACGTCATGCGGTGTCAGTATAAAGGGGCGGTCCCCCATGCCTGCCTTCCAGTTCTTTCCCGCCAAAGGCCAAAAGGCAAGACGAGAGAGAAGCAGATATTTCCCTTCCTGGAAAAGAAGCTGAAAAAGCTTAGTGGGATGCAGGGCGGGAAGGTATTACCTACAGCAAGAGCTTCTCTCGAAGATCTACTGTTACGGTTAAGTTCTTACATAACTGTACTATCTTACTTCGAGAGGGCTCTTGCAGTAGGTAATTACATATACGACAGTCCCAAGCAGTCTGGAACAAGGAGAAGCAAACAGGGGGAGGAAAGCTGCTGCTCAGAAGTAGACCCTCTTGTTGTGAAGGCCTTAGGAAAGGAGGCCTTGCAAAACAGCCAGCCCAAAGCCTGCTCTACGGCGAGAGGCAATGTCCAAACTGTAATGTTTTGTAAAGGTATGGACAGAAGTCCAAGTGGCAGCTGCACAAATGTCAGCCGCTGACACATTCTTGAAACAAGCCGCAGAGGCAGCGAGCCCTCTGATGGAGTGGTCTCTAACTTGACCCAGCAGGGTCTTGTTGTACTTGTCATAACAGAAAGTGATATAATGAGCCAACCATTTCGATAGGCATTGCTTAGAAACTGCATTGCCTTCTTTTTTATGGGCAAAAGAGATGGACAGTTGATCAGTCTTTCTGAGATCCTTCGTCCTGTGGGTGTAGTATCTCAGAATTCGGTGAACATCCAAAATATGCAGGAGGTACTCTCTTTGGTTGGACTGCTGCGTAAAAAAAGCAGGCAACTCTATGAATTGATTCAGCATCGATTCCGCTATCACCTTAGGGAGAAACTTAGGGTTGGTACGCAGAGCCACATGTTCCTTGTGAAAAATCAAATACAGGATTTTACACATCAGGTCCTGAAGCTCGGAAATCCATTGAGCAGAAGTAATGGCCACTAGGAAGAGAGTCTTCCAAGAAAGGAACTTTAGGTCCACTGAGGCTGCCGGCTCAAAAGGAGGCAGAGTAAGTTTCTCTAAAATGAAATTCAGATTCCAAGGAGGGGCAGGAACCCAGATAGGGGGTCACGAGTGAAGGACCCCTCTCAAAAAGGTCTTAGAGACCTCCATCTGAGCAAACGTTTTGTGTGCAAAGGGCACTTGACAGGCCGAAATGGCCACCATGTGAACCTTTAAGGATGAATGGCTGAGACCGAGATTGAAGAGGTGTCGCAGGTAATCCAGAAGTCAGCCAACAGAGCACGAGAAGGGCCCAACATCATTGGAGGCATAAGTAGATATGGTTGAGGGTTTCCTGGCCTCCACCAGAATCTCAGCTACTTGGGGGGGGACCCCGAATTGGGCCTAAACTACATCTGTAGAAGCCACGCATGCACCTGAATGGACCTGAGGCCTGGATGGACCAGGGTCCCCTGATCCTGGGTCAGCAAAAATAGCGACAGAGGAAGAGGAAGAGGAGGTTCCTCTGAGTACTGTTGCAGAAGAGAGAACCAAACTTGCCTGGGCCAGAAAGGAGTGATCAGAATCATTCGTGCTCCTTCCGAACTGAGTTTCTGCAAGACCCTCGTAATCAGTGGAATCGGGGGGAAGGCACAGACGAATCTGCCCTTCAAGTCTAGAGACACAGCGTCTCTCAAAAAAATGCCGCACCCTGGAGCGAGCGAGCAGAAGATGGGAAGTTTTGTGTTTTGGGGGGAAGTGAACAGGTCTATCTGTGGAGTTCCCCAGCATAGGAAGATGTCATCTACGACCCCCTGATCCAGTTCCCATTCGTGAGCTAGAGCAGATGGCCGGCTTAGCCTGTCTGCCAGCGTGTTCTCGATCCCCAGGACATGAGATGCCATGAGGTGAAGGTTGTGCTGTACTGCCCATTCCCAGACTCACATCGCCTCTTGGCAAAGGGGGTAGGAATGAGTACCTCCCTGTTTCTTGATGTACCAGACCACACACGTTGTCCATCTGTACCGCTAGGTGACCTGGAGACAAATACAGATGCAGAGCCTGAGGAGCATACAGTACTGCTCTTAGTTCCAGCACATTGATGTGGAGGGACTTCTCCAGCTTGGACCAGGAGCCCTGGGTCCTTTGAGGACTGAGATGGGCTCCCCAACCCTCGCAGGAGGTGTCCATAGTCAACATCTGTGAGGGGGGAGGGAGACTGAAGGGAACTCCCTGGCAGAGGTTCTCCTGAACCATCCACACTGCAAATCCCGAGCCATGGGAGTGGAGACCAGGACAAGTTGATCTAGGTCGTCCACCAGCTGATCCCATTGAGACTGAAGTGTCCACTGAGAGATTCTCATGTGGAGCCGAGCGCGAGGGACTGTCAGAGTCGCAGCCACCATTAGCCCAAGGAGGCGAAGGACTGACCTGGCGTTGACCCGCCTGCAGCTGAACAACAGGCTGACCTAGGCCTGAAGAGTGGCCACCCTGTCCGGTGGCAGGAAGGCCCTGCCACAGGTCATGTCCAGGATTGCCCCAATAAACTGGAGCCTCTGGGATGGGATTAGATGAGACTTGGCTTACATAGATACATAGACAGTGTTGGCAGATAAGGGCCTATGGCCCACCCAGTCTGCCCATTTGAGCTTGTAAGTTCAGTTTATGTTTTCCTAGAAGTCTGTTGCCCCTTACCCCTGACCTCCAGAATTCCTTTATGTCTATCCCATGCATTCTTAAATCCCGTGATTGTTTCAGCCCCCACCACTTCCTCTGGCAGGGTGTTCACTTGTCCACCACCCGTTCTGTGAAGAAATTCTTTCTCATGTTTCCTGAATCGTCCTCCCTCCAACTTCATCCCATGCCCTCTAGTCCTGGAACATCTTTTTGCTTAAAAAGTGTATTCCTGCACCCTGTTCCTCCCTGTAAATACATGCATGTCTCTATCATATCCTCTCTCTCTCTCTCCTCCAGGAGTACATGTTCAGTTCCTTCAACCTGTCTTCATAGGACTTGTGATGCAATCCATGCACCATCTTTGTTGCCCTCCTCTGAACCTTCTCTACCCTGTCTATGTCCTTACGTAGGTATGGTCTCCAGAACTGTACACTGTACTCCAGGTGGGGCCTCACTAGTGTCTTGTATAGGGAATTATGACCTCCCTTTCCTGCTGGTGATGCCTCTGCCTATACATCCCAGCATCCTATGTGCTTTACCTGCTGCCTTGTCACACTGTTTCCTACCTTGAGGTCAGAGATGATAACCCCAAGATCCCTTTCCTGCTCGGTGCATGCTATATCCTCACCCCCAACTGATATATTGTGCCAGGGTTTTTGTGCCCCATATGCATTATCTTGCACTTCTTTGCATTGAATTTCAACTGCCAAACACCTGACCATTCTTCAAGTTTCTGCAGGTCCTTTTCATTCTGTCTACACCCTCTGGTGTGTCTACTCTGTTACAGAGCTTTGTGTCATCAGCGAACAGTGAAATTCTGCCTTCTAGGTCCTGTGCAATGTCATTGATGAAGATGTTGAATAGGACCGGTCCCAGCACTGATCCCTGTGGTACCCCACTGGTCACTCTTCCCTCTGTGGAGTGACAGCCATTTACCACCACCCTCTGTGTCCTGCCACCCAGCCAGTTACCTACCCACCACACTACTGTCCTGCTCACACCCATATTCCCCAGTTTGTATAATAGTCTTCTATGTGGCACAGTGTCAAAGGCCCTGCTGAAGTCCAGATAGGCCATGTACACTGCCCTCCCCTGATCCACCTCACTAGTCACCCAGTCAAAAAATTCAATGAGGTTGGTCTGACATGACTCTCCCTGGTGAAACCATGCTGTTTGGGTCCTGTAGTCCATTGACAACCAGATGTTCCACCAATCTCTCCTTCAGTAGTGCTTCCATGATCTTCCCACTACCGAGGTGAGGCTGACTGGTCTGTAGTTCCCTGCTTCCTCTTTGTTCCCGCTTTTGTATAAGAGGACTACATCTGCTGTCCTCCAGTCTTTGGGTACCTCCCCTGTTTCCAGTGATCGGCTAAACAGGATAGCCAGAGGTTCAGCCACCACCTCTCTTAGTTCTTTAAGGACCCTGGGGTGCACCCCATCTGGCTTGGTTGATGGTAATATCCAGGCAGGCAAAGACCTGCTGGGTAAGGGAAAGGAAGTGCAGGAGTTCCTCCCTGGATGGGGCCGCCAGGAGCCAATCGTCCAGGTACGGTAAAACCTGCACCCCCTGGGTATGCAGGTAGGCCGCTACCACTGAAAGACATTTGTTGAACACTCAGGGCGCCAAGGAAAGACCAAACGGGAGGGCCTTGAACTGGTAGAGGTCCCCCTGGAATGCAAAATGCAGGCATTTGTGATGGGAAGGGCAGATAGGGATATGCAGGTAGGCATCCTGCATATCCAAAGCGCACAGCCACAGTCCCGGCCGAAGAGGGGGCAGGAGGCTCTGCAGCAAGAGTATCCTGAATCTCTTATACTCCACAAACAAGTTCAGGGAGCTGAGGTTGAGAATTGGCATCACATCCCGTTTTCTTCAGGACCAGGAAGAAATGGGAATAGTATCCCATTCCCTGAAGAGGAATGGGGACAGGTTCTATCGCCTCCTTCAGCAAAAGTGCTGAAATCTCTTCCTGGACCAGAAGATGATGTTCCCGAGAGTACGACGACCTTGGGGGAGGGTGTCGAGTGGGTTTCTGAAGAAACTCTATTAAGTGTCCTTCTGCGATCAGCTGGAGCACCCAGGAATCTGAAGTTATCCTCTCCCAACCCGGAAGGTGGAGGGAAAACCTCCCTCCTACCAGTTCATCCAGAAGGCCCAGAGGCTGTGAGAGAGGAAAGGAGTCAGGTGGTGTGGGTCAGCGTCACGGCTGAAGCACTCACTGCTTTTTTGGGCGGAGGGGGATTGACAGCCGGAGGGGCCCGGCGTTTAGCGGCCCACTTTTCCTGGGGTTTCGCCTTTTCTGATTCTGCCTGCGAAAGGGATGGCGCTGTGTTTGATGTGGATGATACATGGAGTACACAGTCTTCAGTGCAGTTCCCTTCTCCTGCAGATCGGTGATAATGTCCTTGACATCACCACTGAACAGCACTGAACCCTGGAAGGGCACTTCCTAAATAGCGGACTGCACTTCCAGGACCAAACCTGACACACGGAGCCAGGCATGACGCCGTAAGCCTACGGTGAAAGCGGAGCTCCTATCAGCAGTGTCCACTGCATCGTAAGTAGCAAGAAGCATGTGCTGACGGCCGAACATGCAGAGCAGACGAGGTCAGCCACTTCCTGTTTGACTTGAGAGTCCAGAAGGGAGTCCAATTTGGATTCCACCTCACTAAGAATCGCCTTCTGGTAATCCCTCATGTGACCAACATAATTTAGGGCCATAATACCAGAGTGGAAGAAGCATAGATCTTCCTCCTGTACTGGTCCAGAAGATGGGATTCTTTGCCAGGTGGAGATAAGCTCAGATGTTTCAGGTTAGCTGCCTGGCCATGAGCGGCGCTAATCACAACTGAATCAGCTCGAGGGTGAGAATCTAAAAAGTCAACACCCTCGGGAGCCTGATATAGTCTGTTTGACTTCCGAGGAAGCGGGGCTAAAGCAGATGGTTGCTTCCAAATAGTGGAAACAAGGTCGGCATGAGGCTCAATCCAGGGTGGCACCAATGTAGGAGCTGTCTCAGGCAGGTCCAGATGTTCAGAGAGTTTCTTGCACTGTGGATCTGGCTCCAAGGAATGCCACTTGTGAATCTCCTGGATTTTGTGTAGCAGCTCCATAAAGGAAGGATCCTCCGGAGGAGTCCTAGGGCTGGGCTTAGACGGAGAGCATGGCTTGTCGTCTGGCTCGGAGCAACTGTCGGAGTCATCCGAGGAGGAAGAGGATGAAGAGGAAGACTCCCTCTCCTGGAGAGAGGGAGGAACGGTCCCCTACGAAGGTCCTCGGGGAAGCATATCCTGTACCGCCCTGGAACCAGAGGGCTCACCCCTGGTGTCTGGAGGTGGGGAGGGAGTCTGTCTTCGCAGACGTACAGGAGCTGAAATCGGCACCATCACCGTGAGATGACTCTCCACCTCTCTGGTGAGTTCAGCCTTGGCCTCAGCCCACCAGGAAGCCAGAGCCTCCTTCAAGTCCACCGGCGGCTGAGGGGGCGGTGGAGGAGGAGGAGGGGGAGGGGGATACGGGTATTGACTATACCCATAAGGCACGTATCCATAACCTGATGGAGGAAACTTGGCATTGGGTATTGAGGCACTGGGTACTGCAGCATCGGATATGCTGTCGTAGGGTACTGGGGCACTGGATACTGCGGAGCTGGGTAAGAAGGCGTCAGATATGACGGCGTCGGATACCCAGGAGCCGGAGGGTGGTCTGCTGGAGACGATCCGGCTGGAGGGCCCACGGGCGGGCCTGGAGCAGGAGGCCCGATGGGTGGGAGGCCCGGTGTTGGAGTGGCATCTGGGAGCAGGATGTCGCCCAGCATCAGCAAGACCGGTGTCGGAGCCAGCATCCGGGGAACTGATGTCAGGTCAGTTGGACCAGCGGGCAGACGGCCTGACGGGGGTGTAGCAGGAACCTCAGCATCACCCGGGGATGGAGGAGAAAAGTCCCTGGAGTCAGGATGAGGAGACCCAGGGTCCCCGGAGGGCAGCAAAGGCTGCCGGGAGCCAGGAACGGTGGACGTGGGAGGGTCTGGTGTCGGCTCAGCCGCCGTGCAGGCATCAGCAGGTCGACGTCTGACTTATCAGTGGAATCCGGGCAGACGCCAGAGGAGCCGACATCTGACTTATCGGACCCATCACCTGAGGCAGGTCACGAAGGAGGAGCGGCCTTGTCGGGCGGAAGAGGGGCCGTGCGCCGCCCAAAGGGTAAGGCGACTTATTGGCCATCTCCGTGCGGGCATCAGAGGAGCTGACATCCGGCTTACCAGAGCCGCTTGAAGCAGCAGGCCACACAGCGGTGGCTTTACTGGGAGCGGAGGCCTCCAATAGCCCCAAGGCACTGAAGGGCCCGAGTGTGAGCCAGACGGGTGGGCCGACGCCACCTTGGAAGCTTCCAAGATAGCCGATGTGTAGCTGTCCCCCAGAGGGGAAGTTACCTGTAGCACGGCGACTCCCAAAGAAGATGTGGTGGATGAGGAGCCCTTATCCCGGTGCTGCTTCTTGTCTTTCTTCTTATGATGGCCTTCAGGGGAAGTGGACACCCGCCAGAACATTTTTAACTATTTCTCCATGGAAGACATTTTCTGCTTTAGTATGTGGGCCTCCACGGACTGCTGCCTCCGTCTGTGGGTGGCGGCGTTGAATTTTAGGCAGTGCTGGCACTTCTCCACCTGATGATCCGGGCCTAGACAGAAGAGGCACTGAGAATGGCTGTCCTTGTGCGGGAGTTGGGCGCCGCACGAGTCGCACTTATTTTTGTGCTCGGAAGGTGTAGGGGACGACATACACCGACGAATGCCTGATGATTTTAATCATAGAATCAAAAAAAGACAGTAAAAACTACTGACGAGAGAGCTTACTAGCGTTGAACTTTACCACGAGGCACTGACATGAGCGAACGGCTAAAAAGGACTGGAAGGTGGGTGTGGGAGACCGCCCCTTTATACTGACGCCGCATGACGTCGGTCACCTGACATGGGGAGCGGTTCCTCGCCAGAGACTGCTAGCTAGAAATTTTTCTGTTGGATCCTGACACCGGCCGGCATCAGTCCTATATGTAATTACTTACTGCAAGAGCCCTCTCGAAGAAAGACCTATGGCATCAGCAAAGGCTTGCAAGGCCTGAACAGGATGATCCTTGATCCTGGTTATAGCAGTCATGATGGTGGAAAGCACAGTAACACTAGTTCAAAAAATAAGACTTATAAAAATAATTTTATGCCTAAAAAAGCAAAACTAATGTCTCTCCCTTAAGGTCCAAGCCTGTTGCATAAATGACATATGCAGAGGGGATCTTATGTGATAAATAAGGTATTTCTATATGCATGCTATCTAGCCCACTAATGAGGTTTCCACTGTCTATCACTTATATATTTGTATGTGCTTTCTACACCACTCATGAGGTTCCCACTGTGTATCAATTATATATTTATATGCAATCTGTAACATACATACAAATATGTGTGTGTGGTGAAAGAGACAGAGATGTGTGTGTGTGTGTGTGTAATGTAATATATATATATATATATATATATTTTTTTTAATTTCCATGAGCTTGCATCCTTATTCATACAGGTCCCATTGGAAATGGAATAGAGGCGTTATTACAAAACTCATTTTTCATGTCAACCTGCTTTCCCTGACACACTGCGTAACACCATCAGGCCATGACATGCATGTGAACCAATTGTGATATACAGCTCTCCGGCCCATCACAATGTGTCCACCATGTGACAGAACACTGCACCATACCTTCCCAGGCTCCAAGCAGTGATGTGTTCCACCAATCCTTGTGCTGCCCAGCCAGCTCCCAGAGCTAATCTCTGAACCTGAGTTGCCGGCACAGAAACACAGCATGCTACATTCTGGCCCAACAGCTGTCCCTGCACACAACAATTCTCAATAACTTTTAGGTGATTCTATCAACCAATGACAATATGTAATCAATAACCCTGGCAAAAATGCGTACAGTGCAATTATTTAGCTAACAGGTCTATCCTTTCAACAGGTCTACACATTATTATATTTCACTTTTCTGGGCATAATTACTTTATTTTTCTTAAAACTTTAGACAGTTAAATTCATTTTACCAGTTATTCATTTCAGATAGCGTCTCTATACCTTAAAGGCACAAATAGGTTTGTACAAAGTGAGGTATGGACTTAACAGGTCTGTGCTATTGACAAGGTTTTGTTTAATAAGTTGGCCCTAGTGCAACAATGTAAGACTGAAAATGGTGTTAGGCTGTTGTGCAGGTTGAGCAAATATCACCATGCATGATGTGCTGTGCCACCATCTCTGGCAGTGGGACCTGTGGTAGATAGGTGACTGTTCATTTCTGTTGCAGATTGTAGCCATTTCATTAGCTAATGTGCGATGTTATAGCAATGACATCATCACATTCTGAGCATATAGGGGGGGTTTGGATATAAAAAGAGGGGAAGGGAACCAGATTCTATTTATAAACAGTAATATTAATAAAAAATCACCAAGAAGAGTGACTTCATGCACCGCAGAAGTTCTCTAAGGCAGATCGTGAGCCTGGAGCAAAATTCATGTCGCAGAATTCTAGGGGCCTTGCTTATAGGAAAGGTCCTCGACCAGAGGCTCTGCTGGAAGAGATGGTTTATTTGCCACCCCCAGAGAGGAATCATCGACAAAGTCGTCCCCGAGTCGAAGATCAGGATCAGGCTCAATATCATCTCCTAGACAGGGAGGGACAGAGTATATAGGAAAGGGAGGAAAAGGAGGAGGAGAAGCTCCACAAATCGGAGTGCAGAAACCCGGTGCCCCATGCAGCACCAAAGGCACTCCTGGCGCCAGCACAGGGTGTGGTGCTGGACATGGCGCTGGCATCAGAGGAGCTGGCACCAGAGGCCCCTAAACCCCCCACTTGGGGAGGGAAATCTGAGAAATTCAGCAGAAGATAAAGGTACCTGTTCTGGCCCCTGCGCCACAGCCATATGAGGGGGAAAAGCACCAAAGCGTGGCATTGACGGCACCATGCAACTAGGAAGCCCCAACCGCCCTGTCTGTAGGTCCGAAACCACTGCTCCATAAGAGCGGCTCAGTGGTGAAGCTAGCTCACCGGAGGACCTACCAGGGGGCAGGGAGGGACTACAGGGTCCAGGATACCGGTGACCAGGAACAGAGGCCATAGGAGACCCCAAAGGAGTCGGGAGTCGAACCCCTGCCCTTCACCACCGATGATCGATGCGCAGACATATGAGAGGGCAACCTCGAGTGGTACCATTTCTTTTTCAGTCGAGAGGCCGAAGAAGAACCTGAGGTTGTGCGGTGCCAGGTCCTCGATGAGGATCGAGGATGGAACCGCTTCTTTTGTGCTTTCGGGAGGACCGCCCATCCCTCCCCCAAGTACCGGACTGTCAGTAGTCAGACCCCCTCCATAGAGGGCAGTGAACCAGACCCAGCCCTGCTGAACAAACAGCTTTCATGCGAAGTCTCCCTACCGTCACCTGCCCCGTTCATGGTCGACTCCGACGAAGGAGGGCTGCAGACTTCTTCTTGAAAAAAATTAGTTTAATACTATATTAGTTTTTTTTTTTTTACTGAATTTAATAAAAGAAAATCTAATCAAATACTAAAACCACTATAGCTGCAGTCATATAGACCTAAAGTTTTGACTCTTGGTGGGTGAATGACGTTGTCACTGAAGTGCACTTGATGGTGGGGAAAAAAGGAACTGAGGCGGTTGGAGGGTCAACGCTGAGGTAGCCTATATGGTGAGAGCCAGGCTCGCAGTGCCACATCCTCGCAGCCCTACATAGGCACCGGCCCTCCTGAAGATTTTGGGGTCCTGCTGGGTCCTAGCACCTCCGGCATAGTCCCATTAGTGTGAATGAGTGGTGGAGACTTTATGTCCAGGAAGATCAATAGTGTCCACTGCTGGCTGAGTGAAATACATAGGCTTATTACTTATTATCATCTGCTGCTTGGGGACAGCTGCCACATGGACAGGCCTCCTCCAAGCCACCTCAGAGAGTCTCTGCAGGGCTGGCGGCATGTAAGGAACTAGAGAGGCCAGGATATTAGGCACGTGAGACGTCCTGCTGGAATCTATCTCCCTACTTCCCCACAGGAAATTTATACAAAGCCTCCACTACGAGTCAATGTTGAGTACTCCTCACTGTGCATTACTACTTCTCTATTCCTACCTATCCTACATTTCCTGCCTGTATTTTTGTCTCCCTCCCTTGTTCTGCCACACTCGACCCCACTTGGATTTGAACCTCTGACTCTAGCACCGGAAGTGGAAACACTACCACTGCAGTAGCCACAATTTGTAGTGTCTCTTTGTGATCCTTATCATTCTTTGTACCCCCTCCTCAACCTGGCACCTTCAGTGTAAGCAGAGCAGACACATTACTCTACCTCATACAGGCTACAATACTATTTACCTCATGGCCACTGTCTCCCTATCCCTTCCCTTTCTCGGCATCCCCATGAGTACCTTTCATGCTCCCTCCCTCTCTCAACCCTCCTTCTCCTTCCTCCATCTGCCCCCTCTCCACCTTTCCCCCATCAATCTCCAGTTCTTTCTCAATTGCACTCTGCAATCTATCTTCTCCTACTGCCATCTTCTCTCACCTCCCCCCTCCCAATACCTCCCACCCCTACATTCTAATCCACCGAGGACTACTCAGCCACTCTCTCCTAAACTTAGCAGCCATTCGTCAACTTCTTCCTCCTTTACCACCCTTGCGTGTCCCTCTTCAAGTCTGCTGAATTAAGCGCAAGAGTCATGCCGCACACCTACACCTTTTGGTCCTCTTACTGCCCCTGGCAGGGGACATCAAACCTAATCCTGGTCCTAGCCCCACCACCTCTCCCAATCAAACTCTCCCTAAAGGCCTGTAGATTTTTCACATTAATGTATGCAGCCTACTCCCCAAACTTGAACTAAAAGAGTGGATCACTCAACACTCCTCTGACATACTATGCCTTTCAGAAAAACAGGTTACTCATCTGTAACAGCATTTCTAGGAGTAGCATATGATGTTCATCCACACTGTCTGGCAGTTGCCTTTCCCTTTAAGGATCACCTTTAATGTCTTCTAGATGGCTCCTCCCACCCACCTGGGTGATAACTCCCATGGGTCCGCCCCATGATACCAGATCTTGCCCGCAGGAAACAGAGTTTGTGCGCCGAAGCTGAGGAGGTCAGGTGGGTCCATGTGGATGAAAAGTACAGTTACGTAAGAACTTACCGTAACAGTAGATCTTTGAGAACAGCTCTTGCAGCAGGTTACACCATTAAGACTGAAGCCGGTAGGTGCCAGGACCCCACAGAAATTTTCTAGCTAGCAGTATTCAGCAGGGACCACCTCCGATGTCGGTCCCTCCCCCGACGTCAGGCATAGTAGATATGGAGGCAGTCCCCATAATCCTCAGTTCTCCCGCTGGAGATTCCCGGCCGCTGGATGACATCAGAAGAGGAGACCGAGGATCCGCCATCAAATGGCAAACAAAGAGGTTGTAAATGCCTTATCCTAGGAGAAGGATGTTGTGACTACAACCTACCTCCAGCGGGGATGGTGGGAGGGAAAGTACCTGCTGCAAGAGCTGTTCTCGAAGATCTACTGTTACGGTAGGTTCTTACATAACTGTACTATCTTACTTTGAGAAACAGCTCTTGCAGCAGGTTACAACATTAGGACTGATTCCCAAGCAATACTGGAAATCACACACCATCGGGAGGAGGAAAGGTAAAAATCTTCGAATTACATCGAGCCTAGGACAGAAGTCCCTGAAGGACTGCTAGACCAAACCCTGCTGTTCGCCTCGATGCAATGTCCAGGCCATAATGCCTGATGAAAGTGTGTACAGAGCTCCAAGTAGCTGCAGCACAAATGCTGAGGTGGCTATGTTCTTTAAAGCCGCAAAAGAGGTAGCCACCCCTCTGGTGGAATGACCCATAACCGCACCTGGTAAGGGTTTGTTACGCTTCTGGTAACAGAAAGTAATGCACTGAATGATCCACCTGGACAGCGACTGTTTTGAAACAGGAGCTCTCATCATCCTGTGGGCAAAGGAGACGAAAAGTTGGTCCGATTTTCGGTGGTGTTTGGTTCTGGTCAGGTAGTATCTGAGACACCTATGCACATCTACAGTGAGCAGAAGGGCTTCTCCTCGATTAGAGTATTTCATGAAATACACTGGTAGATCAATGTCCTGATTAAGGGTGAGAGCTGAGACCACCTTAGGGATACCCTGTCTTGGTGGAAAACCAAATAAGGTTCTTTGCACATAAGCGCATGCATTTCTGAAATTCTTCTGGACGAAGTAATGACAATTAAAAATAACGTTTTCCAAGAGAGAAAACGTAGCTTGCAATCCGCGGCTGGTTCAAAAGGTGGCAGCATGAGCTGCACCAAGATGAAGGGTAGATCCCATGGTGGGATTGGATCCTTAATCGGGGGCCTAAGGTGGAATACACCCCTCAGGCAGGCACGTGTTGTGTCCAGTTGAGCTATAGTGCGTTGGCCTATAGGGACATGATAGGCTGAAATGGCACAGAGGTGTACCTTAATCAAGGAGTAAGCCAAACCAGAGTGGAAAAGGGACAGCAGGTAATTCAATACCAGCTTCTCTGGACAGTTCAAAGCTTGAACCCATAAGCAAAACCTGCGTCACTTCATGGCGTAGGTCGCGTGGATAGCTGGTTTCCTGGCGGCAGTGAGAACGTCTGCCACCTCTTGCAAGACCCCGTGTCGCATCATGGCTATGTCTCTAGGAGCCAAGCATGCAGGTTCAGGGAACGTAGGTCCAGATGGACTAAGGAACTCACCTCCTGAGACAGCAAATGGGAGCTGATTGGTAAAGGCACTGGAGGTTCCCGGGATAGCTGATGCAAGACAGAGAACCAGATCTGTCTGGGCCAAAAGGGCGTGATCAGTATAAGCATCGCTTGCTCCCTGTGAAGTTTTAGAAGAACTCTCTGGATCAATGGAAAAGGAAGAAAGGCGTAGAGGAATCTGCCCGCCGAGGAGAGGGACATGTCTTGCCAGAAAACACCAGGCCCTGGATCTAGCGAGCAAAAATTGAGTAGTTTTACGTTGGATGGGGACGCGAAAAGGTCTAGCTCTGGAGTACCCCATCTGCGAAACAGATCCTCTGCCACCTCCTGCAGTAGTTCCCATTCGAGGACTCTGGCCTGAGAGCAGCTCAGGCCATCTGCAATGACGTTGTCCACTCCCGGAACATGAACGTCAGTAAGGTTTGCGCTGTGTTGTAAGATCCAATCTCACACTCTCATGGCCTCCCTGCAAAGCGGGTAGGAATGGGTGCCTCCTTGTTTGTTGAGGTAATACATCACCGCGGAATTGTCTGTTTGTAACAGAAGTGTACCCGGTGGAATCTCCAACTGGAAGGCCTGCAGGGCGTAAAGAACTGCCCTCATTTCCAGGATGCTTAAGTGGAGATGAGACTCTTGGTCTGTCCACAGGCCCTGAGACTGGACACAGTCGAGGTGTGCTCCCCAACCGAGCCTTGAGGCATCTGTGGAGAGTGTCACAGTCGGGGACGGTGCTATGAAGCGGACTCCACGAGAGATTCCTCGAATCTAGCCACCATTGCCAATCTTGAATTACGGCCTTCATGATCCAGATTGGATGCTGCAGATGGTCTTGCCTTTAGTCCCATTGTACCCATAACATCCACTGGGTTACCCGCATGTGGAGACAGGCTAGCGGAACTGTTGCAATGGCCGCAGCCATGTGTCAAAGGACCAGTCTGGCAGGAATGGTCTTCTTTGCTGAAATGTCCCTGATGAGGGATCTCATGTGTTCCGCTCTGTCCAGGGGGAGGAAAGTTTTCCCTTGGATGGTGTCCAGAACTGCACATATGAATTGCAGAGTCTGGGACGGAACCAGGCATGACTTCTTGTAACTGATGATAATGCCCACCGTCTTGAACAGAGACTGAGTGCAGTGAATGGCAGACATCAGGGCCTCCCAGGAGGGCGCCATGAGAAGCCAATCATCCAGGTAGGAGAACACGTAGTGGCTCTGTCTCCTCAGAGATGCGGTTATGACCGCCATGCACTTCGTGAACACCCGAGGTGCCAATGACAGCCCGAAGGGAAGAGCTCGGAACTGATAATGGCGACCCTGAAACTTGAAGTGCAGGAACCTCCTGTTCACCTAAGCAATAGGAATATGTAGGTAAGCATCCTGCATGTCTAGGGACGCTAGACAAGCACCCTGCTTCAGCATGGGAATCAGACCAGGAAGGGTCACCAATCGGAAGCACTTGTACAAGACCGAGACGTTGAGGTCGCTGAGATCCAGTGTTGGACAGAGGTCCCCTGTTTTCTTTGGAACCAGAAAGAAGTGAGAATAATATCCTAGTTCCCTCTGGTTCCTTGGTACATGCTCTATAGCTTCTTTTTCCAGAAGTGCGAGCACCTCCTGCTGTATGAGCAGGGCATGGTGACCCAAGTAACAGGACAGCAGGGGAGGTCTTGTAGGTGGGTCATCTAGAAACTCTATGCAATGGCCTTTCTTGACCAACTGGAGAACCCACCTGTCAGTGGTGATCGACTGCCACCCTAAAAAGTGGTGAGCGATGCGATCCCTGACTTTCTTTGCCCATTGATCCAGAAGAGGGCGGGGGTCAGGAAGAAGTCAGGCCGTGGCAGCGTTTGGCTCTGCAGGCTGGGCCAACTTCGTGTAACGTTGGCCTCTGCCTGGGGACGACTTGGCCTGGACCTTGCACGAAAAAGTGCCCCTTTGCTGCTGGCCGGAACATTGCTGCTGCCTTTGTTGCTGGCCATGAAAACAACTCTGGTTCCTATGAAAGGAACTAGGCCTGGATCTGTACATGGCCTGTACAGATCAGACTGCCTTCCCTGCATCCTGGAGCTTGGTGATGACCTACTCCAAGGATTCACCAAAGAGTATCTCACCATTGTATGGGGCGTCTAGAATATTCTTCTATACGTCCAGGGTGAAGCTGGAGACATGGAGCCAGGAGTGTCACTGGAGACAAACGCCTGAAGCTGCAGCTCTGGCAGAAGAGTCCACAGAATCATATGTGGCTCTAAGCACTTGGGTCCCCACATCTGACCCGGTGCAGAGCAGATTGAGGAGCTCCGCTTTCTGGTCGCCATCGGGAAGCTTTTTGACCAGGTCCTGGCCCTGTTCCCACAGGGCGTTCTGGAACTGTACCATATGGGTAAGGTAGTTTAGAGACCTGATGGTGCATGTAGCAGCCGCGTACGTGCGCCTCCCCAGGGCATCCAATTGCTTGGATTCCTGGTCTGGTGGCTGAGTGCTCATATGCTGGGGCCTTTGAGACCAGTCATGTGAGGCCGTGATGACCAGGGAATCTGCCAGAGGTTG
This sequence comes from Neoceratodus forsteri, assembly GCA_016271365.2. NCBI lineage: Eukaryota > Metazoa > Chordata > Ceratodontiformes > Ceratodontidae > Neoceratodus > Neoceratodus forsteri. The sequence continues at coordinate 126,073,660 of CM057452.1, forward strand.
CTTCGTCAAGAACTGGTCTTCTCTCGGAGCCTTGTACAGGCGGTCAGCCTTCTTCAGCACCGTGGGAGTGGAGTGTGGATGCTTCCACGCAGCCTTGGTGACATCCGCAAAGATGTCCACCAAGGGTGGCACTACCACAGGCTTTGGGTCTTTCTGCCAAAGGTAACGGGCAAGGAGTTGTCATTCGGGGTCAGGGTCTTCAGCATCCCACCCCATATTGTCCTGGATGTGCCTCATGATCTCAGCGAAAGATGGATCATCCGGTGGAGACCTGGGGAGGTCATGTGGGTCAGGAGAGGAGATGCTGAGCGGAGAAAGCGATCTGGAGTATTCCAAAGTGTCTGATCTTAAATACTCCTCTGACGGAGTGTACCGGGGTCGTTTGGGGCTGGGCGACCCTGATGAAGATCTCGAGGAAGGCTTTTTCCTGTCTGTAATTATGCCCATAGAAGGTGGAGTCTGTTCCTTGGGGGTTGGTGGTCATCCTACTGGCCCCTTAGGTGGAGGAGGGGGCGTAGGAGGTGAAGGGGTAGGAGGAGGAGGAGTAGGAGTAGGAGGAGAATGGGTGGGGACCATATCCTTCCTAATGGTGTCCCACCAAAAAGTAAAGAGCTCCTTTACTTCTGCAATATTCATGCCCAATGACGGTCCTGGTGCCAATGGTCTGTCACCGGGGTCAGGTGTCGGGTCCCCGGGTGTCTCCCGGTCCGGGGAGGGTTCCCGTGGGAGCCCAGCATCCTCGGTGTCACCCACCTGGTATTCGGGCTGTGGGGTGTCCTCCTCCATTGATTCCCTATGACCGGCGTCCGCCGGTGATGGGGGTGCGGTCTTTCGCTCCGGAGATGCCGACGTCGGTCCCATGGCCAACGCCGGACTGTGGCGTACGCCTGGCCGGCGACTGGTGTCTAGCACTTGTCGTCGGCTCCTGTGAGTGCCAAGCCTATTTGGAATGTTTGGCTGATGTCACGTGGTGAGCCGACGTCGAGTCCGATGCCCTTTTCAGGGACGTGAAGTCCTTGGTCTTTCTGGGTGCAGGATCAGGATCTCTGGGTGGTTGGGAGACTGACCTGGCATTGGTGTCCCGACGTTGGGTGGAAGAAGATGACTTACAGTATGGCGCACAGAAGACTTTGAAGAGGCCTTGGATGGGGTTGAGAAAGCCGAGGGCCTCAATGTCTTAATCGGCTGGAGTGAGGAAGAGCCGCCTGAAGACCGAACCTTAACTGGGGGTGCGACCGAGCCCTGGAGGGAGAGAGGTCTGATCTGGAGCCGGAGCTGCGGGAGTCCGAGTCGGGGACCTAGACCTCACCTTCTCCCGGTGCCTGTGCTTGTGGGATTTTGGAGGAAGGTTCTTGGTCCATCCTTTTTAGTTTCTCTTCGAGGAGATATGCCTGAAGTGCCTTCTGATGGCAGATCCTGGTGCGACTATTGAAACCCTGGCAAAAGGTGCAGGCCTTAGTGTCGTGGTCCAGGCCTAGGCAACGCACACAGGAAGAGTGAGAATTCTTGAAAGGGATCTGTTTTCCGCAGGCACACTTTGAAAGGTGACCCTCAAGTGATGGAGTTGGGAGAGGACATCAGATGTATGAAGAAAAAATTTGCCGAAAGTTCTGTAGTCGTCATGCGCTAGAAAGAGACCGAGAGGCCGGTGCTGGCAAGTCGACAGTGGGAAAAGAACTGAAGATTATGGGGGACCGCCTCCAAATGTACTACGCCCGACATCGGAGGTGGTCCCTGCTGAATACTGCTAGCTAGAAAATTTCAGTGGCGTCCTGGTGCCTGCCGGCTTCAGTCCTAATGGTGTAACCTGCTGCAAGAGCTGTTTCTCGAGAAGTAAGATCTGCAGTTACATAAGAACTTACCGTAACAGTAGATCTTCGAGAGAGGTTCCTGCAGTAGGTCTTCACATATAGGACTGCACCCCCTGGTGTCAGGTTCCAGCGGTAAACTTGTAGATAGCAATCATCAGCTGGGACCGCCCCGTCAGGTGACATGACTTCAGCCCGACTATAAAAGGGGTGGTCCCGAGCCTGCTCTCCAGTTCTTTTCCACCGGAGACCTAGAGAAAGGTAAGTAGAAAAAGTAGGAGTGAAAAACTCCTAGGACCATGCTTCCTCTCTAGACACAAGGGCTAGGCAGGATGAAAATGAAGGAAACATTCCAGGAGTAGGGGGAAGGTGGGTGGGAAATTAGACTTACTGCAGGAACCTCTCTCGAAGATCTACCGTTACAGTAAGTTCTTTCATAACTGCAATATCTTACTTCGGGAGGGTTCCTGCAGTAGGTCTTCACATATAGGACTGAAAATGAAGCAGTCCCAAAAGAAATAATATGGAGGTAAATCCAGGAGGAGGAGAAGTCGCCAATAGAAAATTACGACAGGCGGTCTTGTAAGACTGCCACCAGCGAAGATTCCTTTGTAGACCATTGGAAAGCATGACTTTCTGGTCCATGTCATCCATCCTCTGATCCCATTGGACTCGTAGAGACCATTGGGTGACCCTCACGTGACATCTGGCCAGGGGTACTGTGGAAATGGCCGCTGCCATCAGTCCCAAGAGACGAAGCACGGCATGCGCTGGGATCCACCGAGCCTGGGCCATGAGAGTGGCTTGAGCAACTAGAGTCTCGGCTCGATCCGATGGCAGAAAAGCCTTGATCTCAACTGTATCTAGTACTGCTCCAATAAATTGGAGCCGTTGAGATGATACTAGCTGGGATTTAGGCAGCTTGGCCATGACACCCAGAAGAGAAAACAAGCTCAGAGTGAAAGAGAGAGCCTCTTTAAGGCTGTACGGAGAGGGTGCTGCAAGGAGCCAGTCTTCTAGGTACGGGAAAACATAAATGCCCTCAAGGCCAAGAAAAAGTCACAAATCCACTGACAACGCCTGAAGACCCGAGGGGCCAAGGAAAGGCCAAAGGGAAGTGCTTGGAATTGAAAATGGTTCTCCAGGAAAGTAAAACAGAGAAAGTGGTGATGGGCTGGGAGGATAGTGATGTGCAAGTAGGCATCCTGCACATCCAGGGAGCACAGCCAAGAACCTGGATGGAGCAGAGGGAGAAGCCCCTGAAGGGTCGGCATGCAAAACCTCTTGTACTCGACAAAGAGGTTGAGCATGCTGAGGTCCAGGATCGGTCTCAGATCGCCAGTCTTCTTTGGAACTAGGAAGAAGTGGGAGTAAAGTCCCCTTCCTGTCTGTTTTTGGGGGATGGGTTCTATGGCCTCTTTTGACAGAAGGGCTTGTATTTCTTGGGAGACAATGGGGATCTGATCCCTTGGATAGAAAGACCGTCGCAGTGGATGAGGGGCCAAAATCTCAGAAAACTCTATCGAGTGACCCCACTGGATGAGTTGTAACACCCAAGATTCTGGGGTGATGAACCTCCACCCCTCCAGGTGGAGGCCAAACCTCCCTCTTTCCAACCAGTTCCTCCTTGATTAACGGAGGTAGCAGAAGGAGGGGAAAGGAGTCAGGACACCGAAGGGAGGGGAGCTTTTGTCCCAGAGGCTGGCGTGGGAACTTGGCCTGGGGGGGTTTGTGCTCCTGAACCAGGGGCACGTCATTTACCCTGACGTTTTCCCTGGTTTTTATTCCATCTCCTCTGGTGGTGAAAAGGCTGCTTTTTCTGCCCCGTCTGGCTACATAGAGGCAGATCCCTGTGGTTGCCGCTATAGCCACTGAGTCCACTGAGTCATACATTGTGCGCAATGCATGACGGCAAGAGGAATTTACCATTCTGACCTTGTCCAGTAGTTTTTTTGCATAATGTCTCATCCTGAACCTCCAGAAGGTCCCTTTCCAGCTCTGGGAGAGATGCCTTCTGGAATGTAACCATGTGCGAGACATAGTTGAGGGACCGAATGGCACAGGAGGAAGAAGAAGAATAAATCTTACAGCCAAACTGGTCCAACTGGCACGAGTCCTTGTCCTGAAGCGAGGAGATCAAGTGTTTTGGTTGGGCTGACTGGTCATGGGTAACAGTGGTCACCATAGAGTCAGCCTTAGGATAAGTGGAGAGGAGCTGAATCCCTTCTGGGTGATAAGTCCGATCCGCCTTTCTGGAGACCACCGGGATGGACGATGGCTGTTGCCATACCGTTGTTACCAGATTCTCGTGAGGGCCCATACAAGGGGGGATGGGGAGGGGATCCATGGTAGCTAGATCAAGGTGTTCCACCAGTCTGTTACGCTGGGGGTCCACCTCTTTGGAAGGCCAGCCTCCTGCTGCTTGAACGGTCTGAAGGAGGTCCCCAAAGGAGGGATCCTCTGGAGGAGATTTTGGGGAATTCTTGGGAGGTACCTCTACAGGGGACCAAGGATCCGAAGGTTTGGAATCAAAGTCCGTGTCTGAGGGCTCAGAACCACTGGGGATGGAAGGGTCTACCCCAGATGAAAAAATTACTCACCTTAGTAATTGTGTTTCTTCTAATGGAGTCTTGCTGTATTCTGACAAACTGCAGTTAGCTCCACCCTTTAAACTGCCCTGGAGAACACAGGGTTAAATTTCTATGCAGTGCATAGAATGTTGAGCTCGAGCTCGGTTGAGGTCTCTGTCTGCAGCCCTTTGAAACCCAACTGTCAGATTCTTACGAGCAAAAACTCACTAACTATACTACAGTATGTGGAAATTGTAAAATTTTAAACTAGCCAACCGGCAACAGAGAGTTTTGGATTCCCAAGGAAGACTCAATTCAGGAAACCCAAAATCAAAACCAATCCAAAATAAGGATAACAATACAACAAAACACCCAAATAAAAAGGAGGGTGTGAAAGAAGCACCTCTGGGGTGCAGCACTGCACCTGCCCACCTACTTCCCAAAAAACAGGTTCTGAGAGGGGAGGCAGGAAGGGAGGTCAGAATACAGCAAGACTCCATTAGAAGAAACACAATTACTAAGGTGAGTCATTTTTTCTTCAAACAACATGAAGTCTTGCTGTATTCTGACAAACTGCAGACTACCAAGCAGTACCTCCATTGAGGAGGGAGAGAATCTACTTTGGGTATAGGCTCTGAAGTACTGCTGTGCCAAACCGAGCATCACTCCTAGCCTGGATATCCAGAGAGTAATGCTTGGTAAAGGTATGGACTGTTTTCCAGGTGGCTGCTTGACAAATTTCTAACAAAGTGATATCCTTGGCTGCAGCCAGGGAAGCAGCTGTACCTCTTGTAGAGTGAGCCCTCAGGCCTGAGGTGGAATCTTTCCCAGTTTCTCATAGCAGAATTGTATACAAGACACAATCCACCTGGCAATAGTTCTCTTGGTGGCAGGTTTGCCCTGTCCCACTTCCCCATAAGTGAGGAACAACTGGAGAGAATCAAACCTGTGACCATTGGTACACTCCATGTAGTAGCTAAGGCCTCTTTTTAACATCTAAACTGTGTAGCCTCCTCTCTTCTGAGGATGAATGATCAGTGAAGAAAACAGGTAGAGACACAGACTGGTTTAAATGGAAGTCTGAAACCACTTTGGACAAGAACCTTCTATTGGTTCTAAGGACCACTTTATCCCCGTGAAATGAGATAAAATCAGGTTCCACTGACAGGGCTTGCAATTCACTGATACGCCTGGCAGAGGTAATGGCTACCAAGAACACAGTTTTCAAGTCAAGTACTTAAGCTCTGCTGAAGACATAGGCTCAAAAGGGGGTTGAATAAGTTGAGCAATGCAAACATTCAAATCCCAGGCAGGGGCAGGGTCTCTAAAAGGAGGATTGGTGTGAAGCAATCCTTTAAAAAATTTACAGAACACAGGATGAGAAGATAGTGAGGATGACTGCCCCACAGACAAAAACGCAGAAACAGCTGACAAGTGCACCTTGAGAGTAGCTGGTCTGAGACCTAGGCCATTAAGATGGACCATATAATCCAGAACAGTAGGTAATCCAGCAGTATCTGGAGAAATATGCTCTTAGAACACCAATTGCTGAATCTCTTCCATTTGGAGTTATAAGTCTTTCTGGTGGAGGGCTTTCGAGAAGCCTTGAGGATATCCAGAACTCCTTGGGAAAGATGCAGATCTGCAAACTCTAACTCTTCAAGACCCATGCCTTGAGATTGAGAGACTGAAGATTGGGGTACCAAATCCTCCCCTGAGAGGATGTTAACAGGTTGTAATTCCTGGGAAGATGGACTGCTAGGGACAGCAACAGGGGGTACCAGGGCTGTCTGGCCCAATCTGGAGCAGTCAGAATCACTTTGCAAGGTTGAGACCTTATTTTGACTAAAACTTTGAACAGGAGTGGGAAGGGGGGGGGAGGCATACAGAAACTTTCCTTCCCAATTCAGAATCAGGGCATCCAGGGGGACTGAGCCCAAGACTGGAGGTCTGCAACAAAAAAGAGGGAGTTGGTGATTGTCTGGGGCTGCATCAGAGAGGTTTGCAGGGAATAAGCCAGGGACCACAACTTCATGGCATCTGTGCACAAGGCCATGGACCAAGTGCCTCCCTGCTTGTTGGTGGTGGTGTTGTCCGTTCTGACCTGAATCACCTTGTTCTGTACTGACTGAGAGAAAGATTTTAGGGCCAGAAAAATTGCCCTGAGTTCTAGGAGACTGATATGGAAAAGGGATTCTTGGGGGGACCACAGCCCCGGGGCAGTGAGGGACCCCAGATGGGCTCCCCAACGCAGAAGAGAAGTGTCCGTGGTAAGGACCACTGAACAAGGCTGAGTAGCAAAAGGAACACCTTGTCCTAAATTGTACTGATCCTGCCACCATTGGAGGGCTTGGATCAAGGTCAGAGTCACTGGAATCAGTTTGGTAAGGGAATCCTTCCTCTGAGACCAAAAAGCTCTCAGGTGGAACTGAATGTCCCTCATCTGGAATCTTGCCCCTTGGACCACTGCTGTTGAAGCTGCCATGTGGCCCAAGAGCTGGAGGAAATGCCTTGCTGGTCGAGATACCCGAAGGCTGAAGGAAGAGGCTAGCTCCATAAGAACCCTTGCCCTTTCTAGAGGAAGAAAGGCTCTTGCTCTGAGTGTGTCCAGTTCTGCCCCTATAAAGGTAAGAAGCTGGACTGGTTTGAGAACTGACTTGGGAAGGTTGAGAAGAAATCCTAGAGAAGTGAGCACTTGCTGGGTCACTTGCAGGTGAGACTTGACTTGGTCTGGAGACTGACCCACTATTAGCCAATCGTCCAGATATGGAAAAATGGAAATCTTTTGCCTTCTTAGAAAGGCAACTACTGTGAAAACCCTTGGGGCTGAGGTTAGGTCAAAGGGCATTGCTCTGAACTGATAGTGGCCTGAGGGCAACTCAAACCTGAGGTACTTTCTTTGGGAGCACCTGATGGGAATGTGAAAGTAGGCATCTTTGAGGTCCAGGGAGGCTAGCCAGTCCCCTGGCCTTAGAGAGGGAAGGATTATTCCCAGAGTTACCATCTTGAACTTTGGTTTTAAAAGATGTTTGTTTAGGTATCTTAGGTCTAGGATGGGTCGCCACTTCCCTGTCTTTTTTTGGTGCCAGGAAGTACCTGGAGTACAGTCCTTTGCCCCAGTGTAGCGTAGGTACTCTCTCTATGGCTCTTAAGGCTAGAAGAGAAGAAACCTCTGCCTCTAGGGCAAGGGTTTCTGAGAGATTTGCAGGTGGAAAAGATCTGGCTCTCATCTTTGGAAATTTTCTAAAGCTGAGACCCAGATCCATAGTTTACTATTTCCAGGACCCATTTGTCTGATGTAATAGACATCCAATCCTGGACAAAGTAAGCCAGCCTGCCCCCTACTGGAATAGGAGAGTCGACCCGGGCAGACCCATCAGGGTGTCTGCTTGGCAGGGGCTTTAGGCTGAGGAGTGGATGCAGCCCTGCTCATCCCCCTTCTGCCTCTCTCGCTGAAGAACCCCCTCTGAGAAAAGGAAAAAGAGGCCTGTGCTTGGTAAAAAGGCCTTTGAAAAGGCCTGCCCCTGCCCCTAGACTGTGCTGCCTTTGAGGAGCTGCCTGCCTCTCCTTGGCCTGAGCACTCCTGTAAGTGGTCCTGTACTCATCCATTTTCTTCATGTAATTCTCTGTCTGGTCCCCAAACAGAGAATTACCCACTACAAGAACATCCATGGACTTAGCCTGTGTGTCCTGCGAGAGGCTAGTACATCTGAGCCAAGCCATCCTCCTCCGAAGAGCCACAGATGTAGCCATGACTCTTGATGACACATCATTAGAGTCCACAGCAGCATGAAACTGAACTTTAGATGCCTCAATCCCATCTGCAGCCACTGCCTCCAGCTCCTTGGCTAGCTGGGGGGAGGCCTGTTTAGCCAGTGCCAGTACAGTGTCCCAGCTGGACTTCTGGTACCTGGCTGAATAGGCCATGTAATTCGCCTGCCTAAGTCCCAAGGAAGATGCCATGTACTGTTTCTTTGCCATGGCATCAATCTTCCTAGAGTCCTTGTCTGGGGTGTGCGAAGCCAAGGGAATATTTGCCTTGTCACAGGCAGCAGCCTGCACTACCCCAACATGGCTGCATTGCTGGTATAAGAACTCCGTGTCTGAGCCTGAAAGTGTATACCTCTTGTCCATTCTTCTATCCACAGGAGGTATAGTGTTAGGAGACTTTAGGAATTTTTGTGTCTGTTTCCCAAAGGATTTGTGGAGGGGAATAGACAGTCTCCTGGACTCTGGGATGTCCATCATTTCTACATAATCAGGCTCCTCTTGATCTTCCACAGCCTCCTCCATAGGAAGCTGGAGGGTTTCAGCCACCTTTCTGTAGAACATAAAGTGAGAAGGGGACTCAGAAAACCTAGGAGGGGAAACACCTGAACGTCTGTCTGGGGAGATGTCCAGTTCCACAGGCACATCCAGACCCTCACTTTCACCATCATCATCCTCAAATTCCCCTTCTTCTTCAAACTCCAGTTCATAAAAATCTTCGAGGGTATAATCTTGAACCGGGGGAACCAACTGAACTGAACCCCTGCCAGAAGGTGCCGGATCGATAGGAACCGGGCAGAGCGATTCCACAATCTGAATTGCTCTGGCTATCTCTTCGGTGGTCGAAACATGAACCTCTGGATCCGAACCGGACGATTTGTCTTTGCATTTTCTTTTTGTCGGAACCGATCCCTCAGAATCGGCTCTCCTTTTGCCTGAAGTATCGCCCTGGTCAGAAGGCACTCCTTCTGGTTCAGTCGGAACTGAACCGGGCTGGCCATCCGGATCAACAGACTTCTTGGCCTCCTTTTCCCTCAGTCTACCTAATCTCTTCTCAAGGGTAGATTTGGGAAAATTTTTACATATTTGGCAGTCTGAATTGAGGTGGTCAAACCCCAGACAATAAACACAGGTGGTGTGGGGATCGGCCTTAGCAAAGACCTCCCCACACTCACTGCAGTGTTGAAACCCAGTGGGCTCATTTTTTTTCTTGGGTTTCTCAGACATGGCCAACCTAACCAACTTACCCTTTTTATGGCAACCGCCAGGCAAGACTCCCTTATCAGTTCCTAACTGCGTCACGGGTACTGGAAACAAACCGTACTAAAACACGTTTTTTTTAAGAACCAATAAGGACTGGTAACCACACACTAAGTAAAAACACAAAACACAAGATTTCACTATCAAATGGCCGTTTCAGCCGAACCGAGCCGCACTTTTACAAGTTCCACACAGAAAAACAGAACAATTCTATCTAGTACTCACGGCACCACAGACAGAGACTGAACCAACTATGCGGATAACTTTTTCGGTTTAAAAAAATGACAAAAACTGAAACTTTAACCGACTTTCGAACTGAGCTGAAGGAGAAATCTCCAGAGCAACCGTTTAGTGAGGCGGAGTAAAGAATCTGATGGTTTGAGTTTGAAACACTCCAGACAGAGACTCCAACCGAGCTCGAGCTCTGCATTCTATGCTCTGCATAGAAAGTTAACTCTTTGTTCTCTGGGGCAGTTTAAAGGTTGGGGATCACTGCAATATGTCAGAATACAGCAAGACTTCATGTTGTTTGAAAGCAAAGCGTTTCCATTTGGCAATATAGGTTTCCCTGGTGGATGGTTTACGGGAGGCTACTGGTGAGGAGACTTGAAGGCGGGCTATTAAAGTGTCCTCAGGTGTCAAGCATGAATGTGTAGTGACTTCATGTTGGGGTGAAGGAGAATTCCCTGATCCTGTGTCAACAGGTCTGGCCTGATGGGCAATGGGAGTGGATCCACCACTGAGAATTGTTGAAGTAGGGGAAACCACACCTGCTGAGACCACAGAGGGGCTATGAGGATCATGGTGGCAGGTTCGAGTTGGCCTCCTCCTCACTCATGAACTTCCGCACCAGGCTTAAGTCCCATCTGCTGACCTCAAGCGCATGCCACTGTCATGGCACTTAAAGCTCCTAAGGTACTCCCCTCCTCTCCAACTCCCGTCTTCTAGCTTAACCTTCCTACTACCTGCCTTATACAGACTGCTCGCCAGAGGCCACATGTAATCCCTGAATAAACTATGTGCAAAGTACTACCAATTGCTTACATGTCATGATGATAACCATGCCTGCATCCACTGCTTTTCTTTTACCGTGCCTGTAAGCCATGCCTGTATCCACTGCTTTTCTTTTTACCATGCCTGTATCCACTATTTTTCTTTATTGTAACCACCTCATGATGTAACTCACAATGCCTCAAATGTTTCTTATGTCCTTGTTCATTCTTATAACTTGTATTGTTATCCCGGGTCACCCCTGAAAAAGGGACCTTCAGGGCTCAGTGGGCCTACCCGGTCACCAAAATTTTAATAAATAAATAAATACATGGAAGACTGTAATTAAGGATCCTGTTTCTCTGAGTTAATTACAGACTTGTTTAAGTATATTTTGTTAAGAGAAAAATCATAAACTAGGTTTATGACATTAAAAAGGGAAGCTAGAATGTTACATAGAGGTATAAGGTTGTAAATGACCCTGTGAAGCCTGTGTGAGGAAGGTACAGCATGAGATCAAAGAAGGTGTCATTTAAAACTGAGTTATGCTAAGGTTGCAGAATTAATACTTTGAAATTGCATCTTGTGGTTGTATAGAAAAATATATTTTTTTGATATTTTGATAGAGGAAGAGCTGGATGACCTCATCAAAAAGGGGTTGGCAAATACTGCTTGTAAAGATTATTCTTTTTCACTACAGAGACACTTTTTATCTGACACTGGCCAAGAAAACATCTGAGCACTGAAAACAGTATTTAGAAAGCTAGACAAAACCTAAATATAGTTGTAGGAATTGCACTGTTTCAAACCTTGTTTTGTTTAAAGATATGTATGTCTTGTGATACAAGAGTTCTGTATTGTAGGTTTGACATATTATATATTTTAGTAAAAACTTTAATTTTAGAGAAAACCTGGTCTGTCTTTGAATTGCTTTCTTTTGCTAAGAAATATTTATGGTTATAGCAGACAGCAGACATAAGCTTGTAGGGTGGTACCAAACTGGAAAGAGAAGCGTTTTAAATCTGAGGTCTTTATCCAAGTTTTAAAGGGTTCATCTCTGAATACCTGGTTAGGTGTCCATAGGCAAAGATATCTGCCCCCCCAAAGACAGACACATCTGAGCCTGTACATTGGGTATGCTAGCAAGAGGTTAACAGTTTGAATCCCTCCCGAACTGAGACCAAAGGTTGATCCAAACTCACAAAAACAGACAAGAGGGTTACCTTGTCTGTTACACTGTTCACAAGACTGAGCTCAGAGATTGGCACTTTGGGAGAAGAGGGCCTGACCTACTGAGTGAATTTGTGACAGAGAGTTCCCCCACAACTGAAAGACCATCTGAAGAACTTTGTGATGAAGTGTCCATTAGGCATGGAGGTCTGGCGACTGAGAATGTCGGCCAAGGTACTGTGGTGTCCCAGCAGATGGATGGCAATCAATGATAGATGTTGAAGTATGGCTTCCTGCCAAACCGCTATTGCTTCCCTGCAGACAGCCTGGGATTTGGTACCTCTTTGTTTGTTAAGGTAATACACCACTGAGGTGTTGTCTGCTTGGATCAGTAGGGGTCCCAGGATGAGGCGGGGATGAAAAGCATGAAAGGCTAGGCAGACCGCTCTCACTTCCACTACATTTATCTGAGGCGGGATGGAGTACTGGGCCACCTGCCCTGGGTCATGTAAGGACCCAGATGTGCCCCCCAGGTATCGGAGGAAGCATCCGTGGTTAACGTCTGCTGGGGAGGAGAGGAATGGAAGGGCATGCCTTGAGATAGATTGGCACAATAGGTCCACCAATCTAAGGCTGATTGTAGAATGTGAGTGATTTGGATTTTGTCCTCGAAATCTCCCATTTTTTTTGTCTCCACTGATTCTGAAGAGTCCATTGGATTGGTCTCATATGTAGACAGGCAAAGGTCACTGTGGGAATGGCTGCAGCCATATGTCCCAAAAGGCATAACAGGCATCTGGCTGTGATAAATTACTGCATTTGTATCTGGGAAGCCAAAGATAGAAGTCTATCCTGTCTATCAGCAGGCAGATAAGCCCTGGTGAAGTTGATACCCAGAACAGCTCCTATGTACTGGAGCAGTCGAGTAGGGGTTGGATTGGATTTGGGCCAGTTGACAGTAATTCCTAGGGACTGGAACAGATTGAGGGCTGCCTGTAGGGATAAAAGCAAAAGTTTTGGAATCTGCTTTAATGAGTCAATAGTCTAAGTATGAGAAGATGAAATGTCTGTCCCGTCTCAGAGGCGCCACCACCACCACTAGGCATTTGGTAAAGACTCTCAGGGTGGATGAGAGACCGAATGGGGGTGCCCAAAATTGGTAATGTTGTCCTAGCAGGTAGAAGTGAAGGAACCGGTGGTGTGTGGGGTGTACAGGGATATGTAGGTAGGCATCTTTCATGTCTATGTGCATAGCCAATCTCCTTGTTTTAACATTGGCATGATGGATGTTAAAGTGACCATCTGGAACCTCTTGTACTGAAAGTGTAGATTCAGTTGTCTGAGGTCTAGTATAGGTCTGAGATCTCTGGTGCGTTTGGGTACCAGAAAGAAATGGGAGTAGAATCCCTGATGGCACTCTGAAAGGGGGGGTCCGGACAGACTGCATTCTTTTGAAGAAGTGCCTGTAGTTCTTCTTGAAGAATGGGGATATGGTCAGGTGGGTAAGAGACAGAGTGGAAAGGATTGGAGGAGGGAAGATAGAGGCAATGATGTGACTTTCAGCTTGTGCCCCATCCAGATGATCTGAAGTATCCACTCGTCCGATGTTATCACTTGCCAAGCCTCTAAATGGAGGGCAAAGCAACCGCCCACAGCTTCCGAGGCCTGATCGAGGAAGCTCGGTCAATGCCCCAGTTGGTCACTGGGAAGTGGGCTGATCAGTTCCACCCAGGGGGTGGGTGGGAGCTGCAGCCCTTCGAGGTAGGAGTGGCGGTCCTGGAGGATGGCCGAGAACGACCACAGAATCCACCTCTGTAGGTACCACTATGCTTGCTGCTTCTCTGATTAAAGAGAGGACTAGGAGAGGTACTGTGTAAGATGGCTGTGAGGAATTATATAACCATGTACCATATGTAAGGTCCGACCTGAAGCCTGTAGAGCATCCAGAAGCGTCTGGGTGCCAGGACCAAAATGTTTGGATCCATTGAAGAGGCATCTACCATTTTATGCTGTGCATCTGATGTAAATCCTGACACACGTAACCAGGCATGTCATCTGAAGGTAACACCTGTGGTCGACATATGAGCAGAAGTATCCACCGCATCATACCCAGAATGGAGTAAATGTCAAGAGATGGAGTTGCCAGTGGAAACTGTTGCCAATAATTGGTCCTTCTCCTGAAAGGGAGGGAGTTTACTGACTAGTTCTATAGCAGAGGAACTGAGGGTGCATTGGTATTTGACCATGTGTCCCATATAGTTTAAAATTCTGAGATTCATGGTACCCGTCTGGAATACCTTCTTCTCAAAGTAATCGAGATGGCAGGATTCCTTATCAGGGGGTAATGAGCTCATGTGCTTTGGACATTTAGTATGATCTTGAGCCGCTGTGATCACCGAATCTGCTTTGGGGTAGCGGAAAGGAAAGGATGGTCAAGAGGAGCCTGATAAAGGCAATCCACCTTTCTAGGAATAGCAGGAACAGCTGAGGGTTGGTTCCAAGCCAACAGCACAGCATACGTCTGTATAAGTGGGGGTACTACAACAACAGGCTCTTCGGTAGTTCAATATAGTGTGCCATATACTTTCTTTGTTTAGCATGGTCCATAGTTGAGAATCCCATGATTTTTTGAATTTGGACCATCATCTCATGAAAGGATGGGTCATCAGAAGGGGAGGCAGCAGCGTGACAAGAGGCATCCTCGTGCAAGAAGGAGATAGTCGAAATAAATGATGGAAGATGAGGGTCCAGGTCTTGGAACACAAAATCTTCAAGATCTCCTGGAAAACCTTCAGGCAATTCTGCCTCTTCTGAGAAATACTCTTCCTCATAGGATGGAGGGGACCAGGCCGGGGAGGGTTCCCTATCACCTTGGAAGCATTTAGGTGGAAGGGTGGGAGAACGGGAAGGGTGACCAGCCTCTCCTGGAGTGGGAAGTTCAGAATTCCTCATCACTTCCAAAACCTGTTGGACCACTGCCGTCATGTTCAATTAAGTGGTACTAGAGGGTGGGGTAGGTGGTTTCTGGGAAACCAGAGGAATTGTAGAGAAAACTGGACATGAGGTGTAAACAGGTCTGGCTCCTGGGTGGGAAATACCAGGGTCTTGGTCCCTATTTGGTAGGCCCCTGTGAGAGAATGATTGTGGAGGAGGAGGAGGGGGGGCTAAAGTCATGGCAAAACTAGTAGGTCTCATCATGAAAGTCGGACCTGTCGACGACGGAGCAGTAAATGGGGAGGTAGTAGAATGCTTAAAAGCAGACGTTGAAGGGAAACGAACCACCGTCGACGGGGAGTCATTAGCACTTACATATGGTTCCATAGATTACATGCTGCCTTTTATCTTCCAAGTTCCCACCACTACAAGTATTTACAGGTGAGAACATTTCTTCTTTGGAAAAAAATCACTTCAAAATGCCCTCCCAAATCCTATCCCTCCAATGATGAGTCTTCTTATGGATGCCATCAGAGGACAGGAAAAAAAAATATCTGATAGGTCTTAGATATAAGGGTCCTGAGAGGGCACTGGCTTGAATCCACAAGAGATGTATTAAATGCTTGGAATCTAGAATTAAATATACATATCACATAGAAGTGGTTGGAAAGTACAGTTACACAAGAACTTACCGTAACAGTAGATCCTCGAGAGGAACTCTTGCAGCAGGCTATCACAATAAGGACTATACCGCAGGCACTAGGACCCACCGGAAAACTTCTCAGACAGCAGTACCCAGCAGGGACTGCCCCCGATGTCGGCTCTGCCCCAACGTCAGCCCTGGTATAAAAGGGGCGGACCCAGTTCCACCCCAGTTCCCCCGCCAAGTCCCACGAATGAGCCCTGACAGGAGAACTAGGCGAAGCTCGAAGATGATGCTCTGCACACCTCAAGGGGGATGGAGGGCAGGGAAGTAACGCCTGCTGCAAGCGTTCCTCTCGAAGATCTACTGTTACGGTAAGTTTTTGCGTAACTGTATTATCTTACTTCCAGTGGGAGCTCTTGCAGCAGGCCATCACAATAAGGACTGAATCCCAAGCAGTCCCTCGCCAAGGAGGTAATCGACCCTGGGAGGTGGAAGAGAAGGAGCTGAACATAAAAGCTCAAGACAGGACTCCCTGAAGGACTGCCAGGCTGAAGCTGGCATGGTGTCTGGAGGCAATGTCCAAGCTGTAGTGCTTTACAAAAGTATGCACTGAATTCCACGTAGTGGCCGAGCAAATGTCCCCTAATTGAGACATTCCGCAGCGCGGCGAAGGAAGCAGACACTCCCCTGGTGGAGTGACCCCTAACCAGGCCCAGAAGGGGCTTGTTGTGCTTCTCATAGAAGAAAGTAACGTAGTGGACAATCCATTTGGAAATGGTCTGCTTGGACACCGGTTCACCCAAGAGTTGTGGCTCAAATGCCACAAACAGTTGCTCCCATTTACGGTGATTAGCCATTCACTTAAGATAAAACCTTAGTGTCCTGTGGATATCCAAAGTGTGAAGGAGAGCTTCCCCCACGTTAGAGGGAGAAGGGAAATAAACTGGAAGGTCAACTGAATGGTTGAGGGTCAGACCACTTTCAGAAGAAACTTAGGGTTTGTCCTCAGGGAAACCCTTTCCCTGTGGAAAATTAAATATGGCTCTTTACACATCAGAGCCTGAAGCTCGGAAACTCTTCGAGCTGTTGTAATGGCAACTAAAAAGCAAACCTTTCAGGAAAGATATCGCAGCTTACAATCTGCTGCAGGTTCAAATGGGGGAAGAGTAAGCTTCTCCAACACAAAAAGGAGGTCGCAGGGTGGGATATGATCCCGAATGGGAAGTCTCATGTGAAGAATCCCCCGTAAAAAGGTGCGGGCCACATACAACTGGGCTAAGGCCCTGTCTCCTGAAAGGGCGTGATAAGCCGAGATGGCCCACATGTGCACCTTTATGGAGGAGTAGCTCAAGCTTTGCTGATATAAGGAGAGGAGATACTGCAGAGCTGAGTTCACTGGACAGGTAATGGGATCCAGATGGTGAGACCCACAAGCAGCCCGCTTCCACTTATTTATTTATTGAATTTTGATGACCGGGTAGGCCCACTGGGCCCCAGAGGTCCCTTTTTCAGGGGCAACCCGGGAGTTACAGGACAAAAATCATGGTAAAACAGTACAGATACAGTTTGGCATGCGCGACATTCTAACATGTATATATAGCAGTGATATATTACACAGCAGGTTACACTGATTATTGAGGTGTACAATATAGGACAGACTAAAATTAAATTGAGTCACAATTACCCTCTTAGAAAAGAAAACAAATCTTGGGGGGAGACACAACTGAGAGGGTAAGTAGCATTGGCATTGACTCGTAGCAAGCATATGAGCCTTGAGTCTTGTTCAGAAGCACATTAATAATGTAGCTTCCCGAGCCTCTGGAGGGAGGTTGTTCCAGAGGGAAGGGGCAGCGTGGGAAAAGGACATGTCCCCTGTCTTCATAGCATAAGTGGAGCGCATGGAGGGCATTCTCATTGACACGAACATCCACCACCTCTGGGGATACCCCATACCTGTATTTTGCTACGTCTGAAGGAGCCAAGCATGAAGGTGTAAGGATCAGAGATTGGGATGGACCAGCGAGCCCTGATCCTGAGACAGCAACTGCGAGCATATTGGCAGCAGGATTGGAGGTTCCATGGATAGCTGCTGAAGTAGTGGGAACCAAATCTGCCGAGGTCACAGCGGGGTGACCATAATCATTTGAGCCCCCTCGGCCTGCAACTTCAACAGAACTCTCTGGATGAGAGGAAAGGGAAGGAAGGTGTAAAGAAACCTCCCTGCCCAACAAAGGGACAACACGTCTGGCCAGAAAACACCAGGCGCGGGTTCTCGTGAGCAGAAAACTGGCAGTTTGGCACTGCGTGGTGACGCAAACAGGTCCAGTTCTGGATGACCCCATGTGTCAAACAGCCAGTCCGCTACTGATTGCAGTAGCTCCTACTCATGCGCCTTGGACTGAGATCTGCTGAGACTGTCGGCCAGGTCGTTTAGGACACCTGGAACGTGCACTGTGGAGAGCGTGATGCACCGCTCCAGTGCCCAATAGCAGACTCTCATCGCCTCCCTGCACAGGGGGTAAGAATGAGCACCCCCTTGTTTGTTGATACAGAAGATGACCACCATATTGTCCGTCTGAACCAGAAGAGAGCCTGGTACAAGGTCCTCCTGAAAAGCGTGTGGCGCATTGAGGACCGATTGCATCTCCAGGACATTGATGTGGAGTTTGAGCTCCTCAGGGGTCCAAATGCCCTGAATTTGGTGGGCCCCCAGGTGCGCTCCCTGCCCCAAACCCGAGTCATCCAAAGTAAGGGTCTGATTCGGGGGCTATGGACAAAAGAGGACCCCTTTTTCCAAATTGAGTGGATCCATCCACCAAAGAAGTGTTCTCCTTACTGGCTCTGTGACTCTGACCATGTGGTCTAGGTCATCAGAGCACTGGTCCCACTGCACCCTGAGCATCCATTGTGGGATTCTCATGTGGAGGCAGGCCAGAGGAGTGACTGGAATGGCCACTGCCATGTGCCCCAGAAGTCTGAGGAAGGTCCTTGCTGGGACCTGAGGAGTTACTAGGACCGATCTGGCTATCTCCCGCAAGCGATCGCCCCTCTCTGGGGGTAGAAAGGCCATGCCCTGGACCGAATCCAGGACCACTCCGATAAAGACGAGTCTTTGGCTGGGTTCTGGGGAAGACTTTGGAAGGTTCAGGGTGATCCCCAGATCTTGGAAGAGAGTATAGGTGTCTCCAAGAACTTGAAGCAGGCATGACCTTGACGGGGCCACGAGCAGCCAATCATCCAGGTAAGGGAAGACATAATGCCCCCAATGCCTTAGAGCCATAGCCACTACTGCCAAGCATTTTGTGAAGACTCAAGGAGCGGAGAAAAGGCCAAACTGAAGACCTCGAAACAGATAATGTTGCCCCTGGAAGTGGAATCTCAGGAACATCCTGTGAGGGGGAAAGACCCCAATATGCATGTACGCATCTTGCATGTCTAGGGAGCAGAGCCAGTCCCCTTGGTGCAGCAGAGAAAGAAGTCCTGGAAGGGTCACCATCTGGAACCTTTTGTACTCTATATAAAGACAGAGAGCTGAGGTCCAGAATGCAACGAAGGTCCTGAGTCTTTGTTGGGACCAGGAAGAAGTGGGAATAATACCCTTTTCCCTGCTGCCGCAGGGGGACTTGTTCTATTGCCCTTTTTTGCAAGAGAGCCTGTATCACTCCTTCTATGAGAGGGATACGAGAAGGAGGATATCTGGAGAACCTTGGTGGAGTGTCTGGAGGAATCTCCGTGAACTCTAGAGTGTGTCCTCTTCTTATGACATCTAGGACCCATTTGTCCATAGTGATCGAGCTCCATCCCTGAAAGTATAGGGAGAAGCGACCCCCTACCACCTCCCCTGGGACCTCCGCCAGAGGAGGGGGGTCTGAAGAGAGTCATTGGGTGGAGCCAGGTGTGGGCAGAGAGGCCTGGGAGGACTTGTGGCCATGAGGAGCACATCCAGGCTGCTGGTTGCCGGCTCTCCACTGAAAGTCACCTCTCTGGCCCTGCTGATTGCCATGGGCTTGTCCACCTAAGGGCTTCCAAAATGGCCGCTTACGTTATCTCCACGGTACATTTGGCAGACTGACCAGATGGATTTGCCTGACTCTTGGAGGTGTGAGATGAGAGACTCCATCTCCAGCCCAAACAAAACGGTAAGTCCCGGATACTGGACTGCAGATCTTAGTGAAAGCCAGAGATTCTCAACCAAGCATGGCACCTGAAACAGAACCCTGATGCTGCCACTCTAGCTGCTGTATCCGCAGTGTTGTACGAGGCACGCAAAACATGTGTGCCTACGTCCGAGCCTGATTTCAGGACATCTAGAATCTCCATTTTCTTCTCGGAGTTTGGCAAGGCATTAACCAGCTCTTGTCCCCACTCCCAAAGTGCATTCTGGTACTGGAACATATGGATAAGGAAGTTCAGGGATCTAACGGAACAGGTGGAGGCAGAATACACTTTCTTACCCACCTGGTCCAAATAACGAGACTCCGGATCAAGAGGCTGTGAGCTGAGGTGCTTGGGCTGCTTATATTCATCAAGAGTAGCCATAATCACTGAAGATTCCGCTGAGGGTGTTCAGCCAGAAATGGTTCATCCCTCGGGGCTCTGTATAGCCTGTCCAATTTTTTCAGAACTGCTGGGACCGAAGCCGGATGCTTCCAGGTAATCTGGGTGAGGTCCTGGAAAGTGTCCACCAAAGGAGGCACCACCAAAGGCTTAGGCTCCTTCTGCCTCAGGTACTTAGCCAATCAATGGCGTTCCAGATCCAGGTCCTCCGTATCCCACTCATTGGAGGACTGAATGTGCCTCACGACGTCCATGAAGGTCGGATCATCAGGAGGCGAGCGGGGCCTGTCCTTCTCTCCTGGGGAACCCCCGACTCCTGAGATGAAGGAAGAAGAAGAAAAGGAAGAGGGGGACTGGCTACTGGGTGTCAAGTAGCCGGACCTATCCATGTGACCAGCCTCATTTGAATGTAGGTGACTCACTGACCGACGATGGTCCGAAGACAGACATTGGTCACGGGACCAACTATGGAGTGGAGACTGACATCGGGAGCAGTCCCGTCTAACAGAGCGGGAACAACTCCTGGTGCAAGACCTGACCCTGCGTTGGCAACCAGACCTGTTAGAGTGCCGGTGTCAGTCTACTGACCGTGAACGGGAACGAGCCCTGGGAGGAGGTGTAGGCGGCGGCCTCTTGGGGGTCTTCCTCGGAGAAGAAGCACCTCCTGGCTGCAGTTCACCCAAAGGGTCTGGAACCGGTGACAGGGCCAGATTCGGGGGGGGGGTCTGCTTCTGGACCTGCCCCCAACAGAAGGAAAAAAGATTCTGGAGCTCATTCTTCATAAAAACTGAGGCTGCTTTCCTTGGAAAGGGAAGATCCAGAACGTCGGCCCTGGAAGGAGAGCCCCAGGGGGAGGAGGACTTAGGGGATGGAGATGCAGCCCCTTCGATGGCTGCGCCTAGATCTGTCACCCCATCATCCGGCATCTGTAAGGGGACTGACAGGGTATTGCCGGGGGGCACCAAAGTGTTCAACTCCAAGGGCACGCTCTTGACGGGCAGCACCAAGGCCTTGGAAGGCGGGGCTGAAGCTTGCGCCTCCGAGGACTTAATGGTGACCCTTTGCGGAGTCACCTTAGGCTTTGCTGGCCTCTCCCCAGAAGACCCAGCCTTAGCCTGATCTTTAGATTTAGGACGCTCATCCAAGTCCGTCGAACAACGGGCTTTCTTGGAAGAAAGGCGCAAGCGGGAGTGAGACTGGGACCTGGACCGACTACGATCTTTTTCATGGGACTGCTTGGTTTTGTCCTTTTTCACCTTCTCCCCTAAAGTGTGCAGATCCATCTTTTTTTCAAGAAGGTACTCCTTCAGGGCCTTCAGACGGTGGATCTGAGTGCGGCTGGTGAATCCCTGGCAGGACGAAGAGGCCGTGGTGTCGTGCTATGTCCCCAGACAAAAGACGCACTTCTTGTGGCTGTCCTTAGATGGTATCTTGTGGCTGCAATTGCACTTGTCGACATGGGGTCCCGACGAGGAGACCGAGGATGGTGAAGACATTCATCGGTGACTGAAAAACTATCGAAAAAAGTTGAAGAACTGGAAGAAAAAAGCTGAAAACCTGATGTTTTTAGCTGGTACTGGCAAGCCAAGACCAAAGAACTCTTCATGTGCACGGGACGCGGCAGTGAAAAGAACTGGGGTGGAGCTGGGTCCACCCCCCTTTTATACCAGGGCTGACATTGGGGCAGAGCCAACGTCGGGGGTGGTCCCTGCTAGGTACTGCTGACTGGGAAGTTTTCTGGTGGGTCCTAGTGCCTGCAGCATAGTCCTTATTGTGATAGCCTGCTGCAAGAGCTCCCACTTGAAGCAAGGTCCAATTTTACCTTCCATGAAAGTCTCTCAGGCCCCGTACTGGTTTGAATTTATTTCAAAGTGCTGACTCCGCTTTTTTGATACACCTGGTAAGTTAATTACATTCCTACTAGTGAATTATGGTACATGTTGGATGGGCTGTGGAGAACCAATAGCTAACATGGCCCACATTTTCTGGGCCTGCCCAAAGATAGCTCAATACTGGCAAGACACTGAGAACAGCTTAAGACAACTAGTGGGTGAAGACTGCCAGTTCTGCCATGGAGCAGATAGCAGCTTAGAGAAGATCCTCTGCTCCCCAGGGATAACAATTTTCCATTTCTAAACCTATCTAACAATTGAAAATGGCTAAAGAAGGTCACAAAAAGGACCGGGGACCACCCTCATCAAGTAAAACCCCGAGGAAGGAATTTATCGGAGAGGAAATGCCACCTATCAGTTTTGAACGCAGCAGAAGCCGTTCCCGTAGCAGCACGAGAGGCTCCATGCTAACGACACAGAGGCCAAGGCAGACCTTTTATCTCGCACCAGATATGAGAATATCCTACGGGAAATCCGCGACTCTCGAGCCGAGGAGAGAGTTTGAAGCACTGACACAGCAAATCTCCAATATAGATGCTAAGGTCAACGCGGCAGAAGATAAGATAAAAGTAATGGAGGAAAACAATACACATCTCGGCACAGCAATAGAGGCCTTGTTTCAGCATGCACAAACTCTGAAGGGTAAGTGCATTGACCTCGAGGGAAGATCTAGATACAGCAATCTTAAACTGTATGGCCACCCTGAAGGGGCTGAAGAACCCCCATGACAGCAATTTTAGACTATTTACTAAAAGATGTGCTGGACTTGCCTCCCAATTATGCCCTCAGTATTGAAAGGGCGCATCATTCGCTAGGTCAGAAGCCAACGGGGGAAACAGCCCGCCCACGTTCAATAATGTTCAAGCTGAGTAGTTTTAAAACTAAGGAAGATATCCTTCAGAGGGCTTGGAGTAAAAAAGAGCTGTCTTACCTTACATCTAAGATCTCTCTCGACCATGATTATGCCCCAGAAGTGCAGCAAGCTAGGCAGCTATATGTGCCAATTCTAAAAGTTCTGAGAGCTAAAGGCATTAGATTTCAAGCCCCATTTCCAGCAAAGCTTTGGTGTTCTGGGAAGAGGGCCCTCAATTATATATCACTCTGGGGAAGGCATTGGAAGACCTGCAGAAAAAAGAAATTCCCATTCCCTCTGTGGAAGCAGACCGATTGCAGAAGCTTAGATTTCCGGTGCTTTCAATGCCCCAGATGACATATGGGTGAGGGAGGCTAACGTCCATGAGGAAAGCGAAAGAGGCCTTGGAGCTGTTGCATCAAGGGTAACGTTCGAGGAAAGCGAATGGTCTGTCTATGGCCAGCACCCGAGGTCGCTGGAGAATGGACTGTGGGCCTGCCGTCTGTGATCTGTGGAGTTCGGACACTTGGGAACGAATGAATTGACTTGCAAATTGTGTTCTGGAGGTAGAAGGGCCTCTGTAGATTCAGGGTCTGGGGTTTAAGCTAGCATAGTCGGGAATTACCTCTCGAGCACTGTTGAAGCTCTGTTGTTGCTTTCTGACCTACTCCTCGCAGTTGATGCGGAGAGGCAGGCCGCAGCTTCCCTGAAGCATGTTCTTAAAAGGAATGGGAATTTTAAAATTGTTAGGATAATGGAGTTGCCAGATTTCTACTGTTCCTGGGGAGTCTTGGGTCTTTACGCCTCGTTCCAAAAGTTAATACGACCAGAGTGAATCTGTGGCGGTTTTACTCACATAAACCACTCCTTTGGAGCAGTTTCATTGAAGAGGCTCTGTTAATTCAGGGCATACTTACTCTTCAACCCCTACCTCTCTGCCTGATTCCATCCGCATTTTCAGAGGTTAGGGCAAGGGATCCTAGGTCTCTGATCCCCTACCTTGGAAACCACTATTGTTTAAAACACTGTTTATATTTCTTGGCTTGTTGAATAGTGTTGAATACTAGTTTAATATATACACACGAAACTACAGTCTAATACCATGGTATTACTTCCCCCTTTGTTCTTATCCCCACTTGTTTTCTCTTACTTTTCCTTTTAGTAGATAGGGCGTTTTTTGCTTTCTTTCCTTTTTATTATTGCACTGTTAGCTCGATCTGAGTAGGAGGGGGAATTACTCAGACTAGACAGGATATTGTCAGATAAGGAGGGTAGGATAAATAATATGGGGGTTATGGCAGAGGAAGAGTCTTATGGTCCACTAGAATGGCAGCTAAACCCACGACTTTCTGTTCATTTAATGTAAATGGGCTGACTAACCCTGTAAAGCGCAGCAAAATTCTGTCCTTTCTTAGAAAGACTGATGCTGACTTTTTGTTACTACAGGAGACACATCTCTCTTTAAAGGAACACCAGAAATTGGGGAAATTTGGATTCTGTGCCATGGCTTGTGCAGCATATGGGAGGGGGAAGCGAAGGGGGGTGGCAGTCCTGG
Organism: Neoceratodus forsteri; assembly: GCA_016271365.2. Classification (NCBI taxonomy): domain Eukaryota; kingdom Metazoa; phylum Chordata; order Ceratodontiformes; family Ceratodontidae; genus Neoceratodus; species Neoceratodus forsteri. Next base: position 126,097,663 of record CM057452.1, read on the forward strand.
TTCCAGCCAAAATGCCTTTTGAGCAAATAGACCAACTTGGTAGATGGGGAGGGATGTCATGCTTTTCTAAAGGGGCGTTTTCTGGGGCAAATTCTAACTTTGGCATCCATGTATGTGCTACCCAGTTCAGATTTTCAAGTGTACCGTCGAATTTTTCTAAGCTTGCAGGAGTGGGCGGAGGGGGAGGTGATTATAGGCAGTGACCTAAATTTAGTCCTAAACCCGATGCTGGACTCTTTCTCTGTGGTCCCCCGGAGTAATCAAGGGTGCATGAAAAAAGTTGTGGGATTACTAGGGGAATTAGATTATGCTGATGTCTGGTGTCTCACCCATGCCAAGCAGAGAAACTATACCTTCTTTTCTGCACCTCATCAGTAGCATTCTTGTCTGGACTACCTCCTGCTTCCAAGAGAATACGTTGGGCAGATAAAGGATAATTGGATAGGAGATAGGGCGTTGTCGGACCATGCCCTGTGTTTTCCAGCTTCACCAGGGACTTCATAAGCGGACTTTCTGGAGACTTATCGTCCTTGCTTCAAGACCCTGAGGTGAAGGTGGCAATCGAGAAATTATAAAGCTGGCTGTGGCAGACAATGGAACCCTGAGACACCAGCTCCTCTGCTCTGGGACACTATTAAGGCTATAATCCGGGGCAAATTTATCGCCATCTCGGACTTTAAGAAAAGCAGAGAGGCCCAAAATCAAGGTTGAAAGGGCAGACTGATTCCTGTGAATCACAGCTTAAAATTAAATATGAGGCAGCGACTTACAAGAAGCTTGGCAAACTTAAAGCTGAACTGAACAATTTATTGGAGTATCAGGTGGAGCAGAAGGTCATGATTCTTAAACAAAAATACTATGAGGGGCCCAAGGGCACTCGCCTGCTGGGCCCCCTTGCAATACCAGAGCGCTAGAGCATTGATCCCAACCTTAATTCACCCCACTACCAAGCCGGAAGACACACCAGACTCCTGAAATAGTTGGTTCCTTTAGAGACTTCTACACCTCACTGTATGCTGCGCCTCACCCCCCCATGGGAGAATAACATAATAGAATACCTGAGGCGGATCTCCCTCCCTTCCTTGTCCCAGCAGGCTAAAACGGGCCTGACAGCTCCCATTTCGGAGTTAGAGCTTCGTGACTGAATTCTCGAAACTGAAGGCCTCGGCGTCGGGCAATTGACGGACTTCCTGGGAGTTTTATAAACATTTTAAGGGCCAGGTGCTACCCTGCTACTCAAGGTATATAACATGATATTGCAGACTGAAGAAACCCCCCAACCTCGTGGGAACAGGCCATTATAGCTGTTATCCCCAAGCAGGGAAAACCCAACACTTTGCCCTCCAGATCGTCTCTATTTCCATCCTAAATTTGATTATAAAATTTTGTGTCAATTCTTGCCCGGCGATATAGAAATTTATAACCAAGTTGATCAATCTGGACCAGACGGGTTTTATCCCCAATTGTCAGGCGCAGGACAATCTTGAAGGACCGCCCACTTAATTGACCATATAAACCTCAGTCAAATGCCCTCCATTTTTTTAAGCCTGGATGCCGAAAAGGCTTTTGATAAAGTCTCATGATCCGTCCTTCGAGCAGTACTCGATGCATTTGGCTTTCCCATTCAATTCATTAATGCTATCTTTAAAATATGCAACACACCAAAGGGTTTTATCAGGGCTAATGGCCATGTCTCTACATCCTTTACATTGTGCAGGGGTACACGACAGGGGTGTCCCATGTCACCTATTCTTTTTGCCCTATACCTCGAGCCTCTAGCACAGGGGATTAGGGAGAACTCAAATATAAAAGGGGTAAACATAAATGGGGAAGAACATAAGCTCGCTTCATATGCAGATGATATTCTGCTCTATATCACGGAACCGGAATCTTCTATGCCTCACCTATTCCGACATCTAAACTAATTTTCAGAACTCTCAGGATACACCCTGAATACCCATAAAACGGAGGCCATTACATTTAATTACACCCCGACTCAAACTCTCAGAGATGGGTACCCCCTGAAATGGGACCTCCTTACCATGAAATATTTGGGGATAATCTTATCGTCCAACAATTCCCAACTTTATGATCTAAATTTTACCCCATTGATAAAGCAAATACAAGCAGACATTGAAAGGTGGTCCGTGCTCCCTCTTCCTTTCCATTAGAGAATACAGACAACTAAGATGACCCTGCTCCCCAGGTTTTTATTTTTGTTTCAATGTGTACTTTGTACAATTCCAAAGGAAAGACTGAATGCATGGCAGAAGAGTCTGCTAAAATGTATATGGTCAGGCAAACGCCACAGAATTAGAAAACAAACTTTCTTTCTCCCTAAGGAGGAGGGGGGCTATGGAGTACCTTGCCTGGAGGGATACTGGGTAGCAGCCCAGATGAGGGTTGCCCTCTTACTGTTACATCCTACTTACCGTCCAGCTGGAAGACTATTGATTTGGCTGCCCCCTGCTCTCCCCCTTTGTTGTCCCAGATATTTGCTCAAGCTGCAATAATAAATAACTCTCCCCCACTATTTTTGGGTACTGGGGCGGCTTTGGAGGGATGCAGATGAGGATGCAGGCGAGGTGCTACAAAGGCCTACCTCTGGAAATATCAGTGTTGGTCTCAGAGCACATCTCACATGCTGGCCCATGGGAAACCCCTGGTATAAACGTCAAGAGAGACGAGAGTGCTGGGCTCCTTGGCAATTTTTAAAAGGGGATCAGATCTTAACATTTGAAGAGGCTGCGGATATGTTCTGCTGGACATAGGGAGACCTTTTATTTTACTATCAGATTAGAGATTACACACTAAGCACCTGCGTAGGTCCTCCATAGCCTCTGGGAGATCATACAACCAGTAGTGTTTGAAAAGATTTGGGGTGGGAGGGGGAGAGGAAATCTCTATACTCTATAAGAATTATATCACTGACCTAAATCACTCAACAACGTATATTAAGGTGAAGTGGGAGAAAGATTTTGAAATAAGATTAAATACGGAGAGGTCGTTGCAGTCCATAAAAACACCTGGCACTCTTTTCGTCTCCAGGATGGCATGAATTTTGTGGAAGCTCAGAAGTAGGTACTTTCGTGTACCTGAGCAGGTGGCTAAATGGAACCCGGAGATTTCGCCCTCTTGCTGGCGAAAATGTGGTGCTCCTTGGGCATTTCAGGCCCATATCTTTTGGCACTGCCCCTTGCTTAACCAGTATTGGAGTAGTATACTTAGGTGATTACAGGAAATATTTACTACTTCAGTCCCGTTGGGACCAGAACATGTTATTCTGGGCCTATACCCTTTGGAGGTAAGAGGCCGGGAAGCTAAATACCTCTGGAACATCTTGGTTGCAGCAGCATGTAAGGTGATTTCTAGGAAATGGTTATCCCCCGCCACCCACTGAGATGGAGTGGAAGGAACTAGTAAACAATGTTAAAACCTACAAAGAATAACCTTCTCCTGGCTTTGAAGACCCCACAATTTGTAAATAGATGGACTAGATGGGAGCTACTTAGTTGGAGGGTTTCTGATGAAGGAGGGACTGGGACCTTGCCTGCCCCTCCCCACCACTTTAGTGAAATCCTGATGGATGTGCAATAGTTTATGGATATTAATTCAATATGAATCCATTATATAAAATGTCATCATCATTACTGGAATTTAGGCCTGCTAGGTTCCTTTTCACTTTTCTCTTATCAGACTCTGGTTTATTAATTTCCCTTTTAGATTCTCAGTTGGTCCTTTTTCTTTTTCCCCTCCTCATCCCCCTTCCTTTTCCTCCCTGAAGATATGCTGACTTAATACTACTGGTGGAAAGGCATAGTTTAAACCACGTTTTCCTTTTAATCATATTGAATAATAGAGACGTAGTATTGTTAGATATTTGTTTCTGTAACTCATAGAATCTGAAAGTAATGTTAAACGATTTCCAGACCCACGGGGATTGGCCCTTACGTTGGCAGAGGGTCATTCTCAGGGAAATGGTCTCTTCATTACGGTGGATATTGTAATGGTAAATGTTTCTTTACTGGATCAGTAGGGTAATGTGCTCTTACCAATAAAGATGAAGTATAAAAAAAAAAAAAGACAACTAGTGGGTAATGATTTCATTTTATCACAACAATTTGTGTTGCTTTATGTTGGGGAGGACAATTCAATTCCACCTAGTAAAAGTAGAATATATTTATACCTGGCTGCAGCAAAGAAAGTTATTACCTGTCTTTGGCAAACCAGTACAATTCCCACACTGGTTCTGTGGCATACGGTGATGTTCAAAATGTATTATCTGGAATGGACAATAAATGGAAATTATGTACCTACCGTAATTCTGATCTTTCTGTGCATCTTCACCATTCATCACCTTTGGGTTATCGGCCGGAGATCATGACCCCACGGGAGTTGCTTCTTTTTTGGGGGGGATGGGCGGAGTCAATGCACCATTGGTGCCACCCTCGAGGCTGATGCACTGCGTGGTGCTCGCGGGTTGGCTGTTAGGTGCTGTCGACTCTGCCCTCCTGCCAGGTCTGAGTCACTGAGAGGTGAGGAAAAGGGTTGGGAGGGTGGAACAAGGAAATCCAAGGGACAGACAAAGGAAAAGATATGTAAACCAAAAGGAGAAATAAATGACTATGAGGACAGAAGAAGGAGGAAGACTAAGGGGATTGGGTAGGGGCTCCAATCTCTGGAAATAGGAAAAAGGAGAGAAGAGGAGTTAGGATAAGCTTGAGAGGGGGGAGAAGGAAACAACCATACCCCGGAACCTTGACTTAGCTTCAGATTGTATAGGAACTGCAAGGAGTAGCTAAAGCTCACTGTCAGAATTCAAGGAACAGAATCACTGACAAAACTCCAAAAGCAGAAAACGGCTATCCTGGTGAGAGATGGGACAGGGGAAAAAAAATGTTGGTGTAAGAAAGTTTACTTTCTTTAAAATAATAAAGGATATGTCCAACAGACAAAGAAAATAAAGGATTGAAGAGAACAAAGGAGGAGGAGGAGGAGAGAATGGAGGGCAACTGCAACTCCCACCCCACAGAGATGGAGCCAGAGCACTGGAGAAGGAGTGACCCCCATCCTGACCACTCTCCCCTTAGAAATATCATCCCCTATGTACCTCTGTTTACCCACTCCTGGCAAAGAAAGGAGGGGGAGGGAGGCACACAGAGGGAGGGGACCTAGAGACCGAGGCCCCAGGGGGATGGCGGGCAGGATTGTGATGAATTGTGAACATACACAGAAAGGTCATAATTACGGTAGGTACGTTATTTCCATATCTTATCTGTGTCAATCTTCACCATTCATCACATTTGGAATGATGCGAAGCCCTCCCAGAATGGGTTTTAACCCTAGGGACAGAGTCCCTTAGCCTCAGTGGGTGACACACTAAGATGGAGAAACTCCGGGCCTGGGGATGCCTGAGAGTGGGGAAAGTGAGATGGGGACCCCTTGGAGGGGGAAGGAAGTTGCCCCAAAAAGCGCCGTCTTGCTCCATGGGAGAAGAGATAGGTTTTCTGGTGAGCAGAGTTAATCACCCTATGCAGGGCCAAGGGTGATAACCGAGAAAGACGTAACCATGCGGCCCGTCTAGTGCAGATTGCTGTCCCTACAACCCTGGTAGCTACCTTGTTGGCATCATACGATGCCCTTGCTTGGTGCCTTACTAGCTCCAGGCCACATGTAGAGAGTGCGATGGCTTCTCTGGTTTGCTCTGTGTCAGGCAAAGAAGCTAGGAGCTGACCCAGCCTGGACCACAAGAACCTGTCATAGGATGCGTAGTGGGCCTTATGTGCTATGATAGAGAGCAGGAACCGTGCAGAGTAGAACGTCCTCCTCCCCAGAAGTCAAAATCCAAGGACTCTTGATCTGGGGGGCCAGTCGCAGTGGAGAGCGTGAAGCTCATCGGGCGGTCCAGCTGTGTCAATCCTGACTGAGGATGAGGCATGGAACCTGGAGACTCCGAGGAAGGGGTCAATACTGCTGGCAGAGATCCGAGGGACAGGAACTCCGGAGAAGAGCCTCTGCCAGGAACGCAACGACGCCTCCCAGAAGGGAGCAGGCCAGGGGGTCACCACAAGGGTGTCCTCGCTGAAGTCACCTAGAAAGGCATGCGCCGAGTGCTCTGGATTGCTTTGAGTGGGAGGGGTGATGTGCAGGTTCTCCAACATCCTCACAAGGAATCGCTGATACTCCATAAGATCAGCAGCTGGAAAGATGTGGACAGATGGCTCCTCTCCCCCAGAAGAGGGGGATGTGGAGTCAGAGGACCTCAAATGTTCAGAGGGTGGCTGCTCGGGGGAGGTTGAAAAACTTGTCTGTCCATTGCCCTGACATAAGAGGGGAATCGAGCAGCCACAGCCCTGAACTGCTCCCAGGAGAGAGGCCCGCTAGGCCCAAGGATGCCTGGGTGCGCCGGAGAATGTGGCAGAGGGATAGGGACAGAGCGAAGAGAAATCGACTGACCTCCGCCTGGGCTAGGGAGCACACCAGGAGCACCAGAAGATGAAGGTGCTCTAGAAGATTCCAAAGTTGACAGCTGAAAGTACAGTTACGTAAGAACTTACTGTAACAGTAGATCTTCAAGAGGAGCTCTTGCAGCAGGCTATTACAATAAGGACTATGCCGCAGGCACTAGGACCCTCCAGTGAAACTTCTGCCAGCAATACACAGCAGGGACTGCCCCCGACGCCGTCCCTGCCCCAACATCGGTCTGGGTACAAGAGGGGGCGGACCCAGCTCCACCTCAGTTCTCCCGCCAAGACCCAGAAGAAGGCCTGACAAGAGAAGGAGACGAAGCCAACTGTAAGAGAGAAATGGAGTAGAAAAAGAAAACGGATCTGCACACCTCGAGGGGGAAGGCGGGTAGGAAGTAGCGCCTGCTGCAAGAGCTCCCTCTCAAGATCTACTCTTACGGTAAGTTCTTACATAACTGTACTATTTTACTTCAAGTGGGAGCTCTTGCAGCAGGCTATTACAGCAAGGACTGAGTCCCAAGCAGTCCCACATCAAAGAGGCAGTCGACCCCGGGAGGAGGAACATGCTGACTCCAGAGGCCTCAGGATAAAAGCCCTTGTAACACAGCTAGGTCAAAGCCAGCTCGGCGTCTGGAGATGATATCCAAGCTGTAATGCTTGACGAAAGTATGCACAGAGTTCCAGGTTGCGGCCGCACAAATGTCCTGTATGGCAACATTTCGCAGGGCGGTGAAAGATGCTGACACTCCTCTGGTGGAGTGACCCCTAACCAGGCCAGGTAGGGGTTTATTGTGTTTCTCATAACAAAACGAGATACAACAAACTATCCAGTTAGAGATAGTCTGCTTGGACACCGTTCGACCCAAGCAATGTGGGTGTAAAGGCCACAAAGAGTTGCTCCGATTGATGGTGCTGAGCCGTCCTTTTGAGGTAATACCTCAAAGTCCTGTGGACATCCAATGCGTGGAGGAGAGCCTCCCCTCTATTGGAAGGGGAAGGAAAATAAACAGGAAGGTCAACCGACTGGTTGAGGGTCAACTCTGAGACCACTTTCAGAAGGAACTTAGGATTTGTTCTGAGGGAAACCCTTTCCCCATGGAAAACTAAACAGGGCTCTTTACACATCAGAGCCTGAAGCTCGGAAACCCATCGAGCTGAAGTAACAGCAACCAAAAAACAAACCTTCCAAGAAAGGTAATGCAGCTCACAATCCGCTGCTGGTTCAAAAGGAGGGAGGGTGAGTTTCTCCAACACAAAAAGGAGGTCCCAAGGTGGCATAGGGTCCCGAATGGGAAGTCTCATATGCAGAATTCCCCTAAGAAAGGTGCGGGTGACATCCAATTGTGCCAATGCTCTATCTCCCACGAGAGCATGATCGACGGAAATTGCCCACATGTGCACCTTTGATAGAGGAGTAACGCAGACCCTTTTCATACAAGGAGAGGAGATACTGTAAAGCTGAGTTCACAGGGCAGGTGACGGGATCCAAACGCAGTGGTGATGCCCAAAGACAAAAACGCTTCCACTTCATAGCGTAGGCAGAGCGAGTAGAGGGCTTTCTTGCTGAAACTAGGACTGCCCCCACTTCCGGGGAAACCCCATATCTATGTTGAGCTACGTCTGAAGGAGCCAAGCATGTAGGTGTAAGGACCGAAGATCCGGATGGACCAGCGACCCTTGTTCCTGGGACAGCAACTGCGAGCATATGGGCAGCGGAATTGGAGGTTCCGTTGATGACCGCTGCAGTAGTGGGAACCAAATCTGCTGAGGCCATTTGGGGCCACTAGGATCATTTGGGCACCTTCTGCCTGTAACTTGAGAAGCACTCTCTGAATGAGAGGGAAGGGTGGAAAGGCATAGAGAAACCTCCCTGCCCAGCAAAGGGATAACGTGTCTGGCCAGAAAACTCCAGGCACGTGCTCTCGCGAGCAGAACGTTGACAGTTTGGCATTGCATGGTGATGCAAAGAGGTCCAGCTCTGGAAGACCCCACCTGTCGAAGAGCTGGTCTGCTATGGACTGTAGCAGTTCCCACTCGTGCGCTCTGAAACGCGACCTGCTGAGGCTGTCGGCCAGATCGTTGAGGATGCCTGGAGCGTGCACTGCGGACAGCAGAATGCCCTATTCCAATGCCCAGTATCAGACTCTCATCGCCCCCCTGCAAAGGGGATATGAATGAGTGCCCCCTTGCTTGTTGATGTAGAAGACGACCGCCATGTTTTCTGTCTGAACTAGAAGAGAGCCTAGCACCAGGTCCTCTTGGAAAGCCTGTAGGGCATAGAGGACTGCTCGCATTTCCAGCACATTGATGTGAAGGGACTGCTTCTTAGGTGACCAAACCTCTGCATTCGACGAGCACCCAGGTGTCCCCCACCACAGGTTCAAAGCATCTGTTGTCAGAGTTTGACCTGGTGGCTCCGGATGAAGCTGACCCTTTCTCTAAATTGCTGGGGTCCATCCACCAAAGCAGAGTTCTCCTGACTGGCTCCGAGATCTTGACCGGGAGTTAGATCGACGTGGCTCTGGTCCCACTGCACCCTGAGCATCCATTAGGGACCCTCATGTGAAGGCGGCCAAAGAGTGACAGGAATGGCCGCCGCCATGTGCCCCAGTAAACTGAGGAAGTTCTGAGCTGGAACTCGAGGAGTTATGGAGATCCGTTCTGCCATCTCTCGCAGGCGATCTCCCCTGTCCTGGGGAAGGAATCCAGGATCGCTCCGATGAAGGTGAGCTTTTGGCTGGGCTCCAGGGATGATTTTCCTAAGTTCAGGGTGATCCCCAGCCCTCGGAACAGAGTATAAGTGTCTTCGAGGGCTCGTAGAAGGCCTACTCTTGACGGGGCCATAAGCAGCCAATCGTCGAGGTAGGGGAACACGTAGTGCCCCATGTGCCTTAGAGACACAGCCACCACTGCTAGGCACTTGGTGAAGACTCAAGGAGTGGAAGAGAGGCCAAATGGAAGCACTCAAAACTGACATTGCTCCCCTTGGAAGTGGAACCTCAGAAACTTCCGGTGGGGAGGGTAGACCCCAATATGCGTGTATGCATCTTGCATGTCGAGAGAGCAGAGCCAGTCCTCCTGATGCAGCAAGGGAAGGAGTCCTTGGAGAGTCACCATCCTGAACCTTTTGTACTCGATGAAGAGGTTTAGAGGACTGATGTCCAGAATGAGACTAAGGTCCTGTGTCTTTTTTGGGACCAGAAAAAAGTGAGAATAGAACCCCTGCCCTCGTTGATGCAAGGGGACCCTCTCTATTGCCCTTTTTTGCAAGAAGGTCTGGATCTCTCCTCTTATGAGTGGGATGTGAGAAGGACGATAATGGGAGAGCTTTGGTGGAGTGTGCAGTGGAAACTCTGTGAACTCCAGTGTGTGTCCCCTCCTGATATCCAAGACCCATTGGTCTGCGGTTGTTGACTTCCACCCTTCGAAATGAAGGGAGAAGCGGCCCCGAACTGGCTCCCCTGGATCTTCCCATGGAGGGGGTGGAAGGGAGTCACTGGGCAGAGCCAGGAGTAGGGAAAGAGGCCTGGGAGGACTTGGGCCCACGGGCGGGAGGTCCACCAGACTGCTGGTTGCCAGATCTCCTGCGAAAGCCTACTCTCTGCCCCCATTGGTTGCTATGGGCTTGACCTTGACTGCCTGAGGACTTGCGAAAAGGCCGTCTATGGTGTTGTTGTTGTTGGTCGCTATGGTACATCTGGCGGACTGACCAGACTGACTTTGCCCGACTCCTGGAGGCGGGAGATCAAGGCCTCTGTCTCCTGCCCGAACAGCACGGTACCCTGGAAGGGCAGATCCTTGATACTGGCCTGCAGATCCTGGTGAAAGCCAGAGACTCTCAACCAGGCATGGCACTGTAGGCACACCCCGGAAGTGGATGCCCTGGCTGCCATATTGGCTGTGTCATACGAGGCTCTCAGGATATGGGAGCCTACGTCTGAGCCTGATTAGAGGAGGGCCAGGATCTCTGTCTTCTGGGCAGAGTCTGGCAGGGTCTTCATCAGCTCTAGTCCCTCTCCCAAAGCGTATTCTGGTGCTGCACCATATGCAACAGAAAGCTGAGGGAATGTATGGAATAGGTGGAAGCAGCATATACCTTTTTGCCCACCTGGTCCAAGTAGCGAGACTCCGGGTCAGGAGGATGGGAGCTGAGGTGCTTCGGCTGCCTGGACTTGTCATGGGCAGCCGTGATCACTGAGGAATCGGCCTGAGGGTGTTCTGTGAGAAAGGGCTCTGCCCTCGGGGCCTTATACAGCCTGTCTAACTTTTTTGAAATGGCCGGGACTGAGGCTGGATGCATCCAGGTGGTTCTGGTGAGGTCCTGGAACGTATCCACCAAAGGAGGGATAACCAGAGGCTTAGGCTCCTTTGCCTCAGGTACTTAGCCAGTCTCCGCATTCCGGATCCAGGTCCTCCGTATCCCACTCTGAGGCCTGGATGTGCCCTATGACGCCCATAAAGGTAGGATCATCCTGAGGCGAGCGAGGCTCGCCCTTCTCTCCCGGGAGTGCTTCAAGCTGAGAGAGGAAGATGAGGTAGACAATGGTGAGGAGGATCAACTATCAGACTTTGAATAGTCTGACCCTTCCCTATCATCATGCTCTCGCTGTCATCAGTAACTAGGGGACCGATGTCGGCCCGAAGACCGACTCCGGTCCCTGGACTGGCAACGGAGCAAAAACCGATGTCAGTCAGAGGACCGACGTCGGGAGCGTTCTCGCCTCGAGCGAGAAGGGCTCCTGGAGTGTGACCTAGTCCGACGTCAGTCACCAGAGTCCCTGGAGCGACGTCGGTGGTCATCAGACCCTGTGCAGGAACAAGCCCTGGAGGGAGGTGTAGGCTGGCACTCTGGCAACTTCCTCGGGGAAGACTCACCTCCCGGCTGTGGTTTTTCTGCTGGGTCCGGTACCGGTGTCTGGGCCAGCGACGGGAGGACTGCTTATGGACCTGCCCCCACCAGAAGGAAAATAGATCCTGGAGCTCGTCTTCGAAAGATCTCAGCCGCTTGCCTAGGGAAGGAAATATCCGGAACATCGGGCATGAAGGAGCCCTCCTGGGGCCCAGGGGAGGAGGACTGGGCTGAGGGGACGCCGGCTTTTCCGTGGCCGATCCCACATCCTTTGCCCTTTGACCGCATAATGTTGGTACCAAGGGCGGGGTGCCGCCGGAAGGGGTGCCAGAGAGTCCTTAGGCTCTGGAGGTGTGCCTTTAGCAGGTGGCGTTGGTGCCTTAGGAGGTGGGGCTGAAGCAGGCACCTCTAAGGGCTTAGTGATGACCCTTAGAGGGGTCACCTTTGGCTTGGCTGGCTTCCCCACCCCCCCGAAGGGACGGCCTTAGCCTGAGTAGACTTCGGGTGCTCTCCAGAACCTGAGGGACGAGCCTTTTTCGGAGAGGGCCGCGAATGCGAGCGAGACCGCAACCAGGACTGGTGCCGGGACTGATTACAGTCTTTGCTATGGTGCTTCTTTTCTTTTCACTTCCCCTCTGAGGACTGCAGATCCATCTTCTGCTCCAGTAAGTAGGCTTTAGGACCTTGAGGCGGCGGATGCGGGTCCTACTGGTAAAAGCCTGGCAATCCGAGCAGTTGGTGGTGTCATGGTCCGGGCCTAGGCAAAAAATGCACCGCCAATGGCTGTCCTTCGCTGGGATCTGCCTCCCACACTCACACTTGTTTAAGTGCTCTGGAAATACCGACACCCGAGAAGGCATCCGTTGAACTCGAGGAATCGCCGGGCAATGGCTGACGTCGATAACGGGAAAAGGATAAAAGAACGAGAAAAAACGCCCAAGAAGTGGAAAATTAACCAACGGCAGCAAACAGACGCCAGTGTACCTTTAGGTGGAAAACCGTCGACAAAACAGCTCAAAAGTCTTAATTGTAGTCAGAATCCACAGAATTTAGCTGCAACTGCAAGCAGAAGCTGTTCCTTCTTCTTCACGCAGGGACGCGCGGAAAGAACTGAGATAGAGCTGGGTCCACCCCTCTTGTACCCAGACAGACGTAGGGGCGGGCCGTGTCTTGGTGGTCCCTGCTGTGTATTGCAGGCAGAAGTTTCACCGGAGGGTCCTAGTGCCTGCAGCATAGTCCTTATTGTAATAGCCTGCTGCAAGAGCTCCCACTCGAAGTAAGATCAACCATAGCAGAACTGCCTTGGCTGCACTCTGAAGAATCCCCCCAGTGAGGTGACCAGGGCTGTGTAGGTCCAGAAGGATGGTCCCTTACCTCCGAAGAATAGGGCCCTCTCAAAAAGACCGAGGGGGAAGAGTGGAAACCGCACATGGCTTCTCCCAGAGCCTGGGTGGACTCCAGAAAAGGTCGCCACAAGAGACCCCATGTCCCCGACCCCTCGAATCTGGAGAATGCCCTCCTCCTCGAGAGAGCCAGCCTAGGCAACTGACAGGCCTGGCTCGGTCCCTGAAGGAGCTATCCAGGGTGCAGCATCCTCCTCCTCATGGGTGCTCTGATCGTCCCCAAAGTTGGGCTATAGGCACACCACCTGAGACGGTACCACTGCTGAGGGGTCAAAGAACCCTCCGAGGCCAGGCTGCAGTGCAATGGTGGCCTGCACCACTACCTGCTGGTCAGAACCCCTGACCCCAGCCCTGGCAGTCACTATCTGCTCCTCAGAGGGGGGCCAAGTCCCATCTGTCGAGGACACTACAAGGGTGCCCACGCCAGCAGCTAACTCCAAGGAGCCAGACTGCCTGTCTGACTCAGAGTCCGACTCCTCCTCCGAAGAGAGAGACCAAAGCCCTGTGCCAAACAGCTGGTGGGTGCCTGCTGCCATCCCGACCAAATAGGGTACCAGAAACAGAAACCATACCTGAGTCGGTACCAGCGTCCTCCACTGCACTGCGAATGGTGGCAAAAGAGGACAAGGCTCCAACCAGGGCAGCAGCCTCTGAGCCAGAACCTGACATGGCGCCATCCTGCCCCATGGTGCCGCGAGCTGCACCGAGAACAGAGATGGCGCTGACAACGGCTCTGACAGCACTCTCGGCACCGCAAGCAGCACTGAGGCCAGAGACCCCCACAGCACCATCCCATCCTACGGCACCGCAAGTGGTGCCGGGGACAGAGATAGCACCGATGACGGCTCCAACAGCACTCTCAGCACCAAGATCTGAAACCCCTACAGCGCCGTGCCCATGCCCGGAACCGCAAACGGTCCTGGAGCTGGACAGGGCACCATGCTTAACCTCAGCATTGTGGATGGCACTGAGGTGAGAAAGTCAGAGATGGCGCAGTAGAACCTCCCACGGCACTGCTAGCACTATCAGCTCTGCAAATGGTGCTGGACCGGCACCGATGACTCCGTCAGGACCCACAGCGCGGAGGCCCAAAACAGCGCTGACAGACGGCGTTGAGGACGGCGCTGACCCGGGCCTTCTGAGCCATGGGTCTGACACCGGGGGAGCCTTCGTCCCCGAAGGGGCGATTGCCAGTGCAGTGCCTCCCGCCCGTCCCCTGGAGGGAATGGACTGGGCCTCCTGCATCGCGGGAGGAGCCTCGGCCATGGCTAGGCTACGAGAGGTCGAGGCCCCCTCATCCTCGGTCCATATAGAACCAGGAGGGGACCCGGAGGAAAGGCTGAAAGAACGCGGCTTGGCCCGATGAGTGCTCACCAGACCCCCAAAAGTCAGCGGAGCTTGCCCCACTTTCCACACACGTTGCTCGATGACCTGGCGGTCCATGGAGAAACAAGCATCACACGAGTCCATGTCATGAAGTGGGCCAAGACGCGTAAGGCAATGGTCATGCTGGTCGGTGACTGAGTACTTTCGGCCGCATGGGCACCGTCGAATGGGGGGCCGTCCCATCTTCGAAAATTTCTTGCCCTCCACCAGACATGACCAATGGAAAACACCAAACAAGACTCGACATCACAAATAGAACAAATAAATGGAAAGATCTTACCGGCATCGTCAAGTCGCTTCAGAACTGGCAGGAAGGGAGCTGACAGACTTCGTGCCAACAATACTTGACAGAGTCGAAGGAATTAAATTTACTATGTAGCAGGTAGGCCTGAAAAACTTCTCTGTCTCGAAGCCCCACGAGGTGACCTCGGGCAGGAGACGAAGAACTGGTGGGAGGCGGAGTCGACAGCACCTAACGCCAACCCAAGGAAGGCCACACAATGCACGCCTCGAGGATGGCATCGATGGTGCTCACTCGGGCCAATCAAAAAAAGTCCCGAGGGATCATGACCTCCGGCCAATAATCCAAAGGTGATGAATGGTGAAGACTGACACAGATAAAATCCAAGAGAACAGGAAGAACTAAACAGTTCGAACTGGCATGGAGACAGGTGTTTTACATCGCCCCGACAGATGAATCATTTGTCCCCTGACTAGTTTAGAGACTCATATCAACAGGTTGATGACATATTATGAACTATAAGATGTACCTTATTATTGCTCGGTCTTGGACTTGTTTGTCTTGCACTGCTGTATTAGGCCATATGAATTGATGAATATTTTAAGCATTATCAATTATGCAAACTGTATCCCGCTGTCACAATGAGAAAAAAGATTCCATAGAAACTTCTGAATGGGCACCAGAAAGTGCCATCGATGAGAGTGTGTATAAACTCCATTCAAAGAGGTAGCAGTTCTGGAGGCATCATCGATGGAGGAGCACCTGTAATGGTGGCCGTTGACGTAATGTCTGCCCGATGAGGATGATATTATCCTTATCACGCTTATGCTTCTTGTGTGAAGCTGTAGTAGAGGTTTCTAAAAGATACAATTTCTGTTCCATTAGATGTAATTCAATTCCTGCAGCCGTTGTTGATGGGTTGCCTGGTTGAATTCCTGGCAGTGTTTGCAGGAGATGGTGTCATGTGTGGGACCCAGACACCTAACACAAATGGTGTGGTTGTCCTAACGGTAGATCTTACTACCACAATGACATGACCAAAAACTGATGATTTGCTTGTAGATTTTTTGGATATTCATCGATGAAGATTGAAATGGAGGAACGATCCATTCCAGCTCAGTTCTGCTCAAGACTGCTTCACAAGTGCTAGCTCGCTGGCGCATGAAAGCGTAGACGCAGGAAAAATGAACTGAGGATGACTGGGGCCGCCTACCTGCATAGGTGCAGGATGATGATGTCATGTGTGGGTGGCCCCTAGACTGCTAGAAGAAAGCTACCATGCACAAGAGTGCCCTCTGGTGATGACCTAGTGTATTACCTGCTGCAAGAGATTATCCCCATGGAAGATCTACTGTTACAGGTGAGCAACCTGTTTTTCTAGGGATGTGGACATGATGTTCTATCCACACTGTCTGGCACCGACTCCTAGCACTTCTCCAGGAGGAGGGATGGGAGACATCCCTACTTTGGGAACAGAGACTGAAAACTGAGGCCCCAAAACCAGCATCTCGCGTGATTTGAGGTCAATGTGGTAATGGGAAATGAAGGTGTGCTGATTTGTAGCAACCCTGCAGATTTCCTGGATAGGGACATCCCTAGAAGCAGCAGTATGGCGGGTGTAATGAGCCCTTAGCCCTCTGGGAGGCTCCCTACACACCAACCTATAGTAGAGATCAATGGACGATGTGATCCATCTGCCAATCATCCGCTTGGCTGCAGATCTGCCAGGTGTGGCTTCAGCGTAGGTGACAAACAGCTGGCAAACCTCTCCCTGAACTCCAGCCATGCACTCTTTATAATAAGAGAGCACTCACCTCAGGTCCAAAGTATGGAGCCTGTGTTCGGCCTCCGAGGTGTGATTGGTGAAGAACACACATACAGTCATCACCTGGTTCAGGTGAAACTCTGACGCAACCTTCAGGAGGAACTTCGGGTTGGGATGCAGGACAACTTTATCCTTGTGGAAGACCAGGTAAGGAGACTCCACAGAGAGTGCCTGGAGCTCACTGATCCTTCTGGCTGATGTCACAGCCACCAGGAAGGCAATCTTCCATGACAGGTGAGACATGTCACACCTGTGCATTGGTTCGAATGGCTTGCCCATGAGCTTTGCCAAAACCAGCAACAAGTCCCACGGTGGTAGCGGTTCACACACCGGAGGGGAAATGTGGTGAAGGCCTTTGGAAAAGCACCAGACCACCTTTTCCTGTGCAGACTGCTGACCAGTCTGTGCCCGGTAAGCAGAGATGGCTGCCAGGTGCACCTTAAGGGTCATTGACTGAAGTCCCCCTTGGGAGAGAAACCACAGATAGTCCAAAATGCTAGTCACCGGACAGGTCACAGAGTCCAATCCCTTGCTCTGACACGAAATGGAGAATCTCTTCCATTTGAAGGGATAGCACTTTCTGGTTGATTTCTTGTGAGGTGCCTCCACCACAGTGAGGACATCTTCAGAGAGACACCCAAAGCCTGGAACTCTAGCTGCTCATGAACCAGGCTGTCAGGTGCAGGGATTGAAGGTCCGATGGAGTACCTTCCCCTGGTTGATGGAAAGCAGGTCCCAACATGCTGGAAGACACCTTGGGAGTCTGTTGCTGAGGTGATCGGGGTACAAAACTGTTGGAGCCAGCCCAAAGCCACCAGGATCACTTGTGTCTTGTCCCTCCTGACCTTGAGTGGCACCTTGTGGATCAAGGGAAGTGGAGGGAAGGCATAAAAGAGGCCTGGTGTCCATGGCCTTGAGAAGGCATCTCCCTGCAGCGAGCTCTGCTGGGGGGGGGGCAGGCACAAAACAGCCTCAGCTTTGCGTTCTCTCTGGAGGCGAACCTGTCCACCAGAGGGGTGCCTTACTGGGAGAACAGACTGTCAACTACCTCCGAGTGGAGGGACCACTTGTGAGATGCCTCTCCCACCTGGCTGAGGGCATCAGCTAGCTGATTTGAGGCTCGTGCCACATGTATGGCTAGATCTGCCTCCAGGCTGTACACGAGGGTCCAGATGTGGAGTGCTTCCTTGCATAGAGGCAAGGAGTGCATCCTGTTCTGCCTGATGAGGTAGTACATGGTCGTGGTATTGTCCGTCTGACCTGGACCACTGACCCCGACAAACGGAGCAAATGCAGTCAAGGCTAGTCAAACTGCTTGGAGCTCCAGCAGGTTGATGTGGCACTGGGACTCCTGGGGGGGGGGTCCAGAGCCTGTGGACTCTGTGTTCCCCCAGATGGGCACCACGACCCGTAAGAGAGGTGTTGGTCTTCAGAATGACCGTCTGCTTGAGGCGGACAAACGGGATCCCTTCCTGCAGATGTTCTGGGACAAGCCACCACTGGAGTGCATCCTATATCCTCTGGGTCACAGTGACCAGCTGGTAAAAGTGACCTTTGCGTGGAGACCACTGGCTGGCCAGCTCCCATTAGAGGGAGCGATAAGCCAATGGGCCCATCTGACCACACTAGTGCAGGCCATCATGTAACCCAGAGGTGCAGGAAGTCCCTGGCAGGGTGCAAGTGCCCAACCAGAAATTATTGGGTAAAGGAGGAGAGAACCCCAACCCTCCGCCGGGAGCCGAGATCTGGCCTGGTGTGAGTTGAGCTGTGCCCCGGCACGAGTTGAGCTCTGCCCCGATGAAACTGATCACCTGCGAGGGCATGAATTCCAACTTGGCCACGTTGACTAGGAAACCAAGGTCGATGCAGGTCTGGAGGGCCAGGTCCCTGGACCACTCCATCTCCAGCCTGGAGGGACCTGCTATCAGCCAGTTGTTCAGGTAGGGGTACACCCGGACCCCTCGACACCTCAGGTAAGCTACCACCACTGCTATGCATTTGGCGAGACCCTGGGGGCCGAGGAGAGGCTGAAAGGCATGGCTTGAACTCATAAAGGCTCCTCTGCTCAGAAGTGGAGAAACTTTATGGGATGGACAGAGCGGGACGGAAAGAATGCATCCTGAAGATCCAGAAAGCGAAACCACATGTTTTGCTCCACAGATGGTATGATCTGGGACAGAGTTACCATCCTGAAGATGCAAGACCTGAGGAATTTGTTCAGACCATGCAGATCTAGAATGGGGCGCCAGTCCCCCATCCACTTTGGCGCCAGGAAGTACCTGGAGACAAACCCTGAGTTTTCTGGAGGATCCACAACTCTGACCATTGAAGGGCCGACCGAGTGTTTGCAAATACCAACTCCTCCCAAGGGGCGCGGGCTCAGCTTGGAGGGTACTGCTCGAATTCCAGAGGCAGACCCTGACTGACCATTTCCAGAACCCACCTGCCCATGGTAACAGCAGACCAAGCGGAAAGGAAGGGGCGGAGCGTGCCCCTCCACAGGAGGACCTAGGGAGACGTGATGGGTATGAGGTGGCAACCCCATCCCGTCACTGAGCAGGCTTGAGGAGGAGGAGGATCTGGCCATGAGCCACTGGGTCCCTTCCTCTGGACTTTTGGACCACAGAGGCCACGGACTAGACCCAAGGTCACCAGGACTGAGCCTGCTGGCCAGACTGATACTGAGCTGGTTTGGCCACAGGGTGAAGAACCAAAAGGCTTGCCTTCTGCTACTTAGAGCCCTTGTTGTCCTTCTGGGTGGATGTCACAGAGTTCAGGGTGGCACTGGACTTTTCAATCGCTGGTGGTGACCCTCCACACCAGGCCCAAATAGGTCAGTGCCCAAAAGGGGACATCCACCAGCTTGAGCTGGGTATCTGCATGAAGGCTGAGATCCACAGCCAAGCCCTATGGCGTATGGCACCATGCACTACCCACTGAGTGGCATAAGAATCACCAACATCCAGAGCCACTGGAGTTGTTGTTTCACCACCGCCCCTACCCTGGTCTCTGACCTGTTTGACCGTAGTCTGAAGGTCTGTAGGGAGATGAGGGGTCACCTCATCCAGGGAGGCTAATTGGCATGAGAGAAGTGTGCCATCAAGATGGCCAAGCTCGCCTGGTAAAGGCCTAGCGAGGAGGCAGCATAGACTTTTTGGTTGAATGATCCAATTCTTGGGACTCTTTGTCTGGTGGTCTATCAACGTCCCTGGTATTGCCCAAGCATCAAACACGGAGTCAACCACCAACCCTCCACTGAAGGATGCTTCATTAACCCTGAAAGGGTACCAGTGGGGACGCATACTTCAGGGCCATCCGGGCTGAGGGCGAGGGACAAGAAGCAGGGCACTGCCAAAGCTCCAGGACAGGGCCAACAATGGCTTCAGCCACTGGAAGGCTCTCCATTGGAGAATCCCTTCATCCAGAATTTCTGTGAGGGGATATCGAGCCTGCTTTTGAAGGCTCCAGCTTCATCCCCATAGATTTGGAAATGAGCTGAAGAACGCCCATGAATGAAGTAGGAGTCTGCATAAAGCAGGCAGCCACCAGTGTCACCTCGACCCCTGTGGATGGTGCAGCGTAAGGGTGATTGACAGCTGATGGGTAAGTCCCTTGGCCAGCCGAGATTCCTTGGTTGGAGCTCCGGCCATTGGCTGTTTAGGCAGTGGCTCCCTGCGATCGACGGAGAAGCCTATTTCGCGGACGGAGTCTGAACCGGCTCTGCTGGGAGAGGAACGGTGTCGACCGCCCCGCTGAAGGAGTCAGAATAGGCCTATCGGGCAACAGCCATGTAGTGGCCGGGTGGTAGCCGTGTCGGCTTTGGCCCAGACAGAACCAACTGTTGCTATATAAGGTCTTCATAGCATCAACACAATTTGTGCTGAAGTCTCCCTCACCCAAGGAGGATGAAGATATGTAGCATCGCACCGCTCACCATGGTGTCGAGAGTGAGATCGCCGATGTCGGTGGGACTTGCTTGACCCTAAAGTCGAAGATGACCGAGACCTTCACTGTTGGTGCCAATGGGGACCTCTGAGGAAGCTGAGGAAATCTGCAGCTCCTCCTGGTCTAGGTTGATGACGGGCGGTTCCAGCTCAGTAAGCTGGTCTGATCTGTCAGTGGTCATTGGAAGGACCAGAGTCCTGAAAAGAGAGAGGTCTGCCTCTTCATATGACAACAGGTTGACAGGGTCGATAAATATCTTGGCTGCATCATTGGCCAATGTCTCAGCCAAATTGCTGGCCAGTGTCTCAGCCAACTGGTCCAATGAGGTTACCATGAAACCAGCGGCCAAGGTCATGGTTTCGACCATAGTTGAAACCAGAGTTTCCTGAGAGCAGGAACGTTCCTGGTCCCAGGAATGTCGACAATGAGTCTTCTCTTCGTCCTTCTTGGACTCCTTGCATGAGCAGGAAATGTGCAACTTGATGGGCCCTCTCCTTTAGTCGAGAGGGACTGTCACAGTTCCTTGAAGGAGGCCGAATAGGTGGAGTCGAACTGGAGCAGAACAAAGGCCGAGGCAGAAGAGGACTGAGCAGCGGCCTGGGCTGCCTCCTTCTTGATGGCCTTGAGCTGTTCTAATTGTTTGGCAGACCCTGCAGCCACGGAGACTACCCAACTGGCATCCTTTGATTTGACCGGCAGGTATCACTTCTCCGGTTGGCCCAATTTCAGAAAGGCAGCGCGGTCGAGAACATTCGGGTGGAACGACCGACAAAAGTCGCAGGCCTGCGGATTGTGATCGTGGCCCAGAGAGTAGACGCATGAGGTATGAGAGTCTGTATGGTATATCTTCTGCCCACAAGGGCACCAGTGAAACCTGGGAAAGGTCATATCTTCCATCGTGGTTGCGATCGAAGATCAAGGTGAAGATGGAACTCGAATGAGTTTTAGAGTAAGTTTTGGAAGAAACCCAAGATTTGAGTGCGGCCACGCTCAACGCTGGAGTGGTAAGGAGGGAACCCAAACCTTCCAGCGGACAGGAAGCTCTGACATCATGGGGCGGAGCCATGGGAGTTACCACCTGGGTGGGTGGGAGGAGCCAGCTAGAAGATGTTTCCAGCAATCCTTAAAGGGAAAGGCAACTGCTAGACAGTGTGGATAAAACATCATATACACATCCCTAGAAACATGGTTATCCTCTTGTATCCCTGACTCCCATTTGGCCCTCCCTGACTTTAACCTCTACAGGCAAGACCATGGAAAACATGGTGGCGGGGAGGCTACCTACTTCTGCAATTCCTTAAACTGCACTATCTTACACCATGACGCTATCCCCCACTCCCACAAATTCCTCTTAACCAATCTCACCTTTCATCTTCATCTCCCGTTTTTGTAACACAGAGCTTGATGGCAGATAAAGACCACAAGGCCCATCCAGTCTGCCCATTTTTTTTTCTACCTTATGAATGTGCCATTGGCCTCTGCTTGGTCAATGGCCTATCTATTCATACTCATCTGTATTACACCCTTATGCCTATCCCATGCTTCTTTGAAGCCCTGCACTGTATTCATATCCACCACTTCCTGAGGTATGCTGTTCCATGCATCCACCACCCTTACTGTGAAAAAGAACTTCCTCACATTACTCCTTAATCAGCCTCCCTCTAATGTCATTCTGTGTCCTCGTGTCATGCTATTTTTCTCATACTGAAACATGTTAGACTCTTTCACCTTGTTAATGCCCTTAAGGTGTTTGTTTCATCATATCACTGTGGGGGTCTTATATGCCTCTCCAAAACTCCTCCTTCATCCCTTGTCTCCTGCATCACTGCTGTCTCTGCTCTAGCAAATAGAGGTGAATTAATCCTTCTTGGAGACTTCAATTAACAGGCTGTCCCCTCATCACTCAATTCTGTCAACTGACTGAAGTGCTAAACCTCACTCAATTGATCAAAGAACCTACCAGTCCCAACCCAAGAACTCAGTCACACTCCCTGCTGGACTGGGTGCCCTCATCCCACCCCCACTGCATTTGCTCTTCTGGCATTTTACCTGATATGCTCAGTGACCACTGCCCTACCTTTTGCATTAGAAAGTCTCATCCTCCTCCCATTCTCCCCCAAATACATCCAGTATCGCCCCCTCAAATCCCTTGATGTTAGTAAACATCTTCATGACCTAGCCCTGACCCACCAGGCAGTCACTCCTTGGCAGTAGCGGCTGGATTTCAAGCGCTGCCCACCTATCCACGGGAACAGATTTCCAGGACCGGGACCTCCATGGCCAATGACCTGATCCTACAGCTCCGCTTCAAGGGCTCCCAGCACACAGGTATGGTTGATTTTGCGCTACCCATTTGAATTTCGGGTGACAGAACCTGCCTCCTACTAGACTGGCTTGCACTCTCCTGCAACATATGCCTATTGGATGGCGCTGAAACCTAGTTTGGACTGTAGCTCTGCTCTCACATTTACCTTAGCTGCTTTGGTTATCTGTTTAAACTGCTGTACTGCTCTTTCCTGAGTGTTTAAATGTTAAGTTACTGCTGTTTAACTTTTTTAGCTGCATTTTTTTAGAGCAATACAAATTACTGGGTTACAGTCACTGCCTGTTAAAGTTCTAAATCTTTCTTGGTCTCCCCTCAATATCCCCTTCTCCCGCTCTAGTTAACTGCTTTTGCTCTAATCAGCCTGGCTCTGACTCCCCCCGCCCAATTTAGTCCTCCTTTGTTTCCTCTACCCTCTGCTGCCTGTCTGCCCCCACCCAGCAATTTGCCTTTCTTTTAAATTCCTGTTTCTTCTTTTCCCTGTGAGAAGCCCCTGACCGGGTGGTCCACTCCTTCAGCTGCATGGCTGGATTTTAGGCGCCACCCGCCACCCATGGGAGCTGATTTCCAGGACCAGGGCCTCCGCAGCCAACGGCCTGATCTTACAGCTCTGTTTCAAGGGCTCTCTCCACCAGCGGTGACATTCTTTATGGAGTGAATGGATCACATGATCACTGAAATATACTAAGTGGCCATTTCTCCATATGCTAGTTATACAGAGTAACCACTAGAGGAACTGATGCACATTACAGTCGTTGCCCTCTCCTGCTGCTTTCTAGAGCACTCTGTGTTCTAGTAAAAGTTTGACCAGTGTTTAGAATAAATTCCCAAAATGTGTAGGTCACATTGTGACAGGGTTGAATAGGACCCTGTCCCAGTTGTTATGGAATTTGAATGCAGGGATCTGTTCTGTTCTTTCCTTTCCTGTCTCGTCTCTTGTCTGTCTGGTTGCGCAACCAAATTTTCCTGTGAGACTTAGGATTTGATCACCCCGACAGTCTCGCAATTCTTTGGCTCTCTCTGTCTCTCAACTTTCCCTTGCTGTTCTTTTTCCTCCCTTGCATATCTGCTGGCATAAAAATATATGCAAATCATTATGTGTAAATGTAACTGATGTTGGGATCTCTTTGTTTAGAAATTATATAGTGTTACTCAAGGGGTTAACTTGAAATTAAATGTTTAAGCCTTCTGCAGAAGCTGTGGAAAATGGGCCTCAATTCTGGGACATTGTGTTCTAGCTGCACATGCTTGATATTTATAAGAACATTTTAGGAAAAAAACAAGACGCTTGTTAAGAAGGGGGGTTGCAAGGACTTATAAAAACAAAGCTTCAATTTCTTGCAAGAGACACAGAGATTGAAGGAAAACTCAAATGGATCTTATCCATTTATTCTGCCTTTGTAAATAGTCATACAGAACAAGTTGGCAGTATAGCCTAAAGGTTAGAGTAATGAGCTTGATACATCCAGCAGACCAGACCTTGGTTTGATTCTCACAACCTCCACTTGCATACTGTGTGACTCTGAGCAAGTCACTTAACCACCCAGTGCTCCCAGGTCGCCCCTGAAAACAGGCACTTGTGCCTAGTGGGCCTTACCCGGTTACTAAAAGACTAAAGTTTATTTTTTTTTATATTATTGCTAGTACAAATAAATACTTTTTGCAAATTCTACAACTGCTCCTGGTTTTCCTATGCTTCCTGACCTGAGCCTCGATGACACACATCCCACCATGCCAATACTTCTTCTCTTGGCCTTTCTTTACCATGGTGACCTAAAATGGTAACAAACAGCAACATTCTCCAAAAGCTGCTCTCAATCACAACTTTCACTGTGATCAAGGCTTTCAAACGGGCACCTCTTCATTCTAATGGTCCCTGGTCGCACCACTGGCTCCTGGTTCATCCTTTGAGCTGGCAAACCCCTCATGTCCATGACACCTACTCCCTCCAGGCACTACTCATCTGCCTCACAGTAATGCGCTCTTGCCAGAGGAGGCGCTCCAGCCATAAACAGGTGGGCAATGTGAATTACAGACTACTGAAAGGCTATCATCTTAGAATCATTCTCATGCTAGTATCAGGCAATGTTCATCCCAATCCTGGTCCAGCAAGAGCTGCTCCCCTCATGGGCCATACAAAGACTGGATCCATCAAAATGGCAGCAGTCAATATCTGCAGCCTATTAAGTAAGCTGGACAGCCTCAAAGTTTAGATCAGCCAGCACAACCCTGATATACTATCAGTGGCAGAGACCTCGCTTCCCAAGATACCAGACATGGCAGTCACTATAACCAGTTACACCATATTCCGCAGGACAGGCAATCTAAACGTGGTGGTGGCTGTGCCATTTTTCTTAAGGAGACATTAAAGGGACATACCTTACCTATGGTTGACCTTGGATCTCCGCATGGCACTCTGCAATTAAAAAGTTCTGCTCAGTGCTCATAATAAAGCGCTTGCAATTTTATCTATGTCTCACTTAAAGAATGCTTAACTAGCTTCCACAGCATCATAGATTACATCTGTAACCTGAAGCTCAACTCTGAAACTGTAGTTTTCGGTGATCTCAATGACAATTGGCTGTCCCCTGATGTTGGACCTTTTAGGACTCTATCTCTGCACTTCACTTCTCTCAACTTGTTCCCTCCCTACCAGGACCAACTACAAAACGGGACAAGTACCTCCTTGACATGATCCTCTCAAACCAACCTAATCGTATTTCCAACGTGATAGTTCACCCAAACTCACTAAGCGATCACTCCCCCATTACTTGCAGCTGGACAAATTGCAAAAGCCTCCCCCTCAAACAACATATAGAAGGGTGCCAAAATGTGGGCACTTTGAGCACCTCAAACAGCACCTGAGTTACCTGGACTGGTAATTTCTTGATTCCACCAATGACATCAACCTAGCCTTAGACCATTTCATTAAGCACTTCAGTGCTGCCTGTGACATACATGCTCCCTACAGAAAGATGAAAGTTTATGGAAGATCAACCCTGAGCTCATCAACAGGATGAAACTCAGGGACCACCTCTGGCACCGAGCAAGAAACACTGGCAGACAAGCAAATATGCAGGAACACAAACATGTCAGGAATGAATGCACAAGGACAATCTGCCTTGAGAAAGCAAAATTCCATCAGGAAGCACTTGCTAATTCCTAGAGAGACAGTAAGAACTTCTGAATTAACATTAAAGAAGTTACCAGCAATGTTTCAAAAACCTTGCCTTCAATGCTAAACGTCTATGGTACCCCTACCCTGGACCCTCTTACCATAGTGAATGTTTTCAACAATGCCTTCACCGATCTGAGCAGTGTCCTCCCCTGGACTTCTTTGATGATACCCCCTACTTCTACATACAGTCCTGCCACCCTTTTACTTTGGGAAGGTCTCAATGTTAACACCAAGAAATACATATGCAAAGTGCTAGGGAAGTCAAGAAGTAATGGAGACTCGCTGGATCTTAAAATCACTGCCCTTGCATTAGATGAACTCCTTGAACCCCTTACTAAGATTCTCAACCTCTCGCTAAATTTGACTCAATTTCCACACATCTGGAAGTCTGCCCTAGTTACCCCCATTTACAAAGTGGGGATCGGGCCTTACATGCCCATATCCATCCTCCCACCTTTATCTAAGGCACTTGAATGTGAATGCATAGAGGCCAACCAATTAATGGATTACCTTGAAAAATACTCTATCTAATGCTTGCAGCAACACTGGTTCAGAAAAGGGCATAGCACCACCACAGCATTATCAGAATCCACTGGCTTCTTCCATCCATCACTTGACAAAGGTAATTTAGTGGGTGCAGCCTTCACTGACCTGACAAAGGCCTTTGATACTGTTCACCACCCTCTATTTCTCCGGCAGCTAACACATTGGTCTGTCCTCCAACACAATACACTGACTCAAGAGTTACTTGACAGTCACTCCCAACGGGAGAAAATTTCAAATGTTACCTCTGACAACAGCCTGCCCACTCTGGAGTGCCACAGAGCTCTATTTTAGGCCTTTACTTTTCAGCATCTTCCTTAACAACCTCCCTCAGGCCTGCCACCAATGGATTCTCCTGTATGGATGATGCCATAATCATAACTAGTAACCAAGATCCACTGCAACTGGAATGTCAACTACAGCATAGTTTTAATGAAGTAGAGGCCTGGTTCAACTCTCACAAATTGATCCTGAACTACAAAAAAACTAAAGTCATGATGTTCAGCAGCACTCACAGTAAACAGAAATCTCAGCCAGCTAATCTCTGATCCCTCTCGTGTTGCCGAAACTCTAAGAACAGGTTACTCACCAGTAACAGTAGTTCTAGGAGTGGTATATGTTGTTCATCCACTCTCTCTGGCATGTCGCTTTCCCGTTTAAATTCACCGGAAAGTCTTCAAGCTGGCTCCTCCCACCCACCCAGGTGATAAATACCTCGGCTCCGCCCCCATGACACCAGATCTTAGCCCACTGGAAGCAAGGTGAGGTGCCTAAAGCCAGGGAGGTCGGGTGGGTGCATGTGGTTGAACAACATATGCCATTCCTAGAAAGTACAGTTACGTAAGAACTTACCGTAACAGTAGATCTTCGAGAGAGGCTCTTGCAGTAGGTAATTACATATAGGACTGACGCTGGCAGGCGGCAGGACCCCACTGAAAAATTTCTAGCTAGCAGTCCCTGGCAAGGGACTGCCCCCACATCAGGTGACCGGCGTCAGGAGACGTCGGTATAAAGGGGCGGTCCCGGACACCCGCCTTCCAGTTCTTTCCCGCCACAGGCCGAAAGAGGCCGGATGAGAGAGGAGCGGATATTTCTCTATATGGAAAAGGAGCTGAAAAAGCCTAGGGGGATGGAGGGCGGGAAGGTATTACCTACTGCAAGAGCCTCTCTCGAAGATCTACTGTTATGGTAAGTTCTTACGTAACTGTACTATCTTACTTCAAGAGGGCTCTTGCAGGTAATATTACATATAGGACTGAATCCCAAGCAGTCTGGAACAAAGAAAAGGCACCGGAGGAGGAAAACTACTCCAAGAAGTAGTTCTAGCGTGCAAGTCTCAAGACAGGAGGCCTTGCAAAACAGCCAGCCCGAGCCTGCTCTCTACAGCGAGAGGCAATATCCAAACTGTAATGTTTCATAAAGGTATGGACAGAAGTCCAGGTGGTGGCAGCGCATATGTCACTGCAGACACATTCTTGAAATAAGCTGCAGTGGCAGCTACTCCTCTAGTGGAGTGGCCTCTGACTTGACCCGGAGGGTCTTGTGGTATTTGTCATAACAGACAGTGATGCAATGAGCCAACCACTTAGACAGGCATTGCTTGAAACTGCATTGCCTTCCTTTGGGAGCAAAAGAGACGAACAACTGATCAGTCTTTCTGAGATCCTTCGTCCTGTTGGTGTAGTATCTCAGAATCCGCTGAACATCCATAGTATGGAGTAAATATTCCCCTTGATTAGAGTACCGCGTAAAAAAGGCAGGTAGCTCTATGGACTGATTTAAGATAGACTCTGCTACTACTTTAGGTAGAAACTTAGGATTTGTGCGAAGAGCAACTCGTTCCTTGTGAAAAATCAAGTAGGGGATTTTACACATCAGGGTCTGGAGCTCGGAGATTCTTCAAGCCGAAGTAATGGCCACCAAGAAGAGCGTCTTCCACAAAAGAAACTTCAAATCTGCAGGTTTGAAGGGAGGAAGGGTAAGTTTCGAGAACAAAATTCAAGTCCCAAGGGGGCAGGAGTACAGATGGGGGGCCTCAGTTGGAGAACCTCACTGAGAAAGGTCTTGAGACCTCCAGTTGAGCAAAGCCTTGTTTGCTAAGGGAACACGATAGTCGAGATGGCTGCCATGTGTACCTTCAAAGAGGAATGGCTGAGACCCAGGTCGAACAGATGATGTAGATACTCCAGCAGAAGCCCCGCTGAACAGCAGAAAGGTTCCACGTTCTTGGAAGCGGCCCGAATAGTGAACCTTTTCCACTTCATGGCATAAGTGGATCTGGTGGAGGGTTTTCTGGCCTCCACTAAAATCTCCGCCACTTTGGGAGACACACCAAAATGGGATTGGGCTAGGTCTGCAGGAGCCATGCATGCAGTTGAAGGGATTTGAGGCCTGGATGGACCAGGGTCCCCTGATCCTGGGTCAGCAAACCTCGAGACAGAGGAAGAGGAAGAGGAGGATCCTCTGAATATTGTTGTAGAAGAGAGAACCAGATTTGCCTGGGCTAGAAAGTAGCGATCAGAATCATTCTCGCTCCTTCTGAAGCTAGTTTCTGCAAGACTCGTGGGATAAGAGGAATTGGGGGAAAGGCATAGACAAATTTGCCCTTCCAGTCTAGAGACAGAGCGTTGCTCCAGAAAGCGCCTCGCTCTGGAACGAGCGAGCAGAAGGTGGGAAGTTTTGCTTGGGGGGATGCGAACAGGTCGACCTGTGGTGTTCCCCAAAGTTGGAAGATATTGTCTAGGACCCCTTGGTCCAGTTCCCACTCGTGAATCAGAGCAGAAGAGCGACTTAGCTCATCTGCCAGGGTGTTGTCGACTCCTGGAACGTGAATCGCCATGAGGTGAAGGTCGTGTTGTGTTGCCCAATCCCAAACCCTCATTGCCTCCCTGCATAGAGGGTAGGACCGAGTTCCTCCCTGCTTGTTGATGTACCACACTATGCACGTTGTCCGTCAGGACGGCAAGGTGGCCGGGAAGGATGTATTGGTGAAGGGCTTGGAGAGTGTACAACACTGCCCGAAGCTCGAGCACACTGATGTGGACAGCTTGTTCTAGCCTGGACCAGGAGCCCTGGGTCCGATGAGGGCCTAGATGGGCTCCCCAACCTTCACCTGAGGCGTCTGTGGTTAGAGTCTGGAAGGGGGGAGGATGAAAGAAAGGAACCCCCCGAAACAGGTTCTCTCAAACCATCCACCATTGTAAGTCACGCATCACTGGCGATGAGATCAGAACTGAGTGATCTAGGTCGTCCACTAGTTGATCCCACTGAGAGCGTAGAGTCCACTGAGAGATCCTCATGTGGAATCGAACGCGAGGGACGGTCAGGATAGCAGCCGCCATGAGCCCGAGAAGGCGAAGGACCAACCTCGCCGACACAATCCTGTGGTCAGATAATAGACTTATCTGGGTCTGAAGGGAAGCCACCCTGTCCGGAGGCAGGAAGGCCTTGCCCATGGTCGTATCGAGGATCGCCCCAATAAACTGTAGTCTCTGGGAAGGGTCCAGATGAGACTTGGAATGGTTGATGGTAATACCCAGGCAAGCAAAAACCTGCTGGGTAAGGAAAGGAATCGCAGGAGTTCCCTCCTGACGAGGCATCAGGAGCCAGTCGTCCAGGTAAGGGAAAACCTGAACTCCCTTGGTACGCAGATGGGCCGCCACCACTGCCAGGCATTTGGTAAATACTCGGGGGGCCAAGGATAGACCAAATGGGAGTGCCTTGAACTGGTAGTGGTCCCCCTGGAACACAAAACGAAGATATTTGCGATGAGATGGGCAAATGGGAATGTGCAGATAAGCATCCTGCATATCCAGGGCACAAAGCCATTGACCCGGCTGGAGGAGGGGCAGAAGGCTCTGCAGAGTGAGCATCCTGAACCTTTTGTACTCTACATAAAGATTCAGGGAACTGAGATCTAAAATCGGTCTGAGATCTCCCGTCTTCTTTGGGACCAGGAAGAAATGGAAATAGTAACCCGTCCCCTGAAGATGAAGTAGGACGGGCTCTATCGCTTGCTTCAGCAGAACAGCCGAGATTTCCTCCTGGACCAAGAGAAGGTGTTCCCGTGAATACGACTACTTCAGAGGGGGTTGGCGGGGTGGTTTCTGAAGAAACTCTATGGAGTGTCCTTCTGCTATGAGCTGGAGCACCCAAGAATCCGTGGTTATCCTCTCCCATCCCGGAAGGTGGAGGGAAAACCTCCCTCCTACCGGGGAGTCCAGAGGCAGTGGGAGAGGAAAGGAGTCCGTGGTGTGGGGCAGCGCTGCAGCTGAAGCACCGCTGCTTTTTGGGCTGGGGCTTAGCAGCAGCGGGGCCCCGACGTTAGAAACATAGAAGTTGACGGCAGATAAGGACCGCAAGGCCCATCCAGGTCTGCCCATTTCTTTTTCTACCTTATAAATGTACCATCGGCCTTTGCTCTGTCAGTGACCTATCTATTCATAGTCATTTGTATTGCTCCCTTATGCCTATCCCATGCCTGTTTGAAGCCCTGCACTGTATTCATAGCCACCACTTTTTGTGGTAAGCCATTCCATGCATCTACCACCCTTTCTGTGAAAAAGAATTTCCTCACATTCCCCCTTAATCGGCCTCCCTCTAATCTCATGCTGTGTCCTCTTGTCCTGCTATTTTTCTTATATTTAAACATGTTAGACTCTTTCACCTTGTTTATGCCCTTAAGGTGTTTAAATGTCTCGATCATATCACCTCTCTCCTCCTTTGCTCAAGGGTATACATATTGAGCTCCGTTAATCTGTCCTTATATGTCTTCTGATGCAGTCCCTGCACCATTTTGGCTGCCCTCTTCTGGACTGCCTCAATTTGGTTAATGTCCTTGTGAAGGTGTGGCCTCCAATACTGCACGCAGTACTCCAGATGGGGCCTAACCAATGTCTTGTACAGAGGGATTATTACCTCCTCTTACGACTTGTGATACCCCTACTAATACACCCTAACACCCCTAGCCTTACCTACTGCTTTAGAGGTCTGCTTGGATGATTTTAGGTCATCAGTGATGATGATGCCCAAGTCTCTTTCTTCCTTTGTGACTGCTAGCAACTCCTCCCAGCCTATAAGTGGCTTCAGGGTTTCTCTTCCCTATGTGCATGATTTTGCACTTCTTTGCATTAAATCCCAGTTGCCACTCTTCTGACCATTCTGCTAGTTTATCCAGATCTCTTCTCATTCTGCCCACCCCATCTGGATCATCTACTCTGTTGCAGATCTTGGTGTCATCTGCAAACAGACAAGCCTTACCCTCTAGTCCATCTGAGGTCACTAATGAAGATGTTGAATAGGACTGGCCCCAGGACTGATCCCTAGGTACCCCACTTGTGACTTGCATCTCTTCTGACTGTATACCATTTACCACCACTCTCTGTTTTCTGCCAGTCAACCAGTTTGCCACCCAGTTGACCAACTCTGACCCACCCCGAGCCTACCTAGCTTATTTATCAATCTTCTATGTGGAACAGTGTCAAAAGCTTTGCTGAAGTCAAGGTAGGCGACATCAACTGCTCCCCTTGGTCCACCACTCTGGTTACCCAGTCAAAGAAATCTATGAGATTAGTTTGACAGGACCTTCCTTTGTAAACCCATGCTGTCTTGGATCCTGTGCCCTATGGATTCAGGTGTTGCACTATCCTTTCCTTAAGGAGTGCCTCCATAATCTTGCCCACTACTGAGGTAAGACTGACCGGTCTGTAGTTCCCGCCTCTCCTGCTACCACTTGTGGAGTGGGATCACATGAGCCTTTCTCCAGTCTTCTGGGACCTCTCCTGTGCTCAGAGACTCACTAAACAATTCTGCTAATGGCTCTGCTAGTTCCTCCTTTAGCTCTTAAGTACCCTGGGATGTATGCCATCAGGTCCCATTGCCTTATCCACCCTGAGCTTAGCAAGCTCTTGTAGGACCCTTTCTTTTGTGAAGGGAGTAGTGCTCACCTCCCTCCCCTGTGTCCATGATGCTGAGCTGTGGGCCCTGCCCTACCTTCTCTTCAGTAAATACTGAGCAAAAGTATCTATTTAGGATAGATGCCTTTACAGGGTCCTCTCCTCACATGCTCCTTTCTCCATTAAGCTTAGCAATACCTCTCTGGACTTTTCTCCTTTCACTAATGTATCTATAGAAAGTCTTGTCACCTTCTTTACTGTTCGTGCTAGTGTTTCCTCAGTTTGGGACTTTGCCTGCCTTACTGCCTTACCTGCTTCCCTTAGGGCAGTTTGGATGCCTCCTATCTTCATCCGCTGTGTTCCCTTATATTTTCTGAAGGCCAGCCTTTGGCTCTGACCTTTTCTGCTACTATATTTGAGAACCAAAGTGGTTTCCTTCTTCTTTGCACTTCCTTTTCTGTCTAACACAATGGGATGTTGCTTCAAGTATTGTATCCTTAATGCTTGCCCACTTTGCCTGTACCTCCTCACCTGTGTTTCTTTTGCCAGGGCTAGCTTAACTCTGTTGGCCATCTTATCAAAGTCAGCTCCTCTGAAGTCCCATATTTTTGCCTTGGAATGGGATGATTTAGATGTAGTAGCCAAATTGAACCATACCATGTGATGGTCACTGGCCCCAGGTGACCTTCTACCTGGAGATCTGTGATCCCTTCTTTGTTAGTCAGTACTAGATCTAGGATAGCCCTGTCTCTTGTGGGTTGCTGTACCAGTTGTTTGAGGCCCCTCCTGCAGGGAATCCACTATGAGTCTAGTTCTGCAGATGTTCCTGCTGGTATTGACCAATCTGTATCTGGCATGTTGAAGTCTCCCATTATCAGAACCTCCCTTTAGCTGTCATGTTTTGTATATCTTCTAACAGTAATGTGTCTATGTCCTCCCTCTGGTCTGGGGGCCTGTAGACAACCCCAGTTCTTATGGCTGTCCCATTACCTGTTTCCAGGGTGACCCACAGTTCTTCTGGCTCCTTATGTGTATTCTGAATTTCTGTAGCTTTGATATTTTCATTAACATACAGGCCACCCCTCCCTTTTTGCACCTCGGTCTCTTCTGAACAATACATATCCAGGTACTGAAGTCTCCCAAGTGTGTTTCTGGTAAACCACGTCTCACTAATTGCTACTATGTCCAGTTTAGCCTCTGACATTATTGCCTGCAGGTCTGGGATCTTATTTCCCAGGCTGTGAGCATTTGTGTACATGATTTTCCATTGGCCAGATTTTGGTGTGTGTTGGTTGTTGGTGAACTTTGGCATTACCCTGTGCATCGTATGGGAGACAAACCTTTTTCTTACCTGGTGATGCAAAAATGAATGGCAAACACGCTGGAATTCTGTTGACCATTCAGCTGAGGGGGAGGTGTTCTTCCCATTCGACGTATGGGGTGCTGCACCCTCTTCCCGTTTTGTGGCCCACCTTCCTGGGGTTTCGCTTTACGATTCTGTTCAAGTAAAGGGATGGTGCTGCTGCTGATGGGGATGGTACATGGAATCAACTGATTTCAGAGCCGTCCTCTCTTGCAAATCGGTAATGATGTCTTTGATCACCCCTCAGCACCGCCCGGAAAGGTGCTTCCTGGATAGCAGATTGCACCTCGACCAGACCTGACACGCTGAGCCAAGCACATGTCAGAGGCCCATGGCAAAAGCTGAGTTCGCCCAGCAGTGTCCACTGCATTGTATGTCGTATGTAGCATGTGGCACTGGCCAAACGAGCAGAGCTGCACGAGATCAGCTAACTCCTGTTTGACTTGGGAGTCAGGCAAGGAGTCCAGCATGGCTTCCACCTGGAGTAAGGGTAGCCTTCTGGTAGTCCCCATGTGGCCAACGAGTTCAGGGCCCTAATCCTCAGTGTGGAGGAAGTGTAAATTTTTCTCCCGTACTGGTCCAGAAGGTGAGATTCCTTGTCAGGAGGTGACAAGCTAAGGTGTTTTGGGTTCGACGACCGGCCGTGGGCGGCGCTAATCATGACCGAGTCAGCATGAGGGTGAGAATCCAGGAAATCAACACTCTCTGGAGACTGATATAGCCTGTTCAACTTCCTAGGAAGTGGGGCTAAGGCAGACGGCTGTTTCCATATCATGGTAACAAGGTCGGCGCGAGTCTCTATCCAGGGTGGCACTAATGTAGGAGCTGTCATGGGCAGATCCAGATGTTCAGTGAGTTGCAGACGCTGAGGATCTGGTTCCAAAGAGCACCACTGATGAACCTCCTGGATTTTTCTAAGCAACTCCATAAAAGAAGGATCCTCCGGAGGAGACTTTGGAGGAGTCCTTGGCCGGGGCTTCGACGGAGAGCGAGGCTTGTCGCGTCTCTCTCATAGAAGCCGTCAGAAGAGTCCAAGGAGTCCGAGAGTGAAGACTAAGATGAAGAAGAGTAAGACTCCCTTTCCTGAGCCGGGGGAGGAACGGGTCCCTTGGGGAGTCCCCGGGGACACGTGTCCTGTCCCTCTCTGGATCCAGATGGAAGAACCCCGGAGTCCGGAGGTGGTGAGGGAGTGTGCCGCCTGGGGCGTACAGGAACCTGGGATGGCACTGTCACCGGAAGGCGGCTCTCTACCACTTTGGTGAGCTGAGCCTTGGCCTCAGCCCACCAGAAGGCCAGAGTCTCCTACAGGTCCGCCGGCGGCCGAGGGCGGTGGGAGATAAGAATATAGGTTACAGCCATACTGAGCATATCCAAAACCCGACTGCGGGTAACCCGGCATCGGGTATTGAGGCATTGAGTACTGCAGCGTCGGGTACTGTGGTGCCAGATACGGCATTCCTGGGTACACCGGCGTCGAATAAGATGGAGGATACCTGGAAGCCGGGGGGGCTGCCAGAGCAGATGGCCTGGCCGGGAACCTCATGGGTGGATCCGTAGCAGAGAGCCCGGAGGGTGGAGGACCCGATGTGAGCAGAAGATCTCCCTGAGTCGGAAAGGCCGACGTCAGCGCCAAAGGCAGAGACCCTGACGCCACAGGTACCGACATCGAGGGCCAGCGTTGGAGCCGGCGTCTGGGGAGCAGTCAGGTCGGGCGCCCAGATGGAGTGAAGGACTGACGGAGGCCAAAAATCTCAGCTTCGCCTTTTGGATGGAGGGAAAAGTTCCAGGGTTCAGGTTGGGGAGACTCTGGCTCCTGAGATGGCAGTGAAGGCTGTGGTGAACTGGGAACAGGACGGATGTTGGAGGGTCCATCATCGGTTCCTCGCCGGCTGGATGTCGGACTGAGCCAACGTAAGGCGGAGGCGAGCCTCGGTGGGCGCCGAAGAGCCGACATCCGACTTACGAGAGCCAGCACCAGAGACAGGTTGAGAGGAGGGCTGGCCTGGTCCGTGGGGAAGAGGCTGCACGTCACCCGAGGGTCGGACGCCTTACAAGCCCTCTCCGGGCGGGGACGCAGAGGAGCCGATGCCCGCTTACTGGAGTCGCCATGATGGTAGCCTGAAGCGCGGCCAAACCAGTGGCGGAGGCCTCACAACTGTCCGGAGGCGCCTGCAAGCGCCCGGAGCGCCGAGCCAGATGGGCGGGCCAACGTCCCCTCAGAAACTTCTGAGGCGGCCGCCAGGAGCGTATCCTCGAGGGAATGTTATTTTGCATGCCCGCGACTTCCGAGGGAGACGCTGTGGAGGAGCCTTTGTCCTGGTGCCTCTCCTTGTCCTTTCTTCTTGATGGCCTTGGGAGAAGTGGACGCCTGCTTCAGTTTTTTTAAGCTCCTTCTCCATAGAAGCCATTTTTCTTTAGGAATATGGGCTTCCAGGGATTGCTGCCGCTTTTTGGCAGCCACGTTAAAGCTGAGGCAATGCTGGCATCTCTCGACCGGATGATCAGGGCCCAGGCAGAACATGCACAGTGAGTGGCCAACCTTGTAGCGGTAGTTGGGTGCCGCATCTAATCGCACTTCATTCTTGTGCTCGAGGTGTAGGGGACAACATACACCCCACATTAGTACTGACTTTAGTCGAAAAATATAAAGTTTTTCGGTAAAAATGATGAAGGAAGGGCTGACAAGCAAACTTTTCCGCAGGCGCTGCATGAGCTAACGTAGCGGAAAGAACTGGAAGGTGGGCTCCTGGGACCGCCCCTTTATACAGACGCCTCCCACACCGTCACCTGGTGTGGGTGGTCCCTCGCCAGGGACTGCTAGCTAGAAATTTTTCCATGGGGTCCTGCCGCCTGCCGGCGTCAGTCCTATATGTAATTACCTACTGCAAGAGCCCTCTCGAAGTAAGATCTACTGCTACAGGTTGAGTAACCTGTTCTTCTAGGAGCGTGGATATGTTGTTCATCCACACTCTCTGGCAGACTCCAAGCAGTTCTCTGGGAGGAGGGAGGCAAGGCGCACACCCCCTATTTAGCAAACAGAGATTGGAGAACTGAGGCCCCAAAACTAGCATCCCGGCGTGACTCAAGGTCGATGTGGTAGTGGGTGATGAAGGTGTTTGCTGACTTCAGGTAGCAGCCAGCAGATTTCCTAAATAAGGATGTCCTTGAAGCCACCAATGCAGCAATATGGCGGATAGAATGAGCTCTTTTCCTCTGTGAGGCTCCTTGTCCACCAAATCATAGCACAGACCTATGCATGATGTAATCCATCTCGCAATGGTCCATTTAGCTACAGGCCTGCCAGAAGTGGCTTCAGCTGAGGTGACAAATAGCTGACTTAACCCTCCCAAATTTCCTCACCGCCTTTCCTTATAATAGGAAAGAGCACGCCTCGGTCCAGAGTATGGAGCCTGTACTCAGCGTCCGAGGTGTAGTTAGGGTTGTATACCAGCAGAGTCAACACCTGGTTAAGATGAAATTCTGACACTACCTTTGAAAGGAATTTCAGGTTGGGGGCGCAGGATAACTTTGTTCCTGTGAAAGACCAGATAAGAGGAGTCCACCGACAGCGCCTGTAGTTTCCCTTCTTTCTGGCTGATGTGATAGCCACCAGGAAGGCCGTCTTCCACAAGTGTGAGAGATCACACTTGTGCATGGGTTCGAATGGCTTGCCCATGAGCTTTGCCAAAACCAGCAACAATCCCATGGAGGTGGAGGTTCATGCACCGAGAGGATATGTGATCCAGACCTTTGAAAAAGTGCTCGACCACTGTCTCCCTGTCAATGTTGGCTGACCGCCCTTGCCCAGTAAGCAGAAATGGCTGCCAGGTGCACCCTAAGGGTCGATGACCGATATCCCCACTTTGGAGGGAGACCAAAGGTAGTCTAAAATGTTAGCCACAGAGCAGGATAAGGGGTCCAGACTCTTACCCTGACACCAAATGGAAAATCTTTTCCACACTTAAAGGCATAACATTACCTGGTCGATTCCTTATGAGATGCCTCCACCACAGTGTAGACATCCTCAGAAAGACCCAGAACCTGGAACTCTAGCCGCCCAGGTACCAGGCTGCGAAGTGCAGGGATTGAAGGTCTAGATGGAATACCTTCTCCTGATTCAATGATATCACGTCTGGGCATGTACAAAGCCCCTTCGGGGCCCTGCAGTGGAAGCTGAGGAGATCTGGATACCAGAACTGGCGAAGCCAGTCTGGGGCTACTAGAATCATCTTCACCTTGTCCCTCCTCACCTTGAGAAGCACCTTGTGGATCAAGGGAAATGGAGGGAATATGTAGAAGAGGCCTGGGGTCTACGGCCTTGAGAAGGCATCCCCCTGCAGCGATCCCTGCTGAGAGGGGTGGGTATGGTACAGTCTCAGCTTGGTGTTCTCCCTGGAGGCAAACAGGTCCACATACGGTTTGCCCCCAGCAGGAGAACAGATTGTAAGCTACCTCTGGATGGAGAGACCACTCGTGGGGTGTCTGGCCTATGTGGGTGACAGCATCCGCCAGTTGGTTCGAGACTCCTGCCACGTGGATGGCAAGGAGATCCGCCTCCAACTGGTTGATGAGGGTCCAGATTCAGAGTGCCTCCTTGCATAGCAGACGGGAGTGCATGCCACCCTGTTTGTTGAAGTAGTACATGGTTGTGGTATTGTCCGTCTGGACTTGAACCACTTGATCCCGGAGCTGAGAGACGAAAGCTGACAGGGCCAGTCTGACTGCTCTGAGCTCCAACAGGTTGATGTGGCATCGGGGCTCCTCCAGGGTCCAGAACCCGTGGGCCCTGTTGTCCCCCATGTGGGCTCCCCAGCCCATGAGAGAGGCATCGGTCATCAGGACGACCGTCGGCTCAGGGCGGACAAACTGGATCCCTTCCTGCAATTGGTCTGGGATGGTCCACCATTGAAGAGCGTCCCACATCTTCTGGGTTACAATGATGAGCTGGTCGGTGACCATATCGCTGAGTCCACTAGGTGGCCAGCTCCCACTGAAGGGGTGCATGTGCCACCTGGCCCAACGGACCACCGAGGTGTACGCCACCATGTAGCCCAGAAGGCGAGAAAGTCCCAGACAGGGCGCAAGTGCCCAACCAGAAATGATAGGGCAAGGAGGAGAGAACCTCTGCCCTGTCCGCCAGAAGCAGAGCTCTGGCTTGGCGAGAGTCGAGCTCTGCCCCGATAAAGCCCATCACCTGAGGGGGCACGAGTTACTTACTTGGCCTCGCTGGATCAGGTGGCCTAGCTGGGAGCAGGTTCAGAGGGCCAGATCCTTGGACCTCTCCACCTCCTGAAGGAGGAACGCACCAGGAGCCAGTTGTCAAGATAGGGTATATCCGAACCCCTCAACGCCGAAGATGGGCTGTCACCACTGCAATGCACTTGGTGAAGACCCGGGGCCAATGACAGGCCAACGGCATGGCTTGGAACTCGTGCAGAGTCCTTCAACCCGAAGTGGAGGAATCGCTGGGACAGATGGATTGTGACGTGAAAAGAAAGCGTCCTGTAGATCCAGTGAACAGAACCCATGTTTCACTCCAGAGATGGTATGATCTGGTTCAGAGTTACCATCTGGAAGGTGCAGACCTGAGATATTGATTCAGGTCATGGAGATCTAGGATGGGGTGCCAAACCCCTGTTTGCTTGGGTACCAGGAAATACCTGGACATGAAGCCTGGGTCTGTAGGAGGATCTGGCACTGGAGCTATCGCCTCCTTGTGGAGGAGCTGAGCAATGTCCTGAAGGGAGGACTGAGTGAGAGCTGAGATCCTTTCCTCCCGAGGGGCACAGACTCGGTTGGGAGGGTACTGCTCGAATTCTAGAGGCAGTCCCTGGCTGACTACTTCCAGAACCCACCTGTCCAAAGTGATACTGGACCAGGCGGAAAGAAAGAAAAAATTACTCACCTTAGTAATTGCTTTTCTTCTCATGGAGTCTTGCTATATTATGACTATATGCAGTCAGCCACTGCAGCTGAACTGCCCGGAGGGAAAGAGTTAACTCCAGAGAGTCTGAGTTCCACAGCGAGGGCTTATACCAAAGTTTATCTGGCCAGTTTCAAATGAAACTGTCAGATCTTTTAATAAGCTAACACTAGCAACAAGTCTGTGTGGAAAGCTCTACACTAGCCAAGTGGCATACCTACTAGTAGGAATAACAACAATATAAACAACAATATAAACAGCAATAATAATAATAAATGAATAATAGTATTATTAGTTTCTCCCTAACAAGCACTATTAGACCCCTTCCCCAAGACTCAAGTCCAGGAAGGGGCCAACATATTACTTAAAACAGAAATATCTAATTCCCCAACCCTAAATAAAGGGGTGAAGGGAAGAACTAAATGGCATGACACAGTGCTTGCACTAATTTGCCACCCCTACCCAAGTAGAAGTTCTGAGAGGGGCAGGGAGGGAGGGTGGTCGCATTATAGCAAGACTCCATGAGAAGAAAAGCAATTACTAAGGTGAGTCATTTTTTCTTCAAACACCATGAAGTCTTGCTATATTATGACTATATGCAGATTACACAGCAGTACTCCATGGAGGAGGGTCAGAACTTACTTAAGAAATAGGCTACAGCACAGCTGTGCCAAAACGAGCATCTCTCCTGGACTGAATATCCAGGGAATAATGCTTGGTAAAAGTGTGAACTGTTTTCAAGTAGCAGCTTGACAGATTTCCAGAATGGGAATATCTCTAGCAGCCGCTAGAGATGCAGCTGTACCCCTGGTGGAGTGAGCCCTCAGTCCTGAGGGGGGTTCTCTACCTAGTTTTTGATAAAATTGGATACAAGAGACAATCCACCTTGCAATTGTCCTCTTAGTGGCAGGTTTCCCTTTGCCAACCTCGCCATAGGTAAGGAAGAGCTGGAGGGATTCGAACCTGTGACCCTTGGTGCGTTCCAAATAGTAGCTTAAGGCTCTTTTGATGTCCAAGCTGTGCAGACTCTCTCACCTGAGGAAGAATGCTCAGTGAAAATACTGAAGAGAGATGGATTGGTTCAGGTGGAATCTGAAACCACTTTAGGCAAAACTTTCTGTTAGTCCTGAGGACTCATTCTTATCTCTGTGGAAAGAGATAAAATCTTCTTCCACTGACAGGGCCTGTAGTTCACTTATGCATCTGGCAGAAGTGATAGCCACTAGGAAAACAGTTTTCCAAGTCAGAAACTTGAGCTCTGCTGAGGACAGAGGTCAAGGGGGTTGCATTAACTGAGCAATGCAAACATTCAGGTCCCAAGCGGGAGCTGGTTCTAAAAGGAGGGTTGTGTGAAGTAACCCTTTAAAAAACTTGGAAAGCACAGGGTGAGAAGAAAAGGAAGCAGGCTTCCTGCTGACAGAAAAGCAGAGACAGCTGCCAGATGAACCTTTAGGTAGCTGGCCTAAGGCCTAGGGAATTTAAATGGACCAAATAGTCCAGTAAAATGGGCAGATCAGCAGATTCTGGGATAATCTGCTTCTCAGAGCACCAGATGGAAAACCTTTTCCATTTAGAATTGTAAGTGGCTCTAGTGGAAGGCTTCCTTGAAGCCTTTTAAATATCCAAACACCTTGAGAAAGGTGTAAGTCAGCAAATTCTAACTCCTCAAGAGCCATGCCTTGAGATGGAGGGATTTGAGGTCCGGATACCACACTCTCCCCTGTGCACAGGCCAGTAAGTCGTGGACTCTGTGGCAAGCTCAGGGCAGGGTGGACTGTCAGGACAGAAGCAGTGGGTACCAGGGCTGTCTGGCCAATCTGGAGCAATCAGAATCACCTTGCAGGGCTGAGATCTGATTTTTACTAGTACCCTGGAAAGAAGGGAAAGTGGGGAAGGCATACAGAACTTCCTTTCCAATCCAACTGAAAGGCGCCCAGGGGACTGATCCCAGCACTGGAGGCCTGCAACAAAACAGAGGAAGTTGGTGGTTGTCTGGGGCTGCGAAAAGATTCATCTGAGGGGTGCCCCATCTGGCAAAGACTGACCCAGCACCTGAGGATTCAGAGCCCATTCGTGGTGGCCCTGAGAAATCCTGCTGAGGGCATCCGCCAGGACATTGTCCTTCCCTGGAAGGTGAACTGCTATCAGGAGGTGTTCAGGAGTAAGCCAGAGACCACAACTTCATTGCTCTGCACAAGGCTGAT
This sequence comes from Neoceratodus forsteri, assembly GCA_016271365.2. Classification (NCBI taxonomy): domain Eukaryota; kingdom Metazoa; phylum Chordata; order Ceratodontiformes; family Ceratodontidae; genus Neoceratodus; species Neoceratodus forsteri. The sequence goes on from CM057452.1 coordinate 126,139,207, forward strand.
GACCGAGTGCCCCTTGCTGTGATGTACCACATTGTTGTGGTGTTGTCTGTCCTGACTTGAACTACTTTGTTCTGGACAGAAGCTGAAAACGCCTGAAGAGCTAAAAAGACAGCTCTGAGTTCCAAAGATTGATGTGGAGCAGAGATTCCTGGGAGACCACACTCCTGAGTGGACAGGTCGCTAGTGAGCTCCCCACCCACAGGGAAGCATCCGTGGTGAGGGTGAGGGAGTGGGAAACGGGAATGAAAGGAACCCCTTGTTTTAGATTGCTTTGATCCTGCCACCAGTGTAAGGCCAGGATCAGAGTTTGGGTCACTGAACCAATTTGGAAAGGGGGTCCTCCTTGAGACCAATAGGCCCTCAAATGGAACTGAATGTCCCTCATCTGAATCTTGCTCCTTGCACCACAGCTGTGGAAGCAGCCATGTGCCCTAGGAGTTGCAGAAAATGCCTTGCTGGTCGAGAGACCCGCGGGTAAAGGAGGATGCCAGGGCAATGAGTCTGTCTACCCTTTCCGAGGGAGAAATGCCCTGGCTAACTCTGTGTTCAATTCTGCACCTATGAAAGTTAGTACCTGAACTGGTTCGAGAACTGACTTTGGTAAATTCAGCAGGAATCCCAGGAAGTGAGAAGCTGGGTGACTTGCAAGTGGGATTTTACCTGATCTGGGGACTGACCCACTATGAGCCAGTCGTCCAGGTAGGGAAACACAGCAACTCCTTTGCCTTCTTAAATGAGCCACTACCACAGCTAGACATTTCGTGAATACCCTTTGGCGCAGGAGGTAAGGCCGAAGGGCACTGCCCTGAACTGATAGTGGCCTGAGGGTAGTTCGAACCTGAGGTACTTTCGGTGAGAAGGCCTGATCAGAACATGAAAATAGGCATCCTTGAGGTCCAGGGAAGCTAACCAGTCCCTGGCCTCAGGGAGGGCAAAATCATTGTCAGAGTTAACATTTTGAACTTTGGTTTCAAAAGATGCTTGTTCAGGTACCTTAAATCTAAAATGGGCCATTCTCCTGTCTTTTTGGGTAAGAAAGTATCTTGAGTACAGCCCCTTGCCCTGATGGCAAGGAGGGACCCTTTCTACTGCTTTGCAGTCCAAAAGAGAAGAAACCTCTGCTTCCAAAGCAAGGGCTTCTGAAGGATTTGCAGGTGGAAAATGTCTGGCTCTCATCTTCGGAAACTGTTTGAAGCTGAGAACAAGACCCTGGCCTATTACCTCCAGAACCCACCTGTCCGAAGTTAGGGACACCCAGTTCTGGCTGAAATAAACCAACCTGCCCCCCACTGGTACAGGAGAATCGGCCCTGGGCACCCCATCAGAGTGCCTGCTTGGCAGTAGCCTTAGGCTGAGGGGAAGGGGATGGTTTACTTGTGCCCTGTCTACCTCTGCCTCTAAAGAAACCCCTCTGTGCAAATGCAGAGGAGGCCTGAAATTGGTAAAAAGGCCTGTGGAAAGGCCTGCCCTCACTCTCTGGGAGCGTGCTCTGTGGAGTGACATGCCTCTCTTAGCCTGGCACTTTTAGGTAGTTCTGTATTCATCCATCTTTTTCATATAGTTTTCTGTTTGTTCCCAAACAGAGAATTACCCACAACAGGAAAATCCATAGCCTTTGACTGAGTATCTTGGGACAGATTAGTGCATCTGAGCCATGCCAACCTAATGAAAGCTACAGAAGTGGCCATGACCCTAGAGGAAACATCATTAACATCAACAGCAGTATGAAATTGAACTTTAGAGGCTTCAATGCCATCAGCAGCCACCTGTTCCAATCTCACTAGCCAGCTGGCCATGGGCCTGCTTATTAACTGCAATACTGTGTCCCACCTAGATTTCTGATATCTAGCCACATAAGCATATAATTTGCCTGCCTGAGTCCCAAAAGAAGCTGCCATATACTGTTTTTTCGCATGGCATCAATCTTCCTGGAACTTTATCAGGAAGATGTGAGGCCAGAGGAATATTAGCCTTGTCACAGGCTGCAGCTTGTACCACACCCACATGACTACACTGCTCAGTGAGGAAGTCTGTATCAGAGCCTGACAAGGTATATCTTCTGTCCATTTTTATCTACAGGAGGGACAGAATGAGGATTTTTAAAATCTTTGTTGTTTGCTTCCTAAATGACTTATGCAAAGGGATAGACAACCTCCTAGACTCTGGTATATCCATCATTTCTACATAATCAGGCTCCTCTTGCTATCCACAGCTTCCTCTAAAGGAAGCTGGAGGGTTTCTGCAACCTTTTGTAAAACATAAAATGAGAAGGGGACTCAGACAGAATAGGAGGAGATTCTAAAGGTCTGTCTGGAGAAATGTCCGGTTCAATGGGCACGTCCAGACCCTCCAAGCCACACATGTAATGATCAAATCTGTCCTCCCTCTCCTGTGGTTCATAAAATTCCTCAACATCATACTCCTGAACCACTGGCACTGAACGAACCAGCCTTTTACCAACTGTAGGTGGTTCGGCAGACCCTGAGACAGTGACTGGACAATCTGTATGGCTTTAGCTATTTCTGCAGCAGTTGGAGAGACAATTTTGGACTCCAAACCTACTGATTTCTTTTGTCTTTTCACTGAGACTGGTTCTCCTGAACCAGCCTTCCTTTTGCCCGAGGAAGTCTCGCCCTGGTCAGAGGGCACTCCCTCTGGTCCAGTGGGTACTGGACCAGGCTGGCCATCTGGGTCAGCGGACTTCTTGGCCTCTCGTTCCCTGAGCCGGCCCAATCTCTTTTCCAGGGTGACTGCAGGAAATTTTTTACACACCTGGCAGTCTGACAGGAGGTGGTCAGCCCCCAGACAATAAACACAAGTGGTGTGTGGGTCAGCCTTGGCAAAGGCTTCCCCACAGACATCACAGTGTTGAAACCCAGTGGGCCCGGTTTTTCTTTTGGGTTTCTCAGACATAATGCCAGCCCTAACCAAAACTTGCCCTTTTGATGGCAGTGCCAGGCAAGACACCTTATCGGTTCCTAACCGTGATACGGTATTTGAAAACCTATTTTAAAAGCAAGTTTTTTAGAACCGATAAGAACCGGAACCGCACTCTAAAAGCCCAACACTTTAAAACGTTAATTTAAGCAAACCGATCGGTTCAAAACCGAACCGATAATTGAATTTCCACACAGACTTTAAATTTTCTACTTACGGTTTACCAGATAGAGCTTTTAACCGAAATGCGGTAAAATCAATACTTTTTGCCGGTTCAAATGAACTGAAAATACTCGCTTGAACTGAGAAATGAACCGATGTGAAGGAGCTGATCTCCGGAGCGACTGTTCAGTGAAGCGGAGTAAAGAATCTGACAGTTTCATTTGAAACTGGCCAGATAGAGCTTTGGTATAGCGCCCTCGCGCTGTGGAACTCCAGACTCTCTGGAGTTAACTCTTTCCTCTCCGGGGCAGTTCAGCTGCAGTGGCTGACTGCATATAGTCATAATATAGCAAGACTTCATGGTGTTTGAAGTGACGGAGCTGGCCCCCCACGGGAGGACCCAGAGCTGGCGTGATGGGTGTAGGGGTGGCAATCCCTGACCCGTCAATGAGCAGGCTTAGAGGAGGAAGAGGCTCCTGGACCGGCACCTCTGCCTCCTTTACGGGGCTGCTGAGGATCCTGCTTGGGCCTGGGGCGTCAAGCTTGAGCCTGCTGCTGACCTCCTTGATAGGAGGGCTGTCTAACTGCAGGGGAAGAGTGCCAAAAGGGCTTCTTCTTGTGCTTCTGCTGGTTCTTGCCCGAAGAACCTTTTTCCAGAGGTAGCATCCAAGGTGGCACTGGACTGCTCCATACGCTGGAGGTGGCCAGCTTCTCCCAGACCGAAGAGATCGGTGCCAAGGAAGGGCACGTCAGCTAACTTGTGCTGAGTATCCGCCGGGAAGGAGGATAACCTTGGCCAGGCCCTGTGGCGAGTGGCAACCGTGGCTGCTAAGGAGCGGGCACAGGAATCTCCAATATCCAGGGCCATCTGGAGTTGCTGTTTGGCAACCGCACGGCCCTGGTAACGGACCTGCTTAACCGTGGTTTGCATGTCTGCTGGGATATGAAGGAGGACTTCATCTAGTGACCCCAGAAGGGCATGAGAGATGTGTGCCATGATCACAGCCGAGCTGGCCTGATAAAGGCCCAAGGATGAGGCTGCATAAACCTTCCGGGCAGAATGGTCCATATACTTGGACTCCTTGTCCAGAGGGCGGTCAGTGTCAGCTGAGCTACCCGTGCATCTAAACACAGAAGCAGCCACAAGGCACTCGGCCGAGGGATGCTCTGTGAAACCCACTAGGGACCCCATGGGTACCGTATACTTGTGGGCCATGCGGGCAGATGGAGCTAGGCAAGAGGCAGGGCGCTGCCATAGCTCAAGGGGCCAGACAAAAGGTGCAAGAAGTGGTGTCATGCATGACACCCAAGCAATAGACACACGAGAGGTGGGGATCGGTGAGCAACATTTTCTGTCTGCAGGGACACCGGCGAAACCTGGGGGACGACTTGTCCTCCATGTCTGATGCGCTTGGAACGGAATAGTAAACTCTGATGAGTTTTAAAGAAAGCGATTGTGGTGAAAATTGTCATTGAGAATCCAGGGCCTACGAACTGCAGAAGTAGCATGAGAGAACCTGAATCTTCCAGTGGAAAGGAAGATCTGGCATCATGGGACGGAACCGAGGTATTTATCACCCAGGTGGGTGGGAGGAGCCAGCTTGAAGACTTTCCAGTGAATTTAAAGGGAAAGGGACATGCCAGAGATGTGGATGAACAACTCATCTACGCTCCTAGAAATAAGTATTTCACATCCTGTGCCGCTCCACCAGGGCCCCTACCCTTGCACCCCCATCACAGTTTTAGGTTTTCAACTACCTGTACCACCAATTTTACCATCAGAAGTCCCAAAGAGATCTTACTTCACTTCACCTTGCTAAGTCAAGCCCTGATGGTCTGCACCCTATGCTCCTTAAAATCTTTGCCCTTCAGTTGTTACCCTTTAACCTTCATCCTAAATCTTTCACTCTCCTCAGCCACTGTTCCTATAGCCTGGAAGTCTGCCACAGTCCTCCCTCTCTTCAAAGGTGGCAATCCCAGTATCCCTGGAAATTACCACCCCATCTCCCTTTTCCCTGCCCCTGCCAAAGTCCAAGAATCCCTAATCTTCTCTAGGTTCAAAAAATTATTACTCACTTATACTCTCTCCCTGTTCCAATCTGGTGTCAGGACATCCCTTTCAACCACCTCCTCCCTCCTTCACTTTACTGATGCCACTCACTCTGCCATGGATCTTGGCCAGATTACCTCAGCTATTTTCATCGACCTAGTGAAGGTCTCTGACTCTGTTTCCCACCCTCTTCTACTTTATAAACTAATCTCTGTTGGCCTGTCCCCTGCTTCAGTGTCCTGGTTCAGCTCCTAATTGGCATTTCCCAGTTTCAATCAACAACATCCTATCCTCCTCCCTCCCCATCCTCGCTGGTGTGCCCCATTTTCCCCTCTTTATTAATGATCTCCCCTCAGTATGCTCCCATGCCAATATTCACCTGTACGCAAATAACACCGTCCTTTTCCTGTCAGACCCATCCACCCAAGCTGTCCAATCCCCCTTCAAAATGATCTCACAGTGGTCACAGCTTGGTTTGTCGCCAACTGCCTAACACTGAGTACTAAAAAAACTGTTGCCATGACCTTTGGCTTTAAACAAAAACTCGCCAAGCTTCCCACCCTACCAGTCTTCTCCTCTGCAGCTAACAGTCCACTTGACAATGCCCTCACATACAAGTAACCAGGTGTCTGGCTCAATCCCTCCCTTGATTTCTCCTCCCACTTTAGTGCACTCTAATCTTGGGTTACTCCTATTGTGTCAAGGCTAGTCTCTCCACGCACTGTGTGGCGCAATCTCATTGTTAAATGGATTCTCCCAGTCTTTGACTACGCATAGTTTTCAGTGCTGCCCCAGCCATCACCCTTGCCAAACTTGTTCTGTTTCACACCCTTTGTAGGTTCGCCTCCAACTCCCCCTCAACTTACCACTGTGACTTTTACTCTTCTCTTTTCCTCCAGCCCCTCACACAGAGGTACTCCTCTCACTGCTCTACTTTCATTGCTAAATACTGATTTGGGTCTCTCCCGTCCTACTTTGCCTCACTCCTTACCTCTGCTATGCCCTCACCCTACAACTCGCGGTCAAACTGTGCCCACACTTTCCCCCTTCCACGTGTCCACACCGCTATGAGTAAACTCTCCTCCTCCTACAGATTTCCCTCCCTCTAGAACAGCCTTCCCTCCCAATTGCATCTGTCTCCTTCCTTCCCTGCTCTTAAGCGCCTACTCTGGCCAACCCTTATTACTTCCTGCATCTGTTCTTCCCGATCTCGTTAAATTCACGTTTGTTCTAATTGCATCTCACTGTGTGTGTGTGTGTGTATATATATATATATATATATATATATATATGTTTTATATTTACAGTTGATTCCTATTATAAACAGCAATTTGTGACGTATATTTTTCTGTATGTCTCTACTGTAAATAGCAATTGTTAGATATATTTCAATTCCAATTTACATAGCGGGTACCTATTGTGCTCCGGGCACCACCACACCTGCAATACTGGATCACCTGGGCACACTAAACTCCCTGGCAGCTGGAGGTGAGCTCCACATATTTGGGAATTTTTACCTGAACTGGCTTGCTGGGGTTCATTCCAACCTTTGGGATAAGGTGACAGCTCTAAACCTAACTCAACTAATCTCTGAGCCCACTCGATTAAACCACAAAACACAGAATCACTCTCCTAGATTAGTCCCTCACCTCACACCTCCATAGGATCCTAGCCTCAGGCCTCATTCCAGATGCCCTTAGTGACCACCATGGAATCTACTCGCACGCAAAATCTTCAGACCAAAGCTCCCTCCCAGAATCATTATGACCAGATCCTTCAAATCTCTGGATCTCCCATTACTAAATGATTTGGGCAACTCTGACTGGTCGCATATTAGTCAATCCACCTCTACAGATGAGGCCCTGTTGTTCTTTAAATCAAAGTTCACTGCTATCTGAGACCATTACGCCCTCAGAAGAACCAGGGTTAGAGGTACTCACCTCCCATGGATCTCCTGAAATCCTAGCCCTCCTTAGAATCAGAGACAAGACTTGGAAAATTTTCAAGACTTCCAGTTATCCAGCTGACCTCCAGCATTACCGTGAGCTTCTCAATGCTAGTATTAGGAAAATCAACCACGCAAAAGCTATTTCAAAGGCGCGTTTAACTCCACCTCCCATCTCCAGACCAAATTTTGGAAAGTAGTCAAGTCACTTCTCAGCCCCCCACTCCTTCCCTGTAGGTAGGTGGACTCACCATCACCAACCCCCCAGCAGTGGCCTCACTGTTTAACTCTCACTTCACAAACAGCCATGCTGCTCCCCTGTTCACACCTCTCCCTGCTCAGTACCCTGTCACCACCCCTCCAGATCACCCTTTCTCCTTCCTGCAGGTAACCCCAGACGAGGTATATAATGCTCTGGTTGCCCTTAATTCGTAAGGGCAAATGTCCCACCAGGTTGGACTCCAAATGTTCCACCTATCGCCGCCATAGCCAAACCCCTGGCCTCCTTTTAACCTTTCTCCCGTGCTGAAGTCCCTCTGAATGGAAACATGCCATCGTATTCCCGCTCCCAAGGGTGGTGATGCCTCAAACCCAAACAACTACCGTCCCATCTCCCTCCTACCAATCCTGGTAAAACTACAGGAGCGCTTGTACTTCCCGCCTATCTCTTTCTCTGATCCTCCTTTTCTCTCCTACTAGTCCAGCTTTAGGAAATCCCACTCCACCACTATCTCCTTCTCAGGCTTACCGACTCCATCCTCACTGGGATGGATGCTGGCCACATCACAGCTGCCATCTTCATCGATCTGGCCAAGGCATTTGACACAGTCTCTCCCACTTACTCCTGGCCAAACTCGCCAACGCCGGTCTATCCAGTTGGGCCACATCTTGGTTCCACTCGTACCTTGCTGGTAGGTCCCAATCCGTCCGTATCAGTTCTTCCACCTTGGCACCTCTCCCAGTCACCGCAGGGGTACCGCAAGGTTCTGTCCTAGGCCCTCTCCTGTTCTCGATCTTTCTGAATGACCTGCCCTCTGCCTGCCCACACACCTCAATCCACATTATGCGGATGGCACTGTGTTGTATACATCCGGCCCTGCAACCTCAGAGGTCACAACCAGACTGCAGGAGGACTTTATCATGGTCCAGCAATGGCTTTGTTCAAATCACCTCCTCCTCAATGCCAAGAAAATGGTCTCTCTAACCTTTGGCACTAGGCAGAGACTTTCTAGGCTTCCCTCTCCAATCACATTCCACACTCTGGAAGGGACACCCCTGGAGGCCTGTAACTCCTTCAGATACCTCGGAGTCTGGCTTGACCAGCACCTCAACTTTTCCGCACACAATAACTCCATACTCAAGAAGCTGCACCCCAGGCTTGGTGCACTTTACCTGAATCGTGACTGCATCCCTGTACCTGCCCAGAGGGCCATGTGCAGAAAATTATCCTCCCTGTCTTCCACTACGGGGACATACAGTGCCAGCCTTAAGTCCACCTTAGCCAGACTGGACCCTCTTTTGCATTCTTTCTGTCGCTTTGTCCTGAACTGTCCTTACTCTACACACCACTGTGCCCTTTACCAATCTATGGACCTCCCCTCTCTAGATAATCGTAGACAGTCCCACTGCACCAAAATACCAGCCAAGTTTTGGTCCCAGCAACTCCCCTCCTACCTCACCGTTGCCATAGCCAACCCCTGCACCCTAGCATACTCTCTCAGAAACTTAGACTCTTGGTCTCTAGCTTTCCCACATAGGTCCAATACTGCTGATCAGGCAGCATTCAGTTACCGCATACCAACGCTGTAGAACTCCCTCCCAGCAAACATTCGTCACTTCTCCTCCCCAGCACCTTAACTCCTTGCTCCAAGCTCATTTCACCCCTACCTGCACATGTGCCTAGACAGTTTCTCAGCGCACCATGTTAAATGACTGTGTTGTCAACACTTAGTACTGCATTTAAGCTGTGCCTGTAACTACTATTCTCTCGCTTCACTTTGTCTTTACCAAGACCAATTGCTAGAGTTCATCACTATATAAATACTTGGATCATGCTGTCAAAACCGTTGTCTATACTACTGTTTTCCTGACCCACTATGCCTAGTTACCAGAACCAAATGTTAGTGAATCCCCACTATGTATTTCACTTGTATTGTGCTGTCTTCAACTGTTGTCTATGTTCCCCCTTCCCCAGGACGCATCTGGAATCGAGCATTAGCCTGCTCAGTATGCCTTCCTGGTTAAACACTTAAATAAATACTTTTCCACATTCTGTATGCCTCTGTTGTATTGCTTTGTACCCCCTTCCCCAGGTTGCATCTGGAAACGAGCTTCAGCTCATAGTGCCTTTCCCATTTATCACCTTTTATATACATAAATAAAAAAAGTATAGAAACTTCAGCTGGTGGTACCTAGTCTAGTCTATGGCTGTTGACTTGAAATTCAGTGTAGTATGCATACTTCCGAGCAGAGCCTGAAAGGAGAGATCCTACTGAGGTAAGGTGACAGGAATCAGTCCCAGGTAATCTGGACCACAGTATGAGCCATCATGCCACTATCGGAGATGACAAGGGTAGGATATGACTGCCTTCTATTCACTGCACACCACAACGGTAGTAAAGAGGCGGGTTCAAAGGGGCAACAGTGTAGGCTGTAGCCTTGGCAACACCAATGACACCAATCCTGGACCCTGGTGAGGCCTCGGGAATGGCATGGTGGGCGGCTCCAGTAACAGCCCTGGGACTGGCCATGAAGAGAACGATCCAGGCATTGAAGACCCATGCAGTACCATCAGCAGCGGCACTGAGGTCGACCCTGCTGGACACAACACTGCCAATGATTTCGATGACCCAGCCGACCTGGAAGGAGCCGGTGGTGGCACTGTGGCTACCCCCATTCCCAGAAGGGTCAGAGGCGACACCACAGGTGGGGGTTGGTGTTGGCATCACCAATAGCAGCCCCAGTTCAGAGGCTGGAGTCTGAGCCAGCCACGGGCCTATGTCAAGCAGCACCAAAGACACTGCCTTCGTAGCTGGCCCCCAAAAGATCAGGAGATAGCACTAACAATGGCGCTGCTTCACTTATAAGCTACGCCCACCACACTTATAAGAGCTGCCCAAAGAGTAAACTGCCCAATGTCCCCTCTGGTGGATGAACAGAGGCTCTGGGAAGGAGACCATGACACTGTAGGCCCAGGTGTCCCTGGTGTCATCGATGATGTTGGTGTATCTAGATCAACAGAAATTGAGTGTCTCAGAGCAGAATGACCACAGGATGATCGCCACTGCTGCTGTTTTTTCCCCTTATGCTTTCTGTGGGAAGCGGTTGAGGCAGAATGGTGCAAAGATCCTGATGCAGTGTGTGTGTGGGATTTGACCATTTCTTTTTGTGTTGGACTGCCGCTGAAAAACTGCCTGTTGCCACAGCAGCCACCCAGAGAGAGGTGGTGGCCAGACACAGCCTTGTTGGGGGGAGTAACTTGCTTTTTCAGACTCCATACCTTCTTCCATGGTCATTGCTAGCATGAGGTAGGGCCAAGAGAAAACTCTAGCACTTATGTGATTAACTAAACTGATCAAAAATAAACTCAAATGTATTTTAAATTAAAACCGAAGAAATGGAAATTTTATACTTACTGTAATTGTTGATCTTCTCGGACAGTCTCCATCACTCATTCACACTAGTGGGGATAGCGCCGAAGGCGCTAGGACCAAGCGGGAGCCAAAATTTTTCAGAAGGGTCGGTGCCGAGACAGGACGACGCATGCAGCACAGCACCGCAAGACTAGCTCGCAGCTGTGTAGGCTATCTCGGCGTCGACCCTCCAACCACTTCAGTACATTTTCGACCAAGGAGGTGCAGTGTAACTAATGAAAATAACTTATCCTGACTTTCTGGGCCTGAGAGGGCCTAGATGGCCCTTGCAAGAAGGGTCAAAGAATAATGTCTTCACAGCCTGAACCATAGGACCATGAAGACCAGGAAAGAAAATGAGCGAACCCAGGGGATGGTGGGTGGGCGTGTGAATGAGTGATGGAGACTGTCCAAGAAGATCAACAATTACGGTAAGTATGTAATTTCCATATCTTCCTGGACTAAGTCTCCATCACTCATTCACACTAGTGGGAGAGTACCGAGCTAAAACCAACAACCCTGGAGTAGGGGGTAGGAGATAGGGTTCACTCGGAAACAGAGCCAAGGACTGTCCTGCTAATAAAAACAGCTGTCTTGGAAAGAGCATCTAGAACATAGTGCTTACAAGGTATGCGCTTGAGTTGTAACTCACCACTTTGCAGACGACTGCAATGGACACAAAATTAAATTCTGCCAGGAAGCCACAACCATTCTAGGAGAGCGTAGAACCCGCCTCACAATTTGGTCTAGGACAAAATTGTTAATAGTGTCAAAGACATGTACTAATCTAATGTAAAAGACCTTAGGAACTGAAAGAGCTGGAGGTAAAGTCTACTGGTTCAGGGTAGACCGAAAAGCTAGTTGAACCCCCCACTACTAAGTATGGCTGACCTGTGAACAACAGGTCCAGGAGCACTTGAACCCCTTACTTGGTGAGCAAAGAAGGTCCAGGTGGGGTTAGCCCATCAAGGAGAATGGTTTTCACTTAGTCACTGAAACCTTCCAATGGAAGGCCAAAGAACGACTTAGAAGCCTCCTGTGGTGGTCTAGTAGAACCAGATCCTACCCGCTTCATATTCCAAAAAGGAATCGTCCTGCCCCTGTGAGCCTACAGCTGTAGTAGCAGTCTCTGAACTCATGGAAGAGAGGGAAAGTGTACAGGAGGGCGGTCCACTGCGGAAAAGATTCTGACAGAAAAAAACAGGGGCTGGATTTCTAAGGCAAATAGAGGCAGATGTGCGTTGAGGAGGGATGCAGCAGGACCAAGTTAGGGCTAACCCTAATAGCTACAGAAGTGACTCAATGCGGTGAGGCACCACTCACTCCGGCCTTCCTGAAGGGAGTAGGAAAGGACTCTAGTTTGCTTGCTGATGAAAAACAAACATCACAGTTTTGTCATGCACTCGGAGAGGATAACTTCATGAGCGACTGGCACAGAACCAGTACGCAGGAACCGAAGGTGTGAATATTGAGAAGCTATAGTCAGAAAAAAATACCTACTTGACCTACGGTCAAGAAAGGAGCATGTTGTCTGTTGAGTTGAAGCAAGCAAGGAAGTAGGAAAGTACAGTTACGTAAGAATTTACCATAACAGTAGATCTTCGAGAGAGGCTCTTGCAGTAGGTAATTACATATAGGACTGATGCCGCTGGCCTCAGGACCCAACGGAAAAATTTCTAGCTAGCAGTCTCTGGAGGGGGACCACCCCCACATCAGGTGACCGATGTCATGCGGTGTCAGTATAAAGGGGCGGTCCCCCACGCCTGCTTCCAGTTCTTTCCCGCCAAAGGCCAAAAGGTGAGACGAGAGAGAAGCGGATATTTCCCTTCCTGGAAAAGGAGCTGAAAAAGCTTAAGGCAATGGAGGGCAGGAAGGTGTTACCTACTGTAAGAGCCTCTCTCGAAGGTCTACTGTTACGGTAAGTTCTTACGTAACTGTACTATCTTACTTTGAGAGGGCTCTTGCAGTAGGTAATTACATATAGGACTGAGTCCCAAGCAGTCTGGAACAAGGAGAAGCAAACGGGAGGAGAAAAGCTACTCAGAAGTAGACCCTCTGGTTGTGAAGGTCTTAGGAAAGGAGGCCTTGCAAAATGGCTAGCCCTAAGCCTGCGCTACGGCGAGAGGCAATGTCCAAACTGTAATGTTTCGTAAAGGTATGGACAGAAGTCCAAGTGGCGGCTGCACAAATGTCAGCTGCTGACACATTTTTGAAACAAGCCACAGAGGCAGCGACCCCTCTGGTGGAGTGGCCTCTAACTTGACCCGGCACAGTCTTGTTGTACATGTCATAACAGAAAGTGATACAAAGAGCTAACCATTTCAATAGGCACTGCTTAGAAACAGCATTGCCTTCTCTTTTATGAGCAAAAGAAACTTTTAGGTCCGCTGAGGATGCCAGCTTAAAAGGAGGCAGAGTAAGCTTCTCTAAAATGAAATTCAGATCCCAAGGAGGGGCAGGAACCTGGATAGAGGGTCAGAAGTGAAGGACCCCTCTCAGAAAGGTCCTAGAGACCTCCAGTTGAGCAAACGTTCTGTCTGCAAAGGGGACATGATAGGCCGAAATGGCCACCATGTGAACCTTTAAGGATGAATGGCAGAGACCCAGATCAAGAAGTGTTGCAGGTAATCCAGAAGTCGGCCGACAGAGCATGAGAAGGGCTCGATATCACTGAGGCAGCCCAAATAGAGAACCGCTTCCTTTCATTGCATAAGTAGATCTGGCTGAAGGTTTCCTGGCCTCCACCAGAATCTCAGCTACTCGGGGGGGAGACCCTGAATCAGGCTTGAGCTAAGTCTGCAAGAGCCACACGTGCAACTGAAGGGACTTGAGGCCTGGATGGACCAGGGTCCCCTGATCCTGGGTCAGCAAAAATGGCGACAGAGGAAGAGGAAGAGGAAGAGGAGGTTCCTCTGAGTATTGTTGCAGAAGAGAGAACCAAACTTGCCTGGGCCAGAAAGGAGCGATCAGAATCATTCGAGCTCCTTCCTAACCGAGTTTCTACAAGACCCTCGTAATCAGTGGGATCGGGGGGAAGGCAAAGACGAATCTGCCCTTCCAGTCCAGAGACAGAGCGTCTCTCCAAAAAAATGCTGCACCCTGAAGCGAGCAAGCAGAGACAGGAAGTTTTGTGTTATGAGGGATACAAACAGATCTACATGTGGAGTTCCCCAATGTAGGAAGATGTCGCTATGCACCCCTGATCCAGTTCCCATTCATGAGCTAGAGCAGATGACCGGCTGAGCCTGTCTGCCAGCATGTTCTTGACCACTGGGACGGAGATGCCATGAGGTGAAGGTTGTGCTGCACTGCCCAATCCCAGACTGGCATTGCCTCTCTGCAAAGGGAGTAGGAATGAGTTCCTCCTGTTTGTTGATTTACCAGACCACACACATATTTTCCGTCTGTACAGCTAGGTGACTGGAAGACAGATACAGATGCAGATCATACAGTACTGCCCTTAGTTCGAGCACATTGATGTGAAGGGACTTCTCGAGCTTGGACCAGGAGCCCTGGGTCCTGTGAGGACAGAGATGGCCTCCCCAACCCTCGCCAGAGGCATCCGTAGTCAATGTCTGTGAGGGGGAGACCGAAGGGAACTCCCCGGCAGAGATTCTCCTGAACCATCCACCACTGCAAGTCCTGAGCCACGGGAGTGGAGACCAGGACAAGTTGTACTAGGTCATCCACTAGCTGATCCCATTGAGACTGAAGCGTCCACTGAGAGATTCTCATGTGCAGCCCAGCATGAGGTACTGTCAGAATCACAGTCACCATTAGCCTGAGGAGGCGTAGGACTGACCTGGTGCTGACCCGCTCATGGCTGGACAACAGGATGACCTGGGCCTGGAGAGTGGCCGCCCTGTCCGGTGGCAGGAAGACCATGCCAGAGGTCGTGTCCAGGATCGCCCCGATAAACTGGAGCCTCTAGGACAGGATCAGATGGGACTTGGTCTGGTTGATGGTAATACCCAGGCAGGCAAAGACCTGTTGGGTAAGGGAAAGGAAGCACAGGAGTTCCTCCCTGGATGGGGCCGCCAGGAGCCAATCGTCCAGGTACGGGAAAACCTGCACCCCCTTGGTACGCAGGTAGGCCGCTACCACCGAAAGGCATTGGGTGAACACCTGGGGCACCGAGGAAAGACCAAATGGGAGGGCCTTGAACTGGTAGTGGTCCCCCTGGAACGCAAAACGCAGGTATTTGCGGGGGGGTAGGGCAGATAGGGATACGCAGGTAGGCATCCTGCATATCCAAAGTGCATAGCCACTGTCCCAGCCGGGAAGGGCAAGAGGCTCTGCTGCAAGAGCATCCTGTACTTCTGTACTCCATGAACAAGTTCAAGGAGCTGAGGTCGAGAATCGCATCACATCCCGCTTCTTTGGGACCAGGAAGAAATGGGAATAGCACCTGATCCCTGAAGAGGAATGGGGATGGTTCTATCGCCTTCAAGAGAAGGGAGGAAATTTCTTCCTGGATCAGAAGATGATGCTCCCAGTGATGACAACTTTGGGGAGGGTGTCGAGGTGGGGTTCTGAAGAAACTCTATTGAGTGTCCCTTCTGATGAGTTGGAGCACCCAGGAATCTGATGTTCTTCTCTCCCAACCCGGAGGTGGAGGAAAACCTCCCTCCTACCGGTTCCTCTGGAAATGCCAGAGGCTGTGGGAGAGGAAAGGAGTCAGGTGGTGTAGGGCAGCATCGCGGCTGAAGCTCCCACTTTTTTGGGTGGTGGGGGCTTGGAAGCCGGAGGATCCCGATGTTTATTGGCCCACTTTCCCTGTGGTTTCGCCCTTTGCCGATTACGCCTGCGAAATGGACAACGCTGTGCTGGAGGGGGACTGTACATGGAGTCCACAGACTTCAGCGAAGTCTCCTTCTACTGTAGATCGGTGATAATGTCCTTGACATCACCACCGAACAGCACTGAACCCTGGAAGGGCACTTCCTGAATAGTGGACTGCACTTCCGGGACCAAACTTGACACACAGAGCCAGGCATGATGCTGCAAGCTCACAGCAAAGCCGAGCCCTACCAGCAGTGTCCACTGCATCATACATGGCACGAAGCATGTGCCAACTGGCCAAATGAGCAGAACGGACAAGGTCAGCCACTTCCTATTTAACCTTAGAGTCAGGAAGGAATCCAACTTGATTCCACCTCACTAAGGGTAATCCTCATGTGACTGACATAGTTCAGGGCCCTAATACCCAGAGTGGAAGAAGCATAGATCTTCTTGCTGTACTGGTCCAGAAGACGGAATTCTTTGTCAGGTGGAGACAAGCTCAAATGCTTCGGATTAGCTGACCGGCCGTGAGCGGCGCTAATCACAACCGAGTCAGCTCGAGGGTGAGAATCAAGGAAGTCAACACCCTCGGGAGCCTGGTATATTTATTTATTTTTTTATTTAGTTTTTGTTTACCAGGTAAGTACACTAGCCAACACAATGACTATTTTCAGGTACGACCCGGGAAAGCACAACATAAAATAAGACAGGTACAAAACATTTCCATTTTTAACATGGGGAGAAAGTGAACAGAAGTTTTAGGCAACGGTACATAATGTAAAAACATTTTAACATAACAGAGTTAATAGGTAGCATTTCAGGTTTTAACGTGGTGAGAAACAGATACCAGGGTTTAAACAGGAGGGAAACAAACATCCGTAGGCCACGGCGGCAAGGCAAGTAGCAATTGTTGGGGTAAACAAGGATAGTTCAAAGCAAATTACAGTTTTGCAGAGATTTCGTAAAAGGTCAAACTAAAAGGTCTTTTGAAATTAGAGTAGAGGAGGAAAGCAGGGAGGAAAAGAAGTGAGAAGAGACAAGGGGAAGAAGGAGTGGCTAGGAAATGAGAAAGGTGGGTGATAGGGCAGGAGAGAGATAGGGCAGAGGAGCATGGGATGGAGCTGGGGTAGGGAGGAACATGTATAAGAGGGAGGTAGAAAGTAGAGGTCAGGCAAGAGTGCCAGGGCAGAGGACTGGCTGCATGAGGAATCTAGAGATGGGATACAGGATGAGGAGAAACAAGAGCGGGATACAGGAGGAGGGAGATAGAGGATTGAGAGATTGGAAAAACAACAAGGGAGGGCAAGTCTTTAGGGCTAAGGGAAAAAGTATGGGGAACCAGACAATCTGAGAGGAAAAAGAAAGGAAAAAGAGAGAAATCAGGGGCAACGCATCTTAAACAAGGCCATCAGGTAGAATCAAAGCAAGTGCAGGGGCCAGTGCACAATATATAGCAGTGAAGTTCTTTTTTAAAACTCTGATGAGTCTCGGCCAACTTGAGTTGAGGGGAAGTGTATTCCAGAACATGGGAGTCGCACATTTGAAAGCCCCAGTGCCTTTTGTGGTAGAGCATCTAGAAACTTGGAGTAGAGAGTTTTCCCCAGACCTCAGACCGTGAGGGATGGAGTGTGGAATTAAAAGTTCTGCCAGAGATTTAGGGGATTTGAGCCTTACAACAGAGTCAGTAAGGGAGCCAAGATAATATTTTCTTGTGGCCATAGGGGAGAGCCATCCTAAGTCATCATAAAGCTGACAGCGGTGCTTTTGTCTTGAGGAGTAGGATGCATATCAACATATGTTATTATAGGTGACATCCCATTTCTGGAGGGCAGTTTTGTGAGCACTAGAGAGGATGGGGGCACTGTAGGTTAGGGAAGGTAGGAGCACACCCCTGGCAATGACTTTTTTAGCAGATGGCGTAAGCAAGTATCCAGATTTGTAAGCAGCACCGAGTTTGCAGTTTACAGCCTTGCAGATGGATTGAATGTGCAGGCTCAGATCGAGGATTGGTCAAGCAGGACACCAAGATAGTTAAATGATGAGACAGTTTCTAGTGTAGTATCACCTGAGTCAGACTGTAAGGAGACAGGGCTCTCACGGAGTTTAGGGCAGAGCCAAAAGCATGGCCCTGGTTTTCTTTATGTTTAGGACCAGCTTGTGCTCATACGGCCAGTTTTGTATATTTGTGAAATCAGTCTGAAGTGCTGAGTTTAGATTCTCCACCTTTTATCACTGGCATAAATGACAAGATCATCAGCATACAAGAGAGATGAGCAACCTGTAGGGCACAGGGACATTATTTATAAAGAGGAGAAAAGGAGAGGACCAAGGATGGAGCCTTGAGGAACCCCACATTTACTGTGGCAGAGTCAGAAATGGCTGAGTTAAATTTAACTGCTTGAGACCTATTGGACAGATAGCTACTAAACCAACTACAACTGGAGAGGAGAATCTCTAGGCTATGCAAGCAGGATGAGATGAGGGTGGTCCACAAGGTCGAAAGCCTTTGTAAGGTCTATGAATACAGCACCTGTGAGTCTACCTCCGTCCATGTTAGAGATTATGTCAAGGTAAGTTTCGATAGTGCAGTGGATGTACTATGTTTTTACGAAAACCATGTTGGGCATCAGATAGGATACCCCACTTGTTTAGAAAGTCACGTGTTTGGATAGCAACCGCCTTTTCTAGTAGTTTGGACAAAATGGAGAGAATAGCAATAGGTCTGTAGTTGTTTATGTCCTTCTTATCACCTTTTTTAAATACAGGAGTTATTCGAGCAATCTTCCACAGGACTGGAACAGTGCTAGTGATCAGGGATAGTGAAAATATTTTAGCCAATGGTGAGGCTATGTGGGCAGCAGCAAGTCTTAGTAGACAGGGTTCAAGGAGGTCAGACCCCATACTGGTGTTTCCAGATATGGATAAGAGAAGTTTAAAGACCTCTAATGTGGTAATCTCTTTAAAGTAAAAAGGAGGTGTATGCTGAGATATTTGGAGAGTAGTAGAGGAGCCAGGTAGTCTTTGAGGTTCACTACCCCGGAGGGGAGAGGTCTGTGGTGTGAAAGCAGAGGTATACAAAGACAGGTCTGAGAATTTCTGGTTAAGAGCATCTGCAATGGTCTTAGGATCGTTGCAGTGCACCCCATTTAATATCATATCCTTGGGGGTATGGGCCTGGGAGGATCCCAGAAAGGTTTTGATATGGGCCCAAAAGTTCCTTGAGTCAGATGCTGCACTCACGAGCAGGTCCTGGCAGTATTTACTTTTTGCTAATCTTATTTTCTTTTTGCAGAGATTTCTACTAGCCCTATAGGAGTTAAAATCATCCATACGCCTGGTTTGTTTGAAACACTTCCATAGTTTATCTCTGCAGCGAGATCAGAAAGGAGGTCCTTGTGTAGCCACTTGGTTTGTTTGCCTGTAACCTCCTGGCGATCTTGGGACATGCCTTGATTGGATAGCAGTGAACTTATTGAGAAAGATGTGCAGGGCCTCATCAACACTGTTTGTGCGGTAGATGTCAGACCAATCTACACAAGAAATGTCCTGGAGGAATGCCTTTTCATCAAGCTGTTCAAAGTTCAAAAGGTGACATAGCAGCGGTGGAGGGTGGTGGGCACCTGAGGCCCACATGCAGAAAATCGGGAATGGTCTGTGATAGCGTCCATGAGATCCCCTGTGGAGATCAAATGTTCAGGTCGTGTTGTAAGTAACCAGTCTATGAGGGTGCCAGTTTTGTAGGATTTGGGGCCCTGCTTGGTTCAGTAATCATCTGATGTAGGTTAAAGGTGCTGGTAACTGATACCAGAGAACTATGAGCAGGACCCAGACAGTTTAGGTTAAGATCACCAAGAATTATTGCCTCACTTTGGTTTATATTTGAAAAGGTCTTTTCGAGTAGGTCTTGTAATCCTGTAAGGCCACCAGAGGGAGGATTATAGGCACATATGATATGGAGCTTTTTTGGCCCTAATGTAACTGTGACGTGAAGATGTTCACATACCTCAGCAGAGATCGGGTTAAGGACAGTATTTAGGTTGAGGTGAGATCTGTAATAGATGGCTACACCACCCCCACGCTTAGTTTTTAATCTATCACTTCGTATCAGGGTATAGCCTATTAGACTTCCGAGGAAGAGGGGTTAATGCCGATGGTTGCTTCCAAATGGTGGAAACAAGGTCGGCATGAGGCTCAATCCAGGGTGGCACCAAGGTCGGAGCGGTTTCGGGCAGATCCAGGTGCTCAGCAGGTTTCTTACGCTGTGGGTCGGGCTCCAAAGAGCGTCACTTATGAATTTCCTGGATTTTGCTCAGCAACTCCAAGAAAGAAGGATCCTTCGGAGGAGTCCTAGGTCTGGGTTTGGTCGGAGACTGTGACTCGTCGTCCGGGTCGGAACAACCGTCGGAGTCATCTGAGGAGGAAGAGGAAAAAGAAGAAGACTCCCTCTCCTGGTGTGGGGGAGGAACAGACCCCTTAGGAAGCCCTCGGGGAAGCGTGTCCTGCCCTGCCCTGGAACCAGAAGGTTCGTCCCTGGTATCCAGAGGTGGGTAGGGAGTCTGTCGTCTGGGGCGTACGGGAGCCAGAACTGGCACCAGGAGATGACTCTCCACCTCTCTGGTGAGCTTAGCCTGGCCTCAACACACCAGGAGGCCAGAGTCTCCTTCAAGTCCACCGACAGTGGTGGAGGAGGAGGAGAGGAGGGGATACAGATACTGAGGTGTACCAGTATGAATGCGTGTCACGTAACCTGATGCGGGTAACCTGCATTGGGTAGTGAGGCACCGAGTACTGCGACATCGGGTACTGGGGCGTCTGATACTACGGAGCCGGGTAAGATGGTGCTGGATACCTGGGGGGTCTGACAGAGCAGACGGCCCAGCTGGAAGCCCAGCGGGCGGGCCTGGGGCAGAGAGCCCAGTGTTGGAGCAGCATCTGGGAGAGGAACGTCGCCTGACGTCGGTACGACTGGTGTTGGAACCAGCATCCGTGGAACTGATGTCAGGTCATCCGGCCCAGCGGGAGGGAGGTCTGACAGGGGCACAGCAGGAACCTTGGCATCGCCCAGGGATGGTGTGGACAAATCCCCAGGGTCAGGCTGAGTAGACCCAGGGTCCCCAGAGGGCAGCGAAGGCTGCAGGGAGCCAGGAATGGCGGACATAAGAGAGTCCAACGTCGGCTCAGCCGGCGCGTGGATGTCGGGTTGACAAACGTCCGACTTATCAGTGGAGTCCGGTGGACGCCGGAGGAGCTGGCATCTGACTTAGCGGACCCATCGCCTCAGGGCAGGTCGCGATGAGGGGCGCCTAGTCAGCGGGAAAGGGCCGCGCCAATTCGGCATATGGTCGAGCGACTCTATCGACTGTCTCCGTGGGCATCAGAGGAGCTGACGCCTGGATTACCGGAGCCGCCAACCAGTAGGTCGCCACAGTGACAGCTTTACCGAGCAGAGGCCTCCAACAGCCCGGAGGCACCTGAAGGGCCCGAGCGTGAGCCAGAAGGGCGGCCGATGCCGCCATAGAAACTTCCCAAGATGGCCACCTGAGCACGTGCCACTCCAGCTGAGTCGCAGTGGAAGAGGAGCCCTGTCCCGATGCTTCCTTGTCCTTCTTCTACGATGGCCTTCGGGAAGTGGACACTCTGCCGGAGCTTTTTCAACCCTTCTCCATGGAGGACATCTTCTTCTTCAGTATAGGGCTTCCAGGGACTGCTGCCTCCATCTGGCGGGTGACGGTGTTAAATTTAAGGCAGTGCTGGCACTTCCCACCCGATGGTCCGGCCCAGACAGAAGAGGCACTGGGAATTGCTGTCCTTGTGCGGAGTTAGGCGCTGTATGAGTCGTGGCTTATTTGTGTGCTTGGAGGTGTAGACCACATACACCAACAAAAGGCTGACGATTGTCAAATAATTTGAAAAACGACGGTAAATGTTACCGCGACAGAGCTGATAAGTTGAACTTTATCATGAGCGCTGACACGAAGCTAACGGTGGAAAGAACTGAAGGCAGGTGGGGGACCAGACTTTATACTGACGAGCATGATGTCGGTCACCTGACGGGGCGTCTCACCACAGACTGCTAGCTAGAAATGTTTCTGTTGGGTCTTGACGCCGCTCCAGCATCAGTCCTATATGTAATTGCCTACTGCAAGAGCCCTCTCAAGTAAGATCCTGAGTACCAACTTGCTGGAGAGTCACTTGTTGCTGCGAGGCTCTGATCAAGAGAAGAAAGCCTCATACAAAGGGGACCAACAGACTGGGCAGTCGCCACGCCTAGGAAAATATCTGTGAATAAATCTCTTGGAGAAAGAGACGACCCATACCTCACTGGATCGGACTCTCCTGGGTAGAAGAAGTGAAGTCGGCACTCTTTACTGTAGTTCAGAAATGACCGCCTAGTGGCTGAGGTGGAACCTGACCAGATCCAAAAGGTGGTATGGGATAATTCTGGTAAGCCCTGTGCTGTGATAATTTTTTTTTTTTTTTTTTACCATTAGTCCGAGCCTGACAAGGCTTTCAGGCTGCTCTTTCGCAAGGATTGTCTGATACAAAAATAACGAAGATGTCGTCCATCTGAGGGGCAGGAGGAGCCTGAGTGCCCATAACTGGAATCGTGACCGGACCAATAATCACAGCTGAAGAGATGTTAACCACAGACTGCCGATGGAGCCACCAAAAGGGCAGTATCACAAGGGGCTAAACACCCTATCATGGGAGTGAAAACCTGAACGACTCCTGGCCATTGAATTAGAATGTTCCACAGAGAGTAATTGTCTTGATGACTGAAAGAGTCTAGACGAGAAGTGTATGGTCCATGGATGCAGTCTGAAATACTATAGTGGACCCCATCACTGAGGAACTACTGAAAAGAGCTTCCATCATGGACTCTGGTGATAGAGAAGGCGGTCCTTCCGTATATAAAATGAGTCATCCGCTGTTTCACTGACCAGTAGGACAGGAGAGACTCATCCAGATGCACTTTATCGGAGAAGGACCCCTAAAGGGATGTCTAGGTCAGAGCAATTAGAGATTCCACCACCAGGAAGGATGTGGAGGAGCTTGACACCATGTAGGGAGCTGAGAAAGTGCTGAGCAGAATGAGAGATTCCACTGGCAGAAGAGTACAGAAGAGTTCCATCAGCGGAAAACCGCTGGATGTCACAAGATCCCACCCAGACCGCCACTTACTAAGATGTGTGGAAAAATAATCCGCAGAACAGGACTTGATTCTGTGGAAACATCTTGCCATAAGTTCTGAGGAAGAAGTCTGCTGTAGGAAAATCCATCAGTAGTTCTGCCGGACAGCACCAACTGGCACCCCTGCGGCACCAGCATCACTCGTGGCACAGGAGGGCACCAAGGAGTACCTATGCCAACCTGGGCAACACCCGAGGGCACCTGCGGCGGTACCCGCAGGCACCCCCCGGCACTCATGGCAGCAGAAAATACTACTAAAATGTTAAATTAAACAGATACTAAAAACGCTAAAAGCTGCTGTCGTATAGACGAAAACTTTGACTCCAGCAGATGAGCAACATCGACATCCAAGCACACTCGACGGCGAGAGAAAAGGAACTGAGGTGGTTGGAGGGTCGACACTGAGATAGCCTACACAGTCGGGAGCTAGTCTCGTGGTGCCACGCAAGCGTGGTCCTGTCTCGGCGCCGACCCTTCTGAAAAATGTTGGCTCCTGCTTGGTCCTAGCACCTCCAGCGCTATCCCCACTAGTGTGGGTGAGTGATGGAGACAGTCCAGGAAGATCTGAATCCTGTTGTCATATAGATAGTGAAGTTCTGGCCCTGACCTGGACAGTGGCGACACTACTAATTTGCACTTGACAGTGGGAAAAAGGAACTGCGGTGGTTGAGGGACTGGCACTGCTGCATACCAGTGAGCGTGTGCGGTGATGAGTGCGTGGAGTCTAATTGCGCTGCCAGACCTCCAGAAAGGTTCTGGCTTTTGCAGGGTCATAATGCCTCAGGCTCAGCCACATTACTGGGAATCCATGGAGAAGACTGATTCTTGGAAGCGAAAAGGTGATATTATTTGCACTCTGAAAACAGGAAACAGAGTGAGAATTGACTTTTAGACCACAGGTCCACTTTAGAAACCTATAAAGAGAATATTAAGCTAACTGTTTTTCTTTGAAGATAATTCCTGCAGACCTATGGATGAAACATTAAGTCGGACTATTTTCAGTGTGCATTTAATAACTGTCCTCCTTTTTTGTTTTCTGTATGCATGCTGTGGCAGCTCTCTCAGTATAAACCCCCCATTCACTTTGAAGAAATGACAAACCATCTCGAAATCTCTTTCTGTGCTGTGTTTTGTTTTCTGTACGTATGCTGCGGCAGCTCTCTCAGTACAAACCCCCCATTCACTTTGAAGAAAAGGCAAACCATCTTGAAATTTCTTTCTGTGCTGTGTTCTGGACTGAATTTTTCTGCAGACCTATGGGTGAAACATTAAGTCGGACTAGATTCAGCGTGCATTTAATAACTGCCCTTCTTTTTTGTTTTCTGTATGTATACTGTGGCAGCTCTCTCAGTATAAACCCCCCCATTCACTTTGAAGAAATGGCGAAACATCTCAAAATCTCTTTCTGTGCTGTGTTGTTTTTGTCCGTATGCTGCGGCAGCTCTCTCAGTATAAACCCCCTATTCATTTTGAAGAAATAAAAATTACGTACCTACCGTAATTCTTGATATTTCTGTGTATCTTCACCATTCATCACTAGTAGGGAGTATAGTGCTGGAGATAGGACCCCGCGGGAGACATTTTCCTTATGGGAAGAGTCGACGCAGGTCCGGAGCCGCCCTTGAGGCCGATGTTCCATGTGGCGCTCGAGGGTTGACCATTAGCTGCTGTCAACTCCGCCTCAGGCCCACTTCTGACATGCCAGAGGGTGTAAGGAAGGGAGGGGGTTGAGGCAAGAGAGCCTAAGGGATAGATAAAAGGAAAGGAATAATAAACTAACAGGAGAAATAAACGAGAGAGGAGAATGAAGAAGAGATTAAAATAGGAAATTGGGGAGAAGGGGGCCCCAATCTCTGGAAGGAGAGATAAGGGAAGGGGAGAGAAGCACACCCCCAAGAGCGGATCTGCACACTGACAGCTTTATAAGACTATAGTCCAGCCCTGGACTAGAGAGTACAGCTGCAGGAGGCAAGCCAGAACTTTAAAGCAGCCTAGGTCTAGATGACCAACCAACGAGAGAGTGCACGTTGAGGGTGTACCTCAAACTCTCCCCCCTCCCTACTAAAAGAGGGGGATTTTAAACAGCCAATAAGGCATAAGGGGCAGAAAATCTGAGCTCAAATTCTGAGTCCATAAATAAAATATATACTGAGAGAAGGGGGGGGGGAGAGAGAGGAGGGGCCCCCCAAAACTCCAAGACTCCCTAGAATAAGGGAGAAAAGGAGGTCCCCTCTAACATCTCTATAAAAAAACCCCAAGGATTCACTCCTGTGTGTCCACAGTCCCTCACCGCCTAACTGCAAGGGAGAGGAGAGCGAAGAAAGAGAAGGACATGGGGGAGTCCCACAGGGGAAGGAGGGTGGATTTAGTGATGAATGGTGAAGATACACAGAAAGATCAAGAATTACGGTACATATGTAAATTTCATCTTATCTGTGTCAATCATCACCATTCATCACTAGCGGCGAGTGCTGAGGCTCTCTAAGCGGGCCTCAACTACCCCAAGGAACTACGCCCCTTAGCCTCCAGTGCATGAGACACTGAAGGGAGAACATAGAAACATAGAATTTGACCGGAGAGAAGGACCGCTTGCCCAGATCCTAGTTAACCAGCAGCCTACTTCTTCCTACCCCCAGAATGGCCTTATGACAGTCCCACGACATGCTTGAATTTCACCACTGTTTTTCACTCCGGAAGGCCGTTCCATGCATCCACAACCCTCTCTGTGAAAAAATACTTCCTTAAATTACCTCTGAGCCGCCCCCCCCATCTTCAAATTGTGCCTTGATCTTGCACACCTCTTTTTTTGAAAGATGCTACCCTCTTGGACTTTGTTGATTCCCTTGAGGTACTTGAGCGTTTCTATCATGTCCCCCCTCTCCCTCCTTTCCTCGAGGCTATGCATATTAAGCTCCTTTCGTCTCTCTTCATATGTCTTCCGGTGCAGACCCTGCACCATTTTGGTTGCCCTCCTCTGGACAGCTTCCATCCTGTCTATGTCTTTGCAGAGATTGGGTCTCCAGAACTGCACGCAGTACTCCAGATGGGGTCTCACCAGCTGTCTGTACAGAGGGATAATAAAGTACAGTTACGTAAGAACTTACCGCAACAGTAGATCTTCGAGAGAGGCTCTTGCAGTAGGTAATTACATATAGGACTGACGCCGGCCGGCGGCAGGACGCCACGGAAAAATTTCTAGCCAGCAGTCCCTGGCGTGGGACCGCCCCCTCGTCAGGTGACTGGCGTCATACGACGTCGGTATAAAGGGGCAGTCCCAGACGCCCGCCTTCCAGTTCTTTCCCGCCACAGGCCCGGAAGGCTCGGACGAGAGAAAAGCAGATATTTCCCTCAATGGAAAAGGAGCTGAAAAAAGCTAGGGGGATGGCGGGTGGGAAGGTATTACCTACTGCAAGAGCCTCTCTCGAAGATCTACTGTTCTGCAGCAAGTTCTTACGTAAGTGTACTATCTTACTTCGAGAGGACTCTTGCAGTAGGTAATTACATATAGGACAGAATCCCAAGCAGTCTGGAACAAAAAGGAAAGGCACCGGGAGGAGGAACTACTCAGATAAGTAGTAGGAGAGCTTGCGACCCTCAAGAAAGGAGGCCTTGCAAGACCGCTAACTCGAAGCTTGCTCTACGGCGAGAGGCAATGTCCAGACTGTAATGTTTAGTGAAGGTATGGACGGAAGTCCAAGTGGCGGCAGCACAAATGTCTGCTGCGGACACATTCTTGAAACAAGCCGCAGAGGCAGCAACTCCACGAGTGGAGTGACCTCTGACTTGACTCGGGAGGGTCTTGTTGTACTTGTCATAACAGAAGGTGATACAATGAGCTCAACCATTATGACAGGCATTGCTTGGAAACTGCATTGCCTCTCTTTTGTGAGTGAAAGAGACCGAACAACTGATCAGTCTTTCTGAGATCTTTCGTCCTGTTGGTATAATATCTCAGAATCCTGTGAACATCCATGGTATGAAGCAAGTATTCTCCATGATTGGAGTGTTGCATGAAAAAAGCAGGTAATTCGATAGACTGATTCAAAGTAGATGCAGCTACCACCTTCGGGAGAAACTTAGGGTTTGTGCGAAGAGCTACTCGTTCTTTGTGGAAGATCAAGTAAGGGATTTTGCACATAAGGGCCTGAAGCTTGGAAATTCTGCGAGCTGAGGTAATGGCCACTAAGAAGAGCGTCTTCCACGATAAAAACTTCAAGTCTGCAGAAGCCGCAGGCTCAAGGGGGGGAAGAGTAAGTTTCTCGAGGACAAAATTTAAGTCCCAAGGTGGAGCTGGAGTCCGGATCAGGGTCTCAGATGAAGGACCCTCTAAGGAAGGTTTTGGATACCTCTAGCTGGGCAAAGGCCTTATCAGCGAAAGGTACGTGGTAGGCTGAGATAGCTGCTATGTGGACCTTCAGAGAGGAGTGACTGAGACCCAGGCCTAAAAGATGACGATGTAATCCAGCAAAGTGGTTACGGGCAGGAAAAGGTTCCCTGCCCTGGACGCGCCCAGATGGAAAATCTCTTCCATTTCATGGCGAAGTGGACCTAGTGGAGGGCTTTCTGGCCTCTACCAAAATCTCGGCTATCTTAGGGGATACTCCAAAGTGAGATTGAACTAGGTCTGAAGGAGCCATGCATGAAGTTGGAGGGACTTGAGTCCTGGATGGACCAGGGTCCCCTGATCCTGAGTCAGCAATCCCGGAGATAGGGGAAGAGGAAGACGAGGAACCTCTGAGTATTGTTGTAGAAGAGAGAACCAAATTTGCCCAGGCCAGAAAGGAGCAATTAGAATCATTTTTGCCCCTTCTAGAGCCAGTTTCTGTAACACACGTGGGACCAGTGGAATTGGGGGAAAAGCATAGACGAATCTGTCCTTCCAGCTTAGAGACAGAGCGCCTCCAGAAAGCTCCTCGCCTAGAGCGAAGCGAGCAAAAGATTGGAAGTTTTATGCTTTGGGAGGAGGCTAACAGGTTCATTTGAGGAGTCCCCAAGCCTGAAATGCTGTTTAGGACTATTCCGCCTAATTCCCGCTGTGGAAGAGCTGACGAGCGACTTAGCCTGTCTGCTAAGACATTGTCCACTCCCGGAACATGGATCGCCGTGAGGTGAAGGTTGTGGAGGGTGGCCCACTCCCAGACCCTCATCGCTTCCCTGCACAGTGGGTAGGATAGAGTTCCTCCCTGCTTGTTGATGTACCACACCACGCACATGTTGTCCATTTGGACGGCTAGATGACCGAAGGATGTATTGGTGAAGGGCTTGATTGCATAAAGCACCGTCGAGCTCGAGAACATTGATGTGAGAACCACCTCCAATTTCGACCAAAGTCCTTGAGTTCGGTGAGGACCAAGATGGGCCCCCAACCTTCGCCGGAAGCGTCCGTGGTTAAGGTCTGATCGGGGGGAGGATGAAAGAAGGGGACCCCCCGGAAGAGGTTCTCTTGTACCATCCACCACCTTAAGTCTCTGACCATCGGCGAGGAGATCAGGATCGGAAGATCTAGGTCGCTCACTCTGGTCCCACTGAGATCAAGAGTCCATTGAGATATTCTCATGTGGAGGCGTGCTCGTGGATCGCCGGGATGGCAGCTGCCATGAGCCCCAGTAGACGGAGCACCGACTCGCTGAACCCTCCTGAAGTTCAGTAGGAGGGAAATCTGTGACTGGAGGGAAACCCCCCGGTCCGGAGGCAGAAAAGCTTTGCACAAAGTTGTGTCGAGAATCGCACCAATGAACTGGAGCCTCTGAGAAGGCTCCATAAGAGACCTGGAGAGGTTGATGGTAATACCTAGGTTGTTAAAAACCTGCCGGGTGAGGGAGAGGAAAAGCAGGAGTTCCTCCCTGGACGGGGCCGCCAGGAGCCAATCGTCCAGGTAGGGAAAAACCTGAGCTCCCAAAGAACGCAGGTGGGCCGCTACCACCGCCAGGCATTTGGTAAAGACTCGAGGAGCCGAGGAAAGGCCAAATGGAAGCGCCCGGAATTGGTAATGGACCCCTGAATGCAAATCTGAGGTACTTTCGCGCGAGAGAATGGGATGTGCAGGCGCATCCTGCATATCCAGTGCACAAAGCCATTGGCCAGGCCGAAGCAGGGGCAGAAGGGATTGAAGGGAGAGCATCCTGAACCTTTTGTATTCCACAAACAGGTTCAAGGAGCTGAGATCAAGAATCGGTCTGAGATCTCCCGTCTTCTTTGGTACAAGGAAGAAGTGGGAATAGTACCCCATTCCGTAGAGGTGAGGAGGAACGGGTTCTATAGCCTGTTTTGCAAGAAGAGCTGAGATTTCTTCCCTGACCACAGGAAGATGGTCCCTTGAATAAGCGGAATTCAGAGGGGGGTGACGTGGAGGTTTCTGTAGAAACTCTATGGAGTGTCCTCTCATGGCGATTTGAAGCACCCATGAACTGGTTATCCTCTCCCACTCCGGGAGGTGGAAGGAGAACCTCCTCCCACCGGGTTCCTCCAGAGTGTCCGGAGGCGGGAGAGGGAGGAGTCAGGTAGTGGAGGCAGCGCGCTGCTGGAGTGCCCGCTGTTTTTGGGTGGAGGGGCCTGCAGCGCGGGCTCCGCGTCAGTGGCCCGCTTCCTGGGTTTCGCTGAGGCCGGCTGCATCTGTGAAAGGGACGCGCCAGTGGAGGATGGGGACGGTACAGTGAATCCACGGATTTAAAGGCAGTTCCTTCTCCTGCAAGTCAGTGATGATGTCCTTGACATCACCGCCGAAAAGCACGGAACCCCCTAAAGGTGCCTCTTGAATGGCGGATTGCACCTCCGGGACCAGACCTGACACATGAAGCTACGCGTGTCACGGCTAACGGCAAACGCAGAGCTCCATCCAGCGGTGTCCACTGCATCATATGTCGCCCTAGCATGTGACGGCTGGCCGAAGAGCAGAATGGACTAGATCGCAAACCCTGCTTGTTGGGAGTCTGGCAAGGAGTCGATCTTAGATTCCGCCTGTAAGGACGGCCTTCTGGTAATCCCCCATGTGAGCTACATAGTTCAGGGCTCTTATACCCAGTGTGGAGGAAGCGAGATCTTCTTTCCAAACTGATCCAGAAGGCGAGATTTTTATCCGGGGAGACGAGCTCAAGTGTTTAGGATGTGCGGACCAGCCGTGAGCGGCGCTGATCATGACCGAGTCGGCACGGGGTGAGAGTCTAAAAGTCTACACTCGGGCCTGGTATAGCCTGTCTGACTTCCTAGGAAGTGGGCTAAAGGACGGTTGTTTCCAAATAGTGGAAACAAGGTGGCGTGAGGCTCGATCCAGGGTGGCACTAAAGTAGGGGCCGTAAGGGGCAAATCCAGATGCTCGGCGAGTTTCACCCACTGAGGATCTGGATCTAAGGACTGCCACTGATGGACCTCCTGGATTTTCTTAAGTAACTCCGTGAAAGAAAGATCCTCCAGAGGAGACCTCGGAGGAGTCCTCGGCCGGGGTTTGGACGGAGAACGTAGCTCGTCATCTTTATCGGAAACTCCCGCTGAGTCTGAGAGGACCTCAGAGGAAGAATCTGAGGCAGAAAAGACCCTCACACGCCTAGGGGAGGAACGTGTTCGTGGGAAGAGTCCCAGAACGCGGTCCTGTCCTCTCTGGAACCAGAGGGAGACCCCGGGAACTGGAGAGGAAGGAGAGTGCCGCCTACGGCGCATTGGAACCGGTGGAGGCACCGTCGTCAGAAGACTGCTCTGATTCTCTGGTGAGCTGAGCCTTGGCCTCAGCCCACCAGGAGGCAAGAGTCTCCTGCAATCCACCGCGGCCTGGGGCGTGTGGAGGAGGAGGAGGAGGGGATAATGAAACGGAGGATATCCATAGGGAGAGTACCCAAGACCCGCCTGTGGATAAGTCGAGATGGGTAGTAAGGCGCCGGGTACTGCGGAGCCGGAGGATTCGGCGCTGGTACGGTGGTGCGGGTACTGCGGGCCCGGAAGAATCGGAGTCAGGTATGACGTAAGGGTACCAAGGCGCTGGAGGAGCTGCCGGAGCAGACGGCCCAGCCGGACACTCCAGGGGTGGATCAGCCGGGAAAGGCCCTGGGGTGGAGGGCCCAGAGGAGGGAAAAATTCCTGCTGGCGTCAGAGGCCGTGTCGCTCGGCCGGCATCGGGGAACCACGTGCCAGATCTGGGTTCTCAGTGGGGGATCTGACGGAAGCCCAGGATCCTAGTCTCATCTGGGAAAGGTGGTGAGAAATCCCTGAGTCAGGCAAGGGGGACTGGGGCTCCCCTGACGGCAGCAAAGGCTGAGGAGAGCCTGGCATGACAGAAGAGGGTGGTTCCGACGTAGGCTCTGGGACCCGGTGCACGTCGGAGGAGCCGATGTGTGACTTATGGGTCGAAACCCGGCGGACGTCGGAGGAGCCGGCGTCCAACTTCAGTGCTCTCATGTCCGAGATGAGCCGAGGAAGAAGAGAGGCCCGGTCAGAGGGAGAGACAGCCTGGTGCCGCCCCAAAGGGTCAGGCGACTTAGAGGCCTTCTCCCGGCGGACATCGGAGAAGCCGGCGCTTGGCTTATGGGAGGCACCCGCACCAGTAGGCTGAGGATGTGAGACCGTACTGGGGGCTAGAGTCTCCTTTGGCCCGGAGACACCCGACAGGCCCGAACTCGAGCCTGAAGGGCGGGCCGACGCCTCCTCCAAACCCTTGGAGGCTGCCGTCGGAGGATCCCCCGGAGGGGAAGTTACCTTACCCGCCAACACTGGCCGGAGTCGTGGAAGAGGAGGCCTTCTCCGGTGCCTATTCTTGTCCTTCTTTTTATGCCCTTCCGGAGAAGTCGACGCCTGCCTTAACTTTCTCAGCTCTTTCTCCATCGCAGACATCTTTTTCTTCAGGAGATGGGCTTCGAGGGACTGCTGGCATCGCTTGAGGGTTGCTGCATTGAACCGGAGGCAGTGCGGACAGTTATCAACCACGTGGTCGGGGCCTAGGCAGAGGGAGTGACCGTCCTTGTGTGGCAGTTGAGCGCCGCACGAATCGCACTTGTTTTTAGAGGGGGACGACATAAAACGACGTTCACCTGACGATCGAACAGAAAAAACTGTAGCTTTCTCGGAAAAAAACGACGAAGAGACAGAACTGCAATGAACTTAACTGCGAGGTGCTACTCGTAGCTAACGGCGGGAAAGAACTGGAAGGCGGGCGTCTGGGACCGCCCCTTTATACCGACATTGTATGACGCCGGTCACCTGACGAGGGGGTGGTCCCACGCCGGGGACTGCTAGCTAGAAATTTTTCTGGGGGGTCCTGCCGACGGCCGGCGTCAGTCCTATATGTAATTACCTACTGCAAGAGCCCTCTCGAAGTAAGATCCTCCTGTTTTCTACTGGTGATGCCTCCCTATGCATCCCAGTATCCCCCAGCCCTCCTTGCTGCCCTCTCACATTGCTTGCCCACCTTTAGGTCATCTGATATGACTACCACCAGGTCCCTTTCCATTTTTGTTGTTGTTAGTATCTCACCCACCATTGTGTACTCTTCCCCTGGGTTTTTGTTTCCCAGGTGCAATACCTTGCACTTCTTAGCATTAAATCTAAGCTGCCATACATTTGACCATTCCTCCAACCTTGCCAAGTCCCTTCTCATCCTTTCCACCCCACCCTGTGCATCAACTCTGTTGCAGATCTTTGTGTCATCTGCAAAGAGACATACTTTTCCTTCCAGTCCCTCTGCAATGTCGCTTATAAAGACATTGATTTTATTTATTTATTTAGTTTTTGTTGACTGGGTAAGTGCACTAGACAAATCCTGCCTATTTTCAGGCACGACCCGGGGGGAAGGGGATACAGATGAATGCCAACTGACCTTGAACCAGATTAAGCTGCTGGTGGTATTTTTAGTGAATGAGGGAAATTTGGCAAGGACACCGGGGAAATTACCCTACTCTTTTCGATAAGTGTCACGGGATCTTTA
This sequence comes from Neoceratodus forsteri, assembly GCA_016271365.2. Lineage (NCBI taxonomy): Eukaryota > Metazoa > Chordata > Ceratodontiformes > Ceratodontidae > Neoceratodus > Neoceratodus forsteri. The sequence continues at coordinate 126,171,813 of CM057452.1, forward strand.
ACATCCACCTGAACTACCACCAATCCAGGCAGATGGGACCTCGGTTTAACGTCTCATACGAAAGATGGCACATCAGAAGTGCAGCACCCCTCTCATGCTGCACTACAGTGTCAGTACTGGGATATTAACCCAAGTGCCAGATGTGGGAACTGAACCCACAGCCCTCTGATCTCCCGGCCTCAGAGGCGAGTGTGCTACCTACTGAGCCACTGACACCATTGAAGAGGACCGGTCCTAATACTGAACCCTGCAGTACCCCACTAGTAACTCCCCTTTCTTCTGAGTGGACTCCATTTACTATTACTCTCTGTGTCCTATTCTCCAGTCAATTCTTTACCCAGGCTGTCATCTTGGGACCCACTCCCAGGCTGGCTAACTTGTATATTCATCTTTTGTGTGGGACTGTGTCAAATGCCTTGCTAAAGTCTAGGTAGGCCATGTCCACAGCCCCTCCCTGATCTACTACTTTGGTCACCCAGTCAAAGAAATCTATCAGATTCGTCTGGCATGACCTTCCGCGTCAGAATCCATGCTGCCTAGGGTCCTGTGCCCTCTGGCTTCTAGATACTACAATTCTTTCCTTCAGAAGTGATTCCATCATTTTCCCTATCACTGAGGTTAAACTAACAGGTCTGTAGTTTCCTGCTTCTGCCTTGCTCCCACTTTTGTGAAGGGGAATCACATCTGCCCTCCTCCAGTCCTCGGGTACCACCCCATCCTCCCATGATTTGTTAAAGAGGGTAGTCAGTGGTGTCACTAGTTCTACCCTTAGTTCTTTTAGAATTCTGGGATGAATCTCATCAGGGGCTCCATTGTGTTGTCCACCTTCAGTTTTAAGAGTTCTTTCAGAACCCTTTCTTCTGTAAATGGGCTGGTATCAACTTCTGTAGCCAGAGTGTTTCTACTGTTTGTTTTAGGTACCTCCCTCTTTTGTAAATACTGAGCAAAAATATTTGTTTAGTATCTCTGCCTTTTCACAGTCTCCTCTGTCCACCCTCCTCCCTTTATTAAGCCTCACTATCCCTCCCTTGGTCTTCCTTCGCCCCTGATGTACCTATAAAAGGTTTTATCCCCTTCTAACTGAGTTGGCTATCTTTTCCTCGGTTTGGGCCTTTGCTGTTCTGACTGCCTTCCCAGCCTCCTTTTGCTTTAACTGATACAGTTCTCTGTCCTGCTCCTTCTGCGAATCCTTGTACTTCCTGAATGCTTTCTTTTTCTCTTGAACCTTCACTGCCACTTCCTTTGAGAACCATAGTGGTTTCTTACATAGTTTTATTTGCTTCACACAAAGGCTTGTTACCTCTGTGATGGCAGTTTTTATTATTCCCCATTGTTCTTCCACCCCTCCTTCCTGCCCATTTGCTAGTGCATTCCTTAGGCACTCACCCATTTTGGCAAAGTCAGCCCTCCTAAAGTCCAGTACGTTTGCCTTTGTATGGCTTGACTCTATTGCTGTGTTTACTGTGAACCATACTGTTCGATGGTCACTAGTTCCCAGATGGCTACCCACTTCTACATCTGTGATCCTCTCTCCATCTCCATTTGAGAGAACCAGGTCTAAGATTGCTCCCTCTCGAGTGGGCTCCAATACTAGTTGTCTAAGGCATGCCCCCGTAGGGCATCTAGAATAACCCCACTCTTCGAAGTGGCTGCTGCAACTGCACTCCAGTTAACATCTGGCATATTCAGATCACCCATCAGCAATATCTCCCCTTTTTCTGCCATTCTAAGTATACTTTCTATCATTTCCTTGTCCATTTCCTCCTGAGAAGGGGTCTGTATACAACCCTGTGCGGATTGTGGTGCCATTGCGGCTCCAAATTTACCCAAAGTGCTTCTCTCTCCCTGTTTACCCTTTGTTCTGTTGCTTTTATTCCTTCCCTATGTAAAGAGCTACCTCCTCTTTACCCTCCCTGTCCCTCCTGTAGATAGTGTATCCTGGTATGTTTACGTCCCAATCATGGTTTTGTGTGTACAGTGTTTCTGTGACTGCCACGATATCCAGGTGTTCCTCCTCCATCAAGGCCACTAATTCGGAAGCTTGTTACCCAGACTACGGGCACTGGTACTCATTGCTCTCCATTTTTGATGGCTTTACCTTCTGTTGCAGCATCCCCACTGACCTTTCTACCTCAGTCTTTTCTCATTCATTTTCTTTCAATCACAGCACATCAGGCCCACTTTGCAGCCTATAACAGGTTCTTGTGGTCCAGGCTAGGACAACTCCTATCCTCAGTGCCTGATTCAAAGGAAACCAGGCAAGCCTTACAGGCCTGGGGAGGCCTGGGACTGGTCTGGGCGAGACGGGATCCCCAGTGGGGGAAGGAGGGTATCCTGAAAGCCTCCGTCATTTTATCTTCGGGAGAAAAGATGGGTTCTCTGGTATGGAGTAAATTACCCCACGCTGGGCCAGGGGTGATAACCGGATAGGCGAAACCATGCCATCTGCCAAAGGCAGATCGCTGTCCCTACCACTCTGGATGCCACTCACTGACATAAGATGCCCTTGCTTGGTGCCTTGCTAGCTCCAGGCCCTGTGCAGAGAGGGCAATGGCTTGCCTGGTTTCCTTTGAATCAGGCACTGAGGATAGGAGTTGTCCTAGCCTGGACCACAAGAACCTGTTATAGGCTGCAAAGTGGGCCTGATGTGCTGCGATTGAGAGATCCATGCTGATTAAAACACTTGTCTCCCCAGAAATCAAAATCCGCAGAGTGGAGTCCGGGGCGGTCAGGGTAAGTGGCGCGAGGCCCAGAGGGGGTGTCCAGGAGGTCAAACCCAAGAGGGATAGGCAAAGAACCTGGAGACACGGAGAGTGCAATACCTACCTGGTACAATATTCTCCCAGTTCCATCACCGATAGCCGTTTCAATCTCCGCTTTAAACCGCACTTAGAAGTCAGCTATTTAACATGCGTAGCTGTGCCTGTCCCTGGCCGTAGGTGTTTCAAGCTCATTGTACCCGACAAAACTCTCTGAGTAGCCAATCAACAACTGACAAAACTCCTAGAGTGGCTTGCCCCCCAATCTATCACCTGCCCTGTCCCAAAGCCACCTGTTCTTACTAACCTAGCAGTCCCAGCTCAAGACTAATTTGTCTGCTCAACCAAAGCTTGCTTTCCTCTCAATCCTATCCGAATAACTGTTATACCTGTCAATACCTAACCTGTTACACTGTTACTGTAAACAAAGTCATTTACAGTATATATCTGCCATACTGTTGCCTGCTAAGATGAAAAAAAAAAGTTACCTACAATGATGTAATGAAATGTTGTGCTTTGTATTGTCCTCTTTGTGACGAGGTACCTTTGGAAACGAGCCTCTGGCTCAAAGGTTGTAAACTGATGTATAAATAAATAAAAAATAAAAATACCACTGGCGTAGGTCCCTTGGGGCTGGTACAGTGGAAAAGGGACGTAGCCAGAGCCAGTGTGACGCTTCCTGAAAAGGAACAGGCCAGGCAGGAGCCACCAGGTGGGCCGCAATGTACTCGCCTAAGAAGGCACGCGTCACATGCTCGGGATTGCTAACCGGGACAGGGGTAAGGTGGCGCTTGTCTAACATCCTTGCAAGGAAGCGCTGATAGGAGGACAGATCAGACGCTGGGGAGATGTGGACCGAAGGTTCCTCTCTTCTGTAGAGGGAGAAGAGGATGAAGACGAGCTCCCAGGTTCAGGGTCTGGAGGCACAGGAGCGTGGTGAGACACCTGTTGGTCCAGGGCATGGAGGTAGGTGGGTAAACATGCAGCGGAACCTCTGAACTGTTTCCAGGTGAGAAGCTCCCCAGGGACTGGGAATACCTGGGACAACCAGGGATGGATACAGAGGCCCAGGGGACAGGCTCCTAGCAACAGGAGAACGGTCTCTGTCAAGACAGGGGGGGCCAACAGGAAACCCTTCACAGGGAGGGGGATCCGAAGGTTGCTGCAGCTAACAGACGTTCAACTGGGTCGTAATGGTCAGAGCTGTGCCCAAAGGAAGAAATCCCCCCTGTGAGGTAATCAGGACGGTGCGAGTCCAGAAGGATTTATTTATTTGCTTTTGGTAACCGGGTACGTGCACTAGGCATAAAATACTGCCTATTTTCAGGCACGGGGCCGGACAGTACAATAGAACACAGCAAGAATACAGTAACACAATACGGCAGTGATAATTAAACAGGCACATAATGCCGTGAAACTGACCAGTAAAATACAATGGAGGAGGACAGCCACAGGACATAATATATCACCTGGCCATCAGCAACAATAGTGAAGTTATAGAAACATACAATTATAACAAGGAAGCACTAATGGATCCTTCTGGAGGCCTACTCCCAGTAGTAGGAGAACAGGCTGGGGCAACGCCACTGTATATACACAAAGGTGGATAGACAAGGTACTAGAGGTAGGGGTGAGCTAAGCAGACAGAGACACAAAGACAAAGGCCATGGCCCCTGACTTCAGAAGTTAAATTCTCTCGGGACTCGTCCAGGGAAAGGTGAGGGTCTGCGCCATGCATCTCACAGAACCTGGCTGGGCTCCGGGAGGATGCGCTACCATACCTCTACCTCTCAACCCTTCGTAATCAGAAAGGGATCTTGTCCTTGTAGCCACCAGCCGAGGTAGCTGGCAACTCCGGGTGGCCTCCGAGGAGTCCACCCAAGGAACAGTACCCTCCCCTCCTGGTTCGCCCCGGGCTGCCCCAAACTTGGGCTGTCCAAACACAACAAGGAAGGGGGTGCCCCAACTGGAGGAACAGAAACGCCAGTGACCCCAGGTTGCACAGTAGAAGTCACAGGGACCACTGCTGGCTGGTCAGACCCCCTGACCCTAAGGTCCACCAGCGACAACTGACCCCCCAGAGGGAGGCTGAGTGGAGGCCGAGGTGCTGGAAACAGAGGGGTCCGATAATTCCGAAGAACCAGGGAGCCAGTCGGGATCAGAACCAGAGTCCACCTCCGAGGAGACAGGCTCCGAAGTCTGATGCCAGACAACTCCCCGAGCCCCTCCAGTTTCTGGACCATGAATCGAGCACCCTGTGATTCGCCTGCCAACGCCACCAGAGGTAAGCACAGACCCACGCCCAGCACCGACAACCACCTTGGCGCCACGAAGCTGCACCAGAGTTGGGCGCAACCCTGAACGCATCACTGCACTCCCCTCGGTGCCGCCGACTGCCAACCCAACAAAGCACCGATCCCGACATTGACTGAGGCGTGGCCCTTAACGCGACGCCAAATACCTCAGTGCCGCAAGTGGCACCGGAGTAGGGGCGGCCCCGCCCTCCTGCTCCAGCAGCGTGCCGGAACCAGTACCAGGTCCAGAAAATGAAAATTACGTACCTACCGTAATTATGATCTTTCTGTTTATCTTCACCATTCATCATAATTGGGTATACGGCCGGAGGTCATGACCCTGCGGGAGCTTCTTTTTTTTGGTAGGTGGAGCCGACGCGCTATCAGCTCCTCTCTCGAGGCAGACGTACTACGTGGCACTTGTGGGGTGGCTGTTAGGCGCCGCTGACTCCGCCTGCCTGCCAGTTCTGAGTCCAAGAGTGAGGAAAAGACGTTGGAGGGTGGGCAAGAAAGTCCAAGGACAGAGAAAGGAAAAGATGTAAAACCAAAAGGAGAAATAAACGACTGAGAGGACAGAGTAAGAAGAAACAATGAGATGCTAAGGAGATTGGGAAGGGGCCCCAATCTCTGGAAACAAAAAAGGAAGGAGTTAGGGAGGAAAAGGGATTTATAAAAATATAAAACTTAACAAGAGAGGGGGAAAAATACCAGACATATGCTGGGTTCTGCCCTGTCTCTAGATTGTATAAGAACTGCAAGGAGTAGCCAAGAGACTCAATCACCAGAATTCTCCTTTATGGCAGAAAAATACAGGTTACTCACCTGTAACAGAAGTTCTAGGAATGGTATATGTTGTTCATCCACACTTATTGGCAGGTTCCTTACCGCTTTAAATATTGCCGGAAGGTCTTCAAGCTGGCTCCTCCCACCCACCCGGGTGGTAAAACTCTCGGCTCGGCCCCATGACGCCAGATCTAGCTCCGCTGGAAGCCAGGTTGTGTATCAGGCCAGGAGGTTGAGAGTGTAGGATGAACAACATATACCATTCCTAGAACTCCTGTTACAGGTGAGTAACCTGTATTTAGGACATGGATATGTTGTTCATCCACACTTATTGGCAGACTCCTAGCAGTTCTCCGGGAGGAGGGAGGCAAGGCGCACACCCCCTACTTAGATATAAAGACTGGAGAACTGAGGCCCCGACCAACATCCCAGCATGACCCAAGGTCGATGTGGAAGGGGAAAAACGGTAAAGCCTGCTTCCAGGTAGAAGCCCTGCGGATATCCTGGACAGGAGCATCCTCGGAAGCAGCCACTGATGCAGCGGAAGGGCGGGTTAAATGAGCACTTATCCCTCTGGGAGGCTCCATGCCTGCCCACCTACAGTGGAGACCTATGGAGGAGGTGACCCACCCACTCGTCGGCCCGCTTGGCTGCAGGTCTGCCAGGTGCGGCTTCAGCGAGATGACAAACAGCTGGCGAACCTCTCCTGAACTTCAGCCCCACGCTCCCTGGGTAGGGTTGCTAAATAGGGTCCCAATGGATCCTATATATGGCCTCCGAGGCATGAATGGGGATGAACCCCGCAGAGAAAATACCCGGTTAGGGAAAGACTTCACGCTGCTCACGGAAGGAACTCGGTGGGGCGAGGACAACTTCGCCCTGTGGAAGACCAGATAAGGAGATTCAAGGAGCGCTGAACTCTCCCTACTTCTGGATGGCAGAGAAGCCCCAAGAAGGTGTTCTTCCACAACAGGTGGGGAACCTGCACCTGTGCAAAGGTTCGAACGGCTTGCCTGTGAGCTAAGCCCATACCAGCGAAGATCCCACAGAAATGGGGATACTCTCCCCGAAGGGGAGGTGTGATCGAGGCCCAGAAAAGCGCCAGACCACCTTTTCTGCACCACCGACTGCCTTCCGGCCCGCGCCCGGAAAACAGGGGTGACCAACAGAAGCACCTAGGGGGTCGTCGGCCGAAGCCCTAGTTCCAAAGGAGTGGGCCGCAGATGGTCCGGAATGCTCGCCGAGGGATGGGAGAGAGGCCCCAGGCCCTGTCCCAACACCAGATGGAGAACTCATCCATTCGAAGGCGAGCATGTTTGGCCGACTCCTGGCAGGATGCCTCGAAAAACATCGAGGACCTTGCCGGAGGACCCCAGGTCTGGCCCCTAGCCGCACAGGGACCAGGCCTTCAGGCGCAGGGATTGAATGTCCAAAAGGAAAACCTTCCCCTGAAAAAAATGAGATCAGGGCCGGGCGGGCTGGAAGCCACCTCGGAAGCCTGGGGCAGAGACTGAAGAGAGCTGGATACCAGAGCTGGCAAACCAGTCTGGGGTTACCAGCATCGCCTGCGCCTAGTCCCTCCTCGCCTTGCCTGTGGGTCAAGGGAAATGGGGCAGAGGCGTAGAAGTGGCCCGGGGTCCGCGGCCTCGACGGCATCCCCTACAGCGAACCTTGCTGACGGGCAGCCATGAGACAGTCTCGGCCTCGTATTTTCCCTGGAGGGAAGGAGGGAGAAGATGCTGTGCTACCTCCGGCAGGGGACACCACTCGTGAGGCGCAGCCTATGACCGGCTTAGGGCATCAGCCAGGGTGCTGGAGGCTCCTGCCATCGAATGGCTAGGAAAAACGCCTCCCGGCTGCATAAAAGACCCAATGTGGAGAACCTCCTTACGCAGAGGCAAGGGGCCCGTCCGAACCTGGCATGTTAGGTAGCACATGGTCGTGGTGTAGTCCGCCTGGACTGAAACCACTAGACCCCGCACTAACGGAGCAAGCGGTGCAACCAAGTGGACCGCCTAGAACTCCAGCGGGTAGGAAGACATCGGGACTCCCGAGAGGACCAGAGGCGGAGCACTCCGTATTCCCCTTGATGGGTACCCCAACCCATCCGAGAAGCATCGGTCGGAGAAGACTGTCGACTTGGGGTGGACGAACAGGATGTTCTCCTACAAGAGCTGGAACGGTCCGAAGGAGAGCGTTCCCAAACTCCTGGCTGTGGTCACGAACTGGTCCAAAGGAACGCAGCACTGTGACCACTGGTTGGCCAGCCCCCACTAGGGGGACGCATGAACCGGCGGGTCCGAACAGACCACGCTGGAGCAGGCTGCCGCGGGGCCAGGAGGTCCCGGCAGGGTGCAATTGCCCAGTCAGACCTGACTAGGTAAGGGAGGAAGAACCTCAGCCCTGTCCACCAGGAGCCGAGCTCAGACTCAAGAGTCGAGCCTCGTCCCGAAGAAGGGTCACCCGCCAAGATACGAGTTCCAACGTGGCTCCGATAAAAGGAGAGCAGTCTGAGAGCCAGAACTCTGGATCGTGCCCTTCCATCCGGAAGGGTTGCCGTCAGGCCGCCATCCTGGTGGGGTTATGCCCGGATCCCTCGATGCCACAGAAGCTGCTGGGCAGAGACCGAAGGGCCTGGCCTGGAACTCGTAAAGAGATCCCCCTCGTAAGGAAGGGAGGAGTCTCCCAAGAAACGGACGGAACGAAGGTACGAACGTCCTGGAGGTCCGGGAAAAAGCCTCGTTCTAAGGATGGGATATCTGAGGCAGAGAGACCATTCGGACTGCAGAAAAAAAATTGGGCGTAAGCCCCCCTGTCCGTTTGGGACCAGGAATACCTGGACACGAACCCAGGGTCTGAAGGAGGGTCCGCAACCTTCCGGATCACCTCTAATCAGAAGGTCAGGCAAGTTGGCACAGCGGGTCGACGACTAGGCTGTGGAGCCCAAGACCCCCGTGGGGAAACGGCTCGAAAGGGTGGTGCCTGCTCGCAATCCCGAGGCAGGGCCTTCCCCTAGCACCTCCGACACCCAAAGGTCCGGAGCCGTCTCCCCACAGGGGAACCCGGGCAGGAGCGACGGGGCCGGGGACAGCGCCCCTAGCCTGCCACTGGGCAGGCTTGGAGGAGGAATTGGCCGAGGGAGCTCCAAGGCCTTTGCCTCCCTGCTTCCTTTTAGAGGAAGACGCTGGTTTGGAGTCAGGACGCCCAGCGCAAGCCTGCTGGCCCTCATGCTGGGCCGGTCGAGCTGCAGGGGCCAGGGCGCAAAGGGGCTTACGCAAAGGCAGCCGGCTGCCTTGTACCTCCGGGCGGAGTGACCAAGTCCGGAGTGGCATCGACTCGGTCCCCTGGAGGTGTCCCTCCACCCAGGGCTGAAAAGGTCAGTCCCCAAGATGGGGATGTCCCAAGTTGTGCTGGGTTTCCAGTGAGAAAGAGGATAACCTCAGCCACGCCTGCGGGCGCATGGCCACTGCGGCCCTCACCGACCTGGCAGAGGAATCACCTAAGTCCAGAGCAGTCTGGAGCTGCTGCTTCGCCACCGCTCCTACCCTGGTCCTGCACCCACTGGACCGTGGGTCCCAGGGTCGACTGGGAGATGAGGGAGCACCTGCCCAGGGAGCCAAAAAGTGCATGGGAGAAATGTGCCATCAGTGCAGCCGAGCTGGCCTGTCGGAGGCCTAGGGAAGACGCAGTGTAAGCCTTGCGCCCGACGTAGTCCATCCTTTTGGACTCCTTGTCAGGGGGCCTATCCACATCCCGAGCATTCCCAGAACACTGGAAAACATTGTCGGTAACTATCCCCTCAGCCGAGGGGTGCTCCGAGAAACCGGGCAAAGAACCGACAGGGACAGAGTACTTCAAACAACATGAAGTCTTGCTATATTATGACATATGCAGTGAGTCCCAACCTTCGAACTGCTCCGGAGATGAAAGAGTTAACTTTCCATGCCAGGCATGGAACTTTGAGCACGAGCTCGGTTGAAAACTCTGTCTGTTGTTCTTCAAACTCAAACTGTCAGATTCTTTACTCCTCCTCACTGAACAGTTGCTCCGGAGATTTCTCCTTCTGCTCGGTTCATTTTGTAGGTTAAAGTATTAATTTTTGTTTTTTTTAACCGAATTTAAACCGCAACCGGTCGGTTCAAGCTCTGTCTGTGGTATCGTAAGTACTAGATAGGTTTTACTTTATTTTCTGTGTGGAACTTGTAAACGGTATTATCGGTTCGGTTTGAACCGATCAGGTTGTTGTAAATACATTAAATCTGTGCTTTTAGAGTGCGGTTCCCGGTTCTTATCGGTTCTAAAAAAAACGGATTTCATTACGTCTTTTTCCACGACCCGTGACACGGTTGGGAACCGATAAGAGAGTCTTGCTTGGCGGATGGCCATAAACGGGCAAGTTTTGGTTAGGCTGGCACTGTGTCTGAGAAACCCAAAAGAAAAACAGGGCCCACTGGGTTTCAACACTGCAGTGTTTGTGGGGAAGCCTTTGCCAAGGCTGACCCCCACACCACCTGTGTTTATTGTCTGGGGTTTGACCACCTCAATGCAGACTGCCAGATTTGCAAAAATTTTCCTGCAGCTACCCTGGATAACAGAGTTGGTAGGCTCAGGAAAGAGAGGCTAAGAAGTCCGCTGACCTGGATGGCCAGCCCAGTTGGTTGTAACCGAATCGAGGGAGTGCCTCTGACCAGGGTGAGACTCGGGCAAGGAGAGCCGACTCGGAGGAGTCGGTTCCAGCAAAAGGACTAGAAAAATCAGCAGGTGTGGGAGCCAAAATTTCCATCTCCAACCGCTGAAGAAATAGCCAAAGCGATTGTACTGTCAAGTCGCTTCGTTCCGACCGAACTGCACCATCTGGTAATTTAAGTTCACGGTTCCACTGTTCAAGAATATGATTTAGAGGAATTTTATGAACCGAGGGGGAAGGAGTATGAGGAGAGTGAATGTGGATCTGAAAGTCTGATGTGCCCATTGAACCGACATCTCCCCAGACAAACCTTCAGAGTGTCTCCCAGGCTTTCTGAGTACCTCTCATTTTATGTTTTATAAAAAGTGGTTGAACCTCCAGCTCCCTATGGAGGAAGCTGTGGATGATCAAGAGGAGCCTGACTATGTAGAAATGATGGATATCCCAGAGTCTAGAGACTGCCTATTCCTTTGCATAAATCTTTGGGAAACAGACAGTAAAATTCTAAGAACTCCTCACACTATACCTCCTGTGGATAAAAGAATGGACAAGAGGACACATTGTCAGGCTTTCTTTATACGGAGTTCCTTCACAACAATGCAGCCATGTTGGAGTAGTGCAGGCTGCAGCCTGTGACAAGGCAAATATTCTCAGCTTCAAAAAAAAAATTTCAGCAACTGCTCACATCTCTAGGTTTCCTTCTCAATCTTCCAAAGTCAGTTCTAGAGCCTGTCCAGCTTCTCACCTTCATAGGTGCAGAACTGAACACAAAAGAGGCCAGAGCCTTCCTTCCTCTGGAAAGAGCAAGGACCCTGGTCTCTCTGGCCTCCTCTTTCATTCCCGTCTCTCGACCAGCAAGGCATTTTCTGCAGCTCCTGGGGCACATGGCTGCTTCCTACAGCAGTAGTGCAGGGAGCAAGATTTCAGATGAGGGACATCCAGTTCCATCTGAGAGCCTTATGGACTCAAAGGAGAGCCCTCTAACCAAATTGATCCCAGTGACTCAACCCTGATCCAAGCCTTCAGTGCTGGCAGGACCAGAGCAATCAGACAGGGGGTCCCTTCACCCTCAGTCTCACTCCTTGATCCTTACTACAGATGCATCCCTCTTGGGGTGGGAGCTCACATGGGCACCTCACTACTCAGGGATTGTGGTCCCTAAGGAATCTCTGCTCCACATCAATCTGTTGGAACTCAGAGCAGTTTTTCTAGCACTTCAAGTTTTTTCCACATCTGTTCAGAACAAAGTTGTACAGGTCAGAACAGACAACACCACTACAGTGTGGTACATCAACAAGCAAGGAGGCACTTGGTCTACGGCCTTGTGCACCGAAGCAATGAAGTTGTGGTCTCTGGCTTATTCCCTTAACACATCCCAGGTAAGGACAATGTCCTGGCAGATGCTCTCGGCAGGATTTCCCAGGGCCATCACGAATGGTCACTGGATCCCCTAGTACTGGAGGTAGTATTTGCCAGATGGGGCACCCCGCAGATAGATCGTTTTGCAGCCCCAGACAATCACCAACTTCCCCTTTTTTGCTGCAGGCCCCCAGTGTTGGGCTCAGTCCCTCTGGATGCCTTCTTCTCAGTTGGGAAGGAAGTTTCTATGCTTCCCTTCCTCTTCTGTTCAAGGTGCTAGTCAAAATCAGATCTCAACCCTGCAAGATGATCCTGATTGCTCCAGATTGGGCCAGACAGCCTTGGTACCCACTCCTTATGTCCTTAGCAGTCCACCTTCCCCTGTGTCTTCCCAGGAATCACAACCTGTTAACCTGTGCTCAGGGGAGAGTTTGCACCAACCTCTAATCTCAATCTCAAGGCCTGGCTCTTGAAGAGTTACAGTTTGCTGACCTACACCTCTCCCAAGGTGTATTGATATCTTGAAGGCTTCTAGAAAGCCTTCCACCAGGGCTACTTATAATTCCAAATGGAAAAGATTTTCCATGGTGCTCTTGCAAGCATATTTCCCAGAATCTGCTGACTTACCCACAGTCCTGGATTATATGGTGCATTTGAATACTTTTGGCTGAGACCAGCTACCCTAAAAGTGCACCTGGCAGCCGTGTTTGCTTTCTTATCAGCAGGTAAACCTCTTCTCTTTCAGCTCATCCTGTATTCTCCAGTTTTTCAAGGGGTTGCTTCACACAACCCTCCATTCAGGGCCCTGCCCTGCCTGGGATCTTAATATTTGCATTGCCCAGTTTATGCAACCCCCTTTTGAGCCTTTGTCTTCAGCAGAGCTTAAGTACTTGACTTGGAAAACTGTGTTTTTGGTAGCCATCACTTCTGCCAGGCGCATAAGTGAATTACAAGCATTGTCAGTGGAGCCTGATTTTATTTCCTTTCATAGAGATAAGGTGGTCCTCAGAACCAACAGAAAGTTCTTGCCTAAGGTGGTTTCAGACTTCCACCTTAATCAATCTATGTCTCTCCCTGTGTACTTCACTGACCATTCCTCCTCTGGTGAGAGGAGACTGCACAGTTTAGATGTCAAAAGAGCCCTTAGTTACTACATAGAATGTACCAAGGGTCACAGGTTTGACTCCCTCCAACTGTTCCTCACTTATGGTGAGACTGGTAAAGGGAAACCTGCCACTAAAAGATCCATTGCCAGGTGGATTGTCTCTTGTATCCAATTTTGCTATGGTGGGTAAGGTTCCTCCCTCAGGCCTGAGGGCTCACTCTACCAGAGGTACAGCTGCTTCTCTGGCTGATGCCAGGGACATCCCTATCCTAGAGATATGTCAAGCAGCTACCTGAAAAACAGTTCACACTTCTTACCAAGCATTACCCTGACATCCAGGCTAGGAGTGATGCTCGGTTTGGCACAGCTGTGCTCAGAGCCTTATTTCCCAAGTAGGTTTTCTCTCCTCCATGGAGGTACTGCTGTGTAGCTGTCATCTGTCATAATATAGCTAGACTTCATGTTGTTTGAAGAAAAAATTACTCACCTTAGTAATGTTGTTTCTTCTAATGGAGTCTTGCTAAATTATGACCTCCCCCCCTGCCTGCCCCTCTCAGAACCTCTGCTTTTGGGATGTGGGTGGGCAGTGCAGTGTTGGCACTTAGTAGATGCCCACCTTGTTTTTTATTTTTCACCCCTCCTTTTTGGGGTGATTGGGTGTTGTGTTTTTCATTTTTTGGATCCCCTGACTTGAATCTCTGTTTTGGGACCAAAAAATGTGTTCTTATATTTAGTAGCCAGTTGGCTAGTGTAGGTTTATAGCTTCCACACAGAACCTTAGTGAGTTTTGCTCATAAAGATCTGACAGTTTGAGTTTGAAGAACAACAGACAGAGTTTTCAACCGAGCTCATATCAAAGTTCCATGCCTGGTATGGAAAGTTAACTCTTTCACCTCCGGAGCAGTTCAAGGTTGGGACTCACTGCATATGTCATAATATAGCAAGACTCCATTAGAAGAAACAACATTACTAAGGTGAGTAATTTTTCTTCCTGGCCATCCTGGCCGAGGGCTAAGGCAGGAAGTAGGCTGTCAGCCAGAGCTCCAAGGCCAGGCTCACGATGGCCCTCGCCACCGGGAAGGCCTCCGAGGTGAGCCTTTGGTCTAGGATCTCCGCAGGATAAGGGGTCTGCTTGGACACGGGTCGAGCTGCATCCCGGTGAATTCCGAGATGAGCTGAAGCAGACCCATGAAGGACGATGGGCTGTCGTCCACGGATCATTCCGGAGAGGACCCCAGGTCCTCCCAACTGGGGAACATAGAGTCGACGACTTTGGACTCCGAGGGGTCCGCAAAAAGCTGCCTCAGGCCTGAGTCACTCTTTGTCCACCGAGGGTGGGCGGGAGTGAGAGGGACAGACAACCTGCGGGACAGGTTGTGCCTCGACTGAGGTTCCACCGAGGGTGGTGGGGCAGCAGGGATCGGACGAACAACTGGCCCCAGAGTGGGCACCTCGACTGCAGCGAGCGGTTGAGTCGACCGATCGGGCGGCAGCTGATTGCTGGACGGGGAATGAATCGGAGTCGATTGATTCCCGGACAACAACAACTACTGCCACATGAACTCCTCGTAACGTCGACGCCATCGGCACCGAAGCCACTCCTCATCCGAGGAGAGAGATGAGGAAGAATGGTAATGCCACTTAACTCGGTGCCCCGACCGAGAATGCTGAAGTCGGCTTGAGCGGCTTGAACGAGAGGATGACTGAGACTGAGACCCGAATCCTCGGGGGAACAGAGGGCGGGCCTGGGAAGAGGCAGGGCGCGCCTGCTCCTCCCTCGGCTCGAAGAAAGGGCCGAGGTCTGCCAACCCAGGAACAGGCAGAACTCCAGCTCCGCCGGGACCGCGGCGGGATGGTGGCTCCAGCAGAAGACAGCCCAGATGACGGGTCGAGAGACTCAACAACGTCGGCGGGAGTCCTGGCCGGCTGACCTGATGGGGACACCGTGAGGCCAGAGGCCTGAGCCGCACCTTCGACCGAAGTCGAACGTTGGCCGGCAGGGGAGGGGGAACTCTCTCACTCCCTCCAGCGTCGACGATGGGACTTAGCCTGCCACTGCTTGGACTTCGGCCGAGAGGCAGGTCCCGAAGGTCCCTCTCCTTTCGAGGAAAGGGACTGGTGAAGCTCCTTGAAAGAAGCTGAATGGGGAGAACCCAAGGAGAGTGGACAAGCGCCCGCTGATCGAGGAGGAGGGGGAGCAGCCGCCTCTCCCTGGAGGAAAGAAGATCGAGCTGCTCAGGCCGAGACAGCCGACGCGACACTCGCCCGACATTCTTCCAAGGAATTTTCCGGAGCGAAAAGGTTTCAGGTCGCCTGAAAGCTCTGAACGGGCCGCACAACCTCCAGAGAGCTGGCCTAGCGGCACAGCAAATTCGCAGTGGCGGATCATGATCCAAGTCAAGGCAGTAGACGCACGTGGAGTGCGGGACTTTCCTGGAGGAATTAACCGGGCACCTCCGGGAGCCGGAAAACGAATGATTCATCGCCGCAGCGAGAGAAGAAGATCGAAGTTTAGAAAACTTCCAATTAAATTTGGAGAGACCAAAAATTTCAGGAACCAGTCGAAAACACAGAGCGCTAAGGAGAGAACCTGAGCTTCCAAGCGGTAAGGAAGATCTGGCGTCATGGGGCGGAGCCGAGAGTTTTGCCACCCAGGTGGGTGGGAGGTGCCAGCTTGAAGACCTTCCGCAAGATTTAAAGCAGCAAGGAACCTGCCAATAAGTGGGATGAACAACATATCCATGTCCCTAGAAACGGATCTTCTAAAGAAGAAAGGGTACAGAGATTCTCCTCCAAGGAAAACTGAAATTTTAAGTAAAGATAGATCTTTTTAAAACATGTCCAGCGGACAAGTAAAAAACTGAAGACTGACGGGACAGAAAAAGGACAGGAAGGAGGAGAGGATGGAGGGCAACTGCTCACTCCCACCTCACAGGGGTGGAGCCAGAGCACTAGAGAGGGAGTGCCAAATGAAGAGGGGAGGTACCTAAAACAAACAATAGAAACATCTGTGGATACAGAAGTTGATACTAGCTGATTTACTGAAGAAAGGGTATGAAAGAACTCTAAAACTGAAGGTGGACAAAGCAATGGGGCCTGTGGGATTCATCCCAGAATTTAAAAGAACTAAGGGTAGAACTAGTGACACCACTGACTACCCTTTAACAAATCATGGGAGGATGGGGTGGTACCCGAGGACTGGAGGAGGGTCATGTGATTCCCTTCACAAAAGTGGGGCAGGGCAGAAGCAGGAAACTACAGACCTGTTAGTTTAACCCCAGTGATAGGGAAAATGATGAATCACTTGAAGGAAAGAATTGTCTAGTACCTAGAGGCCAGAGGGGACAGGACCCAAGGCAGCATGGATTCACAGAAGGAAGGTCATGCCAGATGAATCTAATAGATTTCTTGACTGGGTGACTAAAATAGTAGATCAGGAAGGGCTGTGGACATGGCCTACCTAGACTTTAGCAAGGCATTTGACCTCAGTCCCACACAAAAGATTAATATACAAGTTAGCCAGCCTGGGAGTGGGTCCCAAGATGATAGCCTGGGTAAAGAATTGGCTGGAGAATAGGACACAGAGAGTAATAGTAAATGGAGTCCACTCTGAAGAAAGAGGGTTACTAGTGGTGCCGTAGGGTTCAGTATTAGATCGTCCTCTTCAATGTCTTTGTAAGTGACATTGCAGAGGGACTGAAGGAAAAGTATGTCTCTTTGCAGATGACACAAAGATCTGCAACAGAGTTGATGCACAAGGGGGTGGAAAGGATGAGAAGGGACTTGGCAAGGTTAGAGGAATGGTCAAATGTATGGCAGCTTAGATTTAATGCTAAGAAGTGCAGGCAATGCACCTGGGAAAACAAAACCCAGGGAAGAGTACACAATGGGGGTGAGATACTAACAACAACAAAAATGGAAAGGGACTCTGGTGGTAGTCATATCAGATGACTTAAAGGCAAGCAATGTGAGAGGGCAGTAAGGAGGGCTGGGGGATACTGGGATGCATAGGGAGAGCGCCACCAGTAGAAAACAGGAAGCTATTATCCTCTGTACAGACAGCTGGTGAAACCCCATCTGGAGTACTGTGTGCAGTTCTGAAACCCAATCTCCGCAAGGACATAGACAAGATGGAAGCTGTCCAGAGGAGGGCACTCAAATGGTGCAGGGTCTGCACCAGAAGACATATGAAGAGAGACTACAGGAGCTTATATGTATAGCCTCGAGGAAAGGAGGAGAGGGGGACATGATAGAAACGCTCTGCATCTCAAGGGAATCAACAAAGTCCAAGAGGGTAGCATCTTTCAAAAAGAGGTGTGCAAGAACAAGAGGGCACAATTTGAAGATTGGGGACGGCTCAGAGGTAATGTAAGGAAGTATTTTTTTCCACAGAGAGGCTGTGGATGCATGGAACGGCCTCCGAGGAGGTTGTGGAGTCAAAACAGTGATTAAATTCTAGCATGCATGGGACAGCCATAAGGCAATTCTAGGGGTGAGGTAGAAAAAGTAGGCTGCTGGTTAACTAGGATCTGCAGCTTATCCATTAGGTAGGGAATGGGCAGACTGAGTGGGCCAAGCGGTCCTTATCCACCGACAAATTCTATGTTTCTATCCCCACCACTCTCCTCCTAGAAATACCATCCCACTATGTGCCCCAGATTACCCCCGTCCCTGACACAGAAATAAGGGGAGCAAGGAAAGGCACAGAGAGGAGGAGGATCCAGAGACTGACGCCCAGGGGATGGCGGGCGACAGGATGAATGGTGAAGATCTTATCTGTGTCAATCTTCACCATTCATCACATTTGGGTGAGTGCCGAGACCTCCCCGAAGGGGGGTTTTAAACCCCTAAGGGACAGAGTCCCTTAGCTCTCAGTGAGTGACACACTAAGAGGGAGAACCTTCTGGGCCTGGAGAGGCCCGAGAATAGGGAGAGTGAGATGGGGAACCCCTGGAATGGGAAGGAAGTTGCCTCGACAGACGCCGCCTCACTCTGCGGGAGAAGAGATAGGTTCTCTGGTGCACGGAGTTAACCACCCTACGCCGGGCCAAAATCTTTGGGTGCTGGGGCTCTTTTTATGTGGCCCCCACACTTTGGAAATCTCTACCTCGTCGGTTGAGGTAGTGGACCTCTGTGGAGGGTTTCAAGAGAGGTTTGAAGACTTTTTTGTGGGAAACTGCATTTTCAGAATTTTGACTAAATTAATTGTTCTGATCTAGCTGAATCTCTTTTAAAGAATGATTTTAACTGTTTTAATCTTTTATTTATGTACAGCGCCTTGACAACTGAAAGGCGCCTAATAAATAAAAATTATTATTATAATACGATGCTCTTGTTTGGTGCCTTGTTAGCTCCAGGCCACGCGCAGGGAGTGCAATGGCTTGTCTGGTTTAATCCGTGTCAGGCAATGAGGCTAGGAGCTGACCTAGTCTGGACCACAAGAACCCGTCATAGGCCGCATAATGGGCCTCATGTGCGGAAACAGAAAACAGCAACCGTGACAAGTAGAAGGTCCTCCTCCCTCAGAAATCAAAATCCAAGGAATCTTGGTCTGGGGTCCGGTCACGCTGAAGGGAGCGAAGCCCATCAGGAGTATCCAGCTGCGTCAGTTCTGACTGAGGCTGAGGCATGGAGCCTGGAGACTCCGGGTGCAATACCTCTGACAGAAATCCCTAGGGGCAGGAACTCCAGAAAAAGGTCTCTGCCAGCAATGCACTGACGCCTCTCTAAAGGGAGCAGGCCAGGGGGCCACCACAATGGTGTCCTCACTGAAGTCACCCAAAAAGGCGTGTGCCGAGTGCTCTGGATTGCTCTGAGTGGCAGGACAGATGTGCAAGTCCTCCAACATCCTCACGAAGAATTGCTGATACTCCGCGAGATCAGCAGCTGGGGAGATGGGACAGAAGGCCCTCTCCCCAGAAGAGGGGGATGAAGAGTTAGAGGACCTCAACTGTTCAGAGGGTGGCTGCTCGGGGGTTGAAAAACCTGTCTGTCCATTACCCTGACAAAAGTGGGGAAGCAAGCAGCCATAGCCCTGAACTGCTCCCAGGAGAGAGGCCCACTAGGACCAAGGATGCCTGGGAGTGCAGGAGAACATGGCAGAGGGATGGGGACAGAGCCGAGAAGTCGGCTGACCTCCGCCTGGGCTAGGGAGCGGACCAGGAGCACCAGAAGATAAAGGTGCCCCGGAAGACCCCACAGCCGACAGCTGAACAACCATTTCAAACTGCCTTGGCTGCACCTGGAAGAATCCCCCTGTGAGGCGATCGGGGCCGTATAGGTCCAGAAGGACGGTCCCCTACCTCAAAAGAATGGGGCTCTCTCAAAGAAAGCAAAGAGGAAGAGCGGAGATCCGCACTGCGGTTTCTTCCAGAGCCCGCGTGGGCCCCAGAAAAAGGTCACCGCACAGACCCCATGCCCCTCGACTCCTCGGAATCCAAGAGCGCCCTCCTCCTCGAGATGGCCAGCCTAGGTAACTGACAGCTCTGGTCAGCACCCAAAGGAGCTACCCAAGGCACAGTACCCTTCCCTCCCGTAGTTGCTCTGATCGGCCCCAAAGTTGGCCGATCCAGGCACACTAACATGAGGGAGTACCACCGCTGAGGGGTCAGTGAACCTCCGAGGCCGGGTTGCAGTGCAATGGTGGCATGCACCACTGCCTGCTGGTCAGAGCCCCTGACCCCAGCCTCGGCATTCACCAACCGCTCCTCAGAGGGGGGCTGACTCCGGTCTGTCAAAGACACTACAAGGCTACCCACACTAGCAGCTAACTCCAAGAAGCCAGACTGCTTGTCTGACTTAAGAGTCCGACTCTGCCTCCAAAGAGGTGGAGGCCGAGGCCCTGTGCCAAACCGTAGGTGGGCGCCTGTCGCCATCCCTACCAAACAGGGTGCCAGAAACGGAGACTGCGCCTGAGCCGGTGCCCTCTGCAGCACTGAGAATGGCGGCTGAAGAGGACACGGCTCCAGCCCAAACAGCAGCCTTGGAGTCAGAACCTGCCATAGCGCCGTCCCGCCCCATGGCGCTGAGGGCAGGGACAGTGTCAACGACGGCCCCGATGGTGCTTTGACTGCGAGGACAGCACCAAAGTCAGAAACCCCGCGCCGTCCCCGCTCCATAGAACTGAGGGCAGAGACGGGCACTGGACGATGGCTCTGACAGCGCTGTTTGAACCCCCATGGCGCCATGACCATGTCCAGTGTCGCAAATGACTCCAGAGCTGGACATGGCGCCATGCTCAACCTCAGTGCAGTGGACGGCGCTGAGGCGAGGAAAGGAACGGCACCGTAGAGCCCCCCCATGGTGCCACTAGTACTATCGGTGCCGTGAATGGCGCAGACAGCAGCCAAGGCACGAACAGCGGACCGAGTGCCACGCTGACTTTGCCAGGGCCCACGGCACCCTTGAGTGCTGGAGGCGAAAGCGGCGTCAACCGATGAAGGCGTCAGAACGTTGCCGACCCAGGCCTTGTGAACCGTGGGTTCGACACTGGGGGAGCTTTCACCCCCGAAGGGGCGACTGCCATGGCGGTGCCTCCCGCCTGCCTCCGAAAGGGAACGGATTGGGCCCCCTGCACCGCGGAAAGAGCCACGGCTAGGATACTAGAATCCGAGGCTCCCTCCTCCTCATTCTGTACAGAACCGGGAGGGGACCCCAGAGGAAAGGCTCAGAGAACGTGGCTTGGCCCGAAGAGTGCGCACCCAACCCCCGAAAGTCAGCGGAGCTCGTCTCACTTTCCACGTGTGCTGCTCAATGACCCAGCAGTCCATGGAGAAGCAGGCATTGCACGAATCCATGTCGTGAAGCAGGACAAGACACATAAGGCAACTGTCATGCTGGTCAGTGACGGAAAATTTTCAGCCGCATGGACACCGTCGCATGGGGGGGCCGACCCGTCTTTGAGGTCTTCTTGCCCTCCAACCTAGACATGATCTACGGAAATAATACACAAATCAAGACTCGACGTCACTGTAATAAAGTAAATATGGAAAGATCTTACTGGTGACGTCGAGTGGCTATCAGAACCGGCAGGAGGATCTGGAGACTTGGCGCCAAAAATAGTTTGGAGTCGAAAGAAAAAATACTCACCTTAGTAATGTTGTTTCTTCTAATAGAGTCTTGCTATATTATGACATATGCAGTGAGTCCCAACCTTAGAACTGCTCCGGAGGTGAAAGAGTTAACTTTCCATGCCAGGCATGGAACGCTGAGCTCAAGCTCAGTTGAAACTCTGTCTGTTGTTCTTCAAACTTAAACCATCAGATCTTTACGAGCTAAACTCACTGAGGTCCTGTGTGGAAGCTGTAAACCTACACTAGCCAACTGGCTACTAAACATAAGAACACATTCTTTGGTCCCAAAACAAAGACTCAAGTCAGGAGACCCAAAAAATGAAAACACAACACCAAGTCACCCCAAAAAAGGAGGGGTGAAAACAACAAGGTGGGCATCTACTAAGTGCCAACACTGCACTGCCCACCCACATCCCAAAAACAGAGGTTCTGAGAGGGGCAGGCAGTGAGGGAGGTCATAATATAGCAAGACTCCATTAGAAGAAACAACATTACTAAGGTGAGTAATTTTTTCTTCAAACAACATGAAGTCTTGCTATATTATGACATATGCAGACTACACAGCAGTACCTCCATGGAGGAGGGACAAAACCTACTTAGGAAATAGGCTCTGAAGCACAGCTGTGCCAAACCGAGCATCACTCCTAGCCTGGATGTCCAGGGAGTAATGCTTGGTAAAAGTGTGAACTGTTTTCCAGGTAGCTGCTTGACATATCTCTAGAATAGGGATGTCCCTGGCAGCAGCCAGGGAAGCAGCTGTACCTCTGGTAGAGTGAGCCCTCAGGCCTGAGGGAGGAACCTTACCCAGCTTCTGTAACAGAATTGGATACAAGAGACAATCCACCTGGCAATGGATTTTTAGTGGCAGGTTTCCTTTACCAACCTCACCATAAATGAGAACAGTTTGAGGAGTCAAACCTGTGACCCTTGATACGTTCTATGTAGTAACTAAGGGCTCTCTTCACATTTAAGCTGCGCAGCCTCCTCTCGCCAGAGAAGGAATGGTCAGTGAAGTACACTGGAAGAGATACAGATTGATTAAGGTGGAAATCTGAAACCACCTTAGGCAAGAACTTCCTGTTAGTCCTGAGGACCACCTTATCTCTATGAAAGGAGATAAAATCAGGCTCCACTGACAAGGCATGTAATTCACTTATGCGTCTGGCAGAAGTGATGGCTACCAGAAACACAGTTTTCCAAGTCAAGTACTTAAGCTCTGCTGAAGACAAAGGCTCAAAGGGGGGTTGCATAAGCTGAGCAATGCAAACATTAAGATCCCAGGCAGGGGCAAGGTCCCTGAATGGAGGGTTGGTGTGGAGCAATCCTTTGAAAAACTTGGAGAATACAGGATGAGCTGAAAGAGAAGAGGGCTTATCTGCTGATAAGAAAGCAGACACAGCTGCCAGATGCACTTTTAGGGTAGCTGGTCTCAGCCCCAAGGTATTTTAAGTGGACCATATAATCCAGGACTGTGGGTAAGTCAGCAGATTCTGGGGAAATATGCTTTCCAGAGCACCACATGGAAAATCTCTTCCATTTGGAATTATAAGTAGCCCTGGTGGAAGGCTTCCTAGAAGCCTTCAGGATATCCATCACACCTTGGGAGAGGTGTAGACCAGCAAACTCTAACTCTTCAAGAGCCAGGCCTTGAGATTGAGAGATTTGAAGTTCGGGTACCAAACTCTCCCCTGAGCACAGGTTAACAGGTTGTGATTCATGGGAAGACACAGGGGAAGGTGGACTGCTAAGGACAGTAGGAGTGGGTACCAAGGCTGTCCGGCCCAGTCTGGAGCAATCAGGATCATCTTGCAGGGTTGAGATCATTTTGACTAGCACTTTGAACAGGAGAGGGAAAGGGGGAAAAGCATAGAGAAACTTCCCTTCCCAACTGAGAAGGAAGGCATCCAGAGGGACTGAGCCCAACACTGGAGGCCTGCAGCAAAAAAGGGGAAGTTGGTGATTGTCTGGGGCTGCAAAACTATCTATCTGCGGGGTGCCCCATCTGGCAAATACCACCTCCAAGACCACAGGGTCCAGTGACCATTCGTGATGGCCCTGGAATCCTGCTGAGAGCATCTGCCAGGACATTGTCCTTGCCTGGGAGGTGAACTGCCATAAGGGAGGTATTCAGGGAGTAAGCCAGAGACCACAACTTCATTGCTTCGGTGCACAAGGCCGTAGACCGAGTGCCCCCTTGCTTGTTGATGTACCACATTGTGGTGGTGTTGTCTGTTCTGACCTGTATAACTTTGTTCTGAACAGATTTGGAAAAAGCTTGAAGTGCTAGAAAAACAGCTCTGAGTTCCAACAGATTGATGTGGAGCAGAGATTCCTGAGGGGACCACAATCCCTGGGTAGTGAGGTCGCCCATGTGAGCTCCCCACCCCAAGAGGGATACATCTGTAGTAAGGATTAAGGAGTGAGACTGAGGGGCAAAGGAACCCTTGTCTCAGATTGCTCTGGTCCTGCCACCACTGCAGGGCCTGGATCAGGGTTCAGTCACTGGGATCAATTTGGTTGAGGGTCTTTCCTTTGAGACCAAAGGCTCTCAAATGGAACTGGATGTCCCTCATCTGAAATCTTGCTCCTGCACTACTGCTGTAGAAGCAGCCATGTGCCCCAGGAGCTGTAGAAAGTGCCTTGCTGGTCGAGAGACCTGCAGGGTGAATGAAGAGGCCAGAGAGACCAGGGTCCTTGCCCTGTCCAAAGGAAGGAAGGCTCTGGCTTCCTCTGTGTTCAGCTCTGCGCCTATGAAGGTGAGGAGCTGGACAGGCTCTAGAACTGACTTTTAAAGATTCAGAAGGAAACCTAGAAAAGTTATCTGTAGATGTAACTTGACTGGTCTGGAGACTGGCCTACTAGGAGCCAGTCGTCCATGTAAGGGATATGGCAATTTTTTGCCTTCTTAGGTGGGCAACTGCTACTGCCAGGCATTTTGTGAACACCCTTGGAGCAGAGGTGAGGCCAAAGGGCATTGCTCTGAACTGGTAATGGCCTGAGGGCAGCTCGAACCTGAGGTACTTTCGATGGGAGCTTCTGATGAGAATATGAAGCACGATCCTTGAGGTCCAGGGACGCTAGCCAGTCCCCTGGCCTTAGAGAGGGTAGAATAATTCCCAGAGTCACCATTTTGAATTTTGGTTTTAAAAGGTGCTTGTTTAAGTATCTGAGATCCAGGATGGGCCGCCATTCTCCTGTCTTTTTTGGGGTAAGGAAGTACCTGGAGTACAAGCCTTTGCCCTGGTGTAGGGGTGGAACCCTTTCCACAGCTCTGAGAGCTAGGAGGGAAGAGACCTCTGCCTCTAAGGCAAGAGCCTCTGGTGGATTTGCAGGTGGAAAGGACCTGGTTCTCATCTTTGGAAATTTTTTGAAGCTGAGAACCAGTCCCTGGCTTACTACTTCCAGGACCCACTTGTCTGATGTCAGAGACTTCCAGTCCTGGACAAAGTAAGCCAGCCTGCCCCCTACAGGTAGCTGAGAATCGGCCCTGGCAACCCCATCAGGGTGCCTGTTTGGCAGGGGCTTTGGGCTGAGGGGTGGAAGCAGGCCTGCTTGTACCCCCGTCTGCCTCTCCCTCCAAAGAACCCCCTCTGGGCATAGGCAGAAGAGGAGGCCTGGGCTTGGTAAAAAGGCCTATGAAAAGGCCTGCCCCTGCCCCTGGAAGGCTGCCTTTGAGGAGTGGCCTGCCTTTCTTTGGCCTGTGCACTCCTATAGGTGGTCCTATACTCATCCATTTTCTTCATATAATTCTCTGTCTGCTCCCCAAACAGAGAATTACCACAACAGGAAAATCCATGGCCTTAGTCTGGGTATCCTGCGACAGGCTAGTACATCTGAGCCAAGCCATTCTGCGAAGTGCCACAGATGTAGCCATGACTCTTGATGACACATCATTAGAGTCCACTGCAGCATGGAATTGTACCTTGGATGCCTCAATACCATCAGCAGCCACCTGCTCTAGCTCCTTGGCAAGCTGGGCCAGGGACCCGTTTGCTACAGCCATAACAGTATCCCATCTGGATTTCTGGTATCTGGCAACATAAGCCATATAATTTGCCTGTCTGAGTCCCAAGGATGCTGCCATGTACTGTTTCTTTGCCATGGCATCAATCCTCCTGGAGTCCTTATCCGGGGGGTGTGAAGCCAAGGGAATATTAGCCTTGTCACAGGCTGCAGCCTGTACTACCCCAACATGGCTGCATTGTTGTGTGAGGAACTCCGTATCAGAGCCTGACAATGTGTACCTCTTGTCCATTCTCTTATCCACAGGAGGTATAGTGTGAGGAGCTTTTAAAATTTTAAAAGTCTGTTTCCCAAAAGATTTATGCAAGGGAATAGACAGTCTCCTAGACTCTGGGATATCCATCATTTCCACATAGTCAGGCTCCTCTTGATCATCCACAGCTTCCTCCATAGGGAGCTGGAGGGTTTCAGCCACTTTTTTATAAAACATAAAATGAGAAGGGGACTCAGAAAGCCTAGGAGGAGACACTCCTGAAGGTCTGTCTGGGGAGATGTCCGGGTCAATGGGCACATCCAGACTTTCAAATCCACATTCACTCTCCTCATACTCCTCTTCCCCCCTCCTCCGGTTCATAATACTCCTCTAAATCATACTCTTGAACGGTGGAACAGCGAAACCGGCGCACATCCGATGGTGCGGTTCGATCGAACCGGGAAGCGACTGGAAATTTTTATACGCTTTGGCTATTTCTTCAGCGGTTGGAGAGGAAAGTTTGGCTCCACACCAGCTGATTTTCTAGGCCTTTTGCTGGACCCGCTCCTCAGAGTCGGATCTCCTTTGCCGAGAAGTCTCGCCTGGTCAGAGGGCACTCCTCCGTTCGGTTGGAACTCGAACTGGGCTGGCCATCCGTTCAGCGGACTTTTAGGCCTCCCTTTCCTGAGCCTACCAACTCTTTTCCAGGGTAGCTGCAGGAAAACTTTTACAAATCTGTCAGTCTGCATTGAGGTGGTCATACCGCAGACAATAAATACAGGTGGTGTGGGGATCAGCCTTGGCAAAGACTTCCACACACACTGCAATGTTGAACCCAGTGGGCCCGTTTTTCTTTTGGTTTCTCAGACATAGTGCCAGTCCTAACCAAACTTACCCGTTTATGGCAATCCGCCAGGTAGAAGACCCTCTTATGGTTCCCAACCGTGTCATAGTTGAAAAAACATAATAAAATCCGTTTTTTTTAGAACCGATAAGAACTGGTAACCACACACTAAAAGACAGATTTAGATATTCTAAACAACTTGATCGGTTCAAACCGAACCGATAAACCGTTTACAAGTTCCACACAGAATAGAAATAAATGTAAAACCTATCTAGTACTCACAAATACCACAGACAGAGTCTGAACCGACCGGTTGCAGTTTAAATTCAGTAGAAAACCGAGAAAAACAATACTTTAACCGACAAAATGAACCGAGCAGAAGGAGAAATCTCCGGAGCGACTGTTCAGTGAGGCGGAGTAAAGAATCTGACGGTTTGAGTTTGAAGAACAACAGACAGAGTTTCAACCGAGCTCGAGCTCAGCGTTCCATGCCTGGCATGGAAAGTTAACTCTTTCACCTCCGGAGCAGTTCAAAGGTTGGGACTCACTGCATGTGTCATAATATAGCAAGACTTCATGTTGTTTGAAACACAAACTGCGAAGCAGATGGGCCTTGATTTCTTTAGAAAGAGCGTCCCATGAGGTGATCTCAACGGCGGGAGATGAAGAACTGGCAGGCAGGCAGAGTCGACGGCGCCTAACGGCTAACCCGCGAGCACCACGTAGTATGTCGGCCGAGAGTGCGTCGGTTCCACCTACCAAAACAAAAAGCTCCTGTGGGGTCATGACCTCTGGCCATATACCCAATTGTGATGAATGGTGAAGACTGACAGATGAGATCATCCAGATAACCACCCCCGGCGTTGCTGAGAGCTCCGATGCCATGAACAGCATCAGAGGTAATGGTGACGGCAAAGGAAAGGCCAGCACCAGCCATGGCGCCTTGCCTCAAAAGTACACAGCACTAGGTTAAGCTCCGTGAGGTCTTACCGCTGAGAGGCGGTGCTGGTTAAACCACAAGGGCCGGAACACTACACCGAGGGAGCCTTTGCCACCGAAGAGGCGACTTCCGATGCGGTGCCTCCCGACTGACCCCCAAGTGGGCCGGCCTTGGCCTCCTGCACCGCAGAAGAAACCTCCGCCATGGCAAGGCTATAAGAGGTGGGGGTTCCCTCCTCCACGGGCCATATAGGACTGGGAGGGGACCCAGAGGAAGGGCATAGAATCCTCACCTTGGCCTGGTGACTGCACATTCGTCCGAAGAAAGTCGGCAGCGTACGTCTGACCTTCCACGCACGGTTCTCAATTACACGGCTGTCCATCAAGAAGCAAATGTCGCACTTATCCATATCGTGGTTGGGGCAGAGGCAGCAAAGGTAACAGTCATGCTGGTCTGTCACAGAACAGAGGTGGCCACAGGGGCACCGATGCATAGGGGGCCGCCCCGCTTTCGACGTCTTCTTGCCCCCCAGATGAGACATGACCGAATGGAAAATAAAACAGAAACAGTACTTGACGTTGCTTAAATAAAAGGAAAGGTCTTACTGGTAAAAAGCGAAGTCGAGCAGACAAGCAGAACCTAGGCAACTATCAACTTTACAACCAAGGCTTCAGCCAACGGACTAGGCTGCAAACTAGCAGTCTCTCACGAGGTACCACACTTGGTGGGAGAAAAAGAACTGGGGCTGGGGGGGGAGTCGGCCCGAGCCTAACGGCCAAACCTCGGCCAGTAGGCGTCGACCTCGAGGGCGGCCTCCAACCTGCTGACTCCGCCCATAAGAAAAATAAATTAAAAGTATCCTCGGGGTCCTAGTCTCGCGCTGTACCTCCTACTAGTAGTGAATGGTGAAGATTGACACAGATAAGGTATGGCAAACCATCTTGAATCTCTTTCTGTGCTGTGTTCTGGACTGAATTTTTTCACCCACCCACTCACAGTATTAAATAGACTATTGCTCTGCCCCTTTCCTCAACCTAGCAGCTGACTGGTCACTCCACTGCTGCACATTCTTATGGCTATTGGCCTCCCTGTCTTCAATACCTGACTTGACCCACTTTCTTACCGCCCCTTTTTAAAGCAATCTCACCCAGAGGGTTGCACATTTGTTCTCAAGTTTTTCTTTAGCCACTCCAGTTAACTCCTCTCAACTACTGCTGTAACCTGCCCTATTGTTAGGGACCTCACCCTAATTCGACTATATACCCTTTCATTTCTTACACTTCTGCCGCCTATGGTGACATACCCAGTCACAGCCAAACCATTCAAGTAGCAGGCCCTTTGCCTTAGCTGAATTTTCAACGATATCACTAAATAATAACTAGTGTCATTGCCACCCCCATGCAGTAAAGCAACATTACAGTGACTCTTTCCAGGCATTTTACCAAAATTGCCCTGTGCTTCGGCTAATTTCACAGCTGGCACACCATTGCTGGCTCAGTTTTACCTCCAGCTACCTACTACATAACAATGGGCACCAAAGCTCTTCTACTAGGCCTGCTCATGTTTGCCTTTCTGGCTCAGACCACCCCCCCATCCTGTGCCCCCACCTCCTCACCAAGCATTTCTCCCTAAAGCCACCCACAAACAGCTCGGCTCCTCCACCCTGGACACCCCCAACTCCTCTACATCCACCACCTACCAACACCCCACTCCCTCTGCCCTCCCGGGTACATCCTGGACCCACCTCTTCCTCTTGCCATACCTACCCTCCGTGCCCTTACCATCCCCAGCACCCCTACTATCAGGACCTCACATCAGCACCACACTCATGGTCCTTGTCGCCACTGTCCCCTAATTAATCACTCAGCTCTTATTGCTCTCCGGGAAAATACACCCAAACCCTGGACCTATACCAACTAGCCCTTCCATACCCCACTCTGGAGCGAGTTTCCACATTGCATCACTGAACACATGCAGCCTTCTAAAGAAATCCGCTGCACTCCTGTGCTGGGTTGTACAACACCAACCCGATATTACTGCGTTAGCAGAGACCTGGCTCTCCAAAACAACCCCTGACTCCGTTATTTCCCTCCCTGGATACACCCTGTTCAGGGAAGACCGAGTTGGTAAACACGGCGGTGGGCGTGCAATCTATATGCAGGACACCGTTATAAGCCATGCACTCCCTACCCCCCAGCTTGACTATGGCGTCCATGCCCTCACTCTAAAAATTACCCTTGATGAAGCCAGGGGCCCACTCTTCCTCACGGTCTCCTACATACCCCCAGGAACCAGAACCCAGTGGTCCAGTCTCTCATAAACTACCTCACCTCCCTACCTCACAAACCCGGGCAAGGTGACCTTAACGTCAACTGGCTTGGTACCACTCCCTCTCCTACCAGGGACTCCTTCGCTGCCATGGACATGTCCAAGTTAGTCACCCAGCCCACTAGATTCAACCGGACAAGTGGCTCTAGCACCCTCTTAGACGTAATACTATCAAACCGCCCTCATAAAATCCAGGATATCAACGTCTTCCCTGACTCACTTACTGATCACTCACCTGTCCTCTATCTCTGGTCATCCTCCATGCCGAAACCTGTGTCCCAGGCCACCTTGCGCCAGTGCCTACACCCCGGGGGGGGGTCTCAGAAAGCTAAAATTTTATCTAGCACAGCTGGACTGGTCCCACATGTGTCACGCCCCGATACTGACTCTGTCCTAGACCTCTTCGACAATGCCTTCAGCAAGGCCTGTGACCTTTTCGCCCCCACACACCAGAATCCGTACTAAAAAACAAAATGCCGCATGGATCTCCCCATCTTGTATCCAAAAACTTAAGCATAGGGCTAATCTCTGGCACATCGTTATCGAATCAGACAAGTTGGCTGACAGACAGACCTACAACGCGGCGCATAATCGGTGCACCTGGGCCATTAGACGGGCCAAGGCAGAGCACTATTAGACAACCCTCACATCCACCTGGGGTTCCACCCGGACTTTCTGGGACAGCATGAAAGAACTTGATGGGAAGACCCGCTCCTCACCACTGTCCCAGCTCTCCATCGATGGCACCGTCACTACAGACCCAACTCGCATAGCTGATTGCCTCAATACTACCTTCTCTGATCTAAGCTCTGTCCTTACAAACAACTTTTTTGACCCATTACCCGCCTCTATCCCCCCTGCACTGGACCTACCTCCTTTCTACCTGCACACTATATCCAACCATGTAGCCAGGCCGCACCTGCTAAAAGCCCTTGGTAGCAACAACCCCAGCTGTGACCCCCTACACTCCAGGATCCTCCGGCTGGTTTTGGATGTCATCCTAGACCCCCTTACAGATGTACTAAACCGGCCTCTATGCCTTGGTCAGTTTCACAGTGCTTGGAAATCGGCTGAAATCACCCCTATACATAAGAGTGGAGATTGGTCCGCACCTAACAACTACCGGCTGATCTCTATCCTCCCCCAGCTCTCTAAAGTCCTAGAAAAAATAGTGTCTATTTAACTCTCTGAGTACCTGGCCAAATATGACATAACGTGCCCAGAACAACATGGTTTCTGCCCAGGACACAGTACCACTACTGCTCTCCTGGAGTTCTCTCAATACCTGCACTCTGCTCTTGACTCCGGCAACCTTTCCGGCGCAGTGTTCACAGACCTCTCCAAGGCTTTTGACACTGTTTGTCACCCCCTCTTGCTTGACTCCCTCCACCAACTCGGCTTTTCCGCTGGTCCCCTCGCCTGGTTCTCCAGCTACCTCTGCTAGATCCCAGCATGTGAATACAAATGGCTCCCTGTCCAATACCCGGCCCGCTCATTCCAGGGTACCCCACGGCTCCATTCTGGGCCCTGTACTTTTCAGCCTCTACCTCAGCACTCTCCCCAGCTTCTGCACAGGAAATATGCTCCTCTATGCCGACAATGCAGTTCTCTTTGCATCCCACCCCGATCCCTCTTCTCTCCAGGTATCCCTCCAGCACACCTACAACCAAGCTGAAAAGTGGTTCCTTGATCACCGACTTGTCATTAACCTAAAGAAGACTAAGTCAATGCTTTTCTCCCATCACCAAAACAAGGCCAAGAATGCCCCGCTCTTCATTCTCCCCAGCACTCTGCACCCGCTGGAGCAAGTGACCTCTTACAAATATCTATATCTAGGCATCACTTTTGACTCTGCTCTCACCTTCCACACCCACATCAATGCCCTATCCGCTGCCATAAATTCTTGGATAGGCCTACAATACCGTCATAGAGACTGCCTCCTCCAAGTTGCCCTCCGGCTGGCCATCACCTCTTCTGTCCTATCGCTAGTGGACTATGGCTTGCCCATTTACACTGCGGTGGACAAAACTGCGTTGACTAAAATCCAGCTATCAATAAGGCCTGCAGACTCCTGACCGGAGCCCCTAGCCACACACATACTTGCCTGCTCTACTCCACTGCCAACCTGCTCACCTTTGAGGAGCGTCTGTGCAACCAGACTTGCCTACTCGCCAAAAAATCTCTTCTAGGGCTTTCCCACCTGGGGGTCTCTGCTTCCCTATGGCATGCGTCCTCGTCTGTTGCCACCTGTAGCTCTGTCAAGGCCACCTTTCTGGTGCCAGGAACTAAGACCTTGCTAGCCCAGAGATCCTTCCATTACCGAGCCCCTAACTGATTTCGAAAGCTCCCTCCACCCTGCATCACAGACATTGCCCAAATTGGTCCCTTTAAAATCACCCTCGGAACTATCTCTTCGACGCTCGTTGCTGTAGCTGCACTAATTAATCCCACTGTGGTATCCTCCTGTCAGGCCTCCTGACTTGACAATGTCGTCGGAGAGCCTGTCCTCTGCCCTCCCTCCCACCCACTCCCCATCCCTACCTCCACCCTCCCCAGGTATTATCTAGGCATGTCCAGGGCTGTACTCCCAATGTAACCCTTGGGTACCTTGTATTTGACTGTAACCTATTATAAGTAACATTATTATGTAACCTATGTGTACTCTATGTTTAATGTTCTGCACCTGTACTGTTCTCACTGTTGTAACCACACAATGCAACTCTGTCTACCCCTCCTGCGACAAGGTGCCTTTGTAAATGAGTCCATGACTCAAAGGTTGTCAATCCGATTTTTCTAATAAATAAATCAATAAAACATAGCAAACCAAATCCGAATGTGACTGTTTTGTATTCCTTCTAACACACACACACACACACACACACACTCTCTCTCTCTCTCTCAACAGCGTCTACATCTTCGGTTTTTGTATGCATATCCAGAGTTGGCAAATGCTGAAGTCATCTGTATACTGTTTCATAATGAACCATGTGTCTATATAGTTACACAGATCTTGACCAGCACTGGACAGTAAATTCTGTCTTCCATCATATCATGGTATTTTTTGTTGTTTGTTTTGTAGAGAGGGGTGGAGACATTGTACAAGAAGAGAGTAGTGGTAAAAAAGAGATTATAAAGATAAACAATAAAATGGTAATTATTTTTCAATGCATCAATGATCCGTAACTGCGGAGGACAGGATTAGGCATAATACTGATCCCTCCAAAGGCAAGACAATAGCAAAATGATGGCAAATATTCAGGTACATGCACTGTTAGCGGTCATCTAAGTTATCTGGGCGAAGACTTGAGGCTTCTTTGCAGCTCTCCAGAATCCAGTTAGAAGTGATTACATGTCAAAAGGACTAGGCCCACTGGCTGTTGATTGTCTGACCTGCTAATTAGGAAGGCAGTGTATTACCCCATGCCTCATTTTTGATCACCACGGCGGAGGGGATTACTTTGGAAATCTATTTTTCCTTTTACTGGTCTTTGTTGAAAGCTGAGCCCAAGGCTGTTGGATTCCAGGCTAAAAGTAATCTGCATAATGCATCAGGCTTCTCTTTTGTCTCTTGCACCTTTTTACACTGCAACAGCATCACAAAGCAGAACACAGAGTTGACTCCATATGCTAGCAAACATGTTCAGTATCTTTCAAAATCAGCACTCTCATTTTCAGCTTGCAAGTTTTGTCTTTATTTAGTTCCTCTTTGAAAATGAAAAGAAATAGTAATGTCAATTTTAAATACTTTATGTATTTACAAGCTTTTTAAGTTGTTCTAAACTTTGGAAAGTATATAAAAGCACTTCTGTAGCGACTAAGGTCACATCCATTTTGTATAAGTTAATTCTCCGGATGCTATGGTCCATATGGTATACTGTATGCCCTTGTTTGCTCCGAGGTTATGTACATTTTATTCATTTGTTTTGCTTTGCTAGCAAGCTGAGGCAGGCAGGAAGAGAACTGAATGGCAACTCTAGTAGTTGGTCTTTACTCCTATACTAGATTTGCCATGTACCCTGTTTTAAGAAACAAGAATGCATTTGAGTCGGTAAGGAATTTTATTATCTTTATGCCTCTATCATACATTTTGTTTACAGAAACTGCAAATCTAGAAGTACATAGGCATTTGCAGTTCTTAAAATAATAAATTAAAGTGTTCATTTTTTTTGTTTTTCCTGCACAGAAAATTTAAACTATGAGTCCTTTTTAATAAAAAAAGCTTAACAATTAAAACAAAAATATTTTCTATAAATAGTACATGTTTATTTTTAGTGCTCCCGCCCATGGTTTCTAGTTTTTTTTTTTTTGCATGTACCTTTTTCTCCATGATCACTTGAAGTTTATTTATTCACCCGTGCATATATGTTTATATAATTTGCTTTTTTGTTGTTGTTGCAACTGTTGGCCTTTTTGCACTTTGATTGGCGAAGACATAAAAGTTTAGTTTTAATGAGTGTTAATTATCTTCGACTCTTCTTCCGCTACTTGAGCCATGTGAAGAATGCAGTGACAGATTTTAGTGCTACTCCCTTCCCATTCTGCTCCGCTGGGTCTTTGCTATTCTCCCATTTGTAGAAGGCATCCTCCGATATCACTTCCTCATCATATAGACAGTCAAAAAACATCCGGAGTAAGTCTAAAGAGGAAAACAAAAAGAGGGAAAAGTTAGCACACTGTTTAAGAAACAGAAACACAGAATTTGATGGCAGAAGGAGACCACAGGTCCAGCGAGTCTGCGATAACTATATTACCTCGCCCTACCAACCTACTGTACTTGTAGGCTATTACCCCCCCAAACCCAGAGTGCCCCCTTGGGACAATGAGTCCTCTTGCCCTGTCAAGGGTTGCTGCCCCCACCACTTCTGCCAGCAGCCTGTTACACGCTTCCACCACACTCTCAGTGAAGTAGAACTTTCGCACTTTTCACTTGAACCCCCAAAAAACTACTGGTTCTATGTGATAATAGCACCTGCAAAACAGCCTGATAAAAGCCACAACTGCACATCAACGAAAATCAAATCACTGTATGCTGCAGAAACAGCGACGGGTGGCCACTTTCACAAGGGGAGTGGGACATGTGCCTACTTTTTATGCGGGGGCTATGCCCCCCGCCCATGCTCCTCATACTAATATAATCATCACGGTGGGGAATGACACTGGGGATGGGAAAACTCAAGGAGGGCTACTCCATTAAGGGAAACACAAGTCAGAAGGGGAGAACGTTGGGGGGCACAAACTGCAGGTGGGGGAGAACAAAGTTGGGAGGGCAGGGGAACAGGAGTTGAACCCCAGAAAAATAAAAATATAAAACCACCCCAAAAAAACAAAACAGTAACCCCCACAGCCAGCCCCAAACCTGGGTCCACCAGCCACAGAGGCAATTACTCTAATCACTGCACCCCACGGCCAGCTCGGAACTCGCCCGACGAACAAAGCCCTATATACTTATGGAAACAAAAGTGTTGAACTTGCAATGTGCTATTAACAGCACAGAGCCCATTATACATTCAAGAGTTTTACTGCCGCTCCTAACTGACTTCAAGTAAACCTCCAGTCTTGCCCTCAGTTACTGCATCCCTAACAGAAACATAGAAGCATAATAACATAGTTAGAAACTGCTTAATAGTAACAAGGTAAATTGCATCCATTCAGTAAACCTCCTGGCCAAGCATCGCTACACTCTGTAGTGGTACTAGTTCATTTAATGACAGCAATATTAAGAGGGGTGAACAGGTAAGCACACATTTGGTTCTCACACTGCGAAAAAGTCAGCTTCAGGGAAGTGACAGGGTCAGTAAGAGCGCAACAGACAGCCTGTCTCCAGCCAGTCGGTGCTGCTGTAATATTTTCAACTTTTTGGCAACTGGGCATACTGGGGTCCAGGAAGGGTGTATTTAGAAATTAGGAATGGTGGCCAGCCTGCTGGCGAGTGGTGGGGCCACTGCTCATGATGTCAGTAATTAGGGTTTGGAATAAGCCCATACTGGGGCTGGCTGGGGAGGGGATTGAGCATCCCAGTGGACACTCTCCTCTTTGAGGGAGGCAGGTTCCGCACTGATCTACAGCACCACCTGGGTGACCACAGGTGGTGCTACAAGCACAGGACTGCCTCTGGGGAGGCAGGATGATGCCGTGCAGCTCTTAGAGCATATCATGGCGCTGGCATTCTCAATGACTGACATCCTAAAGAGGGAAGGGTGAAAGGGAAAAATGACCCTGTCACCTGAAGGCAATGGACTCTGTGCCTCCACCTGCCTGACACAAGATGTTGACGGGGGTATCCACTCCACCACCCAACCACACGGGGTGCTAACCATGGCAGCATGGAGGAGAAAGGTATAGAAGGAGAGGCGTAGGGGCAACATCATGCCTAGAGTCTCCAGAGGGAGTCAAGCATAGGACCACTGTGGAAGTAAAAAGTACAGATTAAAAAAACAAACAAACTGGGAGGAGGATCAGGCCGACTGTGTTTTGGGTCCGGCAACTGGGTGGAGGCTTCAGATGTATTATGAAAGCCCAAACTGAGCTATTTAGTTCGGGCTAAGTACCTCCGTCCCACCCTCCTTAATTTTGTGGTGGTGGTCTATATTAAGTTCCAGTTTACATGCTTTCCCCTAATAAAAATTACAGCTACAAGATCAATCCACTTAACAAGAAATGAAAATTACATCTTACCGTAATTATTGATCTTCCCAAATATAACCATTTATTACTGATAAGTCATACTGAGGTCAGGACCCTGCATGGAAATAAAAAGAGCACTGCCTCTCATTTTTCTGAGCTGGAGGAGATGGCGAGGAATGGCATCGCCCAAGGACCAGTGATCTACATGGCACTTACTGGTTGACCAGTAACCGGCGCTGACTCCTCCCAACACTCAGTGCTGTCCGCCAGGTGAGAGAGAAAGGGAAGGACAGAGACAGAAGGAGGCCAGGGTGCCCGAAAGACGGAAGGGGGGTAGAATAAATTTAAAGCCATCTGAAAAAGGGTGTTTTTTGGCCAAGAGGGACATCTAAGGGGGCAAGGGTGACCAGAACACTGGGCAGCTGAAGGCAGAATAAAAAAACAACCAAAAGATAGACAAGGAAGAAGAAAGACCTGCCTGGCCTTGCAGCTCACAGAATCACTCCCTGGCCACACAATCACCCTCAGCAGACACGGAGCCCTCCACTGCACAAGGTCTTATCACCTGCCTGGCCTTGTAGTACACAGAGTTTGAAGCTCACAGAATCACTTCCTGGCTGCACAGTTGCTCTCAGGAGACGCTGAGCCCTTCACTGCACAAGGTCTTTTCACCTGCTTGGCCTGCTGGAGCTCACAGAATCACACCCTGGCCACACAGTTGCCCTCAGCAGAAAATAAGTGAGCCCCCCTCCACTGCACAAGGTCTTTTCACCTGCCTGGCCTTGTTAGTACACTGAGCTTGTAGCTCACAGAATTCTCCTGACTACCTGACCAGCCTCAGGGCCCTTCACTGCACAAGGTCTTTTCACCTGCTTGGCCTGCTGGAGCTCACAGAATCACACCTTGGCCACACAGTTGCCCTCAGCAGACACTGAGCCCTCCACTGCACAAGGTACAGGAGCATATTAAAAGAACAATTTCATGGACTTTCCTTCATTTAACAGACCAGACTGCATCTCATTACATTTGTATTTCCTGTACGGCTAAGTAGTACAGACAGTTTTTTTGCTACCTTACTTTTCTCTGTGTTTAGCTGCTTTTGCTAGTTGTGCAAGTGTTACTTTTAGAACCTGTGTTTAGGTACTGTGACCGCTTTCTCCAGCGTTACTTTAAGAGCCTGTAGTGCTTTCGCTCTGCTACCTGTGCTGTTTTACCATGCTCACTTCAAGATATTTGCAGGTTGTGTTTATTACCATACAAGTGTCTTCACAGCAATCTCTCTGTTATGCTTCCTGCCCTGCGCCGGCCAGTTGGCTGTGGCTATGTCCTACTGTTCCCTGTCCGTTGAACACCGCCGAGGTTGGTTACCGATATGCTTACGGCGCGTACAAGGAACGCCAGGGATGTGACAAACCTCCCGACAAGGAATCCAAGAAATTGGATTATGCTGCTTGGGTGTGTGTTGCATCTTCTCTGCCTTCATTGTGACCAGTTTACGTCTACATTTTTTCTCACGCCTCTGTTGGGCTCCTGGATGAGGTTGTCTCATCTTCCGCAGATCTGCAGACTACGGTCAGGCAGGTGCGGGACCAGGGCAGGGCAGTGGTCAAACAGCAGCTCCAGACTGCGCGCAGACATCGGGACTCAGTTAGGTTGTGGCGGCCAGGGCTATGCCATCGGCTTGGCTGAGGATATCCACTTACCTCAGATACAGCATGTTGTGGATGTCTCTTTGGGACTGACTCTCTGGTCTGGGTGGAAGGTCACCTGCAGAGGATCGAGAAGTCCAATGCCACCTTGGACTCGGGTCTCTTCCGCTAGAAGACAAAGGCTTAAGGGGCCACAGCTTCAGTTTGTCTTTGCTCCCATGGCGCGCCCGCCCAGCAACGCCAGGGGGCTAGCAGGCCTGAGCTGGCATCCCAAACCTAGTTGCCAGCCTCCACAGGAAGCAGGAGGTAAGGCCCAGGAGGTCCCCGGGCTGTTCCTCCAAGCCTGCCCAGTGACGGGCGAGGGTGTCGCCCATCTCGTCACCACTTCTGTCTCCGTGGGGGACGGCCAGACACTTCCTTCCGCTTCTGGTCCGCTTGTTACCACGGACAGGTGGGTACCGGAGGGTGGTGGAAAACACCCCAGATTCGAGTGCGGTCTCAGAGCTGCCACAGAGCTCGGGGCCTCGGGTCCGCAGCTCACTGGTGGCCTGCCGAGCCGACATCGCCTCCTCCTCCAAAAAGGAGGTGATCACGGAGGTAGAGGACCCCGGACTCGGTTCTGTCCAGGTATTTGGTTCCACGATGGGGTTGCCCATTCTTGACCCACGACCTGAATGTTCCTGTCCGGACCTTCAGAATGGTACCTGGGAGATATTACTATCTTTGAACACTTGCTGGGTTCTGCTCCTGACCCATATGACGCCTTCAGTCTCATCCGCCTGTCACATTGAGACCCTCCGCTGAGCAGAAGGATCCTCTTCAGTTCCAAGCCATGCCCTTCGCTTATCTCCAGCTCCCAGGGTCTCTACCAAATGCATGCAGGGTGATAGCATTCTCGGTGCTTAGGTCCGGTGTACCACTGGGATTATTGATAGCAGTTC
Organism: Neoceratodus forsteri; assembly: GCA_016271365.2. Lineage (NCBI taxonomy): Eukaryota > Metazoa > Chordata > Ceratodontiformes > Ceratodontidae > Neoceratodus > Neoceratodus forsteri. Next base: position 126,210,414 of record CM057452.1, read on the forward strand.
TCCAGACGGGAGGTGAGGTCCTGATCTGGCCTCCAGGTTGCTCTGAAGTCGCCTTCTCATCAACGAGGCTAAGTCGGAATCGAGTCAAGCAGGATCCTGTTCATCGGGCAGAGCTCACTCTTTCGGTGCCAGACATGGCTCATGGCGATAGGCCAGGTTCTACCTCCTTTGCCCAATTACTTGGTTGGGCACCACGCCCGGGACTTCCAGCCCTGGGTTCATGACGGCCAGCCCAGCGTGGTCCATAAGGCGCTGGCACATGCACCTCAGTGGGATACAGTCTGGTCACAACGCGATCCATGGACCGTAGTGATAGGATGGGAGATGTGGAACGCTTCAGTGGTGGACCGCTCCATCCATCTGCAGGAGGGCATCCCCCCAGCCTCCGGCCCCTGTCCACCGTCTCTGATGGGTTGGGGTGCCCATCTGTGAACACTGGGCACGCTTGTCCTCGCGAGTCTCGATGCCATCAACTGTTGGTCCTGCGGTCCGCTAGCTCACCTTTGTTCGCCCGGGAAGTCAAGTGGTCCTGAACCAGACGGACAATACCACGATCATGTACTACCTGAATCACTAGGCGACGCGCCCATGTCATGCAAGGAAGCTTCCATTTGGTCACTCGTGGGAGAGCCTGGAGGCGGATCTCCTAGCTATCTTCTGCAGGAGCCTCCAACACCCTGGCCGATGCCCTGAGCCGGAGAGGGCTGCATCTCACGAGTGGTCTTCCTGCCGGAGGTAGTACAAGATCTGTTCTCCACTGGGGCACCTCAGGTGGACCTGTTTTGCTCAGGGAGAATGCGGGTTGAGGCTGTTTCATGCTCACCTCACCAGCATGTCTCACTGCAGGGGATGCCTTCTGAGGCTATGGACCTCGGCCCTTTCTACCTTTCCCATTTCCCTTGATTCCCAAGGTGCCAAGACAAGGAGGGACAAGTAGTGATTCTGAGGCCCAGACTGGCCCCCGCCCAGTTCTGGGTGTACCCAGATCTCCTCAGTCCTCAGCTGCAGGCCCCAGGGCAGCTCCAGCCCGCCCCCACCTGCCTCAGTCAATCAGGGGAAGGTGTTCCATCCGGACCTTCAATCCTGCACCTGACGGCCTGTTCCTGAGCTGCCAGGAGTTCCAAGCCTTGGGTCTTTCCGACTAGGTCCTCAATGTTGTTGAGGCGTCTCTGTAAGGAGTCGACTCAGAAATGTTATGCTTCAAATGGAAGAGGTTTTCCATTTGGTGTCAGTAAGGGGCTTGGATCCTTCCTCCCTGTTCCTTGGTGCATATTTTGACTAATTATGGTCCTTTCTGTCAAGGGCTTAGGTCGATTTACCCTTACAGGTGCATCTGCAGCCATCTCTGCTACCGGGCGTGGCCGGGAGCAGTCGGTGGCGCAGGGAGAAGGTGGTCTGCCTTTTCAAAGGCCTTGATCATATTTCCTCCGTGCGCGAACCCACCTCCGGGATTTACTGCTGGTACTGGCAAAGCTCATGGGCAGCTTATTCGAACTATGCGCTGTGGTGAACACCTCACCTGTCGTGATGACCTTCTTGTGGCTATCATGCCAGCCAGAAAGGATGGGAGAACTCCAGGCGCCTCTGCATTGAGTCTCTCACTGGTCTTCCATGGACAGAGTTGTCCTGCGCCCCCACCCAAATTCCTTCCTAAGGTGGTGTCGGAGTTTCACCTTAACTAGGTGTTATTCTGCCGTGTTCTATCTCATAATCACACCTCGAGGCTTCGAATACAGGCTCCATACTTTGATCCTTGACTTGTTACTGCTATTATAAGGAGCGACGCTGAAGCTTGGGGGAGGTTGACGGCTGTTTGTCACCCACGCTGAAGCCGCACTGGCAGACCTGCAGCCAAGCCGTAGACGATAAGCAGGTGGGTCACCTGCATAGATCTCGTTATGTTGGCGGGCATGGAGCCTCCAGAGGGATAAGAGCCTATCTACCCTTCATTATACTGCTGCATCGGTGGCTGTCTAGGACGCCCCTTATCCAGGAAATCTGCAGGCTGCTACCTGGAAGTCAGCACACTCTTATTACCCATCACCACATCGACCTTGAGGCTACGCCCGGATGCTCGCTTTGGGGCCTCGTCTCCAGTCTCTTCTCAAGTAAGCATCGGGTGTGCGCCTCCCCTCCCTCCCGGAGAACTGCTAGGAGTCTGCCAACAAGTGTGGATGAACAACATATCCATGTTCCCTGAAATACAGGTTACCACCTGTAACAGGAGTTGTAGGAATGGTTTATGTTGTTCATCCACACTCACCCACCCTACTTCCTCCGGCTTCGACAAGACAACCTGAGCTTTCCAGCGGGCTGTCAGATCTGGCGCTATGGAGCTCGAGTTTTACCACCTGTGGGTGGGAGGAGCCAGCTTGAAGACCTTCCGTAAGATTTAAAGCGCAAGGAACCTGCTAACAAGTGTGGATGAACATATACCATTCCTAGAACTCCTGTTACAGGTGAGTAACCTGTATTTTCTCGCCCTTAGAATGTCCCGAGAAGCTGGTCCTGGAATACCTGCTTTTACTTTTTCAGTGCGGACTAGCTTACTCCTCGACACAAGGTGCACTTGTGTACCTCGCTATCATGCCCCCATCGGCCATCGTATGGTGGTTCACTTGACATTATCTGCCTTTTAAGAGGGGTCTCCACCTTAGACCACCCATCAAGGACTCCAGTTCCCTCCTGGGACTTGCCCTTTGTCCTGAGCAGCTATAGCACTGCCACCTTTTGAGCCAGCTGGATTGTGGTAGCTACGCTTTCGTGTGAAAACGTGTTTTAGTTGCAGTTACTCGTGAGAGAAGAATCTCCTCAATTACATGCGCCATGTGCAAAGATCCCTATCTAGTTTTTCACCAGAATAGGGTGTCCTGAGGACAAATCCTAAGTTTCTGCCCAGGTGGTTTCAGCCTTACCTCAATCAGGATATCGACTTACCAGTGTACTTTTCCTGGCACACTAATCGAGGAGAAGCGCCTGCTTCACACCCTGATGTTCGGTAGTGTCTCAGATATTATCTGACCAGAACCAAACAGTGCAATTGGAAAGCTGGATCAGCTGTTTGCATCCTTTGCTGAGAGGATGAAAGGCCCCTGTTTCAAGGTACCTTTCTCATTACTGGCTCATTCAGTGTATCTCTTCTGTTATGACAAGCGTAGGAAACCCTGTTTGGCGTGGTCAAGGGCCATTCTACTAGAGGAGTGGCTACCTTTGCATCGCTTGGAAGAATGTTTCCACTTCAGCTATTTGTGCGGTAGCTACCTGGAGCTCGGTGCATACCTTTATTAGGTATTAGCAACCTGACATCGCTTTGCTTAAGGGCAGGTTTCGCCCAGCCATCCTTTAGGGACTTCTGTCCCAGGCTTCTGAGCAGGGGTGATAATCTCTGTTCTCCTCCTCCTATGTGGCTAAGATTATGCTATTGCTTGGGAATCAGTCCTATATGAGTGTCAGCTGCTGCAAGAGCTGTATCTCGAAGAAGGTAGTACAGCTACGTAAGAACTTACCGTAACAGTAGATCTTCGAGAACAGCCTTGCAGCAGGTACCTCCACCTACCTTTCCCCTGGAGGAGGTAGGTTAGCCTAACATCCATCTTCCGGATGGAATGATTGTTTTAGTCTTGGCTATCTGATGGCGGATCCTCTGTCTCCTTTCTGATACTCATCATGGCTGGAGTCTCCGCGGAGAATCTGGGATTCTTGCGGACCGTCTCCTTATGTGTACTACGTACTGACGCCAGGGGCGGACCGATGTCGGAGGCGGTCCCTGCTGAAGACTGCTAGCTAGAAAATTTCCTGGGTCCTGACACCGATGCCCAGTTCGGTGGTAACTCTGTTGCAAGAGCTGTTCAAGATCTACTGTTACTGTGCTCTCATAACTGTACTTTTCTGTTACTCAACAGGGCATAAGTTAGCAACCCTCAAAAGCCGCTTCCTTCAGACGAACCTTCTGACCTAGGGTCCTAGGTCCATCCCAATTGAGGAATGCTTCACCTTCACGCTTGGCTCCTGAAGAGATAGTGAACAGGTTCAGTGTCTCTCACAGAGTCTCAGATATTCTTTGGTGCGCTAGAATCCAGCCACTAGAAAACCTTACACAGCCAAATGGAAGTGTTTTTTTCTCTCGTGTGTAGGATCCTCTTTGAATCCTTTTCCTGCCCACTAAATAAAGTTCTAGAGTACCTTTTAGACCTCTCAAATTCAGGTCTACCTACAGTCAAAGTTCACCTTTGTGCCATTTCAGCTTATCATGAGTCAGTATTTCTTTGTCACTGGCTCAGTTGCCAGTAGTTAAGAGGTTTTAAGGTATTCTGCATACCAGACCTCTTATCAGACGTGATAGTCACAGCCTGGGGCATTAATCTTGGTGTTCGACATGTTCACCTTAAAGCCTTTGAGCGCTTAGCTACCTGTGAGCTGAAATTTCTCACTTGGAAAACAGTGCCTCCCAGGCTTGGCCACTCTGCTCTGCCTGCAGGTTCTGAATATATGCCTTGGTCACAGAGCCTCCAGATACTGTGTTTCATATGACAGAGTAGTTCTTAAGACCATCCTAAGTCTTTAAGGTTGTTTCTGTAATCTCCATCTAAACAAACCTTTATTCCTATCCAGTTTCTACTTTTAAGTACCTTCCAAATGAAGGAGAATGTACCCGTCATTCTTTGGATGTCAAAAGAGCTCTGCATTTCTATTTAGATAGAACAAAACAAATTTGCAAAGCTCAACAACTGTTTGTTTCCTTCAGTGAGACCTGGCTGGGTCAGCCTGTCGCTATCAGATGCATTTCAGCGTGGCTGGTGGCATGCCTTCGCCACTGTTATTCCATGGAGCAGGTTAAGCTGGAGGGCAGAGTGTATGCTCACTCCACTAGAGCAGTCGCTGCATCCCTGATGGAAATCCGCAACGTGCCCATTGCAGATATTTGCAATGTGGCTACCTGGAGCTCAGTGCATACTTTCGTCAAGCACTATTCCCTTGAAGTCCATGCCAGGTGACATCTTTAATTTGGGAGAAACATCCTTAATGGAATTCTGTCCTAAAATTGTGAGCTCTTGGTCTGTCCTGCCGCCCTCTCGGGATTATTTGCTCGGTACTCTCCCATCAGTGTGAATGAGTGGTGGAGACTTTATGTCCAGGAATATGTGAAATTACATACCTGCTGTAATTTTGATCTTCTTGGATAGAGTCTCCACCACTGCCTCATGCCCACCCACCATCCCCCTGAGTTTACCTTCTGTTGGTCTTCACCCCAATCTTTAGGCTATGAAGACTTTTGTTGACCCTTCTTATACGGTCGTCCGGACTATCTACATGTCCGTTTTTGTTAGGCTATCCTTCTAGGTTAGTTACGCTTCCCCTCCTCATAAAAAAGGTACTGAGGCGGTCGGAGGGTCGACACCGAGATAGTCATTGCCGCACGAGCCGAGGTTCACGGCGCTGCTCCTCACAGCTCCATTTCTGGCGCCAGCCCTCCTGCAAAAAGTTTGTTGCCGCTGGGTCCTAGCGCCTCTGGTGTATATCCCATCAGTGTGAATGAGTGGTGGAGACTCCGTCCAAGAAGATCAAGAATTACGGTAGGTACGTAATTTCCATTTCTTTCTGCAAAGCCCGGATTTTCTCTGGGGCACCCTGCATCTCATCCTCTAGTTTGGAAATTCTCTTCAAACAACATGAAGTCTTGCTATATTATGACTAATGCAGTTTGTCCCACCATTAGAACTGCTCCGGAGGTGAAAGAGTTAACTTCCATGCAGTGCATGGAACTTAGAGCGTGAGCTCGGTTAGAAAAGCTCTGTCAGGGATATTTCAAACCGAAACAGTCAGATTCTTTACTCTACCACTGAACAGTCGCTCGGAGATTCCTCCTGTTGCTCAGTTCATTTCTCGGTTTAAAGAGTTTTTCTCCTGTTAAATTCAACGCGATTATAATTATTTTAACCTTAAACCCGATCGGTTCAAGCTCTGTCTATGGTATTGTAAGTAATAGATAAGTTTTCTATGTGGAATTTATAAATGTTTATCGGTTCGGTTTGAACCGATCAGATTGTATTTAAACTTCATTCTGAAGCGTTTTAGGCTTGTTAGAGTGCGGGTTCTGGTTCTTATCGGTTCTAAAAAACGGATTTCATTACGGTTTTTCCACGACCCGTGACACGGTTGGGAACCGATAAGGGTGTCTTGCCTGGCACTCGCCGAAAAAGGGCAAGTTTTTGTTAGGCTGGCATTATGTCTGAGAAACCCAAAAGAAAAACCTGGCCCACTGGTTTCAACATCGTAGTGTTGTGGGAAGCTTTCTTGCCAAGGCTGACCCACACACCACATGTGTTTATTGTCTGGGTTTGACCCACCTCAATGCAGACTGCCAGATTTGCAAGAATTTCTACAGCTACCCTGAATAAGAGAGTTGGTAGGCTCAGGGACGAGAGGCCAAAAGTCCGCTGACCGGATGAGCAGCCCAGGTTCGGTACCAACCGAACCGGAGGGAGTGCCTTGACCAGGCCAGACTTCCTCGGGTTAACGAAGCTGACTCTGAGGAGCCAGTTCCGGCAAAGAGAACTAGAAAGTCAGCAGGTGTGGACACAAAACTTTTCTCCAACTGCTGCAGAGATAGCCAAGAGCAATACAGATTGTCCAGTCACTTTCCTCGTTCGTCTCGAACCGCCACTATCTGGCAAAAGGTCGGGTTCGGTCGGTTCCACCGTTCAAGAATATGATATGGAGGAGTTTTATGAACCAGAGGAGGGGAGGATGATTATGATCAGTGTGAATGTGACTTTGAAAGTCTGGATGTGCCCATTGAACCGACATCTCCCAGACAGACCTTTAGGAGAATCTCCCCTAGGCTTGCTGAGTCCCTCTTCATTTTCTGTTTTATAAAAGTTGCTGAAACCTCCAGCTCTTTAGAGGAGGCTGACGATGAGCAAGAGGAGCCTGACTTTGTAGAGATGATGGATATCCAGAGTCCATGAGATTGTCTATTCCTTTACATAAATCTTTTAGGAAACAAACAATAAAAATTTTAAAGCTCCTATTCTGTGCCTCCTTTGGTTAAAAAGATGGACAGGAGGTACTCTTGTCAGGTCCTGATACAGAATTTCTTTCACAGCAATGCAGCCATGTTAGGGTAGTTCGGGCTGCAGCCTGTGATAAAGCTAATATTCTTGGCTTCACATCCTCCTGACAAGGACTCCTAGGAAGATTGATGCCAAGGCCAAAAACAATACATGGCAGGCTCTTTGGGACTCAGACAAGCAAACTATATGGCTTATGTTATGTAGATACCAAAATCTAGATGGGATTCTGTCATGGCTTTAGGACAAACAGGCCCCTGGCCAGCTTGCCAAGGAGCTGGAGCAGGTGGCTGCTGATGGTATTGAGGCATCTATGTGCAATTTCATGCTGCAGTGGATTCTAAATGATGTATCCTCTAGAGTCATGGCTACATCTGTGGCTTTTCAGAGATTGGCTTGGCTCAGGTGGCATTACTTTGTCACAGGATACCCAGTCTAAGGCTATGGATTTTCCTGTGGTGGGAAATTTCTGTTTGGGAACAGACAGAGAATTATATGAAGAAATGGATGAATATAGAACCACTTATAGAGTGCACAAGCCAAGGAACGGCAAGCCACCTCAGAGGCAGCCCCCAGGGTAGAGGCAGGCCTTTTCACAGGCCTTTTACCAAACCCAGGCCTCCTCTTCAGCTTATGTTCAGAGGGGTTCTTCAGAGGGAGAGGCAGACAGGGTACAAGCAGGCCTGCTCCTCACCCTCAGCCTAAAGCCCCTGCCAACAGGCACCCTGATGGGATGCCCAGGGCCTGTTCTCCATTACCTGTAGAGGCAGGCTGGCTTACTTCGCCCAGGACTGGGAGTCTTTAACATCAGACAAGTGGGTCCTGGAAGTAGTAAGTCAGGGTCTGGTTCTCAGCTTCAAAAATTTCCAAAGATGAGAATCAGATCTTTTCCACCTGCAAACCCTTTAGAGACTCTTGCCTTGGAAACAGAAGTCTCAACCTCCTGGCCTCAGAGCTGTAGAAAGGGTTTCTCCCCACACCAGGGCAAAGGTCTGTACTCCAGGTGCTTCCTTACCCCAAAAAGACAGGAGAGTGGCGGCTATCCTGGACCTAAGAGATCTGAGTAAGCACCTTTAAAACCAAAATTCAAAATGGTGACTTGGGAATGATTTACCTCCCTAAGGCCAGGGGACTGGCTAGCTTCCCTGGACCTCAAGGATGCCTACTTCCATGTTCTTATCAGAAGCTTCCACCAAAAGTACCTCGGATTCGAACTGCCCTCAGGCCATTATCAGTTCAGAGCAATGCCCTTCGGCCTTACCTCTGCCCCAAGGGTATTCACAAAATGTCTGGCAGTAGCAGTTGCTCATTTAAGAAGGCAAAAGATTGCCATCTTTCCCTACCTGGACGACTGGCTCATTGTGGGTCAGTCTCCAGACCAGGTCAAATCACACCTGCAAGTTACCCAGCAGCTGCTTACCTCTCTGGGCTTTCTTCTCAATCTTCCAAAGTCAGTTCTGGAACCTGTCCAGGTACTCACCTTTATAGGAGCAGAACTGGACACAAAGCGATGAGCCTTCCTTCCCCTAGAAAGGGTAAGGACCCTGGTGGCCCTGGCCTGCCCTTCACTCTGCAGGTCTCTCGACCAGCAAGGTATTTCCTGAGCTCCTAGGACACATGGCTGCTTCCACAGCTGTAGTGCAAGGAGCAAGATTTCAGATGAGGGACATTCAGTTCCATTTGAGAGCCTTCTGGTCTCAAAGAAGAGATTCCTATCCAAGTTAATCCCAGTGACTCAACCCTGATCCAGGCCCTTCAGTGGTGGCAGGATCAGTGCAATCTGAGACAAGGGTGCCCTTCATCCCTCTATCTCACTCCTTGACCCTCACTACAGATGCGTCCTCTTGGGATGGGGAGCTCACATGGGCTGACCTCTCCACCCAGGGGTTGTGGTCCCTCAGGAATCTCTGCTCCACATCAATCTGTTGGAACTCAGAGCTGTTTTTCTAGCACTTCAGGTTTTTTCTGCATCTGTTCAGAACAAGGTGGTACAGGTTAGAACAGACAACGCCACTACAATGTGGTACATCAGCAAACAAGGGGGCACTCGGTCTTCGGCCTTGTGTACCGAGGCGATGAAGTTGTGGTCTCTGGCTTATTCCCTGAACACTTCCCTCATAGCAGTTCACCTCCCAGGCAAGGACAATGTCCTGGCAGATGCTCTCAGCAGGATTTCCCAGGGCCATCACGAATGGTCACTGGATCCCTAGTACTGGGGATAGTTTTTGCCAGATGCGCACCCTCAGATAGATCTTTGCAGCCCCAGACAATCATCAACTCCACTTTTTGTTGCAGGTCCCCAGTGTTGGGCTCAGTCCCCTGGATGCCTTTCTCCTCGATTGGGAAGGGAAGTTTCTATGCCTCCCCTCTTCCCTCTCCTGTTCAAGGTGCTAGTCAAAATCAGGTCTCAGCCCTGCAAGATGATCCTGATTGCTCCAGACTGGGCCAGGCAGCCCTGCTACCCACTCCTTCTGTCCTTAGCAGTCCATCTTCCCCTGTGTCTCCCCAGGAACCACAATCTGTTAACCTGTGCCCAGGGAAGAGTCTGGTATCCAAATCTCGAATCCCTCAACCTCAAGGCCTGGCTCTTGAGGAGTTAGAGTTTGCTGATCTACAACTTTCTCAGGGTGTTCTTGAAATCTTGAAAGCTTCTAGGAAGCCTTCCACCTGGGCTACCTATAACTCCAAGTGGAAAAGGTTTTCCATATGGTGTTCTGGGAAGCATATTTCCCCGGAATCTGCTGATTTGCCCACTGTTTTGGACTATATGGTCCATCTTAATTTTTGGGACTGAGACCAGCTACCCTGAAAGTGCATTTGGCAGCTGTCTCTGCTTTTATTTCAGCAGGGAAGCCCTCTTCTCTTCTGCTCACCCTGTATTTTCCAAGTATTTTAAGGGATTGCTTCATACCAATCCTCCATTCAGGACCCTGCCCCTGCCTGGGATCTTAATGTTTGCATTGCTCAGCTGATGCAACCCCTTTGAACCTCTGTCTTCGCAGAGCTAAGTATCGACTTGGAAAACTGTATTTAGTAGCCATCACTTCTGCCAGGCGACAAGTGAGTTACTGGCTTTATCAGTGGAGACTGACTTTATTTCCTTCACAGGGATAAGGTAGTCCTGGACTAACAGGAAGTTTTTGCCAAGGTGGTTTCAGATTTCCACCCTACCAATCTATTTCACTTCCAGTGTTCTTCACTGACCATTCCTCCTCTGGTGAGAGGAGGCTGCACAGCTTAGATGTTAAGAGGGCCTAAGTTACTACATAGAGCTGCACCAAGGGTCACAGGTTTGAGTCCCTCCAACTATTTCTCACTTATGGTGAGGTTGGGAAAGGGAGACCTGCCACTAAGAGATCCATTGCCAGATGGATTGTTTCTTGTATCCAGTTTTGCTATCAAAAACTGGGTAAGGTTCCCCCTTCAGGCCTGAGGGCTCACTTTACCAGAGGTACAGCTGCATCTCTAGCTGCTGCCAGAGACATCCCTATCTTAGAGATATGTCAAGCAGCTACTTGGAAAACAGTACACACTTTCACCAAAGCATTACTCCCTGGATATTCAGGCCAGGAGGGATGTTCGGGTCTGGCACAGTCAGGTGTTCAGAGCCTATTCCCCAGAAGTTCCTGTCCCTCCTCCATGGAGGTACTGTTGTGTAAGTCTGTATTGTCATAATATAGCAAGACTTATGTTGTTTGAAGAAAAATTACTCACCTTAGTAATGTTGTTTCTTCTAATGGAGTCTTGCTATATTATGACCTCCCCCCCCAAACTGCCCCTCTCAGAACTTCTACTTTGGGTATGGGGTGGGCAGTCCAGTGTTGGCACTTATTGATGCCCATTTTATGTTTTTCTACCCCTTCTTTTTGGGGTATTTGGGTGTTGTGTTTTATTTTATCTTATTTTTTTCTGGTCCCCTGACTTGAGTCTTGGTGTTGAGACCAGAAAAATGTGTTAATATTTTAGTAGCCAGTTGGCTAGTGTAGGTTACAGCTTCCACACAGAGCCTTAGTGAGTTTTGCTCGTAAAGATCTGACGGTTTCAGTTTGAAATATCCCTGACAGAGCTTTTCTAACCGAGCTCGCGCTCTAAGTTCCATGCACTGCATGGAAGTTAACTCTTTCACCTCCGGAGCAGTTCTAATGGTGGGACAAACTGCATTAGTCATAATATAGCAAGACTGCATTAGAAGAAACAATATTACTAAGTTGAGTAATTTTTTCTTCTCTTCTCCACCTCATTAAGATGAAGCACCTGGACAGATTGTTATGTAAGGCTTCTTGTATCTTGTCATCTACACGGGATTCTAATTTACACAGTCTAGGTTCAAGAGCCGCGACAACCTGGCCCGTTAGCTCATGGCCTAGTGCGGTTATTTCTGCCGAAGAGAGCGAAGTCTAGCTCTGGCTTTCACTCTGCCCACCGGCCCCTCTTTTCTTGCCCATTTTAGCTGACGTCCTCTGACTTTTGCTGGGTCCCAAGGTTACTCATCCATACCACAGTCGCCACTCGATCCTGCATTTTTAATCGAAATTGGAAGTGAACTAGTACTTTCATTTTATTTAATTTTCCCCAACGAGGTTGAGGGAGGTAGGAACACATCTTATCAGCTTAACGGGTCATTTATACCCCCTTAAAACCATTTTTAAAAACGTTTTGGAGCTAGCATTGTTTTACTCACAGGTGTGGCCAGGAGTAAAAATGTTTAAAGCTGTAATGGTTTAACCAAAACAGTTCTAACTGGTGTGTCCAGGCAAGCACAGTTCTGTGCGTTGGACTTAATACAAAATAGTTACATGGAGAACAGGTTTAACACTAGCAGTGTGGCCACACTAAACCGTTATGAAAAATGGTTACTGAGTAGTGTGGCTGTACTGAAATGGTTTAGCTAAACTGGTTTTAAAAACGGTTTTCACAAACCGTTCTGTAGTGTGTCCAGGACCTATAAGAATAAAGCCTCTGCAAGTATCCTTTGGGAGAGTACATACAGAGAGAACAGTGAGGGACTTGCGACTGGTTTGTCTGCAAGTGCCTGTGCATTGTTGTCAAATGCAGTTGTCGGAAGGACTTGACCCTGTAGTGAGTCTGATAAGTAAATAGCACACCTTCCTCACCTCTTGCCCAGTCTGTCCTCTCTGAACAGGGTGTAGCCGTCAAGGGCAACAGCAATGTCAGGGACTTTGGGGGAGCACCAGGTTTCGACCACTACAAGGACATCAGGTTTGTGCTGAAGGACCCATGTTTGGAGGCGATCTAGTTTGGGTAGAAGACTGCGGATGTTAATGGCTGTTAGCTTAATGCCGACCTGTTTGCACATGCTTCCAGAGGGTTGATGTACAAGAATAGGATTAGGGTAAATATTGCCAGAGAGTAGCAATAAAAGTAGAATGCAGTGAATTATGAAGTTCCTAAATGGCCAAGAATGAATAGATAATTTGCTTTTCAAGGGTTTACATGCGATAGCGAGGGGTAGCTGTGAGGCAAAGAGTGGTATGGGGGGAGGGTGAGTGAGTTGAAATGGTCAGAAGTGTGGTAGGTCAAGATGGGAGGGCAAGGAGAGTGGGCTGGTGTACCACTTACAGTGCCAGTAGCTTGAGGTATGTGAGTTAAAAGTGGCAAAGTGGGGGAGGCTGTGGATATGCAGTCAGCTAGATCAAAAGGAGCATGAGCAATATCATGAATACGAGTGTTATTCAGAATAGTAAGTGTCCCATAATAATGTAGGCTAGGGAGAGCAGGCGTCAGCGAGAGGGTGGATAGTGACGAACGAATAAAGTGCAGTTGCAGGGTTTTATTTAACTCTAAAAATTGATTAGCGTTTTGGTCATAAAAGTGTTAAAACATTGTGAAAATGCACAGCACTTGCCTCAATGTGTTTAACACAACACTTCTAGAAAACCTATATAAATACTTTCTGTACAGTTAGTATTGTCCCAAGGGAAAAAACTTCTAATCAATTATTTAAAACCCTGAGTTGGTGAAAAAGGGGGATCTGGAGAGTAGAAATTGTCCTGCACAACAGGGGGAGCAAGCAAAATTAAATATAAAGCAGAGAAATGGAGCAGGAGAACTTGTACCCCACTTATAGCATATTGGTTAGGGTACCTGACTTTGGGAAATGGGGTCAGGAGGCTTGAATTCCTGGAGAGGGCAATGAGATGGATAGGAAAAAGGCAGTAGGGTGATAGGGTAGAGGTTGTTAGCTAGGGGGGCTTTGAGAATTGGGGTCAAATGAATGTGGGGAAAAATACCCGGAGAGGAGAGAAAAGTGTGTGCAAGAGTGACTTCAAGTGGTCACTGGTGTCATTAATTGGGGTAGCACAGGGAAGCTAGTGAGGAGGAGTTAACATGTTAGGGTGACATCTAGAGGTCAAGGAGTATAACCTGCTAGTGGGAAAGTAGGAAGATGGAATTTGACAGAGGTCAAAGGGACAGTGATAACTGAGAGGTCACGTGACAACGATGACCTATAAATTAAGGGACAACCTAGGGTGGGCAGGGCAGTTGATGCAAAGCATTGACAGGCTAACACAGTATGCTCCTGTACCTTGTGTAGTGGAGAGGTCAGTGTCTGCTGAGGGCAATAGTGTGGCCAGGGAGTGCTTCTGTGAGCTCCAAGCTCTGTGTGTTTCAAGGCAGGTGAAAAGACCTGTGAATAGAAGGGACAAAGTGTTATAGGGGATCTTCTGCAGTAATACACAAAGGCCAAACAAGGGGCAGGTAGTAGGACTAGAGAATGGGGGAAGGAAGGGTGACAGCTGACAGGTACACTAAGCATGTGCGAAAACTATGCAGGGAGGAGAGATGGCTTCCTGAAACAAAGACTCCAGCAACAGGTAAGAGGCTGTGAAACTCCCTGTGTTAATACAACAGGGTAAATGCAGGCAAAGAAAGGGCAGCAGAGAAGGGTACCTAACTGGGGAGCTATAACAGAGAGATTGCTGTGAAGACACTTGTATGGTAATAAACACAACCTGCAAATATCTTGAAGTGAGCATGGTAAAACAGCACAGGTAGCAGAGCGAAAGCACTACAGGCTCTTAAAGTAACGCTGGAGAAAGCGGTCACAGTACCTAAACACAGGTTCTAAAAGTAACACTTGCACAACTAGCAAAAGCAGCTAAACACAGAGAAAAGTAAGTAGCAAAAACTGTCTGTACTACTTAGCCGTACAGGAAATACAAATGTAATGAGATGCAGTCTGGTCTGTTAAATGAAGGAAAGTCCATGAAATTGTTCTTTTAATATGCTCCTGTACCTTGTGCAGTGGAGGGCTCAGTGTCTGCTGAGGGCAACTGTGTGGCCAAGGTGTGATTCTGTGAGCTCCAGCAGGCCAAGCAGGTGAAAAGACCTTGTGCAGTGAAGGGCTCCTGAGGGCGATTGTGTGGCCAGGGAGAGATTCTGTGAGCTACAAGCTCTGTGTACTACAAGGCCAGGCAGGTGAAAAGACCTTGTGCAGTGGAGGGGGGCTCACTTATTTTCTGCTGAGGGCAACTGTGTGGCCAGGGTGTGATTCTGTGAGCTCCAGCAGGCCAAGCAGGTGAAAAGACCTTGTGCAGTGAAGGGCTCAGCGCTCCTGAGAGCAACTGTGCAGCCAGGAAGTGATTCTGTGAGCTTCAAACTCTGTGTACTAAAGGCCAGGCAGGTGATAAGACCTTGTGCAGTGGAGGCTCGTGTCTGCTGAGGGTGATTGTGGCCAGGGAGTGATTCTGTGAGCTGCAAGGCCAGGCAGGTCTTTCTTCTTCCTTGTCTATCTTTTGGTTGTTTTTATTCTGCCTTCAGCTGCCCAGTGTTCTGGTCACCCTTGCCCCTTAGATGTCCCTCTTGGCCAAAAACACCCTTTTTCAGATGGCTTTAAATTTATTCTACCCCCTTCCGTCTTTCGGGCACCCTGGCCTCCTTCTGTCTCTGTCCTTCCCTTTCTCTCTCACCTGGCGGACAGCACTGAGTGTTGGGAGGAGTCAGCGTCGGTTACTGGTCAACCAGTAAGTGCCATGTAGATCACTGGTCTCGTGGGCGATGCCATTCCCTCGTCATCTCCTCCAGCTCAGAAAAAATGAGAGGCAGTGCTCTTTTTTTATTTCCATGCAGGGTCCTGACCTCCAGTATGACTTATCAGTAATAAATGGTTATATTTGGGAAGATCAATAATTACGGTAAGTATGTAATTTTCATTTCTTGTTAAGTGGATTGATCTTGTAGCTGTAATTTTTATTAGGGGAAAGCATGTAAACTGGAACTTAATATAGACCACCACCACAAAATTAAGGAGGGTGGGACGGAGGTACTTAGCCCGAACTAAATAGCTCAGTTTGGGCTTTCATAATACATCTGAAGCCTCCACCCAGTTGCCGGACCCAAAACACAGTCGGCCTGATCCTCCTCCCAGTTTGTTTGTTTTTTTAATCTGTACTTTTTACTTCCACAGTGGTCCTATGCTTGACTCCCTCTGGAGACTCTAGGCATGATGCTTGCCCCTACGCCTCTCCTTCTATACCTTTCTCCTCCATGCTGCCATGGTTAGCACCCCGTGTGGTTGGGTGGTGGAGTGGATACCCCCGTCAACATCTTGTGTCAGGCAGGTGGAGGCACAGAGTCCATTGCCTTCAGGTGACAGGGTCATTTTTCCCTTTCACCCTTCCCTCTTTAGGATGTCAGTCATTGAGAATGCCAGGCGCGCGCATATGCTCTAATGCGGAGCTGCACGGCATCATCCTGCCCTCCCCAGAGGCAGTCCTGTGCCTTGTAGCACCACCTGTGGTCACCCAGGTGGTGCTGTAGTATCAGTGCACGGAACCTGCCTCCTCAAAGAGGGAGAGTGTCCACTGGGATGCTCAATCCCCCTCCCCCCAGCCAGCCCCCAGTATGGGCTTATTCCAAACCCTAATTACTGACATCATGAGCAGTGGCCCCACCACTGCGCCAGCAGGCTGGCCACCATTCCTAATTTCTAAATACACCCTTCCTGGACCCCAGTATGCCCAGTTGCCAAAAAAGTTGAAAATATTACAGCAGCACCCGACTGGCTGAGACAGCTGTCTGTTGCGCCCTTACTGACCTGTCACTTCCCTGAAGCTGACTTTTTCGCAGTGTGAAACCAAATGTGTGCTTACTCTGTCTACCCCTCTCTTAATATTGCTGTCATTAAATGAACTAGTACCACTACAGAGTGTAGCGATGCTTGGCCAGGAGGTTTACGTGAATGGATGCAATTTACCTTGTTACTATTAAGCAGTTTCTAACTATGTTATTATGCTTCTATGTTTCTGTTAGGGATGCAGTAACTGAGGGCAAGACTGGAGGTTTGCGAGTCAGTTAAGGCGGCTGTGAAAATAGCGAATGTATAATGGGCTCTGTGCTGTTAATAGCACATTGCAAGTTCAACACTTTTGTTTCCATAAGTATATAGGGCTTTGTTCGTCGGGCGAGTTCCGAGCTGGCCGTGTGGTGCAGTGATTAGAGTAATTGCCTCTGTGGCTGGTGGACCCAGGTTTGGGGCTGGCTGTGGGGTTACTGTTTGTTTTTTGGGTGGTTTTATATTTTTATTTTTCTGGGGTTCAACTCCTGTTCCCTGCCCTCCCAACTTTGTTCTCCCCACCTGCAGTTTGTGCCCTCAACGTTCTCCCCTTCTGACTTGTGTTTCCCTTAATGGAGTAGCCCTCCTTGAGTTTTCCCATCCCCAGTGTCATTCCCCACCGTGATGATTATATTAGTATGAGGAGCATGGGCGGGGGGCACTAGCCCCCATAAAAGTAGGCACATGTCCCACTCCCCTTGTGAAAGTGGCCACCCGTCGCTGTTTCTGCAGCATACAGTGATTTGATTTTCGTTGATGTGCAGTTGTGGCTTTTATCAGCTGTTTTGCAGGTGCTATTATCACATAGAACCAGTAGTTTTTGGGGGTTCAAGTGAAAAGTGCGAAAGTTCTACTTCACTGAGAGTGTGGTGGAAGCGTGTAACAGGCTGCTGGCAGAAGTGGTGGGGCAGCAACCTTGACAGGGCAAGAGGACTCATTGTCCCAAGGGGCACTCTGGGTTTGGGGGTAATAGCCTACAAGTACAGTAGGTTGGTAGGGACGAGTAATATAGTTATCGTGAGACTCGCTGGACCTGTGGTCCTTCTGCCATCAAATTCTGTGTTTCTGTTTCTTAAACAGTGTGCTAACTTTTCCCTCTTTTTGTTTTCCTCTTTAGACTTACTCCGGATGTTTTTTGACTGTCTATATGATGAGGAAGTGATATCGGAGGATGCCTTCTACAAATGGGAGAATAGCAAAGACCCAGCGGAGCAGAATGGGAAGGGAGTAGCACTAAAATCTGTCACTGCATTCTTCACATGGCTGCGTGAAGCGGAAGAAGAGTCCGAAGATAATTAACACTCATTAAAACTAAACTTTTATGTCTTCGCCAATCAAAGTGCAAAAAGGCCAACAGTTGCAACAACAACAAAAAAGCAAATTATATAAACATATATGCACGGGTGAATAAATAAACTTCAAGTGATCATGGAGAAAAAGGTACATGCAAAAAAAAAAAAACTAGAAACCATGGGCGGGAGCACTAAAAATAAACATGTACTATTTATAGAAAATATTTTTGTTTTAATTGTTAAGCTTTTTTTATTAAAAAGGACTCATAGTTTAAATTTTCTGTGCAGGAAAAACAAAAAAAATGAACACTTTAATTTATTATTTTAAGAACTGCAAATGCCTATGTACTTCTAGATTTGCAGTTTCTGTAAACAAAATGTATGATAGAGACGCAAGAGTAATAAAATTCCGCCCCCGACTCAAATGCATTCTTGTTTCTTAAAACAGGGTACATGGCAAATCTAGTATAGGAGTAAAGACCAACTACTAGAGTTGCCATTCAGTTCTCTTCCTGCCTGCCTCAGCTTGCTAGCAAAGCAAAACAAATGAATAAAATGTACATAACCTCGGAGCAAACAAGGGCATACAGTATACCATATGGACCGTAACGCACGGAGAATTAACTTATACAAAATGGATGTGACCTTAGTCGCTACAGAAGTGCTTGTAATACTTTCCAAAGTTTAGAACAACTTTAAAAGCTTGTAAATACATAAAGTATTTAAAATTGACATTACTATTTCTTTTCATTTTCAAAGAGGAACTAAATAAAGACAAAACTTGCAAGCTGAAAATGAGAGTGCTGATTTTGAAAGATACTGAACATGTTTGCTAGCATATGGAGTCAACTCTGTGTTCTGCTTTGTGATGCTGTTGCAGTGTAAAAAGGTGCAAGAGACAAAAGAGAAGCCTGATGCATTATGCAGATTACTTTTAGCCTGGAATCCAACAGCCTTGGGCTCAGCTTTCAACAAAGACCAGTAAAAGGAAAAATAGATTTCCAAAGTAATCCCCTCCATGGTGATCAAAAAATGAGGCATGGGGTAATACACTGCCTTCCTAATTAGCAGGTCAGACAATCAACAGCCAGTGGGCCTAGTCCTTTTGACATGTAATCACTTCTAACTGGATTCTGGAGAGCTGCAAAGAAGCCTCAAGTCTTCGCCCAGATAACTTAGATGACCGCTAACAGTGCATGTACCTGAATATTTGCCATCATTTTGCTATTGTCTTGCCTTTGGAGGGATCAGTATTATGCCTAATCCTGTCCTCCGCAGTTACGGATCATTGATGCATTGAAAAATAATTACCATTTTATTGTTTATCTTTATAATCTCTTTTTTACCACTACTCTCTTCTTGTACAATGTCTCCACCCCTCTCTACAAAACAAACAACAAAAAATACCATGATATGATGGAAGACAGAATTTACTGTCCAGTGCTGGTCAAGATCTGTGTAACTATATAGACACATGGTTCATTATGAAACAGTATACAGATGACTTCAGCATTTGCCAACTCTGGATATGCATACAAAAACCGAAGATGTAGACGCTGTTGAGAGAGAGAGAGAGAGAGTGTGTGTGTGTGTGTGTGTGTGTGTGTTAGAAGGAATACAAAACAGTCACATTCGGATTTGGTTTGCTATGTTTTATTGATTTATTTATTAGAAAAATCGGATTGACAACCTTTGAGTCATGGACTCATTTACAAAGGCACCTTGTCGCAGGAGGGTAGACAGAGTTGCATTGTGTGGTTACAACAGTGAGAACAGTACAGGTGCAGAACATTAAACATAGAGTACACATAGGTTACATAATAATGTTACTTATAATAGGTTACAGCAAGGTACCCAAGGGTTACATTGGGAGTACAGCCCTGACATGCCTAGATAATACCTGGGGAGGGTGGAGGTAGGGATGGGGAGTGGGTGGGAGGGAGGGCAGAGGACAGGCTCTCCGACGACATTGTCAAGTCAGGAGGCCTGACAGGAGGATACCACAGTGGGATTAATTAGTGCAGCTACAGCAACGAGCGTCGAAGAGATAGTTCCGAGGGTGATTTTAAAGGGACCAATTTGGGCAATGTCTGTGATGCAGGGTGGAGGGAGCTTTCGAAATCAGTTAGGGGCTCGGTAATGGAAGGATCTCTGGGCTGGGCAAGGTCTTAGTTCCTGGCACCAGAAAGGTGGCCTTGACAGAGCTACAGGTGGCAACAGACGAGGACGCATGCCATAGGGAAGCAGAGACCCCCAGGTGGGAAAGCCCTAGAAGAGATTTTTTGGCGAGTAGGCAAGTCTGGTTGCACAGACGCTCCTCAAAGGTGAGCAGGTTGGCAGTGGAGTAGAGCAGGCAAGTATGTGTGTGGCTAGGGGCTCCGGTCAGGAGTCTGCAGGCCTTATTGATAGCTGGATTTTAGTCAACGCAGTTTTGTCCACCGCAGTGTAAATGGGCAAGCCATAGTCCACTAGCGATAGGACAGAAGAGGTGATGGCCAGCCGGAGGGCAACTTGGAGGAGGCAGTCTCTATGACGGTATTGTAGGCCTATCCAAGAATTTATGGCAGCGGATAGGGCATTGATGTGGGTGTGGAAGGTGAGAGCAGAGTCAAAAGTGATGCCTAGATATAGATATTTGTAAGAGGTCACTTGCTCCAGCGGGTGCAGAGTGCTGGGGAGAATGAAGAGCGGGGCATTCTTGGCCTTGTTTTGGTGATGGGAGAAAAGCATTGACTTAGTCTTCTTTAGGTTAATGACAAGTCGGTGATCAAGGAACCACTTTTCAGCTTGGTTGTAGGTGTGCTGGAGGGATACCTGGAGAGAAGAGGGATCGGGGTGGGATGCAAAGAGAACTGCATTGTCGGCATAGAGGAGCATATTTCCTGTGCAGAAGCTGGGGAGAGTGCTGAGGTAGAGGCTGAAAAGTACAGGGCCCAGAATGGAGCCGTGGGGTACCCTGGAATGAGCGGGCCGGGTATTGGACAGGGAGCCATTTGTATTCACATGCTGGGATCTAGCAGAGGTAGCTGGAGAACCAGGCGAGGGGACCAGCGGAAAAGCCGAGTTGGTGGAGGGAGTCAAGCAAGAGGGGGTGACAAACAGTGTCAAAAGCCTTGGAGAGGTCTGTGAACACTGCGCCGGAAAGGTTGCCGGAGTCAAGAGCAGAGTGCAGGTATTGAGAGAACTCCAGGAGAGCAGTAGTGGTACTGTGTCCTGGGCAGAAACCATGTTGTTCTGGGCACGTTATGTCATATTTGGCCAGGTACTCAGAGAGTTAAATAGACACTATTTTTTCTAGGACTTTAGAGAGCTGGGGGAGGATAGAGATCAGCCGGTAGTTGTTAGGTGCGGACCAATCTCCACTCTTATGTATAGGGGTGATTTCAGCCGATTTCCAAGCACTGTGAAACTGACCAAGGCATAGAGGCCGGTTTAGTACATCTGTAAGGGGGTCTAGGATGACATCCAAAACCAGCCGGAGGATCCTGGAGTGTAGGGGGTCACAGCTGGGGTTGTTGCTACCAAGGGCTTTTAGCAGGTGCGGCCTGGCTACATGGTTGGATATAGTGTGCAGGTAGAAAGGAGGTAGGTCCAGTGCAGGGGGGATAGAGGCGGGTATAGGGTCAAAAAAGTTGTTTGTAAGGACAGAGCTTAGATCAGAGAAGGTAGTATTGAGGCAATCAGCTATGCGAGTTGGGTCTGTAGTGACGGTGCCATCGATGGAGAGCTGGGACAGTGGTGAGGAGCGGGTCTTCCCATCAAGTTCTTTCATGCTGTCCCAGAAAGTCCGGGTGGAACCCCAGGTGGATGTGAGGGTTGTCTAATAGTGCTCTGCCTTGGCCCGTCTAATGGCCCAGGTGCACCGATTATGCGCCGCGTTGTAGGTCTGTCTGTCAGCCAACTTGTCTGATTCGATAACGATGTGCCAGAGATTAGCCCTATGCTTAAGTTTTTGGATACAAGATGGGGAGATCCATGCGGCATTTTGTTTTTTAGTACGGATTCTGGTGTGTGGGGGCGAAAAGGTCACAGGCCTTGCTGAAGGCATTGTCGAAGAGGTCTAGGACAGAGTCAGTATCGGGGCGTGACACATGTGGGACCAGTCCAGCTGTGCTAGATAAAATTTTAGCTTTCTGAGACCCCCGGGTGTAGGCACTGGCGCAAGGTGGCCTGGGACACAGGTTTCGGCATGGAGGATGACCAGAGATAGAGGACAGGTGAGTGATCAGTAAGTGAGTCAGGGAAGACGTTGATATCCTGGATTTTATGAGGGCGGTTTGATAGTATTACGTCTAAGAGGGTGCTAGAGCCACTTGTCCGGTTGAATCTAGTGGGCTGGGTGACTAACTTGGACATGTCCATGGCAGCGAAGGAGTCCCTGGTAGGAGAGGCAGTGGTACCAAGCCAGTTGACGTTAAGGTCACCTTGCCCGGGTTTGTGAGGTAGGGAGGTGAGGTAGTTTATGAGAGACTGGACCACTGGGTTCTGGTTCCTGGGGGTATGTAGGAGACCGTGAGGAAGAGTGGGCCCCTGGCTTCATCAAGGGTAATTTTTAGAGTGAGGGCATGGACGCCATAGTCAAGCTGGGGGGTAGGGAGTGCATGGCTTATAACGGTGTCCTGCATATAGATTGCACGCCCACCGCCGTGTTTACCAACTCGGTCTTCCCTGAACAGGGTGTATCCAGGGAGGGAAATAACGGAGTCAGGGGTTGTTTTGGAGAGCCAGGTCTCTGCTAACGCAGTAATATCGGGTTGGTGTTGTACAACCCAGCACAGGAGTGCAGCGGATTTCTTTAGAAGGCTGCATGTGTTCAGTGATGCAATGTGGAAACTCGCTCCAGAGTGGGGTATGGGAAGGCTAGTTGGTATAGGTCCAGGGTTTGGGTGTATTTTCCCGGAGAGCAATAAGAGCTGAGTGATTAATTAGGGGACAGTGGCGACAAGGACCATGAGTGTGGTGCTGATGTGAGGTCCTGATAGTAGGGGTGCTGGGGATGGGTAAGGCACGGAGGGTAGGTATGGCAAGGAAGAGGTGGGTCCAGGATGTACCCGGGAGGGCAGAGGGAGTGGGGTGTTGGTAGGTGGTGGATGTAGAGGAGTTGGGGGTGTCCAGGGTGGAGGAGCCGAGCTGTTTGTGGGTGGCTTTAGGGAGAAATGCTTGGTGAGGAGGTGGGGGCACAGGATGGGGGGGTGGTCTGAGCCAGAAAGGCAAACATGAGCAGGCCTAGTAGAAGAGCTTTGGTGCCCATTGTTATGTAGTAGGTAGCTGGAGGTAAAACTGAGCCAGCAATGGTGTGCCAGCTGTGAAATTAGCCGAAGCACAGGGCAATTTTGGTAAAATGCCTGGAAAGAGTCACTGTAATGTTGCTTTACTGCATGGGGGTGGCAATGACACTAGTTATTATTTAGTGATATCGTTGAAAATTCAGCTAAGGCAAAGGGCCTGCTACTTGAATGGTTTGGCTGTGACTGGGTATGTCACCATAGGCGGCAGAAGTGTAAGAAATGAAAGGGTATATAGTCGAATTAGGGTGAGGTCCCTAACAATAGGGCAGGTTACAGCAGTAGTTGAGAGGAGTTAACTGGAGTGGCTAAAGAAAAACTTGAGAACAAATGTGCAACCCTCTGGGTGAGATTGCTTTAAAAAGGGGCGGTAAGAAAGTGGGTCAAGTCAGGTATTGAAGACAGGGAGGCCAATAGCCATAAGAATGTGCAGCAGTGGAGTGACCAGTCAGCTGCTAGGTTGAGGAAAGGGGCAGAGCAATAGTCTATTTAATACTGTGAGTGGGTGGGTGAAAAAATTCAGTCCAGAACACAGCACAGAAAGAGATTCAAGATGGTTTGCCATACCTTATCTGTGTCAATCTTCACCATTCACTACTAGTAGGAGGTACAGCGCGAGACTAGGACCCCGAGGATACTTTTAATTTATTTTTCTTATGGGCGGAGTCAGCAGGTTGGAGGCCGCCCTCGAGGTCGACGCCTACTGGCCGAGGTTTGGCCGTTAGGCTCGGGCCGACTCCCCCCCCAGCCCCAGTTCTTTTCTCCCACCAAGTGTGGTACCTCGTGAGAGACTGCTAGTTTGCAGCCTAGTCCGTTGGCTGAAGCCTTGGTTGTAAAGTTGATAGTTGCCTAGGTTCTGCTTGTCTGCTCGACTTCGCTTTTTACCAGTAAGACCTTTCCTTTTATTTAAGCAACGTCAAGTACTGTTTCTGTTTTATTTTCCATTCGGTCATGTCTCATCTGGGGGGCAAGAAGACGTCGAAAGCGGGGCGGCCCCCTATGCATCGGTGCCCCTGTGGCCACCTCTGTTCTGTGACAGACCAGCATGACTGTTACCTTTGCTGCCTCTGCCCCAACCACGATATGGATAAGTGCGACATTTGCTTCTTGATGGACAGCCGTGTAATTGAGAACCGTGCGTGGAAGGTCAGACGTACGCTGCCGACTTTCTTCGGACGAATGTGCAGTCACCAGGCCAAGGTGAGGATTCTATGCCCTTCCTCTGGGTCCCCTCCCAGTCCTATATGGCCCGTGGAGGAGGGAACCCCCACCTCTTATAGCCTTGCCATGGCGGAGGTTTCTTCTGCGGTGCAGGAGGCCAAGGCCGGCCCCCTAGGGGGTCAGTCGGGAGGCACCGCATCGGAAGTCGCCTCTTCGGTGGCAAAGGCTCCCTCGGTGTAGTGTTCCGGCCCTTGTGGTTTAACCAGCACCGCCTCTCAGCGGTAAGACCTCACGGAGCTTAACCTAGTGCTGTGTACTTTTGAGGCAAGGCGCCATGGCTGGTGCTGGCCTTTCCTTTGCCGCTCACCATTACCTCTGATGCTGTTCATGGCATCGGAGCTCTCAGCAACGCCGGGGGTGGTTATCTGGATGATCTCATCTGTCAGTCTTCACCATTCATCACAATTGGGTATATGGCCAGAGGTCATGACCCCACAGGAGCTTTTTGTTTTGGTAGGTGGAACCGACGCACTCTCGGCCGACATACTACGTGGTGCTCGCGGGTTAGCCGTTAGGCGCCGTCGACTCTGCCTGCCTGCCAGTTCTTCATCTCCCGCCGTTGAGATCACCTCATGGGACGCTCTTTCTAAAGAAATCAAGGCCCATCTGCTTCGCAGTTTGTGTTTCAAACAACATGAAGTCTTGCTATATTATGACACATGCAGTGAGTCCCAACCTTTGAACTGCTCCGGAGGTGAAAGAGTTAACTTTCCATGCCAGGCATGGAACGCTGAGCTCGAGCTCGGTTGAAACTCTGTCTGTTGTTCTTCAAACTCAAACCGTCAGATTCTTTACTCCGCCTCACTGAACAGTCGCTCCGGAGATTTCTCCTTCTGCTCGGTTCATTTTGTCGGTTAAAGTATTGTTTTTCCCGGTTTTCTACTGAATTTAAACTGCAACCGGTCGGTTCAGACTCTGTCTGTGGTATTTGTGAGTACTAGATAGGTTTTACATTTATTTCTATTCTGTGTGGAACTTGTAAACGGTTTATCGGTTCGGTTTGAACCGATCAAGTTGTTTAGAATATCTAAATCTGTCTTTTAGTGTGTGGTTACCAGTTCTTATCGGTTCTAAAAAAAACGGATTTTATTCCGTTTTTTTCCACCACCCATGACACGGTTGGGAACCGATAAGAGGGTCTTACCTGGCGGATTGCCATAAACGGGTAAGTTTGGTTAGGACTGGCACTATGTCTGAGAAACCAAAAGAAAAACGGGCCCACTGGGTTCAACATTGCAGTGTGTGTGGAAGTCTTTGCCAAGGCTGATCCCCACACCACCTGTATTTATTGCTCCGGTATGACCACCTCAATGCAGACTGACAGATTTGTAAAAGTTTTCCTGCAGCTACCCTGGAAAAGAGTTGGTAGGCTCAGGAAAGGGAGGCCTAAAAGTCCGCTGAACCGGATGGCCAGCCCAGTTCGAGTTCCAACCGAACGGAGGAGTGCCCTCTGACCAGGCGAGACTTCTCGGCAAAGGAGATCCGACTCTGAGGAGCGGGTCCAGCAAAAGGCCTAGAAAATCAGCTGGTGTGGAGCCAAACTTTCCTCTCCAACCGCTGAAGAAATAGCCAAAGCGTATAAAAATTTCCAGTCGCTTCCCGGTTCGATCGAACCGCACCATCGGATGTGCGCCGGTTTCGCTGTTCCACCGTTCAAGAGTATGATTTAGAGGAGTATTATGAACCGGAGGAGGGGGGAAGAGGAGTATGAGGAGAGTGAATGTGGATTTGAAAGTCTGGATGTGCCCATTGACCCGGACATCTCCCCAGACAGACCTTCAGGAGTGTCTCCTCCTAGGCTTTCTGAGTCCCCTTCTCATTTTATGTTTTATAAAAAAGTGGCTGAAACCCTCCAGCTCCCTATGGAGGAAGCTGTGGATGATCAAGAGGAGCCTGACTATGTGGAAATGATGGATATCCCAGAGTCTAGGAGACTGTCTATTCCCTTGCATAAATCTTTTGGGAAACAGACTTTTAAAATTTTAAAAGCTCCTCACACTATACCTCCTGTGGATAAGAGAATGGACAAGAGGTACACATTGTCAGGCTCTGATACGGAGTTCCTCACACAACAATGCAGCCATGTTGAGGTAGTGCAGGCTGCAGCCTGTGACAAGGCTAATATTCCCTTGGCTTCACACCCGGATAAGGACTCCAGGAGGATTGATGCCATGGCAAAGAAACAGTACATGGCAGCATCCTTGGGACTCAGACAGGCAAATTATATGGCTTATGTTGCCAGATACCAGAAATCCAGATGGGATACTGTTATGGCTGTAGCAAACGGGTCCCTGGCCAGCTTGCCAAGGAGCTAGAGCAGGTGGCTGCTGATGGTATTGAGGCATCCAAGGTACAATTCCATGCTGCAGTGGACTCTAATGATGTGTCATCAAGAGTCATGGCTACATCTGTGGCACTTCGCAGAATGGCTTGGCTCAGATGTACTAGCCTGTCGCAGGATACCCAGACTAAGGCCATGGATTTTCCTGTTGTGGGGTAATTCTCTGTTTGGGGAGCAGACAGAGAATTATATGAAGAAAATGGATGAGTATAGGACCACCTATAGGAGTGCACAGGCCAAAGAAAGGCAGGCCACTCCTCAAAGGCAGCCTTCCAGGGGCAGGGGCAGGCCTTTTCATAGGCCTTTTTACCAAGCCCAGGCCTCCTCTTCTGCCTATGCCCAGAGGGGGTTCTTTGGAGGGAGAGGCAGACGGGGTACAAGCAGGCCTGCTTCCACCCCTCAGCCCAAAGCCCCTGCCAAACAGGCACCCTGATGGGGTTGCCAGGGCCGATTCTCAGCTACCTGTAGGGGGCAGGCTGGCTTACTTTGTCCAGGACTGGAAGTCTCTGACATCAGACAAGTGGGTCCTGGAAGTAGTAAGCCAGGGACTGGTTCTCAGCTTCAAAAAATTTCCAAAGATGAGAACCAGATCCTTTCCACCTGCAAATCCACCAGAGGCTCTTGCCTTAGAGGCAGAGGTCTCTTCCCTCCTAGCTCTCAGAGCTGTGGAAAGGGTTCCACCCCTACACCAGGACAAAGGCTTGTACTCCAGGTACTTCCTTACCCCAAAAAAGACAGGAGAATGGCGGCCCATCCTGGATCTCAGATACTTAAACAAGCACCTTTTAAAACCAAAATTCAAAATGGTGACTCTGGGAATTATTCTACCCTCTCTAAGGCCAGGGGACTGGCTAGCGTCCCTGGACCTCAAGGATCGTGCTTCATATTCTCATCAGAAGCTCCCATCGAAAGTACCTCAGGTTCGAGCTGCCCTCAGGCCATTACCAGTTCAGAGCAATGCCCTTTGGCCTCACCTCTGCTCCAAGGGTGTTCACAAAATGCCTGGCAGTAGCAGTTGCCCACCTAAGAAGGCAAAAAATTGCCATATCCCTTACATGGACGACTGGCTCCTAGTAGGCCAGTCTCCAGACCAGTCAAGTTACATCTACAGATAACTTTTCTAGGTTTCCTTCTGAATCTTTAAAAGTCAGTTCTAGAGCCTGTCCAGCTCCTCACCTTCATAGGCGCAGAGCTGAACACAGAAGAAGCCAGAGCCTTCCTTCCTTTGGACAGGGCAAGGACCCTGGTCTCTCTGGCCTCTTCATTCACCCTGCAGGTCTCTCGACCAGCAAGGCACTTTCTACAGCTCCTGGGGCACATGGCTGCTTCTACAGCAGTAGTGCAGGAGCAAGATTTCAGATGAGGGACATCCAGTTCCATTTGAGAGCCTTTGGTCTCAAAGGAAAGACCCTCAACCAAATTGATCCCAGTGACTGAACCCTGATCCAGGCCCTGCAGTGGTGGCAGGACCAGAGCAATCTGAGACAAGGGTTCCTTTGCCCCTCAGTCTCACTCCTTAATCCTTACTACAGATGTATCCCTCTTGGGGTGGGGAGCTCACATGGGCGACCTCACTACCCAGGGATTGTGGTCCCCTCAGGAATCTCTGCTCCACATCAATCTGTTGGAACTCAGAGCTGTTTTTCTAGCACTTCAAGCTTTTTCCAAATCTGTTCAGAACAAAGTTATACAGGTCAGAACAGACAACACCACCACAATGTGGTACATCAACAAGCAAGGGGGCACTCGGTCTACGGCCTTGTGCACCGAAGCAATGAAGTTGTGGTCTCTGGCTTACTCCCTGAATACCTCCCTTATGGCAGTTCACCTCCCAGGCAAGGACAATGTCCTGGCAGATGCTCTCAGCAGGATTTCCCAGGGCCATCACGAATGGTCACTGGACCCTGTGGTCTTGGAGGTGGTATTTGCCAGATGGGGCACCCCGCAGATAGATAGTTTTGCAGCCCCAGACAATCACCAACTTCCCCTTTTTTGCTGCAGGCCTCCAGTGTTGGGCTCAGTCCCTCTGGATGCCTTCCTTCTCAGTTGGGAAGGGAAGTTTCTCTATGCTTTTCCCCCTTTCCCTCTCCTGTTCAAAGTGCTAGTCAAAATGATCTCAACCCTGCAAGATGATCCTGATTGCTCCAGACTGGGCCGGACAGCCTTGGTACCCACTCCTACTGTCCTTAGCAGTCCACCTTCCCCTGTGTCTTCCCATGAATCACAACCTGTTAACCTGTGCTCAGGGGAGAGTTTGGTACCCGAACTTCAAATCTCTCAATCTCAAGGCCTGGCTCTTGAAGAGTTAGAGTTTGCTGGTCTACACCTCTCCCAAGGTGTGATGGATATCCTGAAGGCTTCTAGGAAGCCTTCCACCAGGGCTACTTATAATTCCAAATGGAAGAGATTTTCCATGTGGTGCTCTGGAAAGCATATTTCCCCAGAATCTGCTGACTTACCCACAGTCCTGGATTATATGGTCCACTTAAAATACCTTGGGGCTGAGACCAGCTACCCTAAAAGTGCATCTGGCAGCTGTGTCTGCTTTCTTATCAGCAGATAAGCCCTCTTCTCTTTCAGCTCATCCTGTATTCTCCAAGTTTTTCAAAGGATTGCTCCACACCAACCCTCCATTCAGGGACCCTTCCCCTGCCTGGGATCTTAATGTTTGCATTGCTCAGCTTATGCAACCCCCCCTTTGAGCCTTTGTCTTCAGCAGAGCTTAAGTACTTGACTTGGAAAACTGTGTTTCTGGTAGCCATCACTTCTGCCAGACGCATAAGTGAATTACATGCCTTGTCAGTGGAGCCTGATTTTATCTCCTTTCATAGAGATAAGGTGGTCCTCAGGACTAACAGGAAGTTCTTGCCTAAGGTGGTTTCAGATTTCCACCTTAATCAATCTGTATCTCTTCCAGTGTACTTCACTGACCATTCCTTCTCTGGCGAGAGGAGGCTGCGCAACTTAAATGTGAAGAGCCCTTAGTTACTACATAGAGACGTATCAAGGGTACAGGTTTGACTCCTCAAACTGTTCTCATTTATGGTGAGGTTGGTAAAGGAAACCTGCCACTAAAAATCCATTGCCAGGTGGATTGTCTCTTGTATCCAATTCTGTTACAGAAGCTGGGTAAGGTTCCTCCCTCAGGCCTGAGGGCTCACTCTACCAGAGGTACAGCTGCTTCCCTGGCTGCTGCCAGGGACATCCCTATTCTAGAGATATGTCAAGCAGCTACCTGGAAAACAGTTCACACTTTTACCAAGCATTACTCCCTGGACATCCAGGCTAGGAGTGATGCTCGGTTTGGCACAGCTGTGCTTCAGAGCCTATTTCCTAAGTAGGTTTTGTCCCTCCTCCATGGAGGTACTGCTGTGTAGTCTGCATATGTCATAATATAGCAAGACTTCATGTTGTTTGGAGAAAAAATTACTCACCTTAGTAATGTTGTTTCTTCTAATGGAGTCTTGCTATATTATGACCTCCCTCACTGC
Organism: Neoceratodus forsteri; assembly: GCA_016271365.2. NCBI lineage: Eukaryota > Metazoa > Chordata > Ceratodontiformes > Ceratodontidae > Neoceratodus > Neoceratodus forsteri. The sequence continues at coordinate 126,240,190 of CM057452.1, forward strand.
CTGCCCCTCTCAGAACCTCTGTTTTTGGGATGTGGGTGGGCAGTGCAGTGTTGGCACTTAGTAGATGCCCACCTTGTTGTTTTCACCCCTCCTTTTTTGGGGTGACTTGGTGTTGTGTTTTCATTTTTTGGGTCTCCTGACTTGAGTCTTTGTTTTGGGACCAAAGAATGTGTTCTTATGTTTAGTAGCCAGTTGGCTAGTGTAGGTTTACAGCTTCCACACAGGACCTCAGTGAGTTTAGCTCGTAAAGATCTGATGGTTTAAGTTTGAAGAACAACAGACAGAGTTTCAACTGAGCTTGAGCTCAGCGTTCCATGCCTGGCATGGAAAGTTAACTCTTTCACCTCCGGAGCAGTTCTAAGGTTGGGACTCACTGCATATGTCATAATATAGCAAGACTCTATTAGAAGAAACAACATTACTAAGGTGAGTATTTTTTTCTTTCGACTCCAAACTATTTTTGGCGCCAAGTCTGCCAGATCCTCCTGCGGTTCTGATAGCCACTCGGTCACCAGTAAGATCTTTCCATATTTACTTTATTACAGTGACGTCGAGTCTTGATTTGTGTATTATTTCCGTAGATCATGTCTAGGTTGGAGGGCAAGAAGACCTCAAAGACGGGTCGGCCCCCCCATGCGACGGTGTCCATGCGGCTGAAAATTTTCCGTCACTGACCAGCATGACAGTTGCCTTATGTGTCTTGTCCTGCTTCACGACATGGATTCGTGCAATGCCTGCTTCTCCATGGACTGCTGGGTCATTGAGCAGCACACGTGGAAAGTGAGACGAGCTCCGCTGACTTTCGGGGGTTGGGTGCGCACTCTTCGGGCCAAGCCACGTTCTCTGAGCCTTTCCTCTGGGGTCCCCTCCCGGTTCTGTACAGAATGAGGAGGAGGGAGCCTCGGATTCTAGTATCCTAGCCGTGGCTCTTTCCGCGGTGCAGGGGGCCCAATCCGTTCCCTTTCGGAGGCAGGCGGGAGGCACCGCCATGGCAGTCGCCCCTTCGGGGGTGAAAGCTCCCCCAGTGTCGAACCCACGGTTCACAAGGCCTGGGTCGGCAACGTTCTGACGCCTTCATCGGTTGACGCCGCTTTCGCCTCCAGCACTCAAGGGTGCCGTGGGCCCTGGCAAAGTCAGCGTGGCACTCGGTCCGCTGTTCGTGCCTTGGCTGCTGTCTGCGCCATTCACGGCACCGATAGTACTAGTGGCACCATGGGGGCTCACGGTGCCGCCTTTCCTCGCCTCAGCCGGCGCCCACTGCACTGAGAGTTGAGCATGGCGCCATGTCCAGCTCTGGAGTCATTTCGACACTGGACATGGTCATGGCGCCATGGGGGTTCAAACAGCGCTGTCAGAGCCATCGTCCAGTGCCCGTCTCTGCCCTCAGTTCTATGGAGCGGGGACGGCGCGGGGTTTCTGACTTTGGTGCTGTCCTCGCAGTCAAAGCACCATCGGGGCCGCTGCTGACACTGTCCCCTGCCCTCAGCGCCATGGGGCGGGACGGCGCTCTGGCAGGTTCTGACTCCAAGGCTGCTGTTTGGGCTGGAGCCGTGTCCTCTTCAGCCGCCATTCTCAGTGCTGCAGAGGGCACCGGCTCAGGCGCAGTCTCCGTTTCTGGCACCCTGTTTGGTAGGGATGGCGACAGGCGCCCACCTACGGTTTGGCACAGGGCCTCGGCCTCCACCTCTTTGGAGGCAGAGTCGGACTCTTAAGTCAGACAAGCAGTCTGGCTTCTTGGAGTTAGCTGCTAGTGTGGGTAGCCTTGTAGTGTCTTTGACAGACCGGAGTCAGCCCCCCTCTGAGGAGCGGTTGGTGAATGCCGAGGCTGGGGTCAGGGGCTCTGACCAGCAGGCAGTGGTGCATGCCACCATTGCACTGCAACCCGGCCTCGGAGGTTCACTGACCCCTCAGCGGTAGTACTCCCTCATGTTAGTGTGCCTGGATCGGCCAACTTTGGGGCCGATCAGAGCAACTACGGGAGGGGAAGGTACTGTGCCTTGGGTAGCTCCTTTGGGTGCTGACCAGAGCTGTCAGTTACCTAGGCTGGCCATCTCGAGGAGGAGGGCGCTCTTGGATTCCGAGGAGTCGAGGGGCATGGGGTCTGTGCGGTGACCTTTTTCTGGGGCCCACGCGGGCTCTGGAAGAAACCGCAGTGCGGATCTCCGCTCTTCCTCTTTGCTTTCTTTGAGAGAGCCCCATTCTTTTGAGGTAGGGGACCGTCCTTCTGGACCTATACGGCCCCGATCGACTCACAGGGGGATTCTTCCAGGTGCAGCCAAGGCAGTTTGAAATGGTTGTTCAGCTGTCGGCTGTGGGGTCTTCCGGGGCACCTTTATCTTCTGGTGCTCCTGGTCCGCTCCCTAGCCCAGGCGGAGGTCAGCCGACTTCTCGGCTCTGTCCCCATCCCTCTGCCATGTTCTCCTGCACTCCCAGGCATCCTTGGTCCTAGTGGGCCTCTCTCCTGGGAGCAGTTCAGGGCTATGGCTGCTTGCTTCCCCACTTTTGTCAGGTAATGGACAGACAGGTTTTCAACCCCCGAGCAGCCACCTCTGAACAGTTGAGGTCCTCTAACTCTTCATCCCCCTCTTCTGGGGAGAGGGCCTTCTGTCCACATCTCCCCAGCTGCTGATCTCGCGGAGTATCAGCAATTCTTCGTGAGGATGTTGGAGGACTTGCACATCTGTCCTGCCACTCAGAGCAATCCAGAGCACTCGGCACACGCCTTTTTGGGTGACTTCAGTGAGGACACCATTGTGGTGGCCCCCTGGCCTGCTCCCTTTAGAGAGGCGTCAGTGCATTGCTGGCAGAGACCTTTTTCTGGAGTTCCTGCCCCTAGGGATTTCTGTCAGAGGTATTGCACCCCCCCCCCGGAGTCTCCAGGCTCCATGCCTCAGCCTCAGTCAGAACTGACGCAGCTGGATACTCCTGATGGGCTTCGCTCCCTTCAGCGTGACCGGACCCCAGACCAAGATTCCTTGGATTTTGATTTCTGAGGGAGGAGGACCTTCTACTTGTCACGGTTGCTGTTTTCTGTTTCCGCACATGAGGCCCATTATGCGGCCTATGACGGGTTCTTGTGGTCCAGACTAGGTCAGCTCCTAGCCTCATTGCCTGACACGGATTAAACCAGACAAGCCATTGCACTCCCTGCGCGTGGCCTGGAGCTAACAAGGCACCAAACAAGAGCATCGTATTATAATAATAATTTTTATTTATTAGGCGCCTTTCAGTTGTCAAGGCGCTGTACATAAATAAAAGATTAAAACAGTTAAAATCATTCTTTAAAAGAGATTCAGCTAGATCAGAACAATTAATTTAGTCAAAATTCTGAAAATGCAGTTTCCCACAAAAAAGTCTTCAAACCTCTCTTGAAACCCTCCACAGAGGTCCACTACCGCAACCGACGAGGTAGAGATTTCCAAAGTGTGGGGGCCACATAAAAAAAGGCCCAGCACCCAAAGATTTTGGCCCGGCGTAGGGTGGTTAACTCCGTGCACCAGAGAACCTATCTCTTCTCCCGCAGAGTGAGGCGGCGTCTGTCGAGGCAACTTCCTTCCCATTCCAGGGGGTTCCCATCTCACTCTCCCTATTCTCGGGCCTCTCCAGGCCCAGAAGGTTCTCCCTCTTAGTGTGTCACTCACTGAGAGCTAAGGGACTCTGTCCCTTAGGGGTTTAAAACCCCCCTTCGGGGAGGTCTCGGCACTCACCCAAATGTGATGAATGGTGAAGATTGACACAGATAAGATCTTCACCATTCATCACAATCGCACCCGCCATCCCCCTGGGGCGTCAGTCTCTGGATCCTCCTCCCTCTCTGTGCCTTTCCTTGCTCCCCTTATTTCTGTGTCAGGACGGGGGTAATCTGGGGCACATAGTGGGATGGTATTTCTAGGAGGAGAGTGGTCGGGATAGAAACATAGAATTTGTCGGTGGATAAGGACCGCTTGGCCCACTCAGTCTGCCCATTTCCCTACCTAATGGATAAGCTGCAGATCCTAGTTAACCAGCAGCCTACTTCTTTCTACCCCCAACCCCTAGAATTGCCTTATGGCTGTCCCATGCATGCTAGAATTTAATCACTGTTTTTGACTCCACAACCTCCTCCGGAAGGCCGTTCCATGCATCCACAGCCCTCTCTGTGGAAAAAATACTTCCTTACATTACCTCTGAGCCGCCCCCCAATCTTCAAATTGTGCCCTCTTGTTCTTGCACACCTCTTTTTTTGAAAGATGCTACCCTCTTGGACTTTGTTGATTCCCTTGAGATACTTGAGCGTTTCTATCATGTCCCCCTCTCCTCCTTTCTCGAGGCTATACATATTAAGCTCCTTTAGTCTCTCTTCATATGTCTTCTGGTGCAGACCCTGCACCATTTTAGTTGCCCTCCTCTGGACAGCTTCCATCTTGTCTATGTCCTTGCGGAGATTGGGTTTCAGAACTGCACACAGTACTCAGATGGGGTTTCACCAGCTGTCTGTACAGAGGATAATAGCTTCCTGTTTTCTACTGGTGACGCCTCCCCTAGTCATCCCAGTATCCCCCAGCCCTCCTTACTGCCCTCTCACATTGCTTGCCCCTTTAAGTCATCTGATATGACTACCACCAGGTCCCTTTCCATTTTGTTGTTGTTAGTATCTCACCCCCATTGTGTACTCTTCCCTGGGTTTTGTTTCCCAGGTGCATTACCTTGCACTTCTTAGCATTAAATCTAAGCTGCCATACATTTGACCATTCCTCTAACCTTGCCAAGTCCCTTCTCATCCTTTCCACCCACCTTGTGCATCAACTCTGTTGCAGATCTTTGTGTCATCTGCAAAGAGACATACTTTTCCTTCAGTCCCTCTGCAATGTCACTTACAAAGACATTGAAGAGACGATCTAATACTGAACCCTCGCACCCACTAGTAACCCTCTTTCTTCAGAGTGGACTCCATTTACTATTACTCTCTGTGTCCTATTCTCCAGCCAATTCTTTACCCAGGCTATCATCTTGGGACCCACTCCCAGGCTGGCTAACTTGTATATTAATCTTTTGTGTGGGACTAGGTCAAATGCCTTGCTAAAGTCTAGGTAGGCCATGTCCACAGCCCTTCCTGATCTACTATTTTAGTCACCCAGTCAAAGAAATCTATTAGATTCATCTGGCATGACCTTCCTTCTGTGAATCCATGCTGCCTTGGGTCCTGTGCCCCTCTGGCCTCTAGGTACTCGACAATTCTTTCCTTCAGAAGTGATTCCATCATTTTCCCTATCACTGAGGTTAAACTAACAGGTCTGTAGTTTCCTGCTTCTGCCCTGCCCCCACTTTTGTGAAGGGGAATCACATCGGCCCTCCTCCAGTCCTCGGGTACCACCCCATCCTCCCATGATTTGTTAAAGAGGGTAGTCAGTGGTGTCACTAGTTCTACCCTTAGTTCTTTTAGAATTCTGGGATGAATCCCACCAGGCCCCATTGCTTTGTCCACCTTCAGTTTTAAGAGTTCTTTCATAACCCTTTCTTCAGTAAATCAGCTAGTATCAACTTCTGTATCCACAGTGTTTCTATTGTTTGTTTTAGGTACCTCCCCTCTTCATTTGGCGGCACTCCCTCTCTAGTGCTCTGGCTCCACCCCTGTGAGGTGGGAGTGGGCAGTTGCCCTCCATCCTCTCCTCCTTCCTGTCCTTTTTCTGTCCCGTCAGTCTTCAGTTTTTTACTTGTCCGCTGGACATGTTTTAAAAAGATCTATCTTTACTTAAAATTTCAGTTTTCCCTTGGAGAGGGGGGAGAATCTCTGTACCCTTTCTTCTTTAGAAGATCCGTTTCTAGGGACATGGATATGTTGTTCATCCACACTTATTGGCAGGTTCCTTGCTGCTTTAAATCTTGCCGGAAGGTCTTCAAGCTGGCACCTCCCACCCACCTGGGTGGCAAAACTCTCGGCTCCGCCCCATGACGCCAGATCTTCCTTACCGCTTGGAAGCTCAGGTTCTCTCCTTAGCGCTCTGTGTTTTCGACTGGTTCCTGAAATTTTTGGTCTCTCCAAATTTAGTTGGAAGTTTTCTAAACTTCGATCTTCTTCTCTCGCTGCGGCGATGAATCATTCGTTTTCCGGCTCCCGGAGGTGCCCGGTTAATTCCTCCAGGAAAGTCCCGCACTCCACGTGCGTCTACTGCCTGACTTGGATCATGATCCGCAACTTTGCGAATTTTGCTGTGCCCTTTCGACCAGCTCTCTGGAGGATTGTGCGGCCCGTTCAGAGCTCGGGCGACCTGAAACCTTTTCCGCTCCGGAAAATTCCTTGGAGAATCGTCGGGCAGTGTCCGCGTCGGCTGTCTCGGCTGAGCAGCTCGATCTTCTTTCCTCCAGGGAGAGGGCGGCTGCTCCCCCCTCCTCCTCGGTCGCGGCGCTTATCCCACTCTCCTTGAGTTCTCCCCATTCAGCTTCTTTCAGGGAGCTTCACCAGTCCTTTCCTCGAAGGAGAGGGACCTTCGGGACCTGCCTCGGCCGAAGTCCAAGCAGTGGCAGGCTAAGTCCATCGTCGAGCTGGAGGGTGAGAGTTCCCTCCCCTGCGGCCAGCGTCGACTTCGGTCGAAGGTGCGCTCAGGCCTCTGGCCTCACGGTGTCCCCATCAGGTCAGCCGGCCAGGACTCCCGCCGACGTTGTTGAGTCTCTCGACCCGTCATCTGGGCTGTCTTCTGCTGGAGCCACCATCCCTTCGCCGGTCCCCCGGCGGAAGCCGAGGTTCTGCCTGTTCCTTCGGGTTGGCAGACCTCGGCCCTTTCTTCCGAGCCGAGGGAGGAGCAGGCGCGCCCTGCCTCTTCCCAGGCCCGCCCTCTGTTCCCCCGAGGATTCGGGTCTCAGTCTCAGTCATCCTCTCGTTCAAGCCGCTCAAGCCGACTTCAGCATTCTCGGTCGGGCACCGAGTTAAGTGGCATTACCATTCTTCCTCATCTCTCTCTCCCGGATGAGGTGGCTTGATGCCGATGGCGTCGGCGTTGAGAGTTCATGTGGCAGTGGTTGTTGTTGTCCGGGAATCAATGGATCGATTCATTCCCGTCCAGCAATCAGCTGCCGCCCGATCGATCGACTCAACCGCTGCGCTGCAGTGAGGTGCCCACTCTGGGGCCAGTTGTTCGTCCGATCCCTGCTGCCCCACCACCCTCGGTGGAACCTCAGTCGAGGCACAACCTGTCCCGCAGGTTGTCTGTCCCTCTCACTCCCGCCCACCCTCGGTGGACAAAGAGTGACTCAGGCCTGAGGCAGCTTTTTGCGGACCCCTCGGAGTCCAAAGTCGTCGACTCTATGTTCCCCAGTTGGGAGGACCTGGGGTCCTCTCCGGAATGATCCGTGGACGACAGCCCATCGTCCTTCATGGGTCTGCTTCAGCTCATCTCGGAATTCACCGGGATGCAGCTCGAGCCCGTGTCCAAACGGGCCCCTTATCCCCTTACGGAGATCCTAGACCAAAGGGGCTCACCCTCGGAGGCCTTCCCGGTGGCCGAGGCCATCGTGGGCCTGGCCTTGGAGCTCTGGCGGCAGCCTACTTCCTGCCTTGAGCCCTCGGCCAGGATGGCCAGGAAGAAAAAATTACTCACCTTAGTAATGTTGTTTCTTCTAATGGAGTCTTGCTATATTATGACATATGCAGTGAGTCCCAACCTTCGAACTGCTCCGGAGGTGAAAGAGTTAACTTTCCATCCAGGCATGGAACTTTGAGCACGAGCTCGGTTGAAAACTCTGTCTGTTGTTCTTCAAACTCAAACTGTCAGATCTTTATGAGCAAAACTCACTAAGGTTCTGTGTGGAAGCTATAAACCTACACTAGCCAACTGGCTACTAAATATAAGAACACATTTTTTGGTCCCAAAACAGAGATTCAAGTCAGGGGATCCAAAAAATGAAAAACACAACACCCAATCACCCCAAAAAGGAGGGGTGAAAAATAAAAAACAAGGTGGGCATCTACTAAGTGCCAACACTGCACTGCCCACCCACATCCCAAAAGCAGAGGTTCTGAGAGGGGCAGGCAGGGGGGGAGGTCATAATTTAGCAAGACTCCATTAGAAGAAACAACATTACTAAGGTGAGTAATTTTTTCTTCAAACAACATGAAGTCTAGCTATATTATGACAGATGCAGACTACACAGCAGTACCTCCATGGAGGAGGGAGAGAACCTACTTAGGAAATAGGCTCTGAAGCACAGCTGTGCCAAACCGAGCATCACTCCTAGCCTGGATGTCCAGGGAGTAATGCTTGGTAAAAGTGTGAACTGTTTTCCAGGTAGCTGCTTGACATATCTCTAGGATAGGGATGTCCCTGGCATCAGCCAGAGAAGCAGCTGTACCTCTGGTAGAGTGAGCCCTCAGGCCTGAGGGAGGAACCTTACCCACCATAGCAAAATTGGATACAAGAGACAATCCACCTGGCAATGGATCTTTTAGTGGCAGGTTTCCCTTTACCAGTCTCACCATAAGTGAGGAACAGTTGGAGGGAGTCAAACCTGTGACCCTTGGTACATTCTATGTAGTAACTAAGGGCTCTTTTGACATCTAAACTGTGCAGTCTCCTCTCACCAGAGGAGGAATGGTCAGTAGTACACAGGAGAGACATAGATTGATTAAGGTGGAAGTCTGAAACCACCTTAGGCAAGAGCTTTCTGTTGGTTCTGAGGACCACCTTATCTCTATGAAGAAGAAATAAATCAGGCTCCACTGACAATGCTATAATTCACTTATCGCCTGGCAGAAGTGATGGCTACCAAAAACACAGTTTTCCAAGTCAAGTACTTAAGCTCTGCTGAAGACAAAGGCTCAAAAGGGGGTTGCATAAACTGGGCAATGCAAATATTAAGATCCCAGGCAGGGGCAGGGGCCCTGAATGGAGGGTTGGTGTGAAGCAACCCCTTGAAAAACTTGGAGAATACAGGATGAGCTGAAAGAGAAGAGGGTTTACCTGCTGATAAGAAAGCAAACACGGCTGCCAGGTGCACTTTTAGGGTAGCTGGTCTCAGCCATAAAGTATTCAAATGCACCATATAATCCAGGACTGTGGGTAAGTCAGCAGATTCTGGGGAAATATGCTTGCCAGAGCACCATATGGAAAATCTTTTCCATTTGAATTATAAGTAGCCCTGGTGGAAGGCTTTCTAGAAGCCTTCAAGATATCAATACACCTTGGGAGAGGTGTAGGTCAGCAAACTGTAACTCTTCAAGAGCCAGGCCTTGAGATTGAGAGATTAGAGGTTCGGGTAGCAAACTCTCCCCTGAGCACAGGTTAACAGGTTGTGATTCCTGGGAAGACACAGGGGAAGGTGGACTGCTAAGGACATAAGGAGTGGGTACCAAGGCTGTCTGGCCCAATCTGGAGCAATCAGGATCATCTTGCAGGGTTGAGATCTGATTTTGACTAGCACCTTGAACAGAAGAGGAAGGGGAAGCATAGAAACTTCCTTCCAACTGAGAAGGAAGGCATCCAGAGGACTGAGCCCAACACTGGGGGCCTGCAGCAAAAAGGGAAGTTGGTGATTGTCTGGGGCTGCAAAGCGATCTATCTGGGGTGCCCCATCTGGCAAATACTACCTCCAGTACTAGGGGATCCAGTGACCATTAAGTGATGGCCCTAGGAAATCCTGCCGAGCATCTGCCAGGACATTGTCCTTACCTGGGATGTGTTAAGGGAATAAGCCAGAGACCACAACTTCATTGCTTCGGTGCACAAGGCCGTAGACCAAGTGCCTCCTTGCTTGTTGATGTACCACACTGTAGTGGTGTTGTCTGTTCTGACCTGTACAACTTTGTTCTGAACAGATGTGGAAAAAACTTGAAGTGCTAGAAAAACTGCTCTGAGTTCCAACAGATTGATGTGGAGCAGAGATTCCTTAGGGGACCACAATCCCTGAGTAGTGAGGTCGCCCATGTGAGCTCCCCACCCCAAGAGGGATGCATCTGTAGTAAGGATCAAGGAGTGAGACTGAGGGGTGAAGGGGAACCCCTGTCTGATTGCTCTGGTCCTGCCAGCACTGAAGGGCTTGGATCAGGGTTCGAGTCACTGGGATCAATTTGGTTAGAGGGTCTCTCCTTTGAGTCCATAAGGCTCTCAGATGGAACTGGATGTCCCTCATCTGAAATCTTGCTCCCTGCACTACTGCTGTAGAAGCAGCCATGTGCCCCAGGAGCTGCAGAAAATGCCTTGCTGGTCGAGAGACCTGAGGGAGAAAGAGGAGCCAGAGAGACCAGGGTCCTTGCTCTTTCCAGAGGAAGGAAGGCTCTGGCCTCTTTTGTGTTCAGTTCTGCACCTATGAAGGTGAGAAGCTGGACAGGCTCTAGAACTGACTTTGGAAGATTGAGAAGGAAACCTAGAGATGTGAGCAGTTGCTGAAATTTTTTTTTTGAAGCTGAGAATATTTGCCTTGTCACAGGCTGCAGCCTGCACTACCCCAACATGGCTGCATTGTTGTGTAAGGAACTCCGTATAAAGAGCCTGACAATGTGTACCTCTTGTCCATTCTTTTATCCACAGGAGGTATAGTGTGAGGAGTTCTTAGAATTTTTACTGTCTGTTTCCCAAAAGATTTATGCAAAGGAATAGGCAGTCTCCTAGACTCTGGGATATCCATCATTTCTACATAGTCAGGCTCCTCTTGATCATCACAGCTTCCTCCATAGGGAGCTGGGGGTTCAACCACTTTTTATAAAACATAAAATGAGAGGGTACTCAGAGCCTAGGGAGACACTCCTGAAGGTTTGTCTGGGGAGATGTCGGTTCAATGGGCACATCAGACTTTCAGATCACATTCACTCTCCTCATACTCCCTTCCCCTCCGGTTCATAAAATTCCTCTAAATCATATTCTTGAACCGGTGGAACCGACCGAACCGTGCGCTTACCTGATGGTGCGGTTGGTCGGAACGAAGCGACTTGACAGTACAATCGCTTTGGCTATTTCTTCAGCGGTTGGAGATGGAAATTTTGGCTCCACACCTGCTGATTTTTCTAGTCCTTTTGCTGGAACCGACTCCTCCGAGTCGGCTCTCCTTGCCCGAGTCTCACCCTGGTCAGAGGCACTCCCTCAGTTCGGTTACAACCAACTGGGCTGGCCATCCAGGTCAGCGGACTTCTTGGCCTCTCTTTCCCTGAGCCTACCAACTCTGTTATCCAGGGTAGCTGCAGGAAAATTTTTGCAAATCTGGCAGTCTGCATTGAGGTGGTCAAACCCCAGACAATAAACACAGGTGGTGTGGGGGTCAGCCTTGGCAAAGGCTTCCCCACAAACACTGCAGTGTTGAAACCCAGTGGGCCCTGTTTTTCTTTTGGGTTTCTCAGACACAGTGCCAGCCTAACCAAAACTTGCCCGTTTATGGCCATCCGCCAAGCAAGACTCTCTTATCGGTTCCCAACCGTGTCACGGGTCGTGGAAAAAAACGTAATGAAATCCGTTTTTTTTAGAACCGATAAGAACCGGGAACCGCACTCTAAAAGCACAGATTTAATGTATTTACAACAACCTGATCGGTTCAAACCGAACCGATAATACCGTTTACAAGTTCCACACAGAAAATAAAAGTAAAACCTATCTAGTACTTACGATACCACAGACAGAGCTTGAACCGACCGGTTGCGGTTTAAATTCGGTTAAAAAAAACAAAAATTAATACTTTAACCTACAAAATGAACCGAGCAGAAGGAGAAATCTCCGGAGCAACTGTTCAGTGAGGCGGAGTAAAGAATCTGACAGTTTGAGTTTGAAGAACAACAGACAGAGTTTTCAACCGAGCTCGTGCTCAAAGTTCCATGCCTGGCATGGAAGTTAACTCTTTCATCTCGAGCAGTTCAAGGTTGGGACTCACTGCATATGTCATAATATAGCAAGACTTCATGTTGTTTGAAGTACTCTGTCCCTGTCGGTTCTTTGCCCGGTTTCTCGGAGCACCCCTCGGCTGAGGGGATAGTTACCGACAATGTTTTCCAGTGTTCTGGGAATGCTCGGGATGTGGATAGGCCCCCTGACAAGGAGTCCAAAAGGATGGACTACGTCGGGCGCAAGGCTTACACTGCGTCTTCCCTAGGCCTCCGACAGGCCAGCTCGGCTGCACTGATGGCACATTTCTCCCATGCACTTTTTGGCTCCCTGGACGAGGTGCTCCCTCATCTCCCAGTCGACCTGCGGACCACGGTCCAGTGGGTGCAGGACCAGGGTAGGGCGGTGGCGAAGCAGCAGCTCCAGACTGCTCTGGACTTAGGTGATTCCTCTGCCAGGTCGGTGAGGGCCGCAGTGGCCATGCGCCGCAGGGCGTGGCTGAGGTTATCCTCTTTCTCACTGGAAACCCAGCACAACTTGGCGGACATCCCCATCTTGGGGACTGACCTTTTCAGCCCTGGAGTGGAGGGACACCTCCAGGGGACCGAGAAGTTCGATGCCACTCCGGACTTGGTCACTCCCGCCCGGAGGGACAAGGGCAGCCGGCTGCCTTTGCGTAAGCCCCTTTGCGCCCTGGCCCCTGCAGCTCGACCGGCCCAGCATGAGGGCCAGCAGGCTTGCGCTGGGCGTCCTGACTCCAAACCAGCGTCTTCCTCTAAAAGGAAGCAGGGAGGCAAAGGCCTTGGAGCTCCCTCGGCCAATTCCTCCTCCAAGCCTGCCCAGTGGCAGGCTAGAAGCGCTGTCCCGGCCCGTCGCTCCTGCCGGGTTCCCCTGTGGGAGGCGGCTCCGGACCTTGGGTGTCGGAGGTGCTGAGGGAAGCCCTGCCTGGGATTGCGAGCAGGCACCACCCCTTCAGCACGTTTCCCCACGGGGTCTTGGGCTCCACAGCCTAGTCGTCGACCCGCTGTGCCAACTTGCCTGACCTTCTGATTAGAGGTGATCCGGAAGGTTGCGGACCCTCCTTCAGACCCTGGGTTCGTGTCCAGGTATTCCTGGTCCCAAACGGACAGGGGGGCTTACGCCCCATATTTTTTCTGCAGTCCGAATGGTCTCTCTGCCTCAGATATCCCATCCTTAGAACGAGGCTTTTTCCCGGACCTCCAGGACGTTCGTACCTTCGTTCCGTCCGTTTCTTGGGAGACTCCTCCCTTCCTTCTGAGGGGATCTCTTTACGAGTTCCAGGCCAGGCCCTTGGTCTCTGCCCAGCAGCTTCTGTGGCATCGAGGGATCGGGCATAACCCCACCAGGATGGCGGCCTGGCGGCAACCCTTCGGATGGAAGGGCACGATCAAGTTCTGGCTCTCAGACTGCTCTCCTTTTATAGACCCACGTTGGAACTCGTATCTTGGCGGGTGACCCTTCTTGGAGACGAGGCTCGCTCTTGAGTCAGCTCGGCTCCTGGTGGACAGGGTGAGGTTCTTCCTCCCTTACCTAGTCAGGTCTGACTGGGCAATTGCACCCTGCCGGGACCTCCTGGCCCCGCGGCAGCCTGCTCCAGCGTGGTCTGTTCGGACCCGCCGGTTCATGCGTCCCCCTAGTGGGGGCTGGCCAACCAGTGGTCACAGTGCTGCGTTCCTTTGGACCAGTTCGTGACCACAGCCAGGAGTTTGGGAACGCTCTCCTTCGGACCGTTCCAGCTCTTGTAGGAGAACATCCTGTTCGTCCACCCCAAGTCGACAGTCTTCTCCGACCGATGCTTCTCGGATGGGTTGGGGTACCCATCAAGGGAATCAGGTGCTCCGCCTCTGGTCCTCGGGAGTCCCGATGTCTTCCTACCCGCTGGGTTCTAGGCGGTCACTTGGTTGCACCGCTTGCTCCGTTAGTCACGGGGTCTAGTGGTTTCAGTCAGGCGGACTACACCACGACCATGTGCTACCTAACATGCCAGGTTCGGACGAGCCTTGCCTCTGCGTAAGGAGGTTCTCCACATTGGGTCTTTATAGCGGCAGGCGTTTTCCTAGCCATTCGATGGCAGGAGCCTCCAGCACCCTGGCTGATGCCCTAAGCCGGTCATAGGCTCGCCTCACGAGTGGTGTCCCCCTGCCGGAGGTAGCACAGCATCTTCTCTCCTCCTTCCCTCCAGGAAAATACGAGGCCGAGACTGTCTCATGGCTGCCCGTCAGCAAGGTTCGCTGTAGGGGATGCCGTCGAGGCCGCGGACCCCGGGCCACTTCTACGCCTCTGCCCCATTTCCCTTGACCCACAGGCAAGGCGAGGAGGGACTAGGCGCAGGCGATGCTGGTAACCCCAGACTGGTTTGCCAGCTCTGGTATCCAGCTCTCTTCAGTCTCTGCCCCAGGCTTCCGAGGTGGCTTCCAGCCCGCCCGGCCCTGATCTCATTTTTTTCAGGGGAAGGTTTTCCTTTTGGACATTCAATCCCTCGCCTGAAGGCCTGGTCCCTGTGCGGCTAGGGGCCAGACCTGGGAATCCTCGGCAAGGTCCTCGATGTTTTTCGAGGGCATCCTGCCAGGAGTCGCCAAACATGCTCGCCTTGAATGGATGAGTTCTCCATCTGGTGTTGGGACAGGGCCTGGGGCCTCTCTCCCATCCTGGCGAGCATTCCGGACCATCTGCGGCCCTCCTTTGGAACTAGGGCTTCGGCCGGCGTACCCCTAGGTGCTTCTGTTGGTCACCCCTGTTTTCCGAGCGGGCCAGAAGGCAGTCGGTGGTGCAGAAAAGGTGGTCTGGCGCTTTTCTGGGCCTCGATCCACCTCCCTTGGGAGTATCCCCATTTCTGTGGGATCTTCGCTGGTATGGGCTTAGCTCACAGGCAAGCCGTTCGAACCTTTGCACAGGTGCGAGTTCCCCCACCTGTTGTGGAAGAACACCTTCTTGGGGCTTCTCTGCCATCCAGAAGTAGGGGAGAGTTCCAGGCGCTCCTTCGAATCTCCTTATCTGGTCTTCCACAGGGACGAAGTTGTCCTGCGCCCCACCCGGAGTTCCTTCCGTAGGCAGCGGCGAAGTCTTTCCCTAACCGGGTATTTTCTCTGCCGGGGTTCATCCCCATTCATGCCTCGGAGGCCATATATAGGATCCATTGGGACCCTATTTAACGCTTGCCTACCCAGGGAGCGTAGGGCTGAAGTTCAGGAGAGGTTCGCCAGCTGTTTGTCATCTACGCTGAAGCCGCACCTGGCAGACCTGCAGCCAAGCGGACGACGAGTGGGTGGGTCACCTCCTCCATAGGTCTCCACTGTAGGTGGGCAGGCATGGAGCCTCCCAGAGGGATAAGTGCTCATTTTAACCGCCCTTCCGCTGCATCAGTGGCTGCTTCCGAGGATGCTCCTGTCCAGGATATCCGCAGGGCTTCTACCTGGAAGCAGGCTTTACCGTTTTTCCCCTTCCACATCGACCTTGGGTCATGCTGGGATGTTAGTCGGGGCCTCAGTTCTCCAGTCTTTATATCTAAGTAGGGGGTGTCGCCTTGCCTCCCTCCTCCCGGAGAACTGCTAGGAGTCTGCCAATAAGTGTGGATGAACAACATATCCATGTCCCTAAATACAGGTTACTCACCTGTAACAGGAGTTCTAGGAATGGTATATGTTGTTCATCCTACATTTCCCACCAACCTCCTGGCTCGATACACAACCTGGCTTCCAGCGGAGCTAGATCTGGCGTCATGGGGCCGGGCAGAGTTTACCACCGGGTGGGTGGGAGGAGCCAACTTGAAGACCTTCCGGCAATATTTAAGCGGTAAGGAACCTGCCAATAAGTGTGGATGAACAACATATACCATTCCTAGAACTTCTGTTACAGGTGAGTAACCTGTATTTTCTCCATAAAGGAGAATTCTGGTGATTGAGTCTCTTGGCTACTCCTTGCAGTTCTTATACAATCTAGAGACAGGGCAGAACCCAGCATATGTCTGGTATTTTTCCCCCTCTCTTGTTAAGTTTTATATTTTTATAAATCCCTTTTCCTCCCTAACTCCTTCCTTTTTTGTTTCCAGAGATTGGGGCCCCTTCCCAATCTCCTTAGCATCTCATTGTTTCTTCTTACTCTGTCCTCTCAGTCGTTTATTTCTCCTTTTGGTTTTACATCTTTTCCTTTCTCTGTCCCTTGGACTTTCTTGCCCCACCCTCCCAACGTCTTTTTTCCTCACCTCTTCGGCGACTCAGAACTGGCAGGCAGGCGGAGTCAGCGGCGCCTAACAGCCACCCCACAGTGCCACGTGTGATCGTCTGCCTCGAGAGGAGCTGATGGCAGCGTCGGCTCCACCTACCAAAAAAGCTCCCGCAGGGCTCATGACCTCGACCGTATACCCAATTATGATGAATGGTGAAGATAAACAGAAAGATCATAATTGCGGTGAGTGCGTAATTTTCATTTTCTGGACCTGGTACTGGTTCCGGCACGCTGCTGGAGCAGGAGGTCGGGGCCGCCCCTACTCCGGTGCCACTTGCGGCACTGAGGTATTTGGCGTCGCGTTAAGGGCCACGCCTCAGTCAATGTCGGGATCGGTGCTTTGTTGGGTTGGCAGTCGGCGGCACCGAGGGGAGTGCAGTGATGCGTTCGGGGTTGCGCCCAACTCTGGTGCCGCTCGTGGCGCCAAGGTGGTTGTCGGTGCTGGGCGTGGGTCTGTGCTTACCTCTGGTGGCGTTGGCAGAGCCGAATCACAGGGTGCTCCGATTCATGGTCCAGAAACTGGAGGGGCTCGGGGAGTTGTCTGGCATCAGACTTCGGAGCCTGTCTCCTCGGAGGTGGACTCTGGTTCTGATCCCGACTGGCTCCCTGGTTCTTGAATTATCGGACCCTCTGTTTCCAGCACCTCGGCCTCCACTCAGCCTCCCTCTGGGGGTCAGTTGTCGCTAGGTGGACCTTAGGGTCAGGGGTCTGACCAGCCAGCAGTGGTCCCTGTGACTTCTACTGTGCAACCTGGGGTCACTGGTTTCTGTTCCTCCAGTTGGGGCACCCCTTCCTTGTTGTGTTTGGACAGCCCAAGTTTGGGGCAGCCCGGGGCGAACCAGGAGGGGAAGGTACTGTTCCCTGGGTGGACTCCTCGGAGGCCACCCGGAGTTGCCAGCTACCTCGGCTGGTGGCTACAAGGACAAGATCCCTTTCTGATTACGAAGGGTTGAGAGGTAGAGGTATGGCGCGGCGCATCCTCCCCGGAGCCCAGCCAGGTTCTGTGAGGAGTCGCAGCGCAGACCCTCACCTTTCCCTGGACGAGTCCCCGAGAGGGAATTTAACTTCTGAAGTCAGGGGCCATGGCCTTTGTCTTTGTGTCTCTGTCTGCTTCGCTCACCCCTACCTCTAGTACCTTGTCTATCCCACCTTTGTGTATATACAGTGAGCGTTGCCCCCCAGCCTGTTCTCCTACTACTGTAGGTAGGCCTCCAGAAGGATCCATTAGTGCTTCCTTGTTATAATTGTATGTTTCTATAACTTCACTATTGTTGCTGATGGCCAGGTGATATATTATGTCCTGTGGCTGTCCTCCTCCATTGTATTTTACTGGTCAGTTTCACGGCATTATGTGCCTGTTTAATTATCACTGCCGTATTGTGTTACTGTATTCTTGCTGTGTTCTATTGTACTGTCCGCCCGTGCCTGAAAATAGGCAGTATTTTATGCCTAGTGCACGTACCGGTTACCAAAAGCAAATAAATAAATCCTTCTGGACTACTTTGCGTCCTGATTACCTCACAGAGATTTCTTCCTTTGGGCACAGCTCTGACCATTACGACCCAGTTGAGCGTCTGTTAGCTGCAGCAACCTTGGATCCCCCTCCCTGTGAAGGGTTTCCTGTTGGCCCCCCCTGTCTTGACAGAGACCGTTCTCCTGTTGCTAGGAGCCTGTCCCCTGGGCCTCTGTATCCATCCCTGGTTGTCCCAGGTATTCCCAGTCCCTGGGGAGCTTCTCACCTGGAAACAGTTCAGAGGTTCCGCTGCATGTTTACCCACCTACCTCCATGCCCTGGACCAACAGGTGTCTCACCACGCTCCTGTGCCTCCAGACCCTGAACCTGGGAGCTCGTCTTCATCCTCTTCTCCCTCTACAGAAGGAGAGGAACCTTCGGTCCACATCTCCCCAGCGTCTGATCTGTCCTCCTATCAGCGCTTCCTTGCAAGGATGTTAGACAAGCGCCACCTTACCCCTGTCCCGGTTAGCAATCCCGAGCATGTGACGCGTGCCTTCTTAGGCGAGTACATTGCGGCCCACCTGGTGGCTCCTGCCTGGCCTGTTCCTTTTCAGGAAGCGTCACACTGGCTCTGGCTACGTCCCTTTTCCACTGTACCAGCCCCAAGGGACCTACGCCAGTGGTATTTTTAATTTTTATTTATTTATACATCAGTTTACAACCTTTGAGCCAGAGGCTCGTTTCCAAAGGTACCTCGTCACAAAGAGGACAATACAAAGCACAACATTTCATTACATCATTGTAGGTAACTTTTTTTTTTTTTTTTTTAGTCAGGCAACAGTATGGCAGATATATACTGTAAATGACTTTGTTTACAGTAACAGTGTAACAGGTTAGGTATTGACAGGTATAACAGTTATTCGGATAGGATTGAGAGGAAAGCAAGCTTTGGTTGAGCAGACAAATTAGTCTTGAGCTGGGACTGCTAGGTTAGTAAGAACAGGTGGCTTTGGGACAGGGCAGGTGATAGATTGGGGGGGGGCAAGCCACTCTAGGAGTTTTGTCAGTTGTTGATTGAGAAGCTACTCAGAGAGTTTTGTCGGGTACAATGAGCTTGAAACACCTACGGCCAGGGACAGGCACAGCTACGCATGTTAAATAGCTGACTTCTAAGTGCGGTTTTAAAACGGAGATTGAACGGCTATCGGTGATGGAACTGGGGAGAATATTGTACCAGGTAGGTATTGCACTCTCCCTGTGTCTCCAGGTTCTTTGCCTTATCCCTCTTCGGGTTTGACCTCCCTGGACACCCCCTCTGGGCCTCGCGCCACTTACCCTGACCGCCCCCCGGACTCCCACTCTGCGGATTTTGATTTCTGGGGGAGACAAGTGTTTTAATCAGCATGGATCTCTCAATCGCAGCACATCAGGCCCACTTTGCAGCCTATAACAGGTTCTTGTGGTCCAGGCTAGGACAACTCCTATCCTCAGTGCCTGATTCAAAGGAAACCAGGCAAGCCATTGCCCTCTCTGCACAGGGCCTGGAGCTAGCAAGGCACCAAGCAAGGGCATCTTATGTCAGTGAGGTGGCATCCAGAGTGGTAGGGACAGCGATCTGCCTTTGGCAGATGGCATGGTTTCGCCTATCCCGGTTATCACCCCTGGCCCAGCGTAGGGTAATTTACTCCACATACCAGAGAACCCATCTTTTCTCCCGAAGGGTAAGACGGAGGCTTTCAGGATACCCTCCTTCCCCCACTGGGGGATCCCCGTCTCGCCCAGACCAGTCCCAGGCCTCCCCAGGCCTGTAAGGCTTGCCTGGTTTCCTTTGAATCAGGCACTGAGGATAGGAGTTGTCCTAGCCTGGACCACAAGAACCTGTTATAGGCTGCAAAGTGGGCCTGATGTGCTGTGATTGAAAGAGAAAATGAATGAGAAAAAGACTGAGGTAGAAAGGTCAGTGGGGGATGCTGCAACAGAAGGTAAAGCCATCAAAAAATGGAGAGCAATGAGTACCAGTGCCCGTAGTCTGGGTAACAAGCTTCCGGAATTAGTGGCCTTGATGGAGGAGGAACACCTGGATATCGTGGCAGTCACAGAAACACTGTACACACAAAACCATGATTGGGACGTAAACATACCAGGATACACTATCTACAGGAGGGACAGGGAGGGTAAAAGAGGAGGAGTAGCTCTTTACATAAGGGAAGGAATAAAAGCAACAGAACAAAAGGGTAAACAGGGAGGAGAAGAAGCACTTTGGGTAAATTTGGAGCCGCAATGGCACCACAATCCGCACAGGTTGTATACAGACCCCTTCTCAGGGAGGAAATGGACAAGGAAATGATAGAAAGTATACTTAGAATGGCAGAAAAAGGGGAGATATTGCTGATGGGTGATCTGAATATGCCAGATGTTAACTGGAGTGCAGTTGCAGCAGCCACTTTGAAGAGTGGGGTTATTCTAGATGCCCTACAGGGGGCATGCCTTAGACAACTAGTATGGAGCCCACTCGAGAGGGAGCAATCTTAGACCTGGTTCTCTCAAATGGAGATGGAGAGAGAGGATCACAGATGTAGAAGTGGGTAGCCATCTGGGAACTAGTGACCATCGAACAGTATGGTTCACAGTAAACACAGCAATAGAGTCAAGCCATACAAAGGCAAACGTACTGGACTTTGGAGGCTGACTTTGCCTAAAATGGGTGAGTGCCTAAGGAATGCACTAGCAAATGGGCAGGAAGGAGGGTGGAAGAACAATGGGAATAATAAAAACTGCCATCACAGAGGTAACAAGCCTTTGTGTGAAGCAAATAAAACTATGTAAGAAACCACTATGGTTCTCAAAGGAAGTGGCAGTGAAGGTTCAAGAGAAAAAAGCATTCAGGAAGTACAAGGATTGCAGAAGGAGCAGGACAGAGAACTGTATCAGTTAAAGCAAAAGGAGGCTGGGAAGGCAGTCAGAACAGCAAAGGCCCAAACCGAGGAAAAGATAGCCAACTCAGTTAAGAAGGGGATAAAACCTTTTATAGGTACATCAGGGGCGAAGGAAGACCAAGGGAGGATAGTGAGGCTTAATAAAGGGAGGAGGGTGGACAGAGGAGACTGTGAAAAGGCAGAGATACTAAACAAATATTTTGCTCAGTATTTACAAAGGAGAGGGAGGTACCTAAAACAAACAGTAGAAACACTCTGGCTACAGAAGTTGATACCAGCCCATTTACAGAAGAAAGGGTTCTGAAAGAACTCTTAAAACTGAAGGTGGACAACACAATGGAGCCCCTGATGAGATTCATCCCAGAATTCTAAAAGAACTAAGGGTAGAACTAGTGACACCACTGACTACCCTCTTTAACAAATCATGGGAGGATGGGGTGGTACCCGAGGACTGGAGGAGGGCAGATGTGATTCCCCTTCACAAAAGTGGGAGCAAGGCAGAAGCAGGAAACTACAGACCTGTTAGTTTAACCTCAGTGATAGGGAAAATGATGGAATCACTTCTGAAGGAAAGAATTGTCGAGTATCTAGAAGCCAGAGGGGCACAGGACCCTAGGCAGCATGGATTCTGCCGGGAAGGTCATGCCAGACGAATCTGATAGATTTCTTTGACTGGGTGACCAAAGTAGTAGATCAGGGAGGGCTGTGGACATGGCCTACCTAGACTTTAGCAAGGCATTTGACACAGTCCACACAAAGATGAATATACAAGTTAGCCAGCCTGGGAGTGGGTCCCAAGATGACAGCCTGGGTAAAGAATTGACTGGAGAATAGGACACAGAGAGTAATAGTAAATGGAGTCCACTCAGAAGAAAGGGGAGTTACTAGTGGGGTACTGCAGGGTTCAGTATTAGGACCGGTCCTCTTCAATGGTGTCAGTGGCTCAGTAGGTACTTTACTCGCCTCTGAGGCGGGAGATCAGAGGGCTGTGGGTTCAGTTCCCATCTGGCACTTGGGTTAATATCCCAGTACTGACACTGTAGTGCAGCATGAGAGGGTGCTGCACTTCTGATGTGCCATCTTTCGTATGAGAGCGTTAAACCGAGGTCCCATCTGCCTGGATTGGTGGTAGTTCAGGTGGATGTTAAGATCCGTGACACTTATCGAAAAGAGTAGGGTAATTTCCCGGTGTCCTTGCCAAATTTCCCTCATTCACTAAAAATACCACCAGCAGCTTAATCTGGTTCAAGGTCAGTTGGCATTCATCTTGTCCCCTCCCCGGGTCGTGCCTGAAAATAGGCAGGATTTGTCTAGTGCACTTACAGTCAACAAAACTAAATAAATAAATAAAATCAATGTCTTTATAAGCGACATTGCAGAGGGACTGGAAGGAAAAGTATGTCTCTTTGCAGATGACACAAAGATCTGCAACAGAGTTGATGCACAGGGTGGGGTGGAAAGGATGAGAAGGGACTTGGCAAGGTTGGAGGAATGGTCAAATGTATGGCAGCTTAGATTTAATGCTAAGAAGTGCAAGGTATTGCACCTGGGAAACAAAAACCCAAGGGAAGAGTACACAATGGTGGGTGAGATACTAACAACAACAAAAATGGAAAGGGACCTGGTGGTAGTCATATCAGATGACCTAAAGGTGGGCAAGCAATGTGAGAGGGCAGCAAGGAGGGCTGGGGGATACTGGGATGCATAGGGAGAGGCATCACCAGTAGAAAACAGGAGGATCTTACTTGAGAGGGCTCTTGCAGTAGGTAATTACATATAGGACTGGCCGCGCTGGCAGGACCCCCAGAAAATTTCTAGCTAGCGGTCCCAGGTGGACCACCCCTCGATCAGGTGACCGGCGTCATACAATGTCGGTATAAAGGCGGTCCCAGGCGCCCGCCTTCAGTTCTTTCCGCCGTTAGCTCACGAGTAGCACCTCGCAGTTAAGTTCATTGCAGTTCTGTCTCTTCAGTCGTTTTTTTCCGAGAAAGCTACAGTTTTTCTGTTCGATCGTCAGGTGAACGTCGTTTTATGTCGTCCCCCTCTAAAAACAAGTGCGATTCGTGCGGCGCTCAACTGCCACACAAGGACGGTCACTCCCTCTGCCTAGGCCCCGACCACGTGGTTGATAACTGTCCGCACTGCCTCCGGTTCAACGCGGCAACCCGCAAGCGACGCCAGCAGTCCCTCGAAGCCCATCTCCTGAAGAAAAAGATGTCTGCGATGGAGAAAGAGCTGAGAAAGTTAAGGCAGGCGTCGACTTCTCCGGAAGGGCATAAAAAGAAGGACAAGAATAGGCACCGGGAGAAGGCCTCCTCTTCCGCGACTCCGGCCGTGGTCGCGGGTAAGGTAACTTCCCCTCCGGGGATCCTCCGACGGCAGCCTCCAAGGGTTTGGAGGAGGCGTCGGCCCGCCCTTCAGGCTCGAGTTCGGGCCTGTCGGGTGTCTCCGGGCCAAAGGAGACTCTAGCCCCCAGTACGGTCTCACATCCTCAGCCTACTGGTGCGGGTGCCTCCCATAAGCCAAGCGCCGGCTTCTCCGATGTCCGCCGGGAGAAGGCCTCTAAGTCGCCCTGACCCTTTGGGCGGCACCAGGCTGTCTCTCCTCTGACCGGGCTCATCTCGGACATGAGGCACTGAAGTTGGGCCTTCGGCTCCTCCGGCGTCCGCGGGTTCGACCCATAAGTCACACATCGGCTCCTCCGACGTGCACCGGGTCCCAGAGCCTACGTCGGAACCACCCTCTTCTGTCATGCCAGGCTCTCCTCAGCCTTTGCTGCCGTCAGGGGAGCCCCAGTCCCCCTTGCCTGACTCAGGGGATTTCTCACCACCTTTCCCAGATGAGACTAGGGATCCTGGGCTTCCGTCAGATCCCCCCACTGAGAACCCAGATCTGACGCAGGTTCCCCCGATGCCGGCCGAGCCGACACCGGCCTCTACGACGCCAGCAGGGGATTTTTTCCCTCCTCTGGGCCCTCCACCCCAGGGGCCTTTCCCGGCTGATCCACCCCTGGAGTGTCCGGCTGGGCCGTCTGCTCCGGCAGCTCCTCCAGCGCCTTGGTACCCGCCGTCATACCTGACTCCGGTCTCCCGGGCCCGCAGTACCCCGCACCACCGTACCCAGCGCCGAATCCTCCGGCTCCGCAGTACCCGACGCCTTACTACCCATCTCCGACTTATCCACAGACGGGTCTTGGGTACTCTCCCTATGGATATCCTCCGTTTCACTATCCCCCTCCTCCTCCTCCTCCTCCACCGGCCCCCAGGCCGCCGGTGGATTTGCAGGAGACTCTTGCCTCCTGGTGGGCTGAGGCCAAGGCTCAGCTCACCAGAGAAGTCAAGAGCCGTCTTACGACGACGGTGCCTCCACCGGTTCCAGTACGCCGTAGACGGCACTCTCCTTCCCCTCTCCAGTTCCCCGGGGTCTCCCCTCTGGTTCCAGAGAGGGACAGGACACGCGTTCTGGGACTCTTCCCACGGAACACGTTCCTCCCCCTAGACGTGTGAGGGAGTCTTTTTCTGCCTCAGATTCTTCCTCTGAGGTCCTCTCAGACTCCGCGGGAGTTTCCGATAAAGATGACGAGCTACGTTCTCCGTCCAAACCCCGGCCGAGGACTCCTCCGAGGTCTCCTCTGGAGGATCTTTCTTTCACGGAGTTACTTAAGAAAATCCAGGAGGTCCATCAGTGGCAGTCCTTAGATCCAGATCCTCAGTGGGTGAAACTCGCCGAGCATCTGGATTTGCCCCTCACGGCCCCTACTTTAGTGCCACCCAGGATCGAGCCTCACGCCCACCTTGTTTCCACTATTTGGAAACAACCGTCAGCTTTAGCCCCACTTCCTAGGAAGTCAGACAGGCTATACCAGGCTCCGGAGGGTGTAGACTTTTTAGACTCTCACCCCCGTGCCGACTCGGTCATGATCAGCGCCGCTCACGGCTGGTCCGCACATCCTAAACACTTGAGCTCGTCTCCCCCGGATAAAGAATCTCGCCTTCTGGATCAGTTTGGAAAGAAGATCTACGCTTCCTCCACACTGGGTATAAGGGCCCTGAACTATGTAGCTCACATGGGGGATTACCAGAAGGCCGTCCTTACCCAGGCGGAATCTAAGATCGACTCCTTGCCAGACTCCCAACTTAAGCAGGAGTTTGCCGATCTAGTCCATTCTGCTCGTTCGGCCAGCCGTCACATGCTAAGGACGACATATGATGCAGTGGACACCGCTGGATGGAGCTCTGCGTTTGCCGTTAGCCTTCGGCGACACGCATGGCTTCATGTGTCAGGTCTGGTCCCGGAGGTGCAATCCGCCATTCAAGAGGCACCTTTTAGGAGTTCCGTGCTTTTCGGCGGTGATGTCAAGGACATCATCACTGACTTGCAGGAGAAGGGAACTGCCTTTAAATCCGTGGATTCACTGTACCGTCCCCATCCTCCGCAGCGCCGTCCCTTTCACAGATGCAGCCGGCCTCAAGCGAAACCCCAGGGAAGGCGGGCCACTAAACGCCGGGCCCCCGCAGCTGCCAGGCCCCCTCCACCCAAAAAAGGAACGGGCACTCCAGCAGCGGCGCTGCCTCACACTACCTGACTCCTCCCCTCTCCCACCGCCTCCGGACACTCTGGAGGAACCGGTAGGAGGGAGGTTCTCCTTCCACCTCCCGGAGTGGGAGAGGATAACTTCGGATTCATGGGTGCTTCAAAATCATCGCAGAGGGACACTCCATAGAGTTTCTACAGAAACCTCCACGTCACCCCCCTCTGAATTCCGCTTATTCAAGGGACCATCTTCCTCTGGTCAGGGAAGAAATCTCAGCTCTTCTTGCAAAACAGGCTATAGAACCCATTCCTCCTCACCTCTACGGAATGGGGTACTATTCCCACTTCTTCCTTGTACCAAAGAAGACGGGAGATCTCAGACCGATTCTTGATCTCAGCTCCTTGAACCTGTTTGTGGAATACAAAAGGTTCAGGATGCTCTCCCTTCAATCCCTTCTGCCCCTGCTTCGGCCTGGCCAATGGCTTTGTGCACTGGATATGCAGGATGCATACCTGCACATCCCCATTCGCCTTTCGCACCGAAAGTACCTCAGATTTGCGTTCCAGGGGGTCCATTACCAATTCCCGGGCGCTTCCATTTGGCCTTTCCTCGGCTCCTCGAGTCTTTACCAAATGCCTGGCGGTGGTAGCGGCCCACCTGCGTTCTTTGGGAGCTCAGGTTTTTCCCTACCTGGACGATTGGCTCCTGGCGGCCCCGTCCAGGGAGGAACTCCTGCTTTTCCTCTCCCTCACCCGGCAGGTTTTTAACAACCTAGGTATTACCATCAACCTCTCCAGGTCTCTTATGGAGCCTTCTCAGAGGCTCCAGTTCATTGGTGCGATTCTCGACACAACTTTGTGCAAAGCTTTTCTGCCTCCGGACCGGGGGGTTTCCCTCCAGTCACAGATTTCCCTCCTACTGAACTTCAGGAGGGTTCCGGCGAGGTCGGTGCTCCGTCTACTGGGGCTCATGGCAGCTGCCATCCCGACGATCCCACGAGCACGCCTCCACATGAGAATATCTCAATGGACTCTTCGATCTCAGTGGGACCAACGAGTAGACGACCTAGATCTTCCGATCCTGATCTCCTCGCCGATGGTCAGAGACTTAAGGTGGTGGATGGTACAAGAGAACCTCTTCCGGGGGGTCCCCTTCTTTCATCCTCCCCCCGATCAGACCTTAACCACGGACGCTTCCGGACGAAGGTTGGGGGGCCCATCTTGGTCCTCACCGAACTCAAGGACTTTGGTCGAAATTGGAGGTGGTTCTCCACATCAATGTTCTCGAGCTCCGAGCTGTGCTTTATGCAATCCAAGCCCTTCACCAATACATCCTTCCCGGTCATCTAGCCGTCCAAATGGACAACATGTGCGTGGTGTGGTACATCAACAAGCAGGGAGGAACTCTATCCTACCCACTGTGCAGGGAAGCGATGAGGGTCTGGGAGTGGGCCACCCTCCACAACCTTCACCTCACGGCGATCCATGTTCCGGGAGTGGACAATGTCTTAGCAGACAGGCTAAGTCGCTCGTCAGCTCTTCCACACGAGTGGGAATTAGACGGAATAGTCCTAAACAGCATTTTTCAGGCTTGGGGGACTCCTCAAATAGACCTGTTCGCCTCCTCCCAAAACGCAAAACTTCCAATCTTTTGCTCGCTCGCTCTAGAGCGAGGAGCTTTCTGGAGAGACGCTCTGTCTCTAAGCTGGAAGGACAGATTCGTCTATGCTTTTCCCCCAATTCCACTGGTCCCACGTGTGTTACAGAAACTGGCTCTAGAAGGCAAAAATGATTCTAATTGCTCCTTTCTGGCCTGGGCAAATTTGGTTCTCTCTTCTACAACAATACTCAGAGGTTCCTCGTCTTCCTCTTCCCCTATCTCCGGGATTGCTGACTCAGGATCAGGGACCCTGGTCCATCCAGGACTCAAGTCCTCCAACTTCATGCATGCTCCTTCAGACCTAGTTCAATCTCACTTTGGAGTATCCCTAAGATAGCCGAGATTTTGGTAGAGGCCAGAAAGCCCTCCACTAGGTCCACTTACGCCATGAAATGGAAGAGATTTTCCATCTGGCGCTGGCCCAGGAACGAGGAACCCTTTCCTGCCCTAACCACTTTGCTGGATTACATGCCATCTTTTCGACCTGGGTCTCAGTCACTCCTCTCTGAAGGTCCACATAGCAGCTATCTCAGCCTACCACGTACCTTTCGCTGATAAGGCCTTTGCCCAGCTAGAGGTATCCAAAACCTTCCTTAGAGGGGTCCTTCATCTGAGACCCTCGATCCGGACCCCAGCTCCACCTTGGGACTTAAATTTTGTCCTCGAGAAACTTACTCTTCCCCCCCTTCGAGCCTGCGGCTTCTGCAGACTTGAAGTTTTTTACGTGGAAGACGCTCTTCTTAGTGGCCATTACCTCAGCTAGCAGAATTTCCAAGCTTCAGGCCCTTATGTGCAAAATCCCTTACTTGATCTTCCACAAAGAACGAGTAGCTCTTCGCACAAACCCTAAGTTTCTCCCGAAGGTGGTAGCTGCATCTACTTTGAATCAGTCTATCGAATTACCTGCTTTTTTCATGCAACACTCCAATCATGGAGAATACTTGCTTCATACCATGGATGTTCACAGGATTCTGAGATATTATACCAACAGGACGAAAGATCTCAGAAAGACTGATCAGTTGTTCGTCTCTTTCACTCACAAAAGAGAAGGCAATGCAGTTTCCAAGCAATGCCTGTCATAATGGTTGGCTCATTGTATCACCTTCTGTTATGACAAGTACAACAAGACCCTCCCGAGTCAAGTCAGAGGTCACTCCACTCGTGGAGTTGCTGCCTCTGCGGCTTGTTTCAAGAATGTGTCCGCAGCAGACATTTGTGCTGCCGCCACTTGGACTTCCGTCCATACCTTCACTAAACATTACAGTCTGACATTGCCTCTCATCAGAGAGCAAGCTTCTGTTAGCGGTCTTGCAAGGCCTCCTTTCTTGAGGGTCGCAAGCTCTCCTACTACTTATCTGAGTAGTTCCTCCTCCCGTGCCTTTCCTTTTTGTTCCAGACTGCTTGGGATTCTGTCCTATATGATTACCTACTGCAAGAGTCCTCTCGGTAAGATAGTATATCACGTGAAGAACTTGCTGCAGAACAGTAGATCTTCGAGAGAGGCTCTTGCAGTAATACCTTCCCAACGCCATCCCCCAGCTTTTTCAGCTCCTTTTCCATTGAGGGAAATATCTGCTTTTCTCTCGTCCGGGCCTTCCGGGCCTGGCGGGGAAAGGAACTGGAAAGGCGGGCGTCTGGGACTGCCCTTTATACCACGGCGTCGTATGGCAGATCACCTGACGAGGCGGTCCCACGCCAGGGACTGCTGGCTAGAAATTTTTCCGTGGCGTCCTGCCGCCGGCCGGCGTCAGTCCTATATGTAATTACCTACTGCAAGAGCCTCTCTCGAAGATCTACTGTTACGGTAAGTTCTTACGTAACTGTACTTTATTATCCCTCTGTACAGACAGCTGGTGAGACCCCATCTGGAGTACTGCGTGCAGTTCTGGAGACCCAATCTCTGCAAAGACATAGACAGGATGGAAGCTGTCCAGAGGAGGGCAACCAAAATGGTGCAGGGTCTGCACCGGAAGACATATGAAGAGAGACGAAAGGAGCTTAATATGCATAGCCTCGAGGAAAGGAGGGAGAGGGGGGACATGATAGAAACGCCAAGTACCTCAAGGGAATCAACAAAGTCCAAGAGGGTAGCATCTTTCAAAAAGAGTGTGCAAGATCAAGGCACAATTTGAAGATGGGGCGGCTCAGGAGGTAATTTAAGGAAGTATTTTTCACAGAGAGGGTTGTGGATGCATGGAGCGGCCTTCCGGAGTGAAAAACAGTGGTGGAATTCAAGCATGCGTGGGACTGTCATAAGGCCATTCTGGGGGTAGGAAGAAGTAGGCTGCTGGTTAACTAGGATCTGGGCCAAGCGGTCCTTCTCTCCCGTCAAATTCTATGTTTCTATGTTCTCCCCTTCAGTGTCTCATGCACTGGAGGCTAAGGGACGTAGTTCCTTGGGGTAGTTTAGGGCCCGCTTCCGGGGGAGCCTCAGCACTCGCCCGCTAGTGATGAATGGTGATGATTGACACAGATAAGATGAAATTTACATATGTACCGTAATTCTTGATCTTTCTGTGTATCTTCACCATTCATCACTAAATCCCCCTCCTTCCCCTGTGGGACTCCCCCATGTCCTTCTCTTTCTTCGCTCTCTCTCCCTTGCAGTTAGGCGGTGGGGACTGTGGAGACACACAGAGAATTGAATCCTTGGGGTTTTTTATAGAGATGTTAGAGGGACCTCCTTTTCTCCCTTATTCTAGGAGTCTTGGAGTTTTGGGGGCCCTCCTCTCTCTCCTTCTCTCAGTATATATTTTATTTATGGACTCAGAATTTGAGCTCAGATTTTCTGCCCTTATGCCTTATTGGCTGTTTAAAATCCCCCTTTAGTAGGGAGGGGAGAGTTTGAGGTACACCCTCAACGTGCACTCTCTCGTTGGTTGGTCATCTAGACCTAGGCTGCTTTAAAGTTCTGGCTTGCCTCCTGCAGCTGTACTCTCTAGTCCAGGGCTGGACTATAGTCTTATAAAGCTGTCAGTGTGCAGATCCGCTCTTGGGGGTGTGCTTCTCTCCCCCTCCCTTATCTCTCCTTCCAGAGATTGGGGCCCCCTTCTCCCCAATTTCCTATTTTAATCTCTTCTTCATTCTCCTCTCTCGTTTATTTCTCCTGTTAGTTTATTATTCCTTTCCTTTTATCTATCCCTTAGGCTCTCTTGCCTCAACCCACCCTCCCTTCCTTACACCCTCTGGCATGTCAGAAGTGGGCCTGGGCGGAGTTGACAGCAGCTAATGGTCAGCCTCGGCCACATGGAACATCGGCCTCATGTGGGCTCCGGACCATGCCGACTCTTCCCATAAGGAAATGTCTCCCAAGGGGTCCTATCTCCAGTACTATACTCCCTACTAGTGATGAATGGTGAAGATACACAGAAATATCAAGAATTACGGTAGGTACGTAATTTTTATTTCTTCAAAATGAATAGGGGGTTTATACTGAGAGAGCTGCCGCAGCATACGGACAAAAACAACACAGCACAGAAAGAGATTTTGAGATGTTTCGCCATTTCTTCAAAGTGAATGGGGGGGTTTATACTGAGAGAGCTGCCACAGTATACATACAGAAAAACAAAAAAGAAGGGCAGTTATTAAATGCACGCTGAATCTAGTCCACTTAATGTTTCACCCATAGGTCTGCAGAAAATTCAGTCCAGAACACAGCACAGAAAGAAATTTCAAGATGGTTTGCCTTTTCTTCAAAGTGAATGGGGGTTGTACTGAGAGCTGCGAGCATACGTACAGAAACAAAACACAGCACAGAAAGAGATTTAGATGGTTTGTCATTTCTTCAAAGTGAATGGGGGGTTTATACTGAGAGAGCTGCCACAGCATGCATACAGAAAACAAAAAAGGAGGACAGTTATTAAATGCACACTGAAAATAGTCCGACTTAATGTTTCATCCATAGGTCTGCAGGAATTATCTTCAAAGAAAAACAGTTAGCTTAATATTCTCTTTATAGGTTTCTAAAGTGGACCTGTGGTCTAAAAGTCAATTCTCACTCTGTTTCCTGTTTTCAGAGTGCAAATAATATCACCCTTTTTCGCTTCCAAGAATCAGTCTTCTCCATGGATTCCCAGTAATGTGGCTGAGCCTGAGGCATTATGACCCTGCAAAAGCCAGAACCTTTCTGGAGGTCTGGCAGCGCAATTAGACCCCACGCACTCATCACCGCACACGCTCACTGGTATGCAGCAGTGCCAGTCCCTCAACCACCGCAGTTCCTTTTTCCCACTGTCAAGTGCAAATTAGTAGTGTCGCCACTGTCCAGGTCAGGCCAGAACTTCACTATCTATATGAACAACAGGATTCAGATCTTCCTGGACTGTCTCCATCACTCACCCACACTAGTGGGGATAGCGCTGGAGGTGCTAGGACCAAGCAGGAGCCAACATTTTCAGAAGGGTCGGCGCCGAGACAGGACCACGCTTGCGTGGCACCACGAGACTAGCTCCCGACTGTGTAGGCTATCTCAGTGTCGACCCTCCAACCACCTCAGTTCCTTTTCTCTCGCCGTCGAGTGTGCTTGGATGTCGATGTTGCTCATCTGCTGGAGTCAAAGTTTTCGTCTATCGACAGCAGCTTTTAGCGTTTAGTATCTGTTTAATTTAACATTTTAGTAGTATTTTCTGCTGCCATGAGTGCGGGGGTGCCTGCGGGTACCGCCGCCAGGTGCTCTCGGTGTGCCCAGGTGGCATAGGTACTCCTTGGTGCCCTCCTGTGCCACGAGTGATGCTGGTGCCGCAGGGTGCCAGTTGGTGCTGTCCGGCAGAACTACTGATGGATTTTCCTACAGCAGACTTCTTCCTCAGAACTTATGGCAAGATGTTTCCACAGAATCAAGTCCTGTTCTCATGGATTATTTTCCACACATCTTAGTAAGTGGCGGTCTGGGTGGGATCTTGTGACATCCAGCGGTTTTCCGCTGATGGAACTCTTCTGTACTCTTCTGCCAGTGGAATCTCTCATTCTGCTCAGCACTTTCTCAGCTCCCTACATGGTGTCAAGCTCCTCCACATCCTTCCTGGTGGTGGAATCTCTAATTGCTCTGACCTAGACATCCCTTTAGGGGTCCTTCTCCGATAGAAGTGCATCTGGATGAGTCTCTCCCTGTCCTACTGGTCAGTGAAACAGCGGATGACTCATTTTATATACGGAAGGACACGCCTTCTCTATCACCAGAGTCCATGATGGAAGCTCTTTTCAGTAGTTCCTCAGTGATGGGGTCCACTATAGTATTTCAGACTGCATCCATGGACCATACACTTCTGCGTCTAGACTCTTTCAGTCATCAAGACAATTACTCTCTGTGGAACATTCTAATTCAATGGCCAGGAGTCGTTCAGGTTTTTTCACTCCCATGATAGGGGTGTTTAGCCCCCTTGTGATACTGCCCTTTTGGTGGCTCCATCGGCAGTCTGTGGTTAACATCTCTTCAGCTGTGATTATTGGTCCGGTCACGATTCCAGTTATGGGCACTCAGGCTCCTCCTGCCCCTCAGATGGACGACATCTTCGTTATTTTTGTATCAGACAATCCTTGCGAAAGAGCAGCCTGAAAGCCTTGTCAGGCTCGGACTAATGGTAAAAAAAAAAAATTATCACAGCACAGGGCTTACCAGAATTATCCCATACCACCCTTTTGGATCTGGTCAGGTTCCACCTCAGCCACTGAGGCGGTCATTTCTGAACTACAGTAAAGAGTGCCTGACTTCACTTCTTCTACCCCTAGGGAGAGTCCGATCCAGTGGAGGTATGGGTCGTCTCTTTTCTCCAAGAGAGATTTATTCACAGATATTTCCTAGACGTAGGCGACTGCCCAGTCTGTTGGTCCCCCTTTTGTATGAGGCTTTCTTCTCTTGATCAGAGCCTCGCAGCAACAGAAGTGACTCTCCAGCAAGTTGGTACTCAGGATCTTACTTCGAGAGGGCTCTTGCAGTAGGTAATTACATATAGGACTGATGCTGGACGGCGTCAAGACCCAACAGAAACATTTCTAGCTAGCAGTCTGTGGCGGGGGAACGCCCCCACGTCAGGTGACCGACATCATGCTCGTCAGTATAAAGTCACGTCCCCCACCTGCCTTCCAGTTCTTTCCCGCCGTTAGCTCGTGTCAGCGCCTCGCGGTAAAGTTCAACGCTTATCAGCTCTGTCGCCGGTAACATTTACCGTCGTTTTTTCAAATTATTTGACAATCGTCAGCCTTTTGTTGGTGTATGTCGTCCCCTACACCCTCCAAGCACACAAATAAGCACGACTCATGCAGCGCCCAACTCCCGCACAAGGACAGCAATTCCCAGTGCCTCTTCTGTCTGGGCCCGGACCATCGGGTGGGGAAGTGCCAGCACTGCCTTAAATTTAACACCGTCACCCGCAGATGGAGGCAGCAGTCCCTGGAAGCCCATATACTGAAGAAGAAGATGTCCTCCATGGAGAAGGAGTTGAAAAAGCTCCGGCAGGTGTCCACTTCCCCCCCGAAGGCCATCGTAAGAAGAAGGACAAGGAGAAGCATCGGGACAGGGGCTCCTCTTCCACTGCGACTCCAGCTGGAGTCGCCGTGCTCCAGGTGGCCATCTTGGAAGTTTCTAAGGCGGCATCGGCCCGCCCTTCTGGCTCACGCTCGGGCCCTTCAGGTGCCTCCGGGCTGTTGGAGGCCTCTGCTCCCGGTAAAGCTGTCACTGTGTGACCTACTGGTTCGAGCGGCTCCGGTAATCCAGACGTCAGCTCCTCTGATGCCCACACGGAGACAGTCGATAAGTCGCTCGACCCTTCGGAGTGGCACGCGGCCACTTTCCCGCCTGACTAGGCCGCCCCTCCTTCGCGACCTGCCTTAGGCGATGGGTCCGCTAAGTCAGATGCCAGCTCCTCCGACGTCCACCCGGACTCCACTGATAAGTCGGACGTTTGTCAACCCGACATCCACGCGCCGGCTGAGCCGACGTTGGACTCTCTTATGTCCGCCATTCCTGGCTCCCTGCAGCCTTCGCTGCCCTCTGGGGACCCTGGGTCTACTCAGCCTGACCCTGGGGATTTGTCCACACCATCCCTGGGCGATGCCAAGGTTCCTGCTGTGCCCCTGTCAGACCTCCCTCCCGCTGGGCCGGATGACCTGACATCAGTTCCACGGATGCTGGTTCCAACACCAGTCGTACCGACGCCCAGGCGACGTTCCTCTCCCAGATGCTGCTCCAACACTGGGCTCTCTGCCCCAGGCCCGCCCGCTGGGCTTCCAGCTGGGCCGTCTGCTCTGTCAGACCCCCCAGGTATCCAGCACCATCTTACCCGGCTCCGTAGTATCAGACGCCCCAGTACCCGATGTCGCAGTACTCGGTGCCTCACTACCCAATGCAGGGTTACCCGCCATCAGGTTACGCATACGCACCATACTGGTACACTCAGTATCTGTATCCCCCTTCTCCTCCTCCTCCTCCACCACTGTCGGTGGACTTGAAGGAGACTCTGGCCTCCTGGTGTGTTGAGGCCAAGGCTAAGCTCACCAGAGAGGTGGAGAGTCATCTCCTGGTGCCAGTTCTGGCTCCCGTACGCCCCAGACGACAGACTCCCTACCCACCTCTGGATACCAGGGACGAACCTTCTGGTTCCAGGGCAGGAGCAGGACCACGCTTCCCGAGGGCTTCCTAGGGGTCTGTTCCTCCCCACACCAGGAGAGAGGAGTCTTCTTCTTTCCTCTTCCTCCTCAGATGACTCCGGCGGTTGTTCCGACCGGACGACGAGTCACAGTCTCCGACCAAACCCAGACCTAGGACTCCTCCGAAGGATCCTTCTTTCTTGGAGTTGCTGAGCAAAATCCAGGAAATTCATAAGTGACGCTCTTTGGAGCCCGACCCACAGCGTAAGAAACCTGCTGAGCACCTGGATCTGCCCGAAACCGCTCCGACCTTGGTGCCACCCTGGATTGAGCCTCATGCCGACCTTGTTTCCACCATTTGGAAGCAACCATCGGCATTAACCCCTCTTCCTCGGAAGTCTAATAGGCTATACCCTGATACCAAGTGATAGATTAAAAACTAAGCGTTGGGGTGGTGTAGCCATCTATTACAGATCTCACCTCAACCTAAATACTGTCCTTAACCCGATCTCTGCTGAGGTATGTGAACATCTTCACGTCACAGTTACATTAGGGGCCAAAAAGCTCCATATCATATGTGCCTATAATCCTCCCTCTGGTGGCCTTACAGGATTACAAGACCTACTCGAAAAGACCTTTTCAAATATAAACCAAAGTGAGGCAATAATTCTTGGTGATCTTAACCTAAACTGTCTGGGTCCTGCTCATAGTTCTCTGGTATCAGTTACCAGCACCTTTAACCTACATCAGATGATTACTGAACCAACGAGGGCCCCAAATCCTACCAAAACTGGCACCCTCATAGACTGGTTACTTACAACACGACCTGAACATTTGATCTCCACAGGGATCCTTGCGGACGCTATCACAGACCATTCCCCGATTTTCTGCATGTGGGCCTCAGGTGCCCCACCACCTCCCCCACCGCGTTATGTCACCTTTTTGAACTTTGAACAGCTTGATGAAAAGGCATTCCTCCAGGACATTTCTTGTGTAGATTGGTCTGACATCTACCGCACAAACAGTGTTGATGAGGCCCTGCACATCTTTCTCAATAAGTTCACTGCTATCCAATCAAGGCATGTCCCCAAGATCGCCAGGAGAGTTACAGGCAAACAAACCAAGTGGCTACACAAGGACCTCCTTTCTGATCTACGCTGCAGAGATAAACTATGGAAGTGTTTCAAACAAACCAGGCGTATGGATGATTTTAACTCCTATAGGGCTAGTAGAAATCTCTGCAAAAAGAAAATAAGATTAGCAAAAAGTAAATACTGCCAGGACCTGCTCGTGAGTGCAGCATCTGACTCAAGGAACTTTTGGGCCCATATCAAAACCTTTCTGGGATCCTCCCAGGCCCATACCCCCAAGGATATGATATTAAATGGGGTGCACTGCAACGATCCTAAGACCATTGCAGATGCTCTTAACCAGAAATTCTCAGACCTGTCTTTGTATACCTCTGCTTTCACACCACAGACTCTCCTCCGGGTAGTGAACCTCAAAGACTACCTGGCTCCTCTACTACTCTCCAAATATCTCAGCATACACCTCCTTTTTACTTTAAAGAGATTACCACATTAGAGGTCTTTAAACTTCTCTTATCCATATCTGGAAACACCAGTATGGGGTCTGACCTCCTTGAACCCTGTCTACTAAGACTTGCTGCTGCCCACATAGCCTCACCATTGGCTAAAATATTTTCACTATCCCTGATCACTAGCACTGTTCCAGTCCTGTGGAAGATTGCTCGAATAACTCCTGTATTTAAAAAAGGTGATAAGAAGGACATAAACAACTACAGACCTATTGCTATTCTCTCCATTTTGTCCAAACTACTAGAAAAGGCGGTTGCTATCCAAACACGTGACTTTCTAAACAAGTGGGGTATCCTATCTGATGCCCAACATGGTTTCCGTAAAAACATAGTACATCCACTGCACTATCGAAACTTACCTTTGACATAATCTCTAACATGGACGGAGGTAGACTCACAGGTGCTGTATTCATAGACCTTACAAAGGCTTTCGACCTTGTGGACCACCCCTTACTCCTATCCTGCTTGCATAGCCTAGGATTCTCCTCTCCAGTTGTACGTTGGTTTAGTAGCTATCTATCCAATAGGTCTCAAGCAGTTAAATTTAACTCAGCCATTTCTGACTCTGCCACAGTAAATGTGGGGGTTCCTCAAGGCTCCATCCTTGGTCCTCTCCTTTCTCCTCTTTATAAATAATGTCCCTGTGCCCTACAGGTTGCTCATCTCTCTTGTATGCTGATGATCTTGTCATTTATGCCAGTGATAAAAGGTGGAGAATCTAAACTCAGCACTTCAGACTGATTTCACAAATATACAAAACTGGCCGTATGAGCACAAGCTGGTCCTAAACATAAAGAAAACCAGGGCCATGCTTTTTGGCTCTGCCCCTAAACTCCGTAGGAGCCCTGTCTCCCTTACAGTCTGACTCAGGTGATACTACACTAGAAACTGTCTCATCATTTAACTATCTTGGTGTCCTGCTTGACCAATCCCTCGATCTGAGCCTGCACATTCAATCCATCTGCAAGGCTGTAAACTGCAAACTCGGTGCTGCTTACAAATCTGGATACTTGCTTACGCCATCTGCTAAAAAAGTCATTGCCAGGGGTGTGCTCCTACCTTCCCTAACCTACAGTGCCCCCATCCTCTCTAGTGCTCACAAAACTGCCCTCCAGAAATGGGATGTCACCTATAATAACATATGTTGATATGCATCCTACTCCTCAAGACAAAAGCACTGCTGTCAGCTTTATGATGACTTAGGATGGCTCTCCCTATGGCCACAAGAAAATATTATCTTGGCTCCTTACTGACTCTGTTGTAGGCTCAAATCCTCTAAATCTCTGGCAGAACTTTTAATTCCACTCCATCCCTCACGGTCTGAGGTCTGGGGAAACTCTCTACTCCAAGTTTCTAGATGCTCTACCACAAAAGGCACTGGGGCTTTCAAATGTGCGACTCCCATGTTCTGGAATACACTTCCCTCAACTCAAGTTGGCGAGACTCATCAGAGTTTTAAAAGAACTTCACTGCTATATATTGTGCACTGGCCTGACTTGCTTTGATTCTACCTGATGGCCTTGTTTAAGATCAGCTGCCTCTAGATTTCTCTCTTTTCCTTTCTTTCCTCTCAGATTGTCTGGTTCCCATACTTTTCCCTTAGCCCAAAGACTTGCCCTCCCTTGTTGTTTTCCAATCTCTCAATCCTCTATCTCCCTCCTCCTGTATCCCGCTCTTGTTTCTCCTCATCCTGTATCCCATCTCTAGATTCCTCATGCAGTCGATCCTCTGCCCTGGCACTCTTGCCTGACCTCTACTTTTCTACCTCCCTCTTATACATGTTCCCTCCCTACCCCAGCTCCATCCCATGACTCCTCTGCCCTATCTCTCTCCTGCCCTATCACCCACCTTTCTCATTTTCCCTGGCCACTCCTTCTTTCCCCTTGTCTCTTCTCACTTCTTTTCCTCCCCTGCTTTCCTCCTCTACTCTAATTTCAAAAGACCTTTTAGTTTGACCTTTTACACGAAATCTCTGCAAAACTGTAATTTGCTTTGAACTATCCTTGTTTACCCCCAACAATTGCTACTTGCCTTGCCCGCCGTGGCCTACGGATGTTTGTTTCCCTCCTGTTTAAACCCTGGTATCTGTTTCTCACCACGTTAAAACCTGAAATGCTACCTATTAACTCTGTTATGTTAAAATGTTTTTACATTATGTACCGTTGCCTAAAACTTCTGTTCACTTTCTCCCCATGTTAAAAATGGAAATGTTTTGTACCTGTCTTATTTTATGTTGTGCTTTCCCGGTCGTACTCTGAAAATAGTCATTGTGTTGGCTAGTGTACTTACCTGGTAAACAAAAACTAAATAAAAAAATAAATAAATATACCAGGCTCCCGAGGGTGTTGACTTCCTTGATTCTCACCCTCGAGCTGACTCGGTTGTGATTAGCGCCGCTCACGGCCGGTCAGCTAATCCGAAGCATTTGAGCTTGTCTCCACCTGACAAAGAATTCCGTCTTCTGGACCAGTACAGCAAGAAGATCTATGCTTCTTCCACTCTGGGTATTAGGGCCCTGAACTATGTCAGTCACATGGGGGATTACCCTTAGTGAGGTGGAATCCAAGTTGGATTCCCTTCCTGACTCTAAGGTTAAATAGGAAGTGGCTGACCTTGTCCGTTCTGCTCATTTGGCCAGTTGGCACATGCTTCGTGCCATGTATGATGCAGTGGACACTGCTGGTAGGAGCTCGGCTTTCGCTGTAGGCTTGCAGCATCATGCCTGGCTCTGTGTGTCAAGTTTGGTCCCGGAAGTGCAGTCCACTATTCAGGAAGTGCCCTTCCAGGGTTCAGTGCTGTTCGGTGGTGATGTCAAGGACATTATCACCGATCTACAGTAGAAGGAGACTTCGCTGAAGTCTGTGGACTCCATGTACAGTCCCCTCCAGCACAGCGTTGTCCATTTCCAGTGCGTCTGGCAAAGGCGAAACCACAGGGAAAGTGGGCCAATAAACGTCGGATCCTCCGGCTTCCAAGCCCCCACCACCCAAAAAAGTGGGAGCTTCAGCCGCGATGCTGCCCTACACCACCTGACTCCTTTCCTCTCCCACAGCCTCTGGCATTTCCAGAGGAACCGGTAGGAGGGAGGTTTTTCCTCCACCTCCCGGGTTGGGAGAGAAGAACATCAGATTCCTGGGTGCTCCAACTCATCGCAGAGGGACACTCAATAGAGTTTCTTCAGAACCCCCCAACTCGACACCCTCCCCCAAAGTTGTCATACTCGCAGGAGCATCATCTTCTGATCCAGGAAGAAATTTCCTCCCTTCTCTTGAAGGAGGCGATAGAACCCATCCCCATTCCTCTTCAGGGATCAGGGTACTATTCCCATTTCTTCCTGGTCCCAAAGAAAACGGGATGTGATGCCGATTCTCGACCTCAGCTCCTTGAACTTGTTCATGGAGTACAAGAGGTACAGGATGCTCTTGCAGCAGAGCCTCTTGCCCCTTCCCCGGCTGGGACAGTGGCTATGCACTTTGGATATGCAGGATGCCTACCTGCGTATCCCTATCTGCCCTACCCCCCCGCAAATACCTGCGTTTTGCGTTCCAGGGGGACCACTACCAGTTCAAGGCCCTCCCATTTGGTCTTTCCTCGGTGCCCCAGGTGTTCACCCAATGCCTTTTCGGTGGTAGCCGCCTACCTGCGACTCCAGGGCAGGTTTTCTCCGCACTGGAACGATTGGCTCCTGGGCCCCATCCAGGGAGGAACTCCTGTGCTTCCTTTCCCTTACCCAACAGGTCTTTGCCTGCCTGGGTATTACCATCAACCAGACCAAGTCCCATCTGATCCTGTCCTAGAGGCTCCAGTTTATCGGGGCGATCCTGGACACGACCTCTGGCATGGTCTTCCTGCCACCGGATAGGGCGGCCACTCTCCAGGCCCAGGTCATCCTGTTGTCCAGCCGCAGACGGGTCAGCACCAGGTCAGTCCTTCGCCTCCTCAGGCTAATGGTGACTGTGATTCTGACAGTACCTCATGCTGGGCTGCACATGAGAATCTCTCAGTGGACGCTTCAGTCTCAATGGGATCAGCTAGTGGATGACCTAGTACAACTTGTCCTGGTCTCCACTCCCGTGGCTCAGGACTTGCAGTGGTGGATGGTTCAGGAGAATCTCTGCCGGGGAGTTCCCTTCGGTCTCCCCTCACAGACATTGACTCACGGATGCCTCTGGCGAGGTTGGGGAGGCCATCTCTGTCCTCACAGGACCCAGGGCTCCTGGTCCAAGCTCGAGAAGTCCCTTCACATCAATGTGCTCGAACTAAGGGCAGTACTGTATGATCTGCATCTGTATCTGTCTTCCAGTCACCTAGCTGTACAGACGGAAAATATGTGTGTGGTCTGGTAAATCAACAAACAGGGAGGAACTCATTCCTACTCCCTTTGCAGAGAGGCAATGCCAGTCTGGGATTGGGCAGTGCAGCACAACCTTCACCTCATGGCATCTCACGTCCCAGTGGTCAAGAACATGCTGGCAGACAGGCTCAGCCGGTCATCTGCTCTAGCTCATGAATGGGAACTGGATCAGGGGGTCATAGACGACATCTTCCTACATTGGGGAACTCCACATGTAGATCTGTTTGTATCCCCTCATAACACAAAACTTCCTGTCTTCTGCTTGCTCGCTTCAGGGTGCAGCATTTTTTTGGAGAGACGCTCTGTCTCTGGACTGGAAGGGCAGATTCGTCTTTGCCTTCCCCCCGATCCCACTGATTACGAGGGTCTTGTAGAAACTCGGTTAGGAAGGAGCTCGAATGATTCTGATCGCTCCTTTCTGGCCCAGGCAAGTTTGGTCTCTTCTGCAACAATACTCAGAGGAACCTCCTCTTCCTCTTCCTCTTCCTCTGTCGCCATTTTTGCTGACCCAGGATCAGGGACCCTGGTCCATCCAGGCCTCAAGTCCCTTCAGTTGCACGTGGTGGCTCTTGCAGACTTAGCTCAAGCCTGATTCAGGGTCTCCGCACGAGTAGCTGAGATTCTGGTGGAGGCCAGAAACCTTCAGCCAGATCTACTTATGCAATGAAAGGGAAGCGGTTCTCTATTTGGGCTGCCTCCAGTGATATCGAGCCCTTCTCATGCTCTGTCGGCCGACTTCTGGATTACCTGCAACACTTCTTCGATCTGGGTCTCTGCCATTCATCCTTAAAGGTTCACATGGTGGCCATTTCGGCCTATCATGTCCCCTTTGCAGACAGAACGTTTGCTCAACTGGAGGTCTCTAGGACCTTTCTGAGAGGGGTCCTTCACTTCTGACCCTTTATCCAGGTTCCTGCCCCTCCTTGGGATCTGAATTTCATTTTAGAGAAGCTTACTCTGCCTCCTTTTAAGCTGGCATCCTCAGCGGACATAAAAGTTTCTTTTGCTCATAAAAGAGAAGGCAATGCTGTTTCTAAGCAGTGCCTATTGAAATGGTTAGCTCTTTGTATCACTTTCTGTTATGACATGTACAACAAGACTGTGCGGGTCAAGTTAGAGGCCACTCCACCAGAGGATCGCTGCCTCTGTGGTTGTTTCAAAATGTGTCAGCAGCTGACATTTGTGCAGCCGCCACTTGGACTTCTGTCCATACCTCTCTGAACTATTACAGTTTGGACATTGCCTCTCGCCCGTAGCGCAGGCTTAGGCTAGCCATTTTGCAAGGCCTCCTTTCTAAGACCTTCACAACCAGAGGGTCTACTTCTGAGTAGCTTTTCTCCTCCGTTTGCTTCTCCTTGTTCCAGACTGCTTGGGACTCAGTCTATATGTAATTACCTACTGCAAGGCCCTCTCAAAGTAAGATGGTACAGTTACGTGAAGAACTACGTAGACAGTGAGACCTTCGAGAGAGGCTCTTTACAGTAATAATACCTTCCTGCCCTCCATTGCCTTAAGCTTTTTCAGCTCCTTTTCCAGGAAGGGAAATATCCGCTTCTCTCTCGTCTCACCTTTTGGCCTTTGGCGGGAAAGAACTGGAAGCAGGCGTGGGGGACCGCCCCTTTATACTGACACCGCATGACATCGGTCACCTGATGTGGGGGTGGTCCCCCGCCAGAGACTGCTAGCTAGAAATTTTTCCGTTGGGTCCTGAGGCCAGCCGGCATCAGTCCTATATGTAATTACCTACTGCAAGAGCCTCTCTCGAAGATCTACTGTTATGGTAAATTCTTACGTAACTGTACTTTCCTACTTCCTTGCTTGCTTCAACTCAACAGACAACATGCTCCTTTCTTGACCGTAGGTCAAGTAGGTATTTTTTTCTGACTATAGCTTCTCAATATTCACACCTTCGGTTCCTATGCACTGGTTCTGTGCCAGTCGCCATGAAGTTATCCTCTCGAGTGCATGACAAAACTGTGATGTTTGTTTTCATCAAGCAAGCAAACTAGAGTCCTTTCCTACTCCCTTCAGGAAGGCCGGAGTGAGTGGTGCCTCACCGCATTGAGTCACTTCTGTAGCTATTAGGGTTAGCCCTAACTTGGTCCTGCTGCATCCCTCCTCAACGCACATCTGCCTCTATTTGCCTTAGAAATCCAGCCCCTGTTTTTTTTCTGTCAGAATCTTTTTCCGCAGTGGACACGCCCTCCTGTACACTTTCCCTCTCTTCCATGAGTTCAGAGACTGCTACTACAGCTGTAGGCTCACAGGGGCAGGACGATTCCTTTTTGGAATATGAAGCGGGTAGGATCTGGTTCTACTAGACCACCACAGGAGGCTTCTAAGTCGTTCTTTGGCCTTCCATTGGAAGGTTTCAGTGACTAAGTGAAAACCATTCTCCTTGATGGGCTAACCCCACCTGGACCTTCTTTGCTCACCAAGTAAGGGGTTCAAGTGCTCCTGGACCTGTTGTTCACAGGTCAGCCATACTTGGTAGTGGGGGTTCCAACTGCGCTTTTCGGTCTACCCTGAACCAGTAGACTTTACCTCCAGCTCTTTCAGTTCCTAAGGTCTTTTTACATTAGATTAGTACATGTCTTTGACACTATTAACAATTTTTGTCCTAGACCAAATTGTGAGGCCGGGTTCTCGCAGCTCTCCTAGAATGGTTGTGGCTTCCTGGCAGAATTTAATTTTGTGTCCATTGCAGTCGTCTGCAAAGTGGTGAGTTACAACTCAAGCGCATACCTTGTAAGCACTATGTTCTAGATGCTCTTTCCAAGACAGCTGTTTTTATTAGCAGGACAGTCCTTGGCTCTGTTTTCCGAGTGAACCCTATCTCCTACCACCCTACTCAGGGTTGTTGGTTTTAGCTCGGTACTCTCCCACTAGTGTGAATGAGTGATGGAGACTTAGTCCAGGAAGATATGGAAATTACATACTTACCGTAATTGTTGATCTTCTTGGACAGTCTCCATCACTCATTCACACGCCCACCCACCATCCCCTGGGTTCGCTCATTTTCTTTCCTGGTCTTCATGGTCCTATGGTTCAGGCTGTGAAGACATTATTCTTTGACCCTTCTTGCAAGGGCCATCTAGGCCCTCTCAGGCCCAGAAAGTCAGGATAAGTTATTTTCATTAGTTACACTGCACCTCCTTGGTGAAAATGTACTGAAGTGGTTGGAGGGGTCGGCCTTGAGATAACTACACAGCTGCCGAAGCTAGTCTTGCGGTGCTTGTGCTGCATCACCGTCGTCCTGTCTCGGCACGACCCTTCTGAAAAATTTTGGCTTCGCTTGGATCCTGACGCCCGGGCGCTATCCCCACTAGTGTGAATGAGTGATGAGACTGTCCGAGAAGATCAACAATTACAGTAAGTATAAATTTCCATTTCTTGGTTTTAATTTAAAATACATTTGAGTTTATTTTTGATCAGTTTAGTTAATCACATAAGTGCTAGAGTTTTCTCTTGGCCCTACCTCATGCTAGCAATGACCATGGAAGAAGGTATGGAGTCTGAAAAAGCAAGTTACTCCCCCCAACAAGGCTGTGTCTGGCCACCACCTCTCTCTGGGTGGCTGCTGTGGCAACAGGCAGTTTTGCTGCGGCAGTCCAACACAAAAAGAAATGGTCAAATCCCACACACACACTGCATCAGGATCTTTGCACCATTCTGCCTCAACCGCTTCCCACAGAAAGCATAAGGGGAAAAAACAGCAGCAGTGGCGATCATCCTGTGGTCATTCTGCTCTGAGACACTCAATTTCTGTTGATCTAGATACACCAACATCATCGATGACACCAGGGACACCTGGGCCTACAGTGTCATGGTCTCCTTCCCAGAGCCTCTGTTCATCCACCAGAGGGACATTGGGCAGTTTACTCTTTGGGCAGCTCTTATAAGTGTGGTGGGCGTAGCTTATAAGTGAAGCAGCCATTGTTAGTGCTATCTCCTGATCTTTGGGGGCCAGCTACGAAGGCAGTGTCTTTGGTGCTGCTTGACATAGGCCCTGGCTGGCTCAGACTCCAGCTCTCTGAACTGGGGCTGCTATTGGTGATGCCAACACCAACCCCCACCTGTGGTGTGTCGCCTCTGACCCTTCTGGGAATGGGGTAGCCACAGTGCCACCACCGCTCCTTCCAGGTCGGCTGGGTCATCGAAATCATTGGCAGTGTTGTGTCCAGCAGGGTCGACCTCAGTGCCGCTGCTGATGGTACTGCATGGGTCTTCAATGCCTGGATCGTTCTCTTCATGGCCAGTCCCAGGGCTGTTACTGGAGCCGACCACCATGCCATTCCCGAGGCCTCACCAGGGTCCAGGATTGGTGTCATTGGTGTTGCCAAGGCTACAGCCTACACTGTTGCCCCTTTGAACCACGCCTCTTTACTACCGTTGTGGTGTGCAGTGAATAGAAGACGAGTCATATCCTACCCTTGTCATCTCCGATAGTGGCGATGATGGCTCATACTGTGGTCCAGATTACCTGGGACTGATTCCTGTCACCTTACCTCAGTAGGATCTCTCCTTTCAGGCTCTGCTCGGAAGTATGCATACTACACTGAATTTCAAGTCAACAGCCATAGACTAGACTAGGTACCACCAGCTGAAGTTTCTATACTTTTTTATTTATGTATATAAAAGGTGATAAATGGAAAGGCACTATGAGCTGAAGCTCGTTTCCAGATGCAACCTGGGGGAAGGGGTAC
Organism: Neoceratodus forsteri; assembly: GCA_016271365.2. Classification (NCBI taxonomy): domain Eukaryota; kingdom Metazoa; phylum Chordata; order Ceratodontiformes; family Ceratodontidae; genus Neoceratodus; species Neoceratodus forsteri. The sequence continues at coordinate 126,285,038 of CM057452.1, forward strand.
AAAGCAATACAACAGAGGCATACAGAATGTGGAAAAGTATTTATTTAAGTGTTTAACCAGGAAGGCATACTGAGCAGGCTAATGCTCGATTCCAGATGCGTCCTGGGGGAAGGGGAACATAGACAACAGTTGAAGACAGCACAATACAAGTGAAATACATAGTGGGGATTCACTAACATTTGGTTCTGGTAACTAGGCATAGTGGGTCAGGAAAACAGTAGTATAGACAACGGTTTGACAGCATGATCCAAGTATTTATATAGTGATGAACTCTAGCAATTGGTCTTGGTAAAGACAAAGTGAAGCGAGAGAATAGTAGTTACAGGCACAGCTTAAATGCAGTACTAAGTGTTGACAACACAGTCATTTAACTAGGTGCGCTGAGAAACTGTCTAGGCACATGTGCAGGTAGGGGTGAAATGAGCTTGGAGCAAGGAGTTAAGGTGCTGGGAGGAGAAGTGGCGAATGTTTGCTGGGAGGGAGTTCTACAGCGTTGGTATGCGTGATAACTGAATGCTGCCTGATCAGCAGTATTGGACCTAAGGGAAAGCTAGAGACCAAGAGTCTAAGTTTCTGAGAGAGTATGCTAGGGTGCAGGGGTTGGCTATGGCAACGGTGAGGTAGGAGGGGAGTTGCTGGGACCAAAACTTGGCTGGTATTTTGGTGCAGTGGGACTGTCTACGATTATCTAGAGAGGGGAGGTCCATAGATTGGTAAAGGGCACAGTGGTGTGTAGAGTAAGGACAGTTCAGGACAAAGCGACAGAAAGAATGCAAAAGAGGGTCCAGTCTGGCTAAGGTGGACTTAAGGCTGGCACTGTATGTCCCCGTAGTGGAAGACAGGGAGGATAATTTTCTGCACATGGCCCTCTGGGCAGGTACAGGGATGCAGTCACGATTCAGGTAAAGTGCACCAAGCCTGGGGTGCAGCTTCTTGAGTATGGAGTTATTGTGTGCGAAAGTTGAGGTGCTGGTCAAGCCAGCACTCGAGGTATCTGAGGAGTTACAGGCCTCCAGGGTGTCCCTTCCAGAGTGTGGAATGTGATTGGAGAGGAAGCCTAGAAAGTCTCTGCCTAGTGCCAAAGGTTAGAAGACCATTTTCTTGGCATTGAGGAGGAGGTGATTTGAACAAAGCCATTGCTGGACCATGATAAAGTCCTCCTGCAGTCTGGTTGTGACCTCTGAGGGTTGCAGGGCGGATGTATACAACACAGTGCCATCCATAATGTGGATTGAGTGTGTGGGCAGGCAGAGGCAGGTCATTCAGAAAGATCGAGAACAGGAGAGGGCCTAGGACAGAACCTTGACGGTACCCCTGCGGTGACTGGGAGAGGTGCCAAGGTGGAAGAACACAATGCGGACAGTTGGGACCTACCAGCAAGATGCAGTGGAACCAAGATGTGGCCCAACTGGATAGACCGGCGTTGGCGAGTTTGGCCAGGAGTAGAGTGGGAGAGACTGTGTCAAATGCCTTGGCCAGATCGATGAAGATGGCAGCTGTGATGTGGCCAGCATCCATCCCAGTGAGGATGGAGTCGGTAAGCCTGAGAAGGGAGATAGTGGTGGAGTGGGATTTCCTAAAGCTGGACTAGTAGGAGGAGAAAAAGGAAGAGGAATCCAGAAAAGGAGATAGGCGAGAGAGTACCAGGCGCTCCTGTAGTTTTACCAGGATTGGTAGGAGGGAGATGGGACGGTAGTTGTTTGGGTTTGAGGCATCACCACCCTTGGGAAGCGGGAATACGATGGCATGTTTCCATTCAGAGGGGACTTCAGCACGGGAGAAAGGTTAAAAAGGGAGGCCAGGGGTTTGGCTATGGCGGCGATAGGTGGAACATTTTGGAGTCCAACCTGGTGGGACATTTGCCCTTACTTAGATTAAGGGCAACCAGAGCATTATATACCTCGTCTGGGGTTACCTGCAGGAAGGAGAAAGGGTGATCTGGAGGGGTGGTGACAGGGTACTGAGCAGGGAGAGGTGTGAACAGGGGAGCAGCATGGCTGTTTGTGAAGTGAGAGTTAAACAGTGAGGCCACTGCTGGGGGTTGGTGATGGTGAGTCCACCTACCTACAGGGAAGGAGTGGGGGCTGAGAAGTGACTTGACTACTTTCCAAAATTTGGTCTGGAGATGGGAGGTGGAGTTAAACGCGCCTTTGAAATAGCTTTTGCGTGGTTGATTTTCCTAATACTAGCATTGAGAAGCTCACGGTAATGCTGGAGGTCAGCTGGATAACTGGAAGTCTTGAAAATTTTCCAAGTCTTGTCTCTGATTCTAAGGAGGGCTAGGATTTCAGGAGAGATCCATGGGAGGTGAGTACCTCTAACCCTGGTTCTTCTGAGGGGGCGTAATGGTCTCAGATAGCAGTGAACTTTGATTTAAAGAACAACAGGGCCTCATCTGTAGAGGTGGATTGACTAATATGCGACCAGTCAGAGTTGCCCAAATCATTTAGTAATGGGAGATCCAGAGATTTGAAGGATCTGGTCATAATGATTCTGGGAGGGGGAGCTTTTGGTCTGAAGATTTTGCGTACCGAGTAGATTCCATGGTGGTCACTAAGGGCATCTGGAATGAGGCCTGAGGCTAGGATCCTATGGAGGTGTGAGGTGAGGGACTAATCTAGGAGAGTGATTCTGTGTTTTGTGGTTTAATCGAGTGGGCTCAGAGATTAGTTGAGTTAGGTTTAGAGCTGTCACCTTATCCCAAAGGTTGGAATGAACCCCAGCAAGCCAGTTCAGGTAAAAATTCCCAAGTATGTGGAGCTCACCTCCAGCTGCCAGGGAGTTTAGTGTGCCCAGGTGATCCAGTATTGCAGGTGTGGTGGTGCCCGGAGCACAATAGGTACCCGCTATGTAAATTGGAATTGAAATATATCTAACAATTGCTATTTACAGTAGAGACATACAGAAAAATATACGTCACAAATTGCTGTTTATAATAGGAATCAACTGTAAATACAAAACATATATATATATATATATATATATATATATATACACACACACACACACAGGAGATGCAATTAGAACAAACGTGAATTTAACGAGATCGAGGAAGAACAGATGCAGGAAGTAATAAGGGTTGGCCAGAGTAGGCGCTTAAGAGCAGGGAAGGAAGGAGACAGATGCAATTGGGAGGGAAGGCTGTTCTAGAGGAGGAAATCTGTAGGAGGAGGAGAGTTTACTCATAGCGGTGTGTGGACACGTGGGAGGGGAAAGTGTGGGCACAGTTTGACCACGGAAGTTGTAGGGTGAGGGCATAGCAGAGGTAAGGAGGAGGAAAGCAGGACGGAGAGACCCAAATCAGTATTTAGCAATGAAAGTAGAGCAGTGAGAGGAGTACCTCTGTGTGAGGGGCTGGAGGAAAAGAGAAGAGTAAAAGTCACAGTGGTAAGTTGAGGGGGAGTTGGAGGCGAACCTACAAAGGGTGTGAAACAGAACAAGTTTGGCAAGGGTGATGGCTGGGGCAGCACTGAAAACTATGCGTAGTCAAAGACTGGGAGAATCCATTTAACAATGAGATTGCGTCACACAGTGCGGGAGAGACTAGCCTTGACACAATAGAGTAACCCAAGATTAGAGTGCACTAAAGTGGGAGGAGAAATCAAGGGAGGGATTGAGCCAGACACCTGGTTACTTGTATGTGAGGGCATTGTCAAGTGGACTGTTAGCTGCAGAGGAGAAGACTGGTAGGGTGGGAAGCTTGGCGAGTTTTTGTTTAAAGCCAAAGGTCATGGCAACAGTTTTTTTAGTACTCAGTGTTAGGCAGTTGGCGACAAACCAAGCTGTGACCACTGTGAGATCATTTTGAAGGGGGATTGGACAGCTTGGGTGGATGGGTCTGACAGGAAAAGGACGGTGTTATTTGCGTACAGGTGAATATTGGCATGGGAGCATACTGAGGGGAGATCATTAATAAAGAGGGGAAAATGGGGCACACCAGCGAGGATGGGGAGGGAGGAGGATAGGATGTTGTTGATTGAAACTGGGAAATGCCAATTAGGAGCTGAACCAGGACACTGAAGCAGGGGACAGGCCAACAGAGATTAGTTTATAAAGTAGAAGAGGGTGGGAAACAGAGTCGAAGACCTTCACTAGGTCGATGAAAATAGCTGAGGTAATCTGGCCAAGATCCATGGCAGAGTGAGTGGCATCAGTAAAGTGAAGGAGGGAGGAGGTGGTTGAAAGGGATGTCCTGACACCAGATTGGAACAGGGAGAGAGTATAAGTGAGTAATAATTTTTTGAACCTAGAGAAGATTAGGGATTCTTGGACTTTGGCAGGGGCAGGGAAAAGGGAGATGGGGTGGTAATTTCCAGGGATACTGGGATTGCCACCTTTGAAGAGAGGGAGGACTGTGGCAGACTTCCAGGCTATAGGAACAGTGGCTGAGGAGAGTGAAAGATTTAGGATGAAGGTTAAAGGGGTAACAACTGAAGGGGCAAAGATTTTAAGGAGCATAGGGTGCAGACCATCAGGGCTTGACTTAGCAAGGTGAAGTGAAGTAAGATCTCTTTGGGACTTCTGATGGTAAAATTGGTGGTACAGGTAGTTGAAAACCTAAAACTGTGATGGGGGGTGCAAGGGGTAGGGGGCCCTGGTGGAACGGCACAGGATGTGAAATACTTATTTCTAGGAGCGTAGATAGGTTGTTCATCCACACTCTCTGGCATGTCCCTTTCCCCTTTAAATTCACTGGAAAGTCTTCAAGCTGGCTCCTCCCACCCACCTGGGTGATAAATACCTCGGTTCCGTCCCATGATGCCAGATCTTCCTTTCCACTGGAAGATTCAGGTTCTCTCATGCTACTTCTGCAGTTCGTAGGCCCTGGATTCTCAATGACAATTTTCACCACAATCGCTTTCTTTAAAACTCATCAGAGTTTACTATTCCGTTCACAGCGATCAGACATGGAGGACAAGTCGCCCCCAGGTTTCGCCGTGTCCCTGCAGACAGAAAATGTTGCTCACCGATCCCCACCTCTCGTGTGTCTATTGCTTGGGTGTCATGCATGACACCACTTCTTGCACCTTTTGTCTGGCCCCTTGAGCTATGGCAGCGCCCTGCCTCTTGCCTAGCTCCATCTGCCCGCATGGCCCACAAGTATACGGTACCCATGGGGTCCCTAGTGGGTTTCACAGAGCATCCCTCGGCCGAGTGCCTTGTGGCTGCTTCTGTGTTTAGATGCACGGGTAGCTCAGCTGACACTGACCGCCCTCTGGACAAGGAGTCCAAGTATATGGACCATTCTGCCCGGAAGGTTTATGCAGCCTCATCCTTGGGCCTTTATCAGGCCAGCTCGGCTGTGATCATGGCACACATCTCTCATGCCCTTCTGGGGTCACTAGATGAAGTCCTCCTTCATATCCCAGCAGACATGCAAACCACGTTAAGCAGGTCCGTTACCAGGGCCGTGCGGTTGCCAAACAGCAACTCCAGATGGCCCTGGATATTGGAGATTCCTGTGCCCGCTCCTTAGCAGCCACGGTTGCCACTCGCCACAGGGCCTGGCCAAGGTTATCCTCCTTCCCGGCGGATACTCAGCACAAGTTAGCTGACGTGCCCTTCCTTGGCACCGATCTCTTCGGTCTGGGAGAAGCTGGCCACCTCCAGCGTATGGAGCAGTCCAGTGCCACCTTGGATGCTACCTCTGGAAAAAGGTTCTTCGGGCAAGAACCAGCAGAAGCACAAGAAGAAGCCCTTTTGGCACTCTTCCCCTGCAGTTAGACAGCCCTCCTATCAAGGAGGTCAGCAGCAGGCTCAAGCTTGCGCCCAGGCCCAAGCAGGATCCTCAGCAGCCCGTAAAGGAGGCAGAGGTGCGGTCCAGGAGCCTCTTCCTCCTCTAAGCCTGCTCATTGACGGTCGGGATTGCCACCCCTACACCCATCACGCCAGCTCTGGGTCCTCCGTGGGGGCCAGCTCCGCCACTTCAAACACCATGAAGTCTTGCTATATTATGACTATATGCAGTCAGCCACTGCAGCTGAACTGCCCCGGAGAGGAAAGAGTTAACTCCAGAGAGTCTGGAGTTCCACAGCGCTAGGGCGCTATACCAAAGCTCTATCTGGCCAGTTTCAAATGAAACTGTCAGATTCTTTACTCCGCTTCACTGAACAGTCGCTCCGGAGATCAGCTCCTTCACATCGGTTCATTTCTCAGTTCAAGCGAGTATTTTCAGTTCATTTGAACCGGCAAAAAGTATTGATTTTACCGCATTTCGGTTAAAAGCTCTATCTGGTAAACCGTAAGTAGAAAATTTAAAGTCTGTGTGGAAATTCAATTATCGGTTCGGTTTTGAACCGATCGGTTTGCTTAAATTAACGTTTTAAAGTGTTGGGCTTTTAGAGTGCGGTTCCCGGTTCTTATCGGTTCTAAAAAAACTTGCTTTTAAAATAGGTTTTCAAATACCGTGACACGTTAGGAACCGAAGGGTGTCTTTGCCTGGCACTGCCATCAAAAGGGCAAGTTTTGGTTAGGGCTGGCATTATGTCTGAGAAACCCAAAAGAAAAACCGGCCCACTGGGTTTCAACACTGTGATGTCTGTGGGAAGCCTTTGCCAAGGCTGACCCACACACCACTTGTGTTTATTGTCTGGGGGCTGACCACCTCCTGTCAGACTGCCAGGTGTGTAAAAATTTCCCTGCAGCCACCCTGGAAAAGAGATTGGGCCGGCTCAGGGAACGAGAGGCCAAGAAGTCCGCTGACCCAGATGGCCAGCCTGGTCCAGTACCCACTGGACCAGAGGGAGTGCCCTCTGACCAGGGCGAGACTTCCTCGGGCAAAAGGAAGGCTGGTTCAGGGGAACCAGTCTCAGTGAAAAAGACAAAGAAATCAGTAGGTTTGGGTCCAAAATTGTCTCTCCAACTGCTGCAGAAATAGCTAAAGCCATACAGATTGTCCAGTCACTGTCTCAGGGTCCTGCCGAACCACCTACAGTTGGTAAAAGGCTGGTTCGTTCAGTGCCAGTGGTTCAGGAGTATGATGTTGAGGAATTTTATGAACCACAGGAGAGGGAGGACGAATTTGATCATTACATGTGTGGCTGGGAGGGTCTGGACGTGCCCATTGAACCGGACATTTCTCCAGACAGACCTTTAGAATCTCCTCCTATTCTGTCTGAGTCCCCTTCTCATTTTATGTTTTACAAAAAGGTTGCAGAAACCCTCCAGCTTCCTTTAGAGGAAGCTGTGGATGAGCAAGAGGAGCCTGATTATGTAGAAATGATGGATATACCAGAGTCTAGGAGGTTGTCTATCCCTTTGCATAAGTCATTTAGGAAGCAAACAACAAAGATTTTAAAAAATCCTCATTCTGTCCCTCCTGTAGATAAAAAAATGGACAGAAGATATACCTTGTCAGGCTCTGATACAGACTTCCTCACTGAGCAGTGTAGTCATGTGGGTGTGGTACAAGCTGCAGCCTGTGACAAGGCTAATATTCCTCTGGCCTCACATCTTCCTGATAAAGATTCCAGGAAGATTGATGCCATGGAAAAACAGTATATGGCAGCTTCTTTGGGACTCAGGCAGGCAAATTATATGGCTTATGTGGCTAGATATCAGAAATCTAGGTGGGACACAGTATTGCAGTTAATAAGCAGGCCCATGGCCAGCTGGCTAGTGAGTTGGAACAGGTGGCTGCTGATGGCATTGAAGCCTCTAAAGTTCAATTTCATACTGCTGTTGATGTTAATGATTTCCTCTAGGGTCATGGCCACTTCTGTAGCTTTCTTCGTAGGTTGGCATGGCTCAGATGCACTAATCTGTCCCAAGATACTCAGTCAAAGCTATGGATTTTCCTGTTGTGGGTAATTCTCTGTTTGGGAACAAACAGAAAACTATATGAAAAGATGGATGAATACAGAACTACCTACAAAAGTGCCAGGCTAAGGAGAGGCATGTCACTCCACAGAGGCACGCTCCCAGAGGTAGGGGCAGGCCTTTCCACAGGCCTTTTTACCAATTTCAGGCCTCCTCTGCATTTGCACAGAGGGGGTTCTTTAGAGGCAGAGGTAGACAGGGCACAAGTAAACCATCCCCCTTCCCTCAGCCTAAGGCTACTGCCAAGCAGGCACTCTGATGGGGTGCCCAGGGCCGATTCTCCTGTACCAGTGGGGGGCAGGTTGGTTTATTTCAGCCAGAACTGGGTGTCCCAACTTCGGACAGGTGGGTTCTGGAGGTAATAGGCCAGGGTCTTGTTCTCAGCTTCAAACAGTTTCCAAGATGAGAGCCAGACATTTTCCACCTGCAAACTTCAGAAGCCCTTGCTTTGGAAGCAGAGGTTTCTTCTCTTTTGGACTGCAAAGCAGTAGAAAGGGTCCCTCCTTGCCATCAGGGCAGGGGCTGTACTCAAGATACTTTCTTACCCAAAAAAGACAGAATGGGCCCATTTTAGATTTAAGGTACCTGAACAAGCATCTTTTGAAACCAAAGTTCAAAATGTTAACTCTGACAATGATTTTGCCTCCCTGAGGCCAGGGACTGGTTAGCTTCCCTGGACCTCAAGGATGCCTATTTTCATGTTCTGATCAGGCCTTCTCACGAAAGTACCTCAGGTTCGAACTACCCTCAGGCCACTATCAGTTCAGGGCAGTGCCCTTCGGCCTTACCTCTGCGCCAAAGGGTATTCACGAAATGTCTAGCTGTGGTAGTGGCTCATTTAAGAAGGCAAAGGAGTTGCTGTGTTTCCCTACCTGGACGACTGGCTCATAGTGGGTCAGTCCCCAGATCAGGTAAAATCCCACTTGCAAGTCACCCAGCAGCTTCTCACTTCCCTGGGATTCCTGCTGAATTTACCAAAGTCGGTTCTCGAACCAGTTCAGGTACTAACTTTCATAGGTGCAGAATTGAACACAGAGTTAGCCAGGGCATTTCTCCCCTCGGAAAGGGTAGACAGACTCATTGCCCTGGCATCCTCCTTTACCCTGCGGGTCTCTCGACCAGCAAGGCATTTTCTGCAACTCCTAGGGCACATGGCTGCTTCCACAGCTGTGGTGCAAGGGCAAGATTCAGATGAGGGACATTCAGTTCCATTTGAGGGCCTATTGGTCTCAAAGGAGGACCCCTTTCCAAATTGGTTCCAGTGACCAAACTCTGATCCTGGCCTTACACTGGTGGCAGGATCAAAGCAATCTAAAACAAGGGGTTCCTTTCATTCCCGTTTCCCACTCCCTCACCCTCACCACGGATGCTTCCCTGTTAGGGTGGGGAGCTCACTTGGGCGACCTGTCCACTCAGGGAGTGTGGTCTCCCCAGGAATCTCTGCTCCACATCAATCTTTTGGAACTCAGAGCTGTCTTTTTAGCTCTTCAGGCGTTTTCAGCTTCTGTCCAGAACAAAGTAGTTCAAGTCAGGACAGACAACACCACAACAATGTGGTACATCAACAAGCAAGGGGGCACTCGGTCATCAGCCTTGTGCACCGAAGCAATGAAGTTGTGGTCTCTGGCTTACTCCTGAACACCTCCTGATAGCAGTTCACCTTCAGGGAAGGACAATGTCCTGGCGGATGCCCTCAGCAGGATTTCTCAGGGCCACCACGAATGGGCTCTGAACCTCAGGTGCTGGGGTCAGTCTTTGCCAGATGGGCACCCCTCAGATAGATCTTTTCGCAGCCCCAGACAACCACCAACTTCCTCTGTTTTGTTGCAGGCCTCCAGTGCTGGGATCAGTCCCCTGGGCGCCTTTCAGTTGGATTGGAAAGAAGTTCCTGTATGCCTTCCCACTTTCCCTTCTTTTCAGGGTACTAGTAAAAATCAGATCTCAGCCCTGCAAGGTGATTCTGATTGCTCCAGATTAGGCCAGACAGCCCTGGTACCACTGCTTCTGTCCTGACAGTCCACCTGCCCTGAGCTTGCCACAGAGTCCACGACTTACTGGCTGTGCACAGGGGAGAGTGTGGTATCCGGACCTCAAATCCTCCATCTCAAGGCATGGCTCTTGAGGAGTTAGAATTTGCTGACTTACACCTTTCTCAAGGTGTTTGGATATTTTAAAGGCTTCAAGGAAGCCTTCCACTAGGGCCACTTACAATTCTAAATGGAAAAGGTTTTCCATCTGTGGCTCTGAGAAGCAGATTATCCCAGAATCTGCTGATCTGCCCATTTACTGGACTATTTGGTCCATTTAAATTCCCTAGGCCTTAGGCCAGCTACCTTAAGGTTCATCTGGCAGCTGTCTCTGCTTTTCTGTCAGCAGGAAGCCTGCTTCCTTTTCTTCTCACCCTGTGCTTTCCAAGTTTTTAAAGGGTTACTTCACACCAACCCTCCTTTCGAGAACCAGCTCCCGCTTGGGACCTGAATGTTTGCATTGCTCAGTTAATGCAACCCCTTTGAGCCTCTGTCCTCAGCAGAGCTCAAGTTTCTGACTTGGAAAACTGTTTTCCTAGTGGCTATCACTTCTGCCAGATGCATAAGTGAACTACAGGCCTGTCAGTGGAAGAGATTTTATCTCTTTCCACAGAGATAAGTAGTCCTCAGGACTAACAGAAAGTTTTGCCTAAAGTGGTTTCAGATTTCCACCTGAACCAATCCATCTCTTTCCAGTATTTTCACTGAGCATTCTTCCTCAGGTGAGAGGAGTCTGCACAGCTTGGACATCAAAAGAGCCTTAAGCTACTATTTGGACGCACCAAGGGTCACAGGTTCAATCCCTCCAGCTCTTCCTTACCTATGGCGAGGTTGGCAAAGGGAAACCTGCCACTAAGAGGACAATTGCAAGGTGGATTGTCTCTTGTATCCAATTTTATCAAAACTAGGTAGAGAACCCCTCAGGACTGAGGGCTCACTCCACCAAGGGTACAGCTGCATCTCTAGCGGTTGCTAGAGATATTCCCATTCTGGAAATCTGTCAAGCTGCTACTTGGAAAACAGTTCACACTTTTACCAAGCATTATTCCCTGGATATTCAGTCCAGGAGAGATGCTCGTTTTGCACAGCTGTGCTGAGCCTATTTCTTAAGTAAGTTCTGACCCTCCTCCATGGAGGTACTGCTGTGTAACTGCATATAGATCATAATATGGCAAGACTTCATGGTGTTTGAAGAAAAAATGACTCACCTTAGTAATTGCTTTTCTTCTCATGGAGTCTTGCTATAATGCGACCACCCTCCCTCCCTGCCCCTCTCAGAACTTCTACTTGGGTAGGGGTGGCAAATTAGTGCAAGCACTGTGTCATGCCATTTTAGTTCTTCCCTTCACCCCTTTATTTAGGGTTGGGGAATTAGATATTTCTGTTTTAAGTAATATGTTGGCCCCTTCCTGACTTGAGTCTTGGGGAAGGGGTCTAATAGTGCTTGTTAGGGAGAAACTAATAATACTATTATTCATTGTTATTATTATTATTGCTGTTTATATTGTTGTTTATATTGTTGTTATTCCTACTAGTAGGTAGCCACTTGGCTAGTGTAGAGCTTTCCACACAGACTTGTTGTTAGTGTTAGCTTATTAAAAGATCTGACAGTTTCATTTGAAACTGGCCAGATAAACTTTTGTATAAGCGCCCTGCGCTGTGGAACTCAGACTCTCTGGAGTTAACTCTTTCCTCTCCGGGGCAGTTCAGCTGCAGTGGCTGACTGCATATAGTCATAATATAGCAAGACTCCATGAGAAGAAAAGCAATTACTAAGGTGAGTAATTTTTTCTTTCTTTCCGCCTGGTCCAGTATCACTTTGGACAGGTGGGTTCTGGAAGTAGTCAGCCAGGGACTGCCTCTAGAATTCGAGCAGTACCCTCCCAACCGAGTCTGTGCCCCTCGGGAGGAAAGGATCTCAGCTCTCACTCAGTCCTCCCTTCAGGACATTGCTCAGCTCCTCCACAAGGAGGCGATAGCTCCAGTGCCAGATCCTCCTACAGACCCAGGCTTCATGTCCAGGTATTTCCTGGTACCCAAGCAAACAGGGGTTTGGCACCCCATCCTAGATCTCCATGACCTGAATCAATATCTCAGGTCTCGCACCTTCCAGATGGTAACTCTGAACCAGATCATACCATCTCTGGAGTGAAACATGTGGTTCTGTTCACTGGATCTACAGGACGCTTTCTTTCACGTCACAATCCATCTGTCCCACCAGCGATTCCTCCACTTCAGGGTTGAAGGGACTCTGTACGAGTTCCAAGCCATGCCGTTCGGCCTGTCATTGGCCCCTCGGGTCTTCACCAAGTGCATTGCAGTGGTGACAGCCCATCTTCGGCGTTGAGGGGTTCGGATATACCCCTATCTTGACAACTGGCTCCTGGTGCGTTCCTCCCTTCAGGAGGTGGAGAGGTCCAGGGATCTGGCCCTCTGAACCTGCTCCCAGCTAGGCCACCTGATCAACGAGGCCAAGTCGTAACTCGTGCCCCCTCAGGTGATGGGCTTTATCGGGGCAGAGCTCGACTCTCGCCAAGCCAGAGCTCTGCTTCTGGCGGACAGGGCAGAGGTTCTCTCCTCCTTTGCCCTATCATTTCTGGTTGGGCACTTGAGCCCTGTCTGGGACTTTCTGCGCCTTCTGGGCTACATGGTGGCGTACACCTCGGTGGTCCGTTGGGCCAGGTGGCACATGCACCCCCTTCAGTGGGAGCTGGCCACCTAGTGGACTCAGCGATATGGTCACTTCGACCAGCTCATCATTGTAACCCAGAAGATGTGGGACGCTCTTCAATGGTGGACCATCCCAGACCAATTGCAGGAAGGGATCCAGTTTGTCCGCCCTGAGCCGACGGTCGTCCTGATGACCGATGCCTCTCTCATGGGCTGGGGAGCCCACATGGGGGACAACAGGGCCCACGGGTTCTGGACCCTGGAGGAGCCCCGATGCCACATCAACCTGTTGGAGCTCAGAGCAGTCAGACTGGCCCTGTCAGCTTTGCTCTCTCAGCTCCGGGATCAAGTGGTTCAAGTCCAGACGGACAATACCACAACCATGTACTACTTCAACAAACAGGGTGGCATGCACTCCCGTCTGCTATGCAAGGAGGCACTCTGAATCTGGACCCTCATCAACCAGTTGGAGGCGGATCTCCTGCCATCCACGTGGCAGGAGTCTCGAACCAACTGGCGGATGCTGTCACCCACATAGGCCAGACACCCCACGAGTGGTCTCTCCATCCAGAGGTAGCTTACAATCTGTTCTCCTGCTGGGGGCAAACCGTATGTGGACCTGTTTGCCTCCAGGGAGAACACCAAGCTGAGACTGTACCATACCCACCCCTCTCAGCAGGGATCGCTGCAGGGGGATGCCTTCTCAAGGCCGTAGACCCCAGGCCTCTTCTACATATTCCCTCCATTTCCCTTGATCCACAAGGTGCTTCTCAAGGTGAGGAGGGACAAGGTGAAGATGATTCTAGTAGCCCCAGACTGGCTTCGCCAGTTCTGGTATCCAGATCTCCTCAGCTTCCACTGCAGGGCCCCGAAGGGGCTTTGTACATGCCCAGACGTGATATCATTGAATCAGGAGAAGGTATTCCATCTAGACCTTCAATCCCTGCACTTCGCAGCCTGGTACCTGGGCGGCTAGAGTTCCAGGTTCTGGGTCTTTCTGAGGATGTCTACACTGTGGTGGAGGCATCTCATAAGGAATCGACCAGGTAATGTTATGCCTTTAAGTGTGGAAAAGATTTTCCATTTGGTGTCAGGGTAAGAGTCTGGACCCCTTATCCTGCTCTGTGGCTAACATTTTAGACTACCTTTGGTCTCCCTCTCCAAAGTGGGGGGATATACGGTCATCGACCCTTAGGGTGCACCTGGCAGCCATTTCTGCTTACTGGGCAAGGGCCGGTCAGCCAACATTGGCACAGGAGACAGTGGTCGAGCACTTTTTCAAAGGTCTGGATCACATATCCCCTCCGGTGCATGAACCTCCACCTCCATGGGATCTGTTGCTGGTTTTGGCAAAGCTCATGGGCAAGCCATTCGAACCCATGCACAAGTGTGATCTCTCACACTTGTGGAAGACGGCCTTCCTGGTGGCTATCACATCAGCCAGAAAGAAGGGAAACTACAGGCGCTGTCGGTGGACTCCTCTTATCTGGTCTTTCACAGGAACAAAGTTATCCTGCGCCCCCAACCTGAAATTCCTTTCAAAGGTAGTGTCAGAATTTCATCTTAACCAGGTGTTGACTCTGCTGGTATACAACCCTAACTACACCTCGGACGCTGAGTACAGGCTCCATACTCTGGACCCGAGACGTGCTCTTTCCTATTATAAGGAAAGGACGGCGGAAATTTGGGGAGAGGTTCGCCAGCTATTTGTCACCTACGCTGAAGCCACTTCTGGCAGGCCTGTAGCTAAATGGACCATTGCGAGATGGATTACATCATGCATAGGTCTGTGCTATGATTTGGTGGACAAGGAGCCTCACAGAGGGAAAAGAGCTCATTCTATCCGCCATATTGCTGCATTGGTGGCTGCTTCCAAGGACATCCTTATTTAGGAAATCTGCTGGGCTGCTACCTGGAAGTCAGCAAACACCTTCATCACCCACTACCACATCGACCTTGAGTCACGCCGGGATGCTAGTTTTGGGGCCTCAGTTCTCCAATCTCTGTTTGCTAAATAGGGGGTGTGCGCCTTGCCTCCCTCCTCCCAGAGAACTGCTTGGAGTCTGCCAGAGAGTGTGGATGAACAACATATCCACGCTCCTAGAAGAACAGGTTACTCAACTCTGTAGCAGTAGATCTTACTTCGAGAGGGCTCTTGCAGTAGGTAATTACATATAGGACTGATGCCGGCAGGCGGCAGGACCCCATGGAAAAATTTCTAGCTAGCAGTCCCTGGCGAGGGACCACCCCACACCAGGTGACCGGTGTCAGGAGACGTCTGTATAAAGGGGCGGTCCCAGGAGCCCACCTTCCAGTTCTTTCCCGCCGTTAGCTCATGCAGCGCCTTGCGGAAAAGTTTGTGCTTCGTCAGCCCTTCCTTCATCATTTTTTTACCGAAAAAACTTTATATTTTTTCGACTAAAGTCAGTACTAATGTCGGTGTATGTTGTCCCCTACACCCTCCGAGCACAAGAATAAGTGCGATTCGTGCGGCACCCAACTACCGCACAAGGTTGGCCACTCACTGTGCATGTTCTGCCTAGGCCCTGATCATCCGGTCGAGAAGTGCCAGCATTGCCTCAGCTTTAACGTGGCTACCCAAAAAAGGCGGCAGCAATCCCTGGAAGCCCATATTCTTAAGAAGAAAATGCGCTCTATGGAGAAGGAGCTTAAAACTGAAGCAGGCGTCCACTTCTCCAAGGCCATCAAAGAAGAAGGACAAGGAGAGGCACCAGGACAAGGCTCCTCCACGCGTCTCCTGGAGTCGCGGGCATGCAAGCTAACATTCCTCCGAGGATCGCTCTCGGCGGCCGCCTCAGAAGTTTCTGAGGGGACGTTGGCCCGCCCATCTGGCTCGCGCTCGGGCCTTGCGGGCGCCTCCGGACAGTTGGAGGCCTCCGCCACTGGTTTGGCCGCAGGCTTGTGGCCTACCATCATGGGCGACTCCAGTAAGCCGGGCATCGGCTCCTCTGACGTCCGCCCGGAGAGGGCTTGTAAGACGTCCGACCCTCCGGGGTGACGTGCAGCCTCTTCCCCACCGGACCAGGCCAACCCCTCCTCTCAACCTGTCTCTGGTGCTGGCTCTCGTAAGTCGGATGTCGGCTCTTCTGGCGCCCACCGAGAGCTCGCCTCTACGCCTTACGTTGGCTCGTCCGACATCCAGCCGGCGAGGGAACCGATGATGGACCCTCCAACATCCGTCGTTCCCAGTTCACCACAGCCTTCACTGCCATCTCAGGAGCCAGAGTCTCCCCAACCTGAACCCTGGAACTTTTCCCCTCCATCCCAAGGGCGAAGCTGGGGATTTTTGGCCTCCGTCAGTCCTTCCTCCATCTGGAGCGCCGACCTGACTGCTCCCCAGACGCCGGCTCCAACGCTGGCCCCTCCGATGTCGGTACCTGTGGCGTCAGGGTCTCTGCCGTTGGCGCTGACGTCGGCCTTTCCGACTCAGGGAGATCTTCTGCTCACATCGGGTCCTCCACCCTCGGCGCTCTCTGCTGATCCACCCATGAGGTTCCGGCCAGGCCATCTGCTCTGGCAGCCCCGGCTTCCAGGTATCCTCCATCTTATTCGACGCCGGTGTACCCAGGAATGCCGTATCTGGCACCACAGTACCCGACGCTGCAGTACTCAATGCCTCAATACCCGATGCCGGGTTACCCGCAGTCGGGTTTTGGATATGCTCAGTATGGCTGTAACCTATATTCTTATCTCCCACCGCCCTCGGCCGCCGGCGGACCTGTAGGAGACTCTGGCCTTCTGGTGGGCTGAGGCCAAGGCTCAGCTCACCAAAGTGGTAGAGAGCCGCCTTCCGGTGACAGTGCCATCCCAGGTTCCTGTACGCCCCAGGCGGCACACTCCCTCACCACCTCCGGACTCCGGGGTTCTTCCATCTGGATCCAGAGAGGGACAGGACACGTGTCCCCGGGGACTCCCCAAGGGACCCGTTCCTCCCCCGGCTCAGGAAAGGGAGTCTTACTCTTCTTCATCTTATCTTCACTCCGGACTCCTTGGACTCTTCTGGAGGCTTCTATGAGAGAGACGCGACAAGCCCTCGCTCTCCGCCAAGCCTGCCAAGGACTCTCCAAAGTCTCCTCCGGAGGATCCTTCTTTATGGAGTTGCTTAGAAAAATCCAGGAGGTTCATCAGTGGTGCTCTTTGGAACCAGATCCTCAGCGTCTGCAACTCACTGAACATCTGGATCTGCCATGACAGCTCCTACATTAGTGCCACCCTGGATAGAGACTCGCGCCGACCTTGTTACCATGATATGGAAACAGCCGTCTGCCTAGCCCCACTTCCTAGGAAGTTGAACAGGCTATATCAGTCTCCAGAGAGTGTTGATTTCCTGGATTCTCACCCTCATGCTGACTCGGTCATGATTAGCGCCGCCCACGGCCGGTCGACGAACCCAAAACACCTTAGCTTGTCACCTCCTGACAAGGAATCTCACCTTCTGGACCAGTACGGGAGAAAAATTTACACTTCCTCCACACTGAGGATTAGGGCCCCTGAACTACGTTGGCCACATGGGGGACTACCAGAAGGCTACCCTTACTCAGGTGGAAGCCATGCTGGACTCCTTGCCTGACTCCCAAGTCAAACAGGAGTTAGCTGATCTCGTACGCTCTGCTCGTTTGGCCAGTCGCCACATGCTACATGCGACATACAATGCAGTGGACACTGCTGGGCGGAGCTCAGCTTTTGCCATAGGCCTACGGCATCATGCTTGGCTCCGCGTGTCAGGTCTGGTCCCGGAGGTGCAATCTGCTATCCAGGAAGCACCTTTCCGTGGGCGGTGCTTTTCGGAGGTGATCAAAGACATCATTACCGATTTGCAAGAGAGGGGGACGGCTCTGAAATCAGTTGATTCCATGTACCATCCCCATCAGCAGCAGCACCATCCCTTTCGCAGACAGAATCGGCCAAAAGCGAAACCCCAGGGAAGGTGGGCCACAAAACGGGGAAGAGGGGTGCAGCACCCCACAATGCAGAATGGGAAGAACACCTCCCCCTCAGCTAGTGGTCAAACAGGAATTCAGCGTGTTTGCCATTCATTTGCATCACCAGGTAAGAAAAAGGTTTGTCTCCCATAGAATTGCACAGGGTAATGCCAAAGTTCACCCAACAACTACACACACCAAAATCTGGCAATGGAAAATCATGTACACAATGCTCACAGCCTGGGAAATAAGATCCCAGACCTGCAGGCAATAATGTCAGAGGCTAAACTGGACATAGTAGCAATTAGTGAGACGTGGTTTACCAGTAACCACACTTGGGAGACTTCAGTACCTGGATATGTATTGTTCAGAAGAGACCGAGGTGCAAAAAGGGGGGGAGGGGTGGCCCTGTATGTTAATGAAAATATCAAAGCTACAGAAATTCAGAATACACATAAGGAGCCAGAAGAACTGTGGGTCACCCTGGAAACAGGTAATGGGACAGCCATAAGAACTGGGGTTGTCTACAGGCCCCAGACCAGAGGGAGGACATAGACACATTACTGTTAGAAGATATACAAAACATGACAGCTAAAGGGAGGTTCTGATAATGGAGACTTCAACATGCCAGATACAGATTGGTCAATACCAGCAGGAACATCTGCCAGAACTAGACTCATAGTGGATTCCCTGCAGGGGAGGGCCTCAAACAACTGGTACAGCAACCCACAAGAGACAGGGCTATCCTAGATCTAGTACTGACTAACAAAGAAGGGATCACAGATCTCCAGGTAGAAGGTCACCTGGGGCCAGTGACCATCACATGGTATGGTTCAATTTGGCTACTACATCTAAATCATCCCATTCCAAGGCAAAAATATGGGACTTCAGAGGAGCTGACTTTGATAAGATGGCCAACAGAGTTAAGCTAGCCCTGGCAAAAGAAACACAGGTGAGGAGGTACAGGCAAAGTGGGCAAGCATTAAGGATACAATACTTAAGCAACATCCCATTGTGTTAGACAGAAAAGGAAGTGCAAAGAAGAAGGAAACCACTTTGGTTCTCAAATATAGTAGCAGAAAAGGTCAGAGCCAAAAGGCTGGCCTTCAGAAAATATAAGGGAACACAGCGGATGAAGATAGGGAGGCATACCAAACTGCCCTAAGGGAAGCAGGTAAGGCAGTAAGGCAGGCAAAGTCCCAAACTGAGGAAACACTAGCACGAACAGTAAAGAAGGTGACAAGACTTTCTATAGATACATTAGTGAAAGGAGAAAGTCCAGAGGGGGTATTGCTAGCTTAATGGAGAAAAGGGAGCATGTGAGGAGGAGGACCCTGTAAAGGCATCTATCCTAAATAGATACTTTTGCTCAGTATTTACTGAAGAGAAGGTAGGGCAGGGCCCACAGCTCAGCATCATGGACACAGGGGGAGGGAGGTGAGCACTACTCCCTTCACAAAAGAAAGGGTCCTACAAGAGCTTGCTAAGCTCAGGGTGGATAAGGCAATGGGACCTGATGGCATACATCCCAGGGTACTTAAGGAGCTAAAGGAGGAACTAGCAGAGCCATTAGCAGAATTGTTTAGTGAGTCTCTGAGCACAGGAGAGGTCCCAGAAGACTGGAGAAAGGCTCATGTGATCCCACTCCACAAGAGTGGTAGCAGGGAGGAGGCGGGAACTACAGACCGGTCAGTCTTACCTCAGTAGTGGGCAAGATTATGGAGGCACTCTTAAGGAAAGGATAGTGCAACACCTGGAATCCATAGGGCACAGGATCCAAGACAGCATGGGTTTACAAAGGAAGGTCCTGTCAAACTAATCTCATAGATTTCTTTGACTGGGTAACCAGAGTGGTGGACCAAGGGGAGCAGTTGATGTCGCCTACCTTGACTTCAGCAAAGCTTTTGACACTGTTCCACATAGAAGATTGATAAATAAGCTAGGTAGGCTCGGGTGGGTCAGAAGTTGGTCAACTGGGTGGCAAACTGGTTGACTGGCAGAAAACAGAGGTGGTGGTAAATGGTATACAGTCAGAAGAGATGCAAGTCACAAGTGGGTACCTCAGGGATCAGTCCTGGGGCCAGTCCTATTCAACATCTTCATTAGTGACCTCTAGAGATGGACTAGAGGGAAGGCTTGTCTGTTTGCAGATGACACCAAGATCTGCAACAGAGTAGATGATCCAGATGGGGTGGGCAGAATGAGAAGAGATCTGGATAAACTAGCAGAATGGTCAGAAGAGTGGCAACTGGGATTTAATGCAAAGAAGTGCAAAATCATGCACATAGGAAGAGAAACCCTGAAGCCACTTATAGGCTGGGAGGGAGTTGCTAGCAGTCACAAAGGAAGAAAGAGACTTGGGCATCATCATCACTGATGACCTAAAATCATCCAAGCAGACCTCTAAAGCAGTAGGTAAGGCTAGGGGTGTTAGGGTGTATTAGTAGGGGTATCACAAGTCGTAAGAGGAGGTAATAATCCCTCTGTACAAGACATTGGTTAGGCCCCATCTGGGTACTGCGTGCAGTATTGGAGGCCACACCTTCACAAGGACATTAACCAAATTGAGGCAGTCCAGAGAAGGGCACCAAAATGGTGCAGGGACTGCATCAGAAGACATATAAGGACAGATTAACGGAGCTCAATATGTATACCCTTGAGCAAAGGAGGAGAGAGGTGATATGATCGAGACATTTAAACACCTTAAGGGCATAAACAAGGTGAAAGAGTCTAACATGTTTAAATATAAGAAAAATAGCAGGACAAGAGGACACAGCATGAGATTAGAGGGAGGCCGATTAAGGGGAATGTGAGGAAATTCTTTTCACAGAAAGGGTGGTAGATGCATGGAATGGCTTACCACAAGAAGTGGTGGCTATGAATACAGTGCAGGGCTTCAAACAGGCATGGGATAGGCATAAGGGAGCAATACAAATGACTATGAATAGATAGGTCACTGACAGAGCAAAGGCCGATGGTACATTTATAAGTAAAGAAATGGGCAGACTGGATGGGCTTTGCGGTCCTTATCTCCGTCAACTTCTATGCTTTAACGCGGGCCCCGCTGCTGCTAAGCCCCCCCAAAAAGCAGCGGGTGCTTCAGCTGCAGCGCTGCCCCACACCACCGGACTCCTTTCCTCTCCCACTGCCTCTGGACTCCCCGGTAGGAGGGAG
This sequence comes from Neoceratodus forsteri, assembly GCA_016271365.2. NCBI lineage: Eukaryota > Metazoa > Chordata > Ceratodontiformes > Ceratodontidae > Neoceratodus > Neoceratodus forsteri. The sequence continues at coordinate 126,305,670 of CM057452.1, forward strand.
GTTTTCCCTCCACCTTCCGGGATGGGAGAGGATAACCACGGATTCTTGGGTGCTCCAGCTCATAGCAGAAGGACACTCCATAGAGTTTCTTCAGAAACCACCCCGCCAACCCCCTCTGAAGTAGTCGTATTCACGGGAACACCTTCTCTTGGTCCAGGAGGAATCTCGGCTGTTCTGCTGAAGCAGCGTTATAGAGCCCATTCTACTTCATCTTCAGGGGACGGGTTACTATTTCCATTTCTTCCTGGTCCCAAAAGAAGACGGAGATCTCAGACCGATTTTAGATCTCAGTTCCTGAATCTTTATGTAGAGTACAAAAGGTTCAGGATGCTCACTCTGCAGAGCCTTCTGCCCTCCTCCAGCCGGGTCAATGGCTTTGTGCCCTGGATATGCAGGATGCTTATCTGCACATTCCCATTTGCCCATCTCATCGCAAATATCTTCGTTTTGTGTTCCAGGGGGACCACTACCAGTTCAAGGCACTCCCATTTGGTCTATCCTTGGCCCCCCGAGTATTTACCAAATGCCTGGCAGTGGTGGCGGCCCATCTGCGTACCAAGGGAGTTCAGGTTTTCCCTTACCTGGACGACTGGCTCCTGATGGCCTCGTCCAAGGAGGAACTCCTGCGATTCCTTTCCCTTACCCAGCAGGTTTTTGCTTGCCTGGGTATTACCATCAACCATTCCAAGTCTCATCTGGACCCTTCCCAGAGACTACAGTTTATTGGGGCGATCCTCGATACGACCATGGGCAAGGCCTTCCTGCCTCCGGACAGGGTGGCCTCCTTCAGACCCAGATAAGTCTATTATCTGACCACAGGATTGTGTCGGCGAGGTTGGTCCTTCGCCTTCTCGGCCTATGGCGCTGCTATCCTGACCGCCCTCGCTCGATTCCACATGAGGATCTCTCAGTGGACTCTACGCTCTCAGTGGGATCAACTAGTGGACGACCTAGATCACTCAGTTCTGATCTCATCGCCAGTGATGCGTGACTTACAATGGTGGATGGTTTGAGAGAACCTGTTTCGGGGGGTTCCTTTCTTTCATCCTCCCCCCTTCCAGACTCTAACCACAGACGCCTCAGGTGAAGGTTGGGGAGCCCATCTAGGCCCTCATCGGACCCAGGGCTCCTGGTCCAGGCTAGAACAAGCTGTCCACATCAGTGTGCTCGAGCTTCGGGCAGTGTTGTACACTCTCCAAGCCCTTCACCAATACATCCTTCCCGGCCACCTTGCCGTCCTGACGGACAACGTGCATAGTGTGGTACATCAACAAGCAGGGAGGAACTCGGTCCTACCCTCTATGCAGGGAGGCAATGAGGGTTTGGGATTGGGCAACACAACACGACCTTCACCTCATGGCGATTCACGTTCCAGGAGTCAACAACACCCTGGCAGATGAGCTAAGTCGCTCTTCTGCTCTGATTCACGAGTGGGAACTGGACCAAGGGGTCCTAGACAATATCTTCCAACTTTGGGAAATACCACAGGTTGACCTGTTCGCATCCCCCCTAAACGCAAAGCTTCCCACCTTCTGCTCACTCGTTCCAGAGCGAGGCACTTTCTGGAGCAACGCTCTGTCTCTAGACTGGAAGGGCAAATTTGTCTATGCCTTTCCCCCAGTTCCTCTTATCCCACGAGTCTTGCAGAAACTAGCTTCAGAAGGAGCGAGAATGATTCTGATCGCTACTTTCTAGCCCAGGCAAATCTGGTTCTCTCTTCTACAACAATATTCAGAGGATCCTCCTCTTCCTCTTCCTCTGTCTCGAGGTTTGCTGACCCAGGATCAGGGGACCCTGGTCCATCCAGGCCTCAAATCCCTTCAACTGCATGCATGGCTCCTGCAGACCTAGCCCAATCCCATTTTGGTGTGTCTCCCAAAGTGGCGGAGATTTTAGTGGAGGCCAGAAAACCCTCCACCAGATCCACTTATGCCATGAAGTGGAAAAGGTTCACTATTCGGGCCGCTTCCAAGAACGTGGAACCTTTCTGCTGTTCAGCGGGGCTTCTGCTGGAGTATCTACATCATCTGTTCGACCTGGGTCTCAGCCATTCCTCTTTGAAGGTACACATGGCAGCCATCTCGGCCTATCGTGTTCCCTTCGCAAACAAGGCTTTTGCTCAACTGGAGGTCTCCAAGACCTTTCTCAGTGGGGTTCTCCAACTGAGGCCCCCCATCTGTACTCCTGCCCCCCCCTTGGGACTTGAATTTTGTTCTCGAGAAACTTACCCTTCCTCCCTTCAAACCTGCAGATTTGAAGTTTCTTTTGTGGAAGACGCTCTTCTTGGTGGCCATTACTTCGGCTTGAAGAATCTCCGAGCTCCAGACCCTGATGTGTAAAATCCCCTACTTGATTTTTCACAAGGAACGAGTTGCTCTTCGCACAAATCCTAAGTTTCTACCTAAAGTAGTAGCAGAGTCTATCTTAAATCAGTCCATAGAGCTACCTGCCTTTTTTACGCGGTACTCTAATCAAGGGGAATATTTACTCCATACTATGGATGTTCAGCGGATTCTGAGATACTACACCAATAGGACGAAGGATCTCAGAAAGACTGATCAGTTGTTCGTCTCTTTTGCTCCCAAAAGGGAAGGCAATGCAGTTTCCAAGCAATGCCTGTCTAAGTGGTTGGCTCATTGCATCACTGTCTGTTATGACAAATACCACAAGACCCTCCCGGGTCAAGTCAGAGGCCACTCCACTAGAGGAGTAGCTGCCACTGCAGCTTATTTCAAGAATGTGTCTGCAGCAGACATATGCGCTGCCACCACCTGGACTTCTGTCCATACCTTTATGAAACATTACAGTTTGGATATTGCCTCTCGCTGTAGAGCAGGCTTCGGGCTGGCTGTTTTGCAAGGCCTCCTGTCTTGAGACTTGCACGGCTAGAACTACTTCTTGGAGTAGTTTTCCTTCTCCCGGTGCCTTTTCTTTGTTCCAGACTGCTTGGGATTCAGTCCTATATGTAATTACCTACTGCAAGAGCCCTCTTGAAGTAAGATAGTACAGTTACGTAAGAACTTACCATAACAGTAGACTTCGAGAGAGGCTCTTGCTGTAGGTAATACCTTCCTGCCCTCCATCCCCCTAGGCTTTTTCAGCTCCTTTTCCATACAGAGATATATCCGCTCCTCTCTCATCCGCCTCTTCGGCCTGTGGCGGAAAGAACTGGAAGACGGGTGTCCGGACCGCTTCTTTATACCGACGCCCTCCTGACGCCGGTCACCTGATGCGGGGCAGTCCCTTGCCAGGGACTGCTAGCTAGAAATTTTCAGTGGGGTCCTGCTGCCGCCAGCCAGTCCTATATGTAATTACCTACTGCAAGAGCCTCTCTCGAAGATCTACTGTTACGGTAAGTTCTTACGTAACTGTACTTTCTAGGAATGGCATATGTTGTTCAACCACATGCACCCACCCGACCTCCCTGGCTTTAGGCACCCCACCTTGCTTCCAGTGGGCTAAGATCTGGTGTCATGGGGCGGAGCCGAGGTATTTATCACCTGGGTGGGTGGGAGGAGCCAGCTTGAAGACTTTCCGGTGAATTTAAACGGGAAAGCGACATGCCAGAGAGAGTGGATGAACAACATATACCACTCCTAGAACTACTGTTACTGGTGAGTAACCTGTTCTTAGAGTTTCGGCAACACGAGAGGGATCAGAGATTAGCTGGCTGAGATTTCTGTTTACTGTGAGTGCTGCTGAACATCATGACTTTAGTTTTTTGTAGTTCAGGATCAATTTGTGAGAGTTGAACCAGGCCTCTACTTCATTAAAACTATGCTGTAGTTGACATTCCAGTTGCAGTGGATCTTGGTTACTAGTTATGATTATGGCATCATCCGCATACAGGAGAATCCATTGGTGGCAGGCCTGAGGGAGGTTGTTAAGGAAGATGCTGAAAAGTAAAGGCCCTAAAATAGAGCTCTGTGGCACTCCAGAGTGGGCAGGCTGCTTGTCAGAGGTAACATTTGAAATTTTCTCCCGTTGGGAGTGACTGTCCAAGTAACTCTTGAGTCAGTGTATTGTGTTGGAGGACAGACCAATGTGTTAGCTGCCGGAGAAATAGAGGGTGGTGAACAGTATCAAAGGCCTTTGTCAGGTCAGTGAAGGCTGCACCCACTAAATTACCTTTGTCAAGTGATGGATGGAAGAAGCCAGTGGATTCTGATAATGCTGTGGTGGTGCTATGCCCTTTCTGAACCAGTGTTGCTGCAAGCATTAGATAGAGTATTTTCAAGGTAATCCATTAATTGGTTGGCCTCTATGCATTCACATTCAAGTGCCTTAGATAAAGGTGGGAGGATGGATATGGGCATGTAGGCCGATCCCCACTTTGTAAATGGGGGTAACTAGGGCAGACTTCCAGATGTGTGGAAATTGAGTCAAATTTAGCGAGAGGTTGAGAATCTTAGTAAGGGGTTCAAGGAGTTCATCTAATGCAAGGGCAGTGATTTTAAGATCCAGCGAGTCTCCATTACTTCTTGACTTCCCTAGCACTTTGCATATGTATTTCTTGGGTGTTAACATTGAGACCTTCCCAAAGTAAAAGGGTGGCAGGACTGTATGTAGAAGTAGGGGTATCATCAAAGAAGTCCAGGGGAGGACACTGCTCAGATCGGTGAAGGCATTGTTGAAAACATTCACTATGGTAAGAGGGTCCAGGGTAGGGGTACCATAGACGCTAGCATTGAAGGCAAGGTTTTTGAAACATTGCTGGTAACTTCTTTAATGTTAATTCAGAAGTTCTTACTGTCTCTCTAGGAATTAGCAAGTGCTTCCTGATGGAATTTTGCTTTCTCAAGGCAGATTGTCCTTGTGCATTCATTCCTGACATGTTTGTGTTCCTGCATATTTGCTTGTCTGCCAGTGTTTCTTGCTCGGTGCCAGAGGTGGTCCCTGAGTTTCATCCTGTTGATGAGCTCAGGGGTTGATCTTGCCATAAACTTTCATCTTTCTGTAGGGAGCATGTATGTCACAGGCAGCACTGAAGTGCTTAATGAAATGGTCTAAGGCTAGGTTGATGTCATTGGTGGAATCAAGAAATTACCAGTCCAGGTAACTCAGGTGCTGTTTGAGGTGCTCAAAGTGCCCACATTTTGGCACCCTTCTATATGTTGTTTGAGGGGGAGGCCTTTGCAATTTGTCCAGCTGCAAGTAATGGGGGAGTGATCGCTTAGTGAGTTTGGGTGAACTATCACGTTGGAAATACGATTAGGTTGGTTTGAGAGGATCATGTCAAGGAGGGGTACTTGTCCCCGTTTTGTAGTTGGTCCTGGTAGGGGAGGGAACAAGTTGAGAGAAGTGAAGTGCAGAGATAGAGTCCTTAAAAGGTCCAACATCAGGGGACAGCCAATTGTCATTGAGATCACCGAAAACTACAGTTTCAGAGTTGAGCTTCAGGTTACAGATGTAATCTATGATGCTGTGGAAGCTAGTTAAGCATTCTTTAAGTGAGACATAGATAAAATTGCAAGCGCTTTATTATGAGCACTGAGCAGAACTTTAATTGCAGGTGCTTGTGCGGAGTATCCAAGGTCAACCATAGGTAAGGTATGTCCCTTTAATGTCTCCTTAAGAAAAATGGCACAGCCACCACCACGTTTAGATTGCCTGTCCTGCCGGAATATGGTGTAACTGGTTATAGTGACTGCCATGTCTGGTATCTTCGGGGAGAAAGCGAGGTCTCTGCCACTGATAGTATATCAGGGTTGTGCTGGCTGATCTAAACTTTGAGGCTGTCCAGCTTACTTAATAGGCTGCAGATATTGACTGCTGCCATTTTGATGGATCCAGTCTTTGTATGGCCCATGAGGGGAGCAGCTCTTGCTGGACCAGGATTGGGATGAACATTGCCTGATACTAGCATGAGAATGATTCTAAGATGATAGCCTTTCAGTAGTCTGTAATTCACATTGCCCACCTGTTTATGGCTGGAGCGCCTCTGGCAAGAGCGCATACTGTGAGGCAGATGAGTAGTGCCTGGAGGGAGTAGGTGTCATGGACATGAGGGGTTTGCCAGCTCAAAGGATGAACCAGGAGCCAGTGGTGCGACCAGGGACCATTAGAATGAAGAAGTTGCCCGTTTGAAAGCCTTGATCACAGTGAAAGTTGTGATTGAGAGCAGCTTTTGGAGAATGTTGCTGTTTGTTACCATTTTAGGTCACCATGGTAAAGAAAGGCCAAGAGAAGAAGTATTGGCATGGTGGGATGTGTGTCATCGAGGCTCAGGTCAGGAAGCATAGGAAAACCAGGAGCAGTTGTAGAATTTGCAAAAGTATTTATTTGTACTAGCAATAATATAAAAAAAATAAACTTTAGTCTTTTAGTAACTGGTAGGCCCACTAGGCACAAGTGCCTGCTCTCAGGGGCGACCTGGGAGCACTGGGTGGTTAAGTGACTTGCTCAGAGTCACACAGTATGCAAGTGGAGGTTGTGAGAATCAAACCAAGGTCTGGTCTGCTGGATGTATCAAGCTCATTACTCTAACCTTTAGGCTATACTGCCAACTTGTTCTGTATGACTATTTACAAAGGCAGAATAAATGGATAAGATCCATTTGAGTTTTCCTTCAATCTCTGTGTCTCTTGCAAGAAATTGAAGCTTTGTTTTTATAAGTCCTTGCAACCCCCCTTCTTAACAAGCGTCTTGTTTTTTTCCTAAAATGTTCTTATAAATATCAAGCATGTGCAGCTAGAACACAATGTCCCAGAATTGAGGCCCATTTTCCACAGCTTCTGCAGAAGGCTTAAACATTTAATTTCAAGTTAACCCCTTGAGTAACACTATATAATTTCTAAACAAAGAGATCCCAACATCAGTTACATTTACACATAATGATTTGCATATATTTTTATGCCAGCAGATATGCAAGGGAGGAAAAAGAACAGCAAGGGAAAGTTGAGAGACAGAGAGAGGCAAAGAATTGCGAGACTGTCGGGTGATCAAATCCTAAGTCTCACAGGAAAATTTGGTTCATGCAACCAGACAGACAAGAGACGAGACAGGAAAGGAAAGAACAGAACAGATCCCTGCATTCAAATTCCATAACAACTGGGACAGGGTCCTATTCAACCCTGTCACAATGTGACCTACACATTTTGGGAATTTATTCTAAACACTGGTCAAACTTTTACTAGAACACAGAGTGCTCTAGAAAGCAGCAGGAGAGGGCAACGACTGTAATGTGCATCAGTTCCCTCTAGTGGTTACTCTGTATAACTAGCATATGGAGAAATGGCCACTTAGTATATTTCAGTGATCATGTGATCCATTCACTCCATAAAAGAATGTCACCGCTGGTGGAAGAAGAGAGCCCTTGAAACAGAGCTGTAAGATCAGGCCGTTGGCTGCGGAGGCCCTGGTCCTGGAAATCAGCTCCCATGGGTAGGCGGGTGGCACTTAAAATCCAGCCGCTACCGCTGAGGAGTGACCACCCGGTCAGGGGCTTCTCACAGGGAAAAGAAGAAACAGGAAATTTAAAAGAAAGGCAAATTGCTGGGTGGGGGCAGACAGGCAGCAGAGGGTAGAGGAAACAAAGGAGGACTAAATTGGGCGGGGGGAGTCAGAGCCAGGCTGATTAGAGCAAAAGCAGTTAACTAGAGCGGGAGAAGGGGATATTGAGGGGAGACCAAGAAAGATTTAGAACTTTAACAGGCAGTGACTGTAACCCAGTAATTTGTATTGCTCTAAAAAAATGCAGCTAAAAAAGTTAAACAGCAGTAACTTAACATTTAAACACTCAGGAAAGGCAGTACAGCAGTTTAAACAGATAACCAAAGCAGCTAAGGTAAATGTGAGGAGCAGAGCTACAGTCCAAACTAGGGTTTCAGCGCCATCCAATAGGCATATGTTGCAGGAGAGTGCAAGCCAGTCTAGTAGGAGGCAGGTTCTGTCACCCGAAATTCAAATGGGTAGCGCAAAATCAACCATACCTGTGTGCTGGGAGCCCTTGAAGCGGAGCTGTAGGATCAGGTCATTGGCCACGGAGGTCCCGGTCCCTGAAATCTGTTCCCGTGGATAGGTGGGCAGCGCTGGAAATCCAGCCGCTAATTGCCCATGAGTGACTGCCTGGTGGGTCAGGGCTAGGTCATGAAGATGTTTACTAACATCAAGGGATTTGAGGGGCGATACTGGATGTATTTGGGGGAATGGGAGGAGGATGAGACTTTCTAATGCAAAAGGTAGGGCAGTGGTCACTGAGCATATCAGGTAAAATGCCAGAAGAGCAAATGCAGTGGGGGTGGGATGAGGGCACCCAGTCCAGCAGGGAGTGTGACTGAGTTCTTGGGTTGGGACTGGTAGGTTCTTTGATCAATTGAGTGAGGTTTAGCACTTCAGTCAGTTGACAAGAATTGAGTGATGAGGGGGACAGCCTGTTAAGATTGAAGTCTCCAAGAAGGATTAATTCACCTCTATTTGCTAGAGCAGAGACAGCAGTGATGCAGGAGACAAGGGATGAAGGGAGGAGTTTTGGAGAGGCATATAAGACCCCCACAGTGATATGATCGAAACAAACACCTTAAGGGCATTAACAAGGTGAAAGAGTCTAACATGTTTCAGTATGAGAAAAATAGCATGACACGAGGACACAGCATGACATTAGAGGGAGGCTGATTAAGGAGTAATGTGAGGAAGTTCTTTTTCACAGTAAGGGTGGTGGATGCATGGAACAGCATACCTCAGGAAGTGGTGGATATGAATACAGTGCAGGGCTTCAAAGAAGCATGGGATAGGCATAAGGTGTAATACAGATGAGTATGAATAGATAGGCCATTGACCAAGCAGAGGCCAATGGCACATTCATAAGAGTAGAAAAAAAATGGGCAGACTGGATGGGCCTTGTGGTCTTTATCTGCCATCAAGCTCTGTGTTACAAAACGGAGATGAAGATGAAAGGTGAGATTGGTTAAGAGGAATTTGTGGGAGTGGGGGATAGCGCCATGGTGTAAGATAGTGCAGTTTAAGGAATTGCAGAAGTAGGTAGCCTCCCGCCACCATGTTTTCCATGGTCTTGCCTGTAGAGGTTAAAGTCAGGAGGGCCAAAATGGGAGTCAGGGATACAAGAGGATAACCATGTTTCTAGGGATGTGTATATGATGTTTTATCCACACTGTCTAGCAGTTGCCTTTCCCTTTAAGGATTGCTGGAAACATCTTCTAGCTGGCTCCTCCCACCCACCCAGGTGGTAACTCCCATGGCTCCGCCCCATGATGTCAGAGCTTCCTGTCCGCTGGAAGGTTTGGGTTCCCTCCTTACCACTCCCGCGTTGAGCGTGGCCTGGCACTCAAATCTTCGGGTTTCTTCCAAAACTTACTCTAAAACTCATTCGAGTTCCATCTTCACCTTGATCTTCGATCGCAACCACGATGGAAGATATGACCTTTCCCAGGTTTCACTGGTGCCCTTGTGGGCAGAAGATATACCATACAGACTCTCATACCTCATGCGTCTACTCTCTGGGCCCACGATCACAATCCCGCCAGGCCTGCGACTTTTGTCGGTCGTTCCACCGAATGTTCCTCGACCGCTACTGCCTTTCTCAGAAATTGGGCCAACCGAGAAGTGATACCCGCCGTCAAATCAAAGGATGCCAGTTGGGTAGTCTCCGTGGCTGCAGGGTCTGCCAAACAATTAGAACAGCTCAAGGCCATCAAGAAGGAGGCAGCCCAGGCGCTGCTCAGTCCTCTTCTGCCTCGGCCTTTGTTCTGCTCAGTTCGACTCCACCTATTCGGCCTCCTTCAGGAACTGTGACAGTCCCTCTCGACTAAAGGAGAGGGCCCATCAAGTTGCACATTTCCTGCTCATGCAAGGAGTCCAAGAAGGACGAAGAGAAGACTCATTGTCGACATTCCTGGGACCAGGAACGTTCCTGCTCTCAGGAAACTCTGGTTTCAACTATGGTCGAAACCATGACCTTGGCCGCTGGTTTCATGGTAACCTCATTGGACCAGTTGGCTGAGACACTGGCCAGCAATTTGGCTGAGACATTGGCCAATGATGCAGCCAAGATATTTGTCGACCCTGTCAACCTGTTGTCATATGAAGAGGCAGACCTCTCTCTTTTCAGGACTCTGGTCCTTCCAATGACCACTGACAGATCAGACCAGCTTACTGAGCTGGAACCGCCCGTCATCAACCTAGACCAGGAGGAGCTGCAGATTTCCTCAGCTTCCTCAGAGGTCCCCCATTGGCACCAACAGTGAAGGTCTCGGTCATCTTCGACTTTGGGGTCAAGCAAGTCCCACCGACATCGGCGATCTCACTCTCGACACCATGGTAAGCGGTGCCGATGCTACATATCTTCATCCTCCTTGGGTGAGGGGAGACTTCAGCACAAATTGTGTTGATGCTATGAAGACCTTATATAGCAACAGTTGGTTCTGTCTGGGCCAAAGCCGACACCGGCTACCACCCCGGCCACTACATGGCTGTTGCCCGATAGGCCTATTCTGACTCCTTCAGCGGGGCCGGTCGACACCGTTCCTCTCCCAGCAGAGCCGGTTCAGACTCCGTCACGAAATAGGCTTCTCCGTCGATCGTGGTGGAGCCACTGCCTAAACAGCCAATGGCCGGAGCTCCAACCAAGGAATCTCGGCTGGCCAAGGGACTTACCCATCAGCTGTCAATCACCCTTACGCTGCACCATCCACAGGGGGTCGAGGGTGACACTGGTGGCTGCCTGCTTTATGCAGACTCCTACTTCATTCATGGGCGTTCTTCAGCTCATTTCCAAATCTATGGGGATGAAGCTGGAGCCTTCCAAAAGCAGGCTCGATATCCCCTCACAGAAATTCTGGATGAAGGGGATTCTCCAATGGAGGCCTTCCCAGTGGCTGAAGCCATTGTTGGCCCTGTCCTGGAGCTTTGGCAGTGCCCTGCTTCTTGTCCTGCGCCCTCAGCCCGGATGGCCCACAAGTATGCAGTCCCCACTGGTACCCTTTCAGGGTTAATGAAGCATCCTTCAGTGGAGGGGTTGGTGGTTGACTCCGTGTTTTGATGCTTGGGCAATACCAGGGACGTTGATAGACCACCAGACAAAGAGTCCCAAGAAATTGGATCATTCAACCAAAAAAGTCTATGCTGCCTCCTCGCTAGGCCTTTACCAGGCGAGCTTGGCCATCTTGATGGCACACTTCTCTCATGCCCAATTAGCCTCCCTGGATGAGGTGACCCCTCATCTCCCTACAGACCTTCAGACTACGGTCAAACAGGTCCGAGACCAGGGTAGGGCGGTGGTGAAACAGCAACTCCAGTCGGCTCTGGATGTTGGTGATTCTTGTGCCCACTCAGTGGTGGTCGCAGTTGCCATGCGCCATAGGGCTTGGCTGTGGATCTCAGCCTTCATGCAGATACCCAGCTCAAGCTGGTGGATGTCCCCTTTTTGGGCACTGACCTATTTGGGCCTGGTGTGGAGGGTCACCACCAGCGGATTGAAAAGTCCAGTGCCACCCTGAACTCTGTGACATCCACCCAGAAGGACAACAAGGGCTCTAAGTAGCAGAAGCGCAAGCCCTTTTGGTTCTTCACCCCTGTGGCCAAACCAGCTCAGTATCAGTCTGGCCAGCAGGCTCAGTCCTGGTGACCTTGGGTCTAGTCCGTGGCCTCTGTGGTCCAAAAGTCCAGAGGGAAGGGACCCAGTGGCTCCTTGGCCAGATCCTCCTCCTCCTCCAAGCCTGCTCAGTGACGGGATGGGGTTGCCACCCTCATACCCATCACGTCTCCCCTGGGTCCTCCTGTGGAGGGGGCCGGCTCCGCCCCTTCCTTTCCGCTTGGTCTGCTGTTACCATGGGCAGGTGGGTTCTGGAAATGGTCAGTCAGGGTCTGCCTCTGGAATTCGAGCAGTACCCTCAAGCTGAGCCCGCGCCCCTTGGGAGGAGTTGGTATTTGCAAACACTCGGTCGGCCTTCAATGGTCAGAGTTGTGATCCTCCAGAAAACTCAGGGTTTGTCTCCAGGTACTTCCTGGCGCCAAAGTGGATGGGGGACTGGCGCCCCATTCTAGATCTGCATGGTCTGAACAAATTCCTCAGGTCTTGCATCTTCAGGATGGTAACTCTGTCCCAGATCATACCATCTGTGGAGCAAAACATGTGGTTTCGCTTTCTGGATCTTCAGGATGCATTCTTTCACGTCCCGCTCTGTCCATCCCATCGAAAGTTTCTCCCACTTCTGAGCAGAGGGAGCCCTTTATGAGTTCCAAGCCATGCCTTTCAGCCTCTCCTCGGCCCCCAGGGTCTCGCCAAATGCATAGCAGTGGTGGTAGCTTACCTGAGGTGTCGAGGGGTCCGGGTGTACCCCTACCTGAACAACTGGCTGATAGCAGGTCCCTCCAGGCTGGAGATGGAGTGGTCCAGGGACCTGGCCCTCCAGACCTGCATCGACCTTGGTTTCCTAGTCAACGTGGCCAAGTTGGAATTCATGCCCTCGCAGGTGATCAGTTTCATCGGGGCAGAGCTCAACTCGTGCCGGGGCACAGCTCAACTCACACCAGGCCAGATCTCGGCTCCCGGCGGAGAGGTTGGGGGGTTCTCTCCTCCTTTACCCAATAATTTCTGGTTGGGCACTTGCACCCTGCCAGGGACTTCCTGCACCTTCTGGGTTACATGATGGCCTGCACTAGTGTGGTCAGATGGGCCCATTGGCTTATGCGCTCCCTCTAATGGGAGCTGGCCAGCCAGTGGTCTCCACGCAAAGGTCACTTTTACCAGCTGGTCACTGTGACCCAGAGGATATAGGATGCACTCCAGTGGTGGCTTGTCCCAGAACATCTGCAGGAAGGGATCCCGTTTGTCCGCCTCAAGCAGACGGTCATTCTGAAGACCAACACCTCTCTTACGGGTCGTGGTGCCCATCTGGGGGAACACAGAGTCCACAGGCTCTGGACCCCCCCCCCCCCCAGGAGTCCCAGTGCCACATCAACCTGCTGGAGCTCCAAGCAGTTTGACTAGCCTTGACTGCATTTGCTCCGTTTGTCCGGGGTCAGTGGTCCAGGTCCAGACGGACAATACCACGACCATGTACTACCTCATCAGGCAGAACAGGATGCACTCCTTGCCTCTATGCAAGGAAGCACTCCACATCTGGACCCTCGTGTACAGCCTGGAGGCAGATCTAGCCATACATGTGGCACGAGCCTCAAATCAGCTAGCTGATGCCCTCAGCCAGGTGGGAGAGGCATCTCACAAGTGGTCCCTCCACTCGGAGGTAGTTGACAGTCTGTTCTCCCAGTAAGGCACCCCTCTGGTGGACAGGTTCGCCTCCAGAGAGAACGCAAAGCTGAGGCTGTTTTGTGCCTGCCCCAGCAGAGCTCGCTGCAGGGAGATGCCTTCTCAAGGCCATGGACACCAGGCCTCTTTATGCCTTCCCTCCACTTCCCTTGATCCACAAGGTGCCACTCAAGGTCAGGAGGACAAGACACAAGTGATCCTGGTGGCTTTGGCTGGCTAACAGTTTTGTACCCCGATCACCTCAGCAACAGACTCCCAAGGTGTCTTCCAGCATGTTGGGACCTGCTTTCCATCAACCAGGGGAAGGTACTCCATCCGGACCTTCAATCCCTGCACCTGACAGCCTGGTTCATGAGCAGCTAGAGTTCCAGGCTTTGGGTGTCTCTCTGAAGATGTCCTCACTGTGGTGGAGGCACCTCACAAGAAATCAACCAGAAAGTGCTATCCCTTCAAATGGAAGAGATTCTCCATTTCGTGTCAGAGCAAGGGATTGGACTCTGTGACCTGTCCGGTGACTAGCATTTTGGACTATCTGTGGTTTCTCTCCCAAGGGGGACTTCAGTCAATGACCCTTAAGGTGCACCTGGCAGCCATCTCTGCTTACCGGGCACAGACTGGTCAGCAGTCTGCACAGGAAAGGTGGTCTGGTGCTTTTCAAAGGCCTTCACCACATTTCCTCCGTGTGTGAACCGCTACCACCGTGGGACTTGTTGTTGGTTTTGGCAAAGCTCATGCGGCGTTTATTCGAACCAATGCACAGGTGTGACATGTCTCACCTGTCATGGAAGATTGCCTTCCTGGTGGCTGTGACATCAGCCAGAAGGATCAGTGAGCTCAGGCACTCTCTGTGGAGTCTCCTTACCTGGTCTTCCACAAGGATAAAGTTGTCCTGCATCCCAACCCAAGTTCCTCCTGAAGGTTGCGTCAGAGTTTCACCTGAACCAGGTGATGACTGTATGTGTGTTCTTCACCAATCACACCTCGGAGGCCGAACACAGGCTCCATACTTTGGACCTGAGGTGAGTGCTCTCTTATTATAAAAGTGCATGGCTGGAGTTCAGGAGAGGTTTGCCAGCTGTTTGTCACCTACGCTGAAGCCACACCTGGCAGATCTGCAGCCAAGCGGATGATTGGCAGATGGATCACATCGTCCATTGATCTCTACTATAGGTTGGTGTGTAGGGAGCCTCCCAGAGGGCTAAGGGCTCATTACACCCGCCATACTGCTGCTTCTAGGGATGTCCCTATCCAGGAAATCTGCAGGGTTGCTACCTGGAAATCAGCACACACCTTCATTTCCCATTACCACATTGACCTCAAATCACGCCGAGATGCTGGTTTTGGGGCCTCAGTTTTCCAGTCTCTGTTCCCAAAGTAGGGGATGTGCGCCTTGCATCCCTCCTCCTGGAGAAGTGCTAGGAGTCGGTGCCAGACAGTGTGGATAGAACATCATGTCCACATCCCTAGAAAAACAGGTTGCTCACCTGTAACAGTAGATCTTCCATGGGGATAATCTCTTGCAGCAGGTAATACACTTAGGTCATCACCAGAGGGCACTCTTGTGCATGGTAGCTTTCTTCTAGCAGTCTAGGGGCCACCCACACATGACATCATCATCCTGCACCTATATGAGTGGGCGGCCCCAGTCATCCTCAGTTCATTTTCCCGCCGTCTACAGCTCGCACGCAGCAGCTAGCACTTGTGAAGCAGTCATTGACGAGAACTTGAGCTGGGAATGGATCGTTCCTCCATTTCCAATCTTCATCGATGAATATCCAAAAAAATCTACAAGCAAATCATCAGTTTTTTGGTCATGTCATTGTGGTAGTAAGATCTACCGTTAGGACAACCACACCATTTGTGTTAGGTGTCTGGGTCCCACACATGACACCATCTCCTGCAAACACTGCCAGGAATTCAACCAGGCAACCCATCAACAACGGCTGCAGGAAATTGAATTACATCTAATGGAACAGAAATTGTATCTTTTAGAAACCTCTACTACAGCTTCACACAAGAAGCATAAACGTGATAAGGATAATATCATCCTCATCGGGCAGACATTCGTCAACGGCCACCATTACAGGTGCTCCTCCATCGATGATGCCCTCCAGAACTGCTACCTCTTTGAATGGAGTTTATACACACTCTCATCGATGGCACTTTCTGGTGCCCATTCAGAAGTTTCTATGGAATCTTTTTTTTTCTCATTGTGACAGCCGGGATACAGTTTGCATAATTGATAATGCTTAAAATATTCATCAATTCATATGGCCTAATACAGCAGTGCAAGACAAACAAGTCCAAGACCGAGCAATAATAAGGTACATCTTATAGTTCATAATATGTCATCAACCTGTTGATATGAGTCTCTAAACTAGTCAGGGGACAAATGATTCATCTGTCGGGGCGATGTAAAACACCTGTCTCCATGCCAGTTCGAACTGTTTAGTTCTTCCTGTTCTCTTGGATTTTATCTGTGTCAGTCTTCACCATTCATCACCTTTGGATTATTGGCGGAGGTCATGATCCTTGAGACTTTTTTTGATTGGCCCGAGTGAGCACCATCGATGCCATCCTCGAGGCGATGCATTGTGTGGCCTTCCTTGGGTTGGCCGTTAGGTGCTGTCGACTCCGCCCTCCCACCAGTTCTTCGTCTCCTGCCCCGAGGTCACCTCGTGGGACGCTTCGAGACAGAGAAGTTTTTCAGGCCTACCTGCTACATAGTAAATTTAATTCCTTCGACTCTGTCAAGTATTGTTGGCACCGAAGTCTGTCAGCTCCCTTCCTGCCAGTTCTGAAAGCGACTTGACGATGCCCGGTAAGATCTTTCCATTTATTTGTTCTATTTGTGATGTCGAGTCTTGTTTGGTGTTTTTTTCCATTGGTCATGTCTAGGTCGGAGGGCAAGAAATTTTCGAAGATGGGACGGCCCCCCATTCGACGGTGCCCATGCGGCCGAAAGTACTCAGTCACCGACCAGCATGACCATTGCCTTACGCGTCTTGGCCCACTTCATGACATGGACTCGTGTGATGCTTGTTTCTCCATGGACCGCCAGGTCATCGAGCAACGTGTGTGGAAAGTGGGGCCAGCTCCGCTGACTTTTGGGGGTCTGGTGAGCACTCATCGGGCCAAGCCGCGTTCTTTCAGCCTTTCCTCCGGGTCCCCTCCTGGTTCTATATGGACCGAGGATGAGGGGGCCTCGACCTCTCGTAGCCTAGCCATGGCCGAGGCTCCTCCCGCGATGCAGGAGGCCCAGTCCATTCCCTCCAGGGGACGGGCGGGAGGCACTGCACTGGCAATCGCCCCTTCGGGGACGAAGGCTCCCCCGGTGTCAGACCCATGGCTCAGAAGGCCGGGTCAGCGCCCGCCCTCAACGCTCGCCTGTCAGCGCTGTTTTGGGCCTCCGCTGTGGGTCCTGACGGAGTCATCGGTGCCGGGTCCAGCACCATTTGCAGAGCTGATAGTGCTAGCAGTGCCGTGGGAGGTTCTACTCGCCATCTCTGACTTTCTCACCTCAGTGCCATCCACAATGCTGAGGTTAAGCATGGTGCCCTGTCCAGCTCCAGGACCGTTTGCGGTTCCGGGCATGGGCACGGCGCTGTAGGGGTTTCAGATCTTGGTGCTGAGAGTGCTGTTGGAGCCGTCATCGGTGCTATCTCTGTCCCCGGCACCACTTGCGGTGCCGTAGGATGGGATGGTGCTGTGGGGGTCTCTGGCCTCAGTGCTGCTTGCGGTGCCGAGAGTGCTGTCAGAGCCGTTGTCAGCGCCATCTCTGTTCTCGGTGCAGCTCGCGGCACCATGGGGCAGGATGGCGCCATGTCAGGTTCTGGCTCAGAGGCTGCTGCCCTGGTTGGAGCCTTGTCCTTTTGCCACCATTCGTAGTGCAGTGGAGGACGCTGGTACCGACTCAGGTATGGTTTCTGTTTCTGGTACCCTATTTGGTCGGGATGGCAGCAGGCACCCACCAGCTGTTTGGCACAGGGCTTTGGTCTCTCTCTTGGAGGAGGAGTCGGACTCTGAGTCAGACAGGCAGTCTGGCTCCTTGGAGTTAGCTGCGCGTGGGCACCTTGTAGTGTCCTCGACAGATGGGACTTGGCCCCTCTGAGGAGCAGATAGTGACTGCCAGGGCTGGGGTCAGGGGTTCTGACCAGCAGGTAGTGGTGCAGGCCACCATTGCACTGCAGCCTGGCCTCGGAGGGTTCTTTGACCCCTCAGCAGTGGTACCGTCTCAGGTGGTGTGCCTATATCGCCCAACTTTGGGGACGATCAGAGCACCCATGAGAGGGGAGGATGCTGCACCCTGGATAGCTCCTTCAGGGACCGACCAGGCCTGTCAGTTGCCTAGGCTGGCTCTCTCGAGGAGGAGGGCATTCTCAGATTCCGAGGGGTCGAGGGACATGGGGTCTGCGCGGCCACCTTTTTCTGGAGTCCACCCAGGCTCTGGGAGAAGCCATATTGCGGATTTCCACTCTTCCCCCTCGGTCTTTTTGAGAGGGCCCTATTCTTCGGAGGTAAGGGACCATCCTTCTGGACCTACACAGCCCTGGTCACCTCACTGGGGGGATTCTTCAGAGTGCAGCCAAGGCAGTTCTGCTATGGTTGATCTTACTTCGAGTGGGAGCTCTTGCAGCAGGCTATTACAATAAGGACTATGCTGCAGGCACTAGGACCCTCCGGTGAAACTTCTGCCTGCAATACACAGCAGGGACCACCCAAGACACCGGCCCCGCCCCTACGTCTGTCTGGGTACAAGAGGGGGTGGACCCAGCTCTATCTCAGTTCTTTCCCGCCGCGTCCCGCACGTGAAGAAGAAGGAACAGCTTCTGCTTGCAGTTGCAGCTAAATTCTGTGGATTCCTGACTACAATTAAGACTTTTGAGCTGTTTTGTCGACGGTTTTTCCACCTAAAGGTACACTGACGTCTGTTTGCTGCCCGTTGGTTAATTTTTCCACTTCTTGGGCGTTTTTTCTCGTTCTTTTATCCTTTTCCCGTTATCGACGTCAGCCATTGCCCGGCGATTCCTCGAGTTCAACGGATGCCTTCTCGGGTGTCGGTATTTCCAGAGCACTTAAACAAGTGTGAGTGTGGGAGGCAGATCCCAGCGAAGGACAGCCATTGGCGGTGCATTTTTTGCCTAGGCCCGGACCATGACACCACCAACTGCTCGGATTGCCAGGCTTTTACCAGTAGGACCCGCATCCGCCGCCTCAAGGTCCTAAAGCCTACTTACTGGAGCAGAAGATGGATCTGCAGTCCTCAGAGGGGAAGTGAAAAGAAAAGAAGCACCATAGTAAAGACTGTAATCAGTCCCGGCACCAGTCCTGGTTGCGGTCTCGCTCGCGTTGCCCTCTCCGAAAAGGCTCGTCCCTCAGGTTCTGGAGAGCACCGAAGTCTACTCAGGCTAAGGCCGTCCCTTGGGGGTGGGGAAGCCAGCCAAGCCAAAGGTGACCCCTCTAAGGGTCATCACTAAGCCCTTAGAGGTGCCTGCTTCAGCCCCACCTCCTAAGGCACCAACGCCACCTGCTAAAGGCACACCTCCAGAGCCTAAGGACTCTCTGGCACCCCCTCCGGCGGCACCCCGCCCTTGGTACCAGCATTATGCCGGTCAAAGGGGCAAAGAATGTGGGATCGGCCACGGAAAAGCCGACGTCCCCTTCGCCCAAGTCCTCCTCCCCCCTGGGCCCCCAGGAGGGCTCTCCTTCATGCCCCGATGTTCCGGATATTTCCTTCCCTAGACGAGCGGCTGAGATCTTTACGAAGGACGAGCTCCAGGATCTATTTTCCTTCTGGTGGGGGCAGGTCCATAAGCAGTCCTCCCCGTCGCTGGCCCAGACACCGGTACCGGACCCAGCAGAAAAACCACAGCCGGGAGGGGAGTCTTCCCCGAGGAAGTTGCCAGAGTGCCAGCCTACACCTCCCTCCAGGGCTCGTTCCCGCACAGGGTCTGACGACCACCGACGTCGCTCCAGGGACTCTGGTGACTCACGTCGGTCTAGGTCACACTCCAGGAGCCCTTCTCGCTCGGCGAAGCGCTCCCGACCGTCGGTCCCTCTGACTGACATCGGTTTTTGCTCCGTTGCCAGTCCAGGGACCGGAGTCGGTCTTCGGGCCGACATCGGTCCCCTAGTTACTGATGACAGCGAGAGCATGATGATAGGGAAGGGTCAGACTATTCAAAGTCTGATAGTTGATCCTCCTCACCATTGTCTACCTCATCTTCCTCTCTCAGCTTGAAGCACTCCCCGGGAGAGAAGGACGAGCCTCGCTCGCCTCAGGATGATCCTACCTTTATGGACGTCATGAGGCACATCCAGGCCTCCAACGAGTGGGATACGGAGGACCTGGATCCGGAATGCCGGAGACTGGCTAAGTACCTGAGGCAAAAGGAGCCTAAGCCTCTGGTTATCCCTCCTTTGGTGGATACGTTCCAGGACCTCACCAGAACCACCTGGATGCATCCAGCCTCAGTCCCGGCCATTTCAAAAAAGTTAGACAGGCTGTATAAGGCCCCGAGGGCAGAGCCCTTTCTCACAGAACACCCTCAGGCCGATTCCTCAGTGATCACGGCTGCCCATGACAAGTCCAGGCAGCCGAAGCACCTCAGCTCCCATCCTCCTGACCCGGAGTCTCGCTACTTGGACCAGGTGGGCAAAAAGGTATATGCTGCTTCCACCTATTCCATACATTCCCTCAGCTTTCTGATGCATATGGTGCAGCACCAGAATACGCTTTGGGAGAGGGGACTAGAGCTGATGAAGACCCTGCCAGACTCTGCCCAGAAGACAGAGATCCTGGCCCTCCTCTAATCAGGCTCAGACGTAGGCTCCCATATCCTGAGAGCCTCGTATGACACAGCCAATATGGCAGCCAGGGCATCCACTTCCGGGGTGTGCCTACAGTGCCATGCCTGGTTGAGAGTCTCTGGCTTTCACCAGGATCTGCAGGCCAGTATCAAGGATCTGCCCTTCCAGGGTACCGTGCTGTTCGGGCAGGAGACAGAGGCCTTGATCTCCCGCCTCCAGGAGTCGGGCAAAGTCAGTCTGGTCAGTCCGCCAGATGTACCATAGCGACCAACAACAACAACACCATAGACGGCCTTTTCGCAAGTCCTCAGGCAGTCAAGGTCAAGCCCATAGCAACCAATGGGGGCAGAGAGTAGGCTTTCGCAGGAGATCTGGCAACCAGCAGTCTGGTGGACCTCCCGCCCGTGGGCCCAAGTCCTCCCAGGCCTCTTTCCCTACTCCTGGCTCTGCCCAGTGACTCCCTTCCACCCCCCCTCCATGGGAAGATCCAGGGGAGCCGGTTCGGGGCCGCTTCTCCCTTCATTTCGAAGGGTGGAAGTCAACAACCGCAGACCAATGGGTCTTGGATATCAGGAGGGGACACACACTGGAGTTCACAGAGTTTCCACTGCACACTCCACCAAAGCTCTCCCATTATCGTCCTTCTCACATCCCACTCATAAGAGGAGAGATCCAGACCTTCTTGCAAAAAAGGGCAATAGAGAGGGTCCCCTTGCATCAACGAGGGCAGGGGTTCTATTCTCACTTTTTTCTGGTCCCAAAAAAGACACAGGACCTTAGTCTCATTCTGGACATCAGTCCTCTAAACCTCTTCATCAGTACAAAAGGTTCAGGATGGTGACTCTCCAGGACTCCTTCCCTTGCTGCATCAGGAGGACTGGCTCTGTCTCTCGACATGCAAGATGCATACACGATATTGGGTCTACCCTCCCCACGGAAGTTTCTGAGGTTCCACTCCAAGGGAGCAATGTCAGTTTTGAGTGCTTCCATTTGGCCTCTCTTCCCTCCTTGAGTCTTCACCAAGTGCCTAGCAGTGGTGGCTGTGTCTCTAAGGCACATGGGGCCTCGTGTTCCCCTACCTCGACGATTGGCTGCTTAAGGGTCGTCAAGAGTAGGCCTTCTCACGAGCCCTCAAGACACTTATACTCTGTTCCGAGGCTGGGATCACCCTGAACTTGGGAAAATCATCCCTGGAGCCCAGCCAAAAGCTCACCTTCATCGGAGCGATCCTGGATTCCTTCCCCAGGACAGGGGAGATCGCCTGCTAGAGATGGCAGAACGGATCTCCATAACTCCTCGAGTTCCAGCTCAGAACTTCCTCAGTTTACTGGGGCACATGGCGGCGGCCATTCCTGTCACTCTTTTGGCCCGCCTTCACATGAGGGTCCCGCAATGGATGCTCAGGGTGCAGTGGGACCAGAGCCACGTCGATCTAAACTCCCCGGTCAAGATCTCGGAGCCAGTCAGGAGAACTCTGCTTTGGTGGATGGACCCCAGCAATTTAGAGAAAGGGGTCAGCTTTCATCCGGAGCCACCAGGTCAAACTCTGACAACAGATGCTTTGAACCTGTGGTGGGGGGCACACCTGGGTGCTCGTCGAATGCAAGAGGTTTGGTCACCTAAGAAGCAGTCCCTTCACATCAATGTGCTGGAAATGCGAGCAGTCCTCTATGCCCTACAGGCTTTCCAAGAGGACCTGGTGCTAGGCTCTCTTCTAGTTCAGACAGAAAACATGGCGGTCGTCTTCTACATCAACAAGCAAGGGGGCACTCATTCATATCCCCTTTGCAGGGGGGCGATGAGAGTCTGATACTGGGCATTGGAATAGGGCATTCTGCTGTCCGCAGTGCACGCTCCAGGCATCCTCAACGATCTGGCCGACAGCCTCAGCAGGTCGCGTTTCAGAGCGCACGAGTGGGAACTGCTACAGTCCATAGCAGACCAGCTCTTCGACAGGTGGGGTCTTCCAGAGCTGGACCTCTTTGCATCACCATGCAATGCCAAACTGTCAACGTTCTGCTCGCGAGAGCACGTGCCTGGAGTTTTCTGGCCAGACGCGTTATCCCTTTGCTGGGCAGGGAGGTTTCTCTATGCCTTTCCACCCTTCCCTCTCATTCAGAGAGTGCTTCTCAAGTTACAGGCAGAAGGTGCCCAAATGATCCTAGTGGCCCCCAAATGGCCTCAGCAGATTTGGTTCCCACTACTGCAGCGGTCATCAACGGAACCTCCAATTCCGCTGCCCATATGCTCGCAGTTGCTGTCCCAGGAACAAGGGTCGCTGGTCCATCCGGATCTTCGGTCCTTACACCTACATGCTTGGCTCCTTCAGACGTAGCTCAACATAGATATGGGGTTTCCCCGGAAGTGGGGGCAGTCCTAGTTTCAGCAAGAAAGCCCTCTACTCGCTCTGCCTACGCTATGAAGTGGAAGCGTTTTTGTCTTTGGGCATCACCACTGCGTTTGGATCCCGTCACCTGCCCTGTGAACTCAGCTTTACAGTATCTCCTCTCCTTGTATGAAAAGGGTCTGCGTTACTCCTCTATCAAGGTGCACATGTGGGCAATTTCCGCTGATCATGCTCTCGTGGGAGATAGAGCATTGGCACAATTGGATGTCACCCGCACCTTTCTTAGGGG
This sequence comes from Neoceratodus forsteri, assembly GCA_016271365.2. Taxonomy (NCBI): domain Eukaryota; kingdom Metazoa; phylum Chordata; order Ceratodontiformes; family Ceratodontidae; genus Neoceratodus; species Neoceratodus forsteri. Next base: position 126,328,341 of record CM057452.1, read on the forward strand.
AATTCTGCATATGAGACTTCCCATTCAGGGACCCTATGCCACCTTGGGACCTCCTTTTTGTGTTGGAGAACTCACCCTCCTCCTTTTGAACCAGCAGCGGATTGTGAGCTGCATTACCTTTCTTGGAAGGTTTGTTTTTTGGTTGCTGTTACTTCAGCTCGATGGGTTTCCGAGCTTCAGGCTCTGATGTGTAAAGAGCCCTGTTTAGTTTTCCATGGGGAAAGGGTTTCCCTCAGAACAAATCCTAAGTTCCTTCTGAAAGTGGTCTCAGAGTTGACCCTCAACCAGTCGGTTGACCTTCCTGTTTATTTTCCTTCCCCTTCCAATAGAGGGGAGGCTCTCCTCCACGCATTGGATGTCCACAGGACTTTGAGGTATTACCTCAAAAGGACGGCTCAGCACCATCAATCGGAGCAACTCTTTGTGGCCTTTACACCACATTGCTTGGGTCGAACGGTGTCCAAGCAGACTATCTCTAACTGGATAGTTTGTTGTATCTCGTTTTGTTACGAGAAACACAATAAACCCCTACCTGGCCTGGTTAGGGGTCACTCCACCAGAGGAGTGTCAGCATCTTTCACCGCCCTGCGAAATGTTGCCATACAGGACATTTGTGCGGCCGCAACCTGGAACTCTGTGCATACTTTGCGTCAACATTACAGCTTGGATATCATCTCCAGACGCCGAGCTGGCTTTGACCTAGCTGTGTTACAAGGGCTTTTATCCTGAGGCCTCTGGAGTCAGCATGTTCCTCCTCCCGGGGTCGACTGCCTCTTTGATGTGGGACTGCTTGGGACTCAGTCCTTGCTGTAATAGCCTGCTGCAAGAGCTCCCACTTGAAGTAAAATAGTACAGTTATGTAAGAACTTACCGTAAGAGTAGATCTTCGAGAGGAGCTCTTGCAGCAGGCGCTACTTCCTACCCGCCTTCCCCCTCGAGGTGTGCAGATCCGTTTTCTTTTCTACTCCATTTCTCTCTTACAGTTGGCTTCGTCTCCTTCTCTTGTCAGGCCTTCTTCTGGGTCTTGGCGGGAGAACTGAGGTGGAGCTGGGTCCGCCCCCTCTTGTACCCAGACCGATGTTGGGGCAGGGACGGGCCGGGGCAGTCCCCTGTATTGCTGGCAGAAGTTTCACTGGAGGGTCCTAGTGCCTGTGCATAGTCCTTATTGTAATAGCCTGCTGCAAGAGCTCCTCTTGAAGATCTACTGTTACAGTAAGTTCTTACGTAACTGTACTTTCAGCTGTCAACTTTGGAATCTTCTAGAGCACCTTCATCTTCTGGTGCTCCTGGTGTGCTCCCTAGCCCAGGCGGAGGTCAGTCGATTTCTCTTAGCTCTGTCCCTATCCCTCTGCCACATTCTCCGGCGCACCCAGGCATCCTTGGGCCTAGCGGCCTCTCTCCTGGGAGCAGTTCAGGGCTGTGGCTGCTCGATCCCTCTTATGTCAGGGCAATGGACAGACAAGTTTTTCAACCTCCCCCGAGCAGCCACCCTCTGAACATTTGAGGTCCTCTGACTCCACATCCCCCTCTTCTGGGGGAGAGGAGCCATCTGTCCACATCTTTCCAGCTGCTGATCTTATGGAGTATCAGCGATTCCTTGTGAGGATGTTGGAGAACCTGCACATCACCCCTCCCACTCAAAGCAATCCAGAGCACTCGGCGCATGCCTTTCTAGGTGACTTCAGCGAGGACACCCTTGTGGTGACCCCCTGGCCTGCTCCCTTCTGGGAGGCGTCGTTGCGTTCCTGGCAGAGGCTCTTCTCCGGAGTTCCTGTCCCTACGGATCTCTGCCAGCAGTATTGCACCCCCTTCCTCGGAGTCTCCAGGTTCCATGCCTCATCCTCAGTCAGGATTGACACAGCTGGACACGCCCGATGAGCTTCACGCTCTCCACTGCGACTGGCCCCCAGATCAAGAGTCCTTGGATTTTGACTTCTGGGGGAGGAGGACGTTCTACTCTGCACGGTTCCTGCTCTCTATCATAGCACATAAGGCCCACTACGCATCCTATGACAGGTTCTTGTGGTCCAGGCTGGGTCAGCTCCTAGCTTCTTTGCCTGACACAGAGCAAACCAGAGAAGCCATCGCACTCTCTACATGTGGCCTGGAGCTAGTAAGGCACCAAGCAAGGGCATCGTATGATGCCAACAAGGTAGCTACCAGGGTTGTAGGGACAGCAATCTGCACTAGACGGGCCGCATGGTTACGTCTTTCTCGGTTATCACCCTTGGCCCTGCATAGGGTGATTAACTCTGCTCACCAGAAAACCTATCTCTTCTCCCATGGAGCAAGACGGCGCTTTTTGGGGCAACTTCCTTCCCCCTCCAAGGGGTCCCCATCTCACTTTCCCCACTCTCGGGCATCCCCAGGCCCCGAAGTTTCTCCATCTTAGTGTGTCACCCACTGAGAGCTAAGGGACTCTGTCCCTTAGGGTTAAAACCCCATTCGGGGGGAGGGGCTTCGGCACTCACCCAAATGTGATGAATGGTGAAGATTGACACAGATAAGATATGGAAATAACGTACCTACCGTAATTATGACCTTTCTGTGTATGTTCACAATTCATCACAATCCTGCCCGCCATCCCCCTGGGGCCTCGGTCTCTGGGTCCCCCTCCCTCTGTGTGCCCTCCCTCCCCCCTCCTTTCTTTGCCAGGAGTGGGTAAACAGGGTACATAGGGGATGATATTTCTAAGGGAGAGTGGTCAGGATGGGGTCACTCCTCTCCAGTGCTCTGGCTCCATCTCTGTGGGTGGGAGTTGCAGTTGCCTCCATTCTCTCCTCCTCCTCCTCCTTTGTTCTCTTCAATCCTTTATTTTCTTTGTCTGTTGGACATATCCTTTATTATTTTAAAGAAAGTAAACTTTCTTACACCAACATTTTTTTTCCCCTGTCCCATCTCTCACCAGGATAGCCGTTTTCTGCTTTTGGAGTTTTTGTCAGTGATTCTGTTCCTTGAATTCTGACAGTGAGCTTTTGGCTACTCCTTGCAGTTCCTATACAATCTGAAGCTAAGTCAAGGTTCCGGGGTATGGTTGTTTCCTTCTCCCCCCTCTCAAGCTTATCCTAACTCCTCTTCTCTCCTTTTTCCTATTTCCAGAGATTGGAGCCCCTACCCAATCCCTTAGTCTTCCTCCTTCTTCTGTCCTCATAGTCATTTATTTCTCCTTTGGTTTACATATCTTTTCCTTTGTCTGTCTCTTGGATTTCCTTGTTCCACCCTCCCAACCCTTTTCCTCACCTCTCAGTGACTCAGACCTGGCAGGAGGGCAGAGTCGACAGCACCTAACAGCCAACCCGAGAGCACCACGCAGTGCATCAGCCTCGAGGGTGGCACCAATGGTGCATTGACTCCGCCCATCCCCCCCAAAAAAGAAGCAACTCCCGTGGGGTCATGATCTCCGGCCGATAACCCAAAGGTGATGAATGGTGAAGATGCACAGAAAGATCAGAATTACGGTAGGTACATAATTTCCATTTATTGTCCATTCCAGATAATACATTTTGAACATCACCGTGAGCCACAGAACCAGTGTGGGAATTGTACTGGTTTGCCAAAGACAGGTAATAACTTTCTTTGCTGCAGCCAGGTATAAATATATTCTACTTTTACTAGGTGGAATTGAATTGTCCTCCCAACATAAAGCAACACAAATTGTTGTGATAAAATGAAATCATTACCCACTAGTTGTCTTTTTTTTTTTTATTTTTATACTTCATCTTTATTGGTAAGAGCACATTACCCTACTGATCCAGTAAAGAAACATTTACCATTACAATATCCACCGTAATGAAGAGACCATTTCCTGAGAATGACCCTCTAGCAACGTAAGGGCCAATCCCGTGGGTCTGGAAATCGTTTAACATTACTTTCAGATTCTATGAGTTACAGAAACAAATATCTAACAATACTACGTCTCTATTATTCAATATGATTAAAAGGAAAAAAACGTGGTTTAAACTACGTCTTTCCACCAGTAGTATTAAGTCAGCATATCTTCAGGGGAGGAAAAGGAAGGGGGGGGATGAGGGAGCGGGAAAAAGAAAAAGGACCAACTGAGAATCTAAAAGGGAAATTAATAAACCAGAGTCTGATAAGAGAAAAAGTGAAAAGGAACCTAGCAGGCCTAAATTCCAGTAATGATGATGACATTTTATATAATGGATTCATATTGAATTAATATCCATAAACTATTGCACATCCATCAGGATTTCACTAAGAGTGGTGGGGGAGGGGCAGGCAAGGTCCCCAGTCCCTCCTTCATCAGAAACCCTCCAACTAAGTAGCTCCCATCTAGTCCATCTATTTACAAATTGTGGGGTCTTCAAAGCCAGGGAGAAGGTTATTCTTTTGTAGGTTTTAACATTGTTTACTAGTTCCTTCCACTCCATCTCAGTGGGTGGCGGGGGGGATAACCATTTCCTAGAAATCACCTTACATGCTGCTGCAACCAAGATGTTCCAGAGGTATTTAGCTTCCCGGCCTCTTCTCTCCAGAAGGTATAGGCCCAATTAACATGTTCTGGTCCCAACGTGGGACTGAAGTAGTAAATATTTCCTGTAATCACCTAAGTATACTACTCCAATACTGGTTAAGCAAGGGGCAGTGCCAAAAGATATGGGCCTGAAATGCCCAAGGAGCACCACATTTTCGCCAGCAAGAGGGCGAAATCTCCGGGTTCCATTTAGCCACCTGCTCAGGTACACGAAAGTACCTACTTCTGAGCTTCCACAAAAATTCATGCCATCCTGGAGACGAGAAAGAGTGCCAGGTGTTTTTTATGGACTGCAACGACCTCTCCGTATTTAATCTTATTTCAAAATCTTTCTCCCACTTCACCTTAATATACGTTGTTGAGTGATTTAGGTCAGTGATATAATTCTTATAGAGTATAGAGATTTCCCTCTCCCCCCTCCCCACCCCCAAATCTTTTCAAACACTACTGGTTGTATGATCTCCCCAGAGGCTATGGAGGACCTACGCAGGTGCTTCGTTGTGTAATCTCTAATCTGATAGTAAAATAAAAGGTCTCCCTATGTCCAGCAGAACATATCCGCAGCCTCTTCAAATGTTAAGATCTGATCCCCTTTTAAAAATTGCCAAGGAGCCCAGCACTCTCGTCTCTCTTGACGTTTATACCAGGGGTTTCCCATGGGCCAGCATGTGAGATGTGCTCTGAGACCAACACTGATATTTCCAGAGGTAGGCCTTGTAGCACCTCGCCTGCATCCTCATCTGCATCCTCCAAAGCCGCCCCAGTACCCAAAAATAGTGGGGAGAGTTATTTATTATTGCAGCTTGAGCAAATATCTGGGACAACAAAGGGGAGAGGGAGGGCAGCCAAATCAATAGTCTTCCAGCTGGACGGTAAGTAGGATGTAACAGTAAGAGGGCAACCCTCATCTGGGCTGCTACCCAGTATCCCTCCAGGCAAGGTACTCCATAGCCCCCCTCCTCCTTAGGGAGAAAGAAAGTTTGTTTTCTAATTCTGTGGCGTTTGCCTGACCATATACATTTTAGCAGACTCTTCTGCCATGCATTCAGTCTTTCCTTTGGAATTGTACAAAGTACACATTGAAACAAAAATAAAAACCTGGGGAGCAGGGTCATCTTAGTTGTCTGTATTCTCTAATGGAAAGGAAGAGGGAGCACGGACCACCTTTCAATGTCTGCTTGTATTTGCTTTATCAATGGGGTAAAATTTAGATCATAAGTTGGGAATTGTTGGACGATAAGATTATCCCCAAATATTTCATGGTAGAGGTCCCATTTCAGGGGTACCCATCTCTGAGAGTTTGAGTCGGGTGTAATTAAATGTAATGGCCTCCGTTTTATGGGTATTCAGGGTGTATCCTGAGAGTTCTGAAAATTAGTTTAGATGTCGAATAGGTGAGGCATAGAAGATTCCGGTTCCGTGATATAGAGCAGAATATCATCTGCATATGAAGCGAGCTTATGTTCTTCCCATTTATGTTTACCCCTTTATATTTGAGTTCTCCCTAATCCCCTGTGCTAGAGGCTCGAGGTATAGGGCAAAAAGAATAGGTGACATGGGACACCCCTGTCGTGTACCCCTGCACAATGTAAAGGATGTAGAGACATGGCCATTAGCCCTGATAAAACCCTTTGGTGTGTTGCATATTTTAAAGATAGCATTAATGAATTGAATGGGAAAGCCAAATGCATCGAGTACTGCTCGAAGGACGGATCATGAGACTTTATCAAAAGCCTTTTCGGCATCCAGGCTTAAAAAAATGGAGGGCATTTGACTGAGGTTTATATGGTCAATTAAGTGGGGTCCTTGAAGATTGTCCTGCGCCTGACAATTGGGGATAAAACCGTCTGGTCCAGATTGATCAACTTGGTTATAAATTTCTATATGCGCCGGGCAAGAATTGACACAAAAATTTTATAATCAGAATTTAGGATGGAAATAGGACGATACGAGGGGCCAAGTGTTGGGTTTTTCCCCTGCTTGGGGATAACAGCTATAATGGCCTGTTCCCACGAGGTTGGGGGGGTTTCTTCAGTCTGCAATATCATGTTATATACCTTGAGTAGCAGGGGTAGCACCTGGCCCTTAAAATGTTTATAAAACTCCCCAGGAAGTCCGTCCGTGCCCCGGCACTTCGAGGCCTTCAGTTTCGAGAATTCAGTGCGAAGCTCTAACTCCGAAATGGGAGCTGTCAGGCCCGTTTTAGCCTGCTGGGACAAGGAAGGGAGGGAGATCCGCCTCAGGTATTCTATTATGTTATTCTCCCACGGGGGGTGAGGCGCAGCATACAGTGAGGTGTAGAAGTCTCTAAAGGCTTCAACTATTTCAGGAGTCTGGTGTGTCTTCCGCTTGGTAGTGGGGTGAATTAAGGTTGGGATCAATGCTCTCGCGCTCTGGTATTGCAAGGGGGCCGCCAGTAGGCGAGTGACCCTTGGGCCCCCCTCATAGTATTTTTGTTTAAGAATCATGACCTTCTGCTCCACCTGATACTCCAATAAATTGTTCAGTTCAGCTTTAAGTTTGCCAAGCTTCTTGTAAGTCGCTGCCTCATATTTAATTTTAAGCTGTGATTCACAGGAATCAGTCTGCCCTTTCAACCTTGATTTTTGGGCCTCTCTCTGCTTTTTCTTAAAGTCCGAGATGGCGATAAATTTGCCCCGGATTATAGCCTTAATAGTGTCCCAGAGCAGAGGAGCTGGTGTCTCAGGGGTTCCATTGTCTGCCACAGCCAGCTTTATAATTTCTACGATTGCCACCTTCACCTCAGGGTCTTGAAGCAAGGACGTATTAAGTCTCCAGAAAGTCCGCTTAATGAAGTCCCCTGGTGAAGCTGGCAAAACACAGGGGCATGGTCCGACAACGCCCTATCTCCTATCCAATTATCCTTTATCTGCCCAACGTATTCTCTTGGAAGCAGGAGGTAGTCCAGACAAGAATGCTACTGATGAGGTGCAGAAAAGAAGGTATAGTTTCTCTGCTTGGCATGGGTGAGACACCAGACATCAGCATAATCTAATTCCCTAGTAAATCAGAAGTGCCTCCTTGGAGAGGGAACCATGAGGAAATGTCGTCCAGGTATGGGGTGCAGTGAGAGCCCTGTCTCCTCAAGGGACACTGCCACAACTGCCATGCATGGTAAAAACCGAGGATGCTGATTACAGTCCGAAGGGAAATTGCAGGAACCAACAGTGGCAGCCGAAAAACTTCGGAAAGCATAGGAACCTCCACCAAATGGCCTGAAACAATAGGAATTTGCAGGTAAAGCATCCTACATGTCCAGGGACACCAAAGCGTCTTTCTTCAGCATGGGGATTAGTCCGGAAGGATCGCGATGCTGAGAAAGCGGCTTATGTAGGCAGTGCCGACAGATTAGCAGAGGCCATTTGGGTTAATATTGGACGGAGGTCCCCTGTTTCTTGTGGGAACCAGGAAAAGTCACGAATAGTATCCTGCTCCTCTTTGGTTCCCTGGAGCGTGCTCCAACTTCCTTCTCTAAAGTGTGAAGCACTCCTGCTGAATAAGCAGAGTATGACCCCAAATAGGAAGCAGAGAGAGAGGAGGCCTTGTGGGAAGTGGGGCTGTCTACAAACTCTATATAATGGCTTCTTTCGACCAACTGTAGCACCCACCCATAACCGGTGGTGATGCGACCGCCACCCTGGCAGGTGGTTCAGCATTCGACCCCGACCCTTCATTCCCAGTGATCCTGAGCGGGGCGGGAAGGGAGTCATGCTGTGGCAGCGCACTGGATCCTGCAGGTTGGACGAACTTGTGGCTCGTTGGCCTCTGACTGAAGGAAATGTCCAGCCTGGGCTGGGTGAAGGAGCCCCTCTGTTGCTGGCGGAGTGAGGTTGTTGCCTTTGGATCTGGCTGCTGGCGACTTTGGTTCCTGAGAAAGGAATTAAACGAGACACTGTACATGGCGTGGACAGATCTAATTGCCTTCGGCTTACACTGCAATTTGGTGATCACCTTCTCAGAGGCTTCACCAAACGAAATTACGCCATGATAAGGGGTGTCCATGATGTTCTTCTGGGCGTCGAGGTAAACCGGCGACAGGCCATGAATATCCTCCGGGAGACACAGCCTGAGCTGCAGCTCTGGCGAAGGTCTGCAGTGTCAGTATGTGACTCCTAAGCAGCTGGGTCTACACATGACCCGTGGGAAGAGTTGCAACAGCTCCTCCTTTGGCCACCGTCTGGCAGATTTTCTGCTAGGTCCTGTCCTGCTCCCACAATGCGTTCTGGAACTGAACCATGTGGGCCAGGTAGCGACCCTAAGAGCGCGGGAAATTCGGCTAACGTCTGTCGCATACCTCTTGGAACATCCAACTGCTCTTGGACTCGGGTCCGGTGGCTGCATGCTCAAGTGCTGCGGTTTCTGAGACCAGTCATGTGAGGCTGTAATGACAGAAATTCGGCCAGAGGATGGTTAGCCAGATGCTGGTCCTCCCTTGAGACCTTAGCAGGTGGTCAGCCTTCTTAGGCATTGCTGGAGTCGAATGTGGGCGCTCCACGCCAGCCTTGGTGATGTCCAGAAGGTGTCCACCAAGGGGAGCACTACCACAGGCTTGAGGTCTTTTTGCCAAGGTAGCAGGCAGGGCGTAGTCTTTCGAGGTCAAGCTCTTATGCTACCCACCCATGTTCTCCTGAATATGCCTCATTATCTCACGGAGAAAAGAGGGTCACTCGGGAGGGACCAGGAGGTCAGCGTGGGTCTGGAGGAGGGGCACTGATTGGAGAAAGGAGATCTGGAGCACTCAGAGATGTCAGATCTGGAATCCTCTCCTCAGGCGGAGGGGTACTGACGGCCTTCTGGGTCTCTTGGGGCTGGGAGGCTGAGCCCTGGGAAGTGGATCTTGGCAGGAGGCCTTCTCCTCTCAGTCTGCCCCACAGGAGGTGGCCTTTGGCTCCTGGGGGAGACTGATGCCCGTGCTGACCCCTGGGTGGAGAAGAGGGGTTGCAGGCGTGGGAGAGAGGGAGCCTTTGGCGCAGGAGGGAGGTTAGCGTGGTGACCATATCATCGTGATGGTGTCCCACCAGAAGGTGAAACTCCTTCCACCTCTGCCAGGTGAACTGACAAGACGGACTGGCGCATGGTGGCCTGTCATCAGGGCAGGGCCCCCAGGTCTCTGGTTTTAGGAGAGGATCCCATGGGGAGCCTGACAGGGCGGGAGTCGCCCGCGCCTGGTCTTGAGACTGGTAAGTCCTCCTCCTCCAATGCCTTCCGACCCGGCACGGTAGGCGGTGAGTGTAGTCCTCCTTTCTGTGATATCCAGCGGTCCCCAGCCCGGCATCCTACGAAGCGAATACCTGACGGCGGCAGGTGACACAGTGGCAGTTCCTTCAGAGTGCCTATAACATCTTGGCGGCGTGGTTGAGCTAACGCCGGGTCCGGGCGTCCGCTTCAGAGAGGTCAGCTCCTTAGTCTTGTGCTGGGGTGGTGAGGTTAGGGGAGACAGACCTGATAGCCGGGAGGCCTGGGATGATGGGAGGGGAAGACTTGTGGCACTCCCAGACCTGGGCCGAGCCTTAGCCCGGAGTGGATGAAGATGCAGGCCTGGGAGGGTCTTGACAGGCTGCAGAGAGGAAAAGGCTCCTGCTTGATCTGTAGAGAAGGAACTAGGGGAGGCTGAGAAAAGACCAGGCCCTTCGGGAGGTCAGAGCCTGGAGTCGGGCTGGGAGTCAGGAGCCCACAGGAGGGGATCTGGTCTCTCCCTTCTCCCAGTGCTTTTCGCGGTGCCTATCGGACTTCCCTGCAGACTCCCCCTTGGAGGAAGGGTCTTGATCCATTGCTTTGAGTCTCTTCTCGAGGAGGAAAGCTTGGAGGGCCTTCTGGTGGTGGATCCTTGTACGGCTGTTAAAGCCCAGGCAGAAGGAGCAGGCCTGGGTGTCGTGGTCTGGGCCCAGCAGCGAATGCAGGCCGAGTGAGGATCCTTAAAAGGAATCTGTTTGCAGCAGGCACACTTGAACCAGACTGGCCTCCAGAGAAGTTGGAGGACGAGATAAATCCATTGAAAGAACTGTTGAAATTCTCCTGAGTAAATTCGGCGTGCTGGTAACTTTGACCCGAGAGGCCCGATGCTGCAAAGTTGACGGCTGGGGAAAAGAAAGTACAGTTCACGTAGAACTTACGTAACAGTAGATCTTGAGAGAGGCTCTTGCAGTAAATAATTACATATAGGACTGGCGTCCGCAAGCGGCAGGACTCAAGAAAAAATTTCTAGCTAGCAGTCCCAGAGGGGACAGCCCACATCAGGTGACCGGTCAGGCGGCATTCGGTTATGAAGGCAGTCCCAGGCGTCCCACTTCTTCAGTTCTTTCCCGCCACGGGCCGGAGGCTGGACGAGAGAGAAGCAGATATTTCCCTCCATGGAAAGGAGCTGAAAAGCCTAGGAGGATGGGCGGGGAAGGGGTAATACCTACAAGAGCCTCTCTCGAAGATCTACTGTTATGGTAAGTTCTTACATGCTGTACTATCTTATTGAGGGAGGGCTCTTGCGTATGTCCCCATATGGGACAGAATCCCAAGCAGTCTGGAACAAATGAAAAGGCACTGGGAGGAGGAACTACTCAAGAAGTAACAAACAACCACAACCAAAACCTCAAGATAGGAGGCCTTGCAAGACTGCTAACCGAAGACCCTGCTCTCTGAGAGCCAATGTCAAACCTGTAATGTTTAATTAGCATTATGGACAGAAGTCCAAGTGGCAACACAGATGTCTGCCCTTGAACCCACATTCTTAAAACAAGCCGCGAGGCTGCTACTCCTCCCAGTAAAGTGGCCTCTGACTTGATACCAATGAGGTCTTGTTGTACTTAATGAAACAGAAGGAAGTGATGCAATAAGTAAACCGCCGATAGGCATTGCTTGGAGACAGCATTGCCTTCCCTTTTGTGAGCAAAGAGATGAACAACTGATCAGTCTTTCTGGGATCCTTCCTCCTATCGATGTAGTATCTCAGAATCCTGGTTGACTTTATCCATGGTATGGACATGTATTCTCCTTGGTTTGGAAACTGAGTGAAAAAGGCAGGTAATTCAATAGACTGATGTAAGGTGAGACTCTGCTACCACTTTTGGGAGAAACTTAGGATCGTGCAAGGATACTCTTTCTTTGTGAAGAAGATCAGATAAAGAGGGATTGCACATTTGCCAGGGCCTGGAGCTTCCGAGAATTCACGTGAGCAGAGTAATATGCCACCAGAAGGCGTCTTCCATGATAAGAACTTCAGTCTCACGGAAGCCCATGAGCTCAAGGGAGGAAGGTAAGATTCCTGAGGAACAAAGATTCAAGTCCCAGGGGAGCAGGTCGAACAGGGTCTGAGATGAAGGACCCTCTGAGAAAAGTTTGGATACCTCCAATTGGGTAAAAGCCTTATCAAGACGAAGGGACATGGTAGGCTGAACTAGCACATGTGGACTTTCAAGAGGATGACTTCAGACCCAGATGAAAAAGATGGCATAGATAATCTGACAGAGCGAGCCACAGGACAGGAGAAAGGCTCTCCACGTTCCTAGATGCAGCCCAAATGGAAAATCTTTTCCATTTCATGGCGTAAGTGGACCTAGTGGAGGGTTTTCTAGCATCCCACCAGGAGTCTACGAGCCACCTTAGGAGAGAGGCAGCTAAGCGAGATTGGGCTATGGTCTGCAGGAGCCATGCATGAAGTTGAAGAGACTAGAGTCCCAGGATGGACCAGGGTCCCCTGATCCTGGGTCAGCGAATCTCGAGATAGAGGAAGAGGAAGAGGAGGAGCCTCTGAGTACTGGATTGTAGAGAGAGAACCAGATTTGCCTGGGCCCAGAAAGAGCAATCAGAAGTCATTCTAGCTCCTTCAATGCCAGTTTCTGCTTCTGGGACCAGAGGAATTGGGGGAAAAGCATGCCAGAGCGAATCTGTCCTTCAGTTTAGAGACAGGAGTCGCTCCAAGCGCTTGCTCTGGGCGAGCGAGCAAAAAATTTGAAGCTTTGCGTTTTGGGAGGAGGCGAACAGGTCTATCTGTGGAGTCCCCCAAGACTGGAAGATGCTTTTTAGAGCTTTTTGGTCCAGTTCCCACTCGTGTGGCAGAGCCGAAGAAAGACTTAGCTTGTCTGTTAGGACACTGTCGACTCCTGGAACATGGATCGCCGTGACGTGAAGGTTATGAAGAGTTGCCAATTCCCAAACCCTCATTGCTTCCCTGTACAGTCGGGTAGGACAAGGAATCCCTCCTAGCAGTGATGATGTACCACTGCCTTTTTATGTTGTCAGTTTGGGCTAGGTGAGCCGGGGAAGGATGTATTGGTGAGAAGGGGCCTGGAGAGCATATACAGCACTGCTCGAGCTTCGAGCACATTGATGTGGAGCTAACTCCAATCTGGACCATAAGCCCTGGGTTGGTGGGACCCAGGTGGGCTCAACCTTGCCCTGGCCGCGTCCAGCTGGTCAGAGTCTGGGTGGGGGAGGGATAAAAAAGGGACCCCGGAATAGGTTCTCTCGAACCATCCACCATTACAAGTCTCTTATCATCGGTGAGGAGATCAGTACTAGATGATCTAGGTCATCCTGAGAAGTCCCACTGACATGGAGGAGTCCACTGAGAGATCAAGTGAAAACCTGCTGGGTGAGGGAGAGAAAATGCAGTAGCTCACTCTCCGGTGCAGGGGCTGCCAGGACAGTCGTCCAGGTAGGAAAAACCTTAACTACCAAGAAATGCACTTGGGTGAGGCGCTACCACCCATGGAGCATTGGAGCAAAGACTTCCGAGGAGCAGAGGAAAGACCAAAGGGAGGCCGGGTGGTGGTGGTCCTCCTGGGCATAAACCTGAGGCTGCACAGTGCGAAGGGCAAATGGGGATGTGCAGGTACGCATCCTGCATATCTAGTGCACAAAGCCATTGGCCCGGCCGAAGAAGGGGCAAGAAGGTTTGAAGGGAGAGCATCCTGAACCTCTTGTATTCCACACAGAGGTTCAACGAGCTGAGATCGAGAATGGGTCTGAGATCTCCCGTCTTCTTTGGTACAAAGAAGAAATGGGAATAGTAACCCATCCCGTGAAGGTGAGGGGATGGGCTCTATGGCCTGCTTAGTGAGGAGCAGAAATTTCTTCCCTGACCAAGGAAGATGGTCCCTTGAGTAAGAGGAGTTCAGAGGGGGGTGGCAGTGGGAGGTTTCTGCAGAAACTTCTATAGAGGGTCCCTCTGCTATGATCCTGAAGCACCCATGAATCCGATGTTATCCTCTCCCACTCGGACAGTGGAAGGAGAATCTCCCTCCTACGGTTCCTCAGGCGTCCGGGCGATGGGAGAGGAAAGAGAGTCGAGTGGTGTGAGGCAGCGCCGCAGCTGGAGCACCAGCTGCTTTTTTGAGCGTGAGGGGGGGCTGGCAGCTGTGGGGGCCCGGCGTTTTGGCCAGCCCACGCCTTCCCTGAGGTTTAAAGCTTGAGGCGGCTGCGTCTGCGAAGAGACGGCTACTTGAGGGATAGGGATGGTACATTGAATCAACAGATTTAGGGGCGTCCCTTCTCCTCCAAGTCAGTGATGATGTCCTTGACATCACCACAAAAACACAGAACCCCTGAAGGTGCTTCTTGAATTGCTGACAGCATCTCGGGACCAGACCTGACACGACCATGCGTGATGCCAAGACTTACAGCGATCGCCAAAGCTCACGTCCTCGCGGTTGTCCACTGCGTTGTAGGTCGTCCTCATAATGTGACGACTGGCCGAACGAGCAGAACGGACCAGGTCGGCTAACTCCTGCTTGACTTAGGAATCAGGCAAGGAGTCAATCTTGGATTCTGCCTGGGAAAGGACAGCCCTCTGGTAATCCCCCATATGTGCTACATAATTTAGGGCCCTGATCCCCAGTGTGGAAGAAGCATAGATCGTCCTTCCATACTGATCCAGAAGGCGAGATTCCTTATCCGGGGGAGACGAGCACAAATGTTTCGGGTGTGCTCACCGGCTGTGAGCGACGCTCATCACAACCAAGTCTGCACAGGGGTGAGAGTCTAAAAAGTCTACACCCTTCAGAGCCTGGTATAGCCTGTTGGACTTCCGAGGAAGTGGGCTTAAAGCCAACGGTTGTTTCCAAATAGTGGAAACAAGGTGGGCATGAGGCTCGATCCAGGGTAGCACTAGAGTAGGGGAGTTTAACCCGCTGAGGATCTGGTTCTAAGAAACGCCACTGATGGACTTCCTGGATCTTCCTAAGCAACTCGAAGGAAGGATCCTCGGAGGAGACTTGGAGGAGTCCTCGGCCGGAGGCTTGGACGGGCCAGGGCTCGTCGTCTTTCTCGGAGCATCCATCGGAGGAATCGAGGAGTCGAGAAGAAGAGGAATTTGAAGCAAGTAAGACTCCCTAGCTGTCTAGGGGAGGCAGGTTCATGGGGGATCCTGGGCTGTGTCTGCCCTCTCTGGATCCAGGGGAGGGCTCAAGAACCCGGAGGCGGAGAGGGTGTGCCATCTGAGGCGTGCGAGGGCAGAGGTGGCACACGCCGAAAAGCGGCTTCGACTCCTTGGTGAGCTAGGCCGTAGCCTCAGTCCACCAGGAGCCAGAGTCTCCTG
This sequence comes from Neoceratodus forsteri, assembly GCA_016271365.2. NCBI lineage: Eukaryota > Metazoa > Chordata > Ceratodontiformes > Ceratodontidae > Neoceratodus > Neoceratodus forsteri. The sequence continues at coordinate 126,343,385 of CM057452.1, forward strand.
GAGATCCACCGGTGGCCTAGGGGTGGTGGAGGAGGGATAGTTATCTGAGGATATCCGTGGGTGAGTATCCATAACCCGGCTGCGGGAATACGGAGCTGGAGTCAATGCGGCGTCCTGAGCACTTTAAGCGTCGGTGGAATTCGGCCAGTACTCTTGGCGCAGATACAGCAGACCGGGGTAAACCGGCGTCGGAAAAAGACAGCGGATACAGGTACGGAGGAGCTACGGAGCAAACCTGGCCCAGTAGGGGAACTCCACAGGCGGATCAACACGTGATAGGCCCGTGGGTGGAAGACCGATGGGAGGAATATCCCCCCCGTTGTCGGCGGGGCCGATGTCGGGGCCGGCATTAGCAGAGCAGGTGAGGAGCCAAAGTCAGAATCTGGCTCTGTGGAGAATGGATCTGATGGGCGGGAAAACATCGAGCGAGCCGAGGGCGGAGGAAAAAGTCCTCCCGAGACAAGCAGGGGACTGGGCTCCCCAGGCGGCAGTAAAGGCTGTGGGGGAACCTGGGATGACAGGCGGGCAGGGTCTGTCATGGGCTCCGGCGCGGTGCCGTGGGAGGACCCGGCGTCGACAGGGGCGAATCCGGCGGGCGCTGGAGGACCAGCGTCCGACTCGAGGTCCCTCGCCGAGGCAGGCGGAGGATGGAAGAGCCCGTCGAGAACACTGCCGTCGCCGCCCGGGTTAGGCGTCTAAGCGGCTTCTCCGGCGGACGTCCGGAGGAGCCACGTCGGCTTATGGGGCGCCTGCACCAGTAGGCCGCAAGCCTCACGATGGTACTGGGGCAGAAGCCTCCTTTTGCCCGGAGGCACCGGCGAGCTCGAATCTAACCGACAGGCGGGCGGCGCCTCCTCCAAAGCCTTGGAGGCTGCTGTGAGGCGATCCCCAGACGGGGCGTTACAGTAGCTGCGGCTCCAGCGAGAATCCGCGAAGGAGGCCTTCTCGGTGCTTTTCTTTGTCCGCTTCTTGTGTCCTTCAGGGAGGTTGGCGCCTGCCAAAGCTTCTTCAACTCCTTCTCCATTACGGACATCTTCTTTTTTTGAGGAGATGGGCTTCTAGAGACTGCTGGCGTCGTCTGCGGGTGGCAGCGTTGAAATACAGGCAGTCAGCGGACACTTGTCGACAGCGTGGTGGGCCTAAACAAAAGAGGCAGAGGAGTGACCGTCTTTGTGAGGCAGTTGGGTGCCATGCAGTCGCACTTATTTTTGAAGGGACGGCATAAACCAATGTTCACCTGAGCAAGAAAATAGAGAATACTGATATTTCGGAAAAACCGACGAAGCAACAGGACCGAGCTTTACGAACTTCACGCGCGAGAGCTGCACGAGCTGATGGCGGAAAGAATTGGAAGGCGGGCGTCTGGGACCGCCGCTTTATACTAACGTCATCTGACGCCGGTCACCTGACGTGGGGGCGGTCCCCGCCAGGGACTGCTAGCTAGAAATCTTTCCGTGGGGTCCTGCTGCCTGCCGACGTCAGTCCTATATGTAATTACCTACTGCAAGAGCCCTCTCGAAGTAAGATCTGGGGATTCTGGCGGGACCGCCTCCTTATGTACTACGCCTGACGTCGGGGGCTGAAGACTGCTAGCTAGAAAATTTCCGTGGGGTTCTGACACCTGACGGCATCAGTCCTAATAGTGTAACCTGCTGCAAGTGCTGTATCTCGAAGAAGATCCATATCTGTCGAGGCCAGAAGGGAGCAATGAGGATCATTTTGTCCCCATGGGACTTGAACTTGAGAAGTACCCTCAGAATTAGAGGAAGAGGAGGAAAGGCGTATAGAAAGTGTTTTGCCCACTGCAGCGTGAACGCATCCTGACAGAAAATGCCAGGCCCTGGATTTCTGGAGCAGAAGATAGGCAGTTTTGTGTTGAGTGGGGATGCAAAAAGATCCAGGTCTGGAGTTCCCCACTCTGCGAATACTGACTGAACTATGGTTGTGTCTAGAGACCATTCATGAGGATCTGTCTCTGTTCTGTTGAGACCGTCTGCCAGTTCATTCTGCACTCCCGGTAGGAAGACCAACGGAATTAGAGCCTTGTGCTCTAGACACCATTCCCACACTCTCATTGCTTCCCTGCATAAAGGGTAAGAGTGTGCACCGCCCTGCTTGTTGATGTAATACATCACTGCTTTGATGTCTGTTTGAAGGAGAATATTCTTGTGACAGAGAATGTCCTTCAAAGCCTGGATTGCATAAAGGACGGCTCTCATTTCTAAGACATTTATGTGAAGCTGGGACTCATCTTGAATCCACATACCTTGGGGGAGGAGATTCTGACAGTGAGCTCCCCACCCCATCAGGGACGCGTCCGTGGTAATGGAAATCTGATGATCCAGGGGAGCAAAGGGACACCCTTCCAGAAGATTGTGCTCTTGCGACCACCAGGTGAGTGACCTCTTCAGAGGTTCTGTCACCTTGATGAGAAAGGACTGAGGGTGAGTGGTTGGGGACCACTGAGTACTGAGCATCCATTGAGAGGTTCACATGTGGAGGCGTGTTGGGGTACAGTGAACACCGAGGATGCCATGAGACCTAGCATCCGTTGCATCGATATAGCTCGAACTGAGCTGCTCTCTCTGACATACCGGGCCATCTGTAGGATATCACTTCTGTCCTCTGGTACAAAAGCTTTCGCACAGGAGGTGTCCAGAAGAGTTCCTATGAAAAGGAGCTTCTGGGAAGGCTGCAACTGCGATTTCTTGAGATTAAGCAGGACTCCCATGGATGAGAAAAGTCCGAGGCTGTGGCTACGGCATAGAGAGCTCCTTGCCTGGAAGGGCTTGCTAGAAACCAGTCATCCAGATATGGGAACACTTATATTCCGATCTTTCTGAAGTGCGCTGTGAGAATTGCACAACACTTTATAAAAAGTTGCGGCGCTGAGGATAGCCCAAAGGGCAGGACTCTGAACTGATAACGCTGGCCCAAAGCCACAAACCGTAGGTATTTGTGATGCTTTGGGTGAATGGGAATATGCTGGCAAGCATCCTGCATGTCCAGGGAGGCTAGCCAGACGTGTTGATGAAGCAAAGGTAACAGGGCTCCTAGTGAAACCATTTTGAACTTTTCCTTGGGAAGAAATCTGTTCAATTTTCTGAGGTCCAAGATGGGGTGCATGCCCCCGGTTTTCTTTGGAACCAGAAAGTGATGGGAATAGAACCATGTGTTCCCGTTGATCCAGTGGAACTATTTCTACTGCCCTGTTGTTCAGAAGGCCTTGTATCTTGGAAGCGAGAAGCCCTGACTGAAATATTGACAGCCTGGGCTGTCGTTTGGGGGGACGATCTGGAGGGGTCTCTGCAAGGTAGAGGGAATACCCCTTGCGGATTATCTGAAGGACCCATTTGTCCGATGTTATGGACTTCCAATGATTGTAGAACTGAGTCAGACGACCTCCCACCGCTGAGAAAGAGTCCCCCTCGGGCAGCTGAGGTGGGACTTGAGCCAGAAACTCAAAAGGCGGCACTGGGCGCTTTGGGCCCTTGTGCTTTCTGTTGCGTTTTCTTTTGAGGCTGGGGGGCTTGGTTTTTATTAAAACCTCCCCTGCCCTTGCCCCAAAAGGACTAACGGTTGTGAAATTGACGCTTATTAACACCCCCCCCCCCCGAGAAAGGGCGGGAGCAGGTCAAGGCAATTTAATAGCAGACCTAGTCTTTTGTGTTGCACTTAGAGCTTGCTCTAGTTGAGGACCGAAGAGATACATACCGAAGGTTAACGCCATGACCTGTTGCTGGGCATCATTCGTGAAGCCTGGAGTGCACAGCTAGGAATGACAGTGGGTACAAATGCCCGCCGCCGCTTGGGAGGCAGTATTGAAAGCGTCCACAGTTGCTTTAACCTGCTGGTTGTTGGACTCGATACCCCTGGTTATGGTTTGAAGAAGCTCTGAATTAGTGTCCGACTCTGGTAGAGCTTCTACCATTTGTCTGAGTGAATGCCAAAGAACATATTCATATTGAGCGAAATAACCCTGGTAGCTGGCAATACACATACCCAGAGTGGATGCAGCAAAGACTCTCTTGCCTAAAGTATCTATCTTACGAGATTCTTTGTTTATAGGTCGGGCTGTAGTAGCCTGAGGGAGGACAACCTTATCATTCTCTGCCAAGACCACAATAGGGTCCGCTAAAGCTTGGGAGCAGCGTACTTTCTATCTATGGACTTAGCCACAGAAGGAATGAGAGTGGGATTGTTCCATACCATTTAACATACTATTTGCCAGCAGATTAGGCCTTACGGTCTATCGAGTCTGCTCGAACCTTAGATCCTTAGTTGGGTGCCGAGGCCCTCCCATCCCTTGTGCCCCAGAAACCCCTATCATCCATCCCCACCCCCCTGGGACAGGCCATCATCTGATACATCCACTTTCTGTGTCTGTCCCACCCTCTCTTGAAGCCCTCCACTGTGGATCTCTGAACCAGCTTGCCAGGCAGTGCATTCCAAGGTCCACCACCCTCTCAGTGAAAACCTCCTCTTCTTTTCCCTCGCCCTTCCACCTTCCAACTTCAAACCATGCCCTCTGGTGATACCTCCTGCTTTAGTTTAAAGATCCCTCCATGTTTACCCTATTTATTCCCTTGAGGTACTTGAAGACCTCAATCATGTCCCCGTCTCTCCTCTCCTCCAATGAAAACAGGCAGAGCTCCTTAAGTCTGTCCTCATACATCAAATCTCCTAGCCTCGTATCATCTTAGTTGCCTCCTCTGTACCCTCTCCAGGAGCTGTGTCCCTCTTCAAATGTGGTCTCCAGTACTGTACACAGTACTCAAGGCGTGGTCTAACCAGTCCATTGTACATGGCAGAATCACTTCCTTGCTCCTAGAGGTGATCCCCTTACGATGCATCCCAACATCCTGTTTGCCTTGCTAGCCGCTCTCCTGCACTGCTCAGAGTTATTCTACATGCATCCACCATGACCCCTAGGTCTTTTCCCTATTGAGGCCTCCAGCGCCCCCTCCCAGGGTGTACCTGTGTTTAGGGTTTCCCAACCAAGATGCAACACCTTACACTTATGATATTGAAATTAATTTCCATGTGTGAGCCCAGCTTTCCAGGGTGTCCAGGTCCCTTGCAGGGCCAACCTCCTCTTCTCCCTCAACTACTGCTCCCATCTTGGAGTCATCCATGAAGAGACTCATTACACACCTATACCCTCCTGATGTCCGATATGTATGCATTAAACAGGATCGGACCCAGGACCGAGCCCTGCAGGTACCCCACTACCAACCTCTCTAGGGTTGAAGCTCCCCACAGACGCTACTCTCTGGTGCGTCCAGCTAGCCAGTTTTCAATCCATCTGACCATCAAAGGCATACCCTAACCCCATCAGTTTCTCCACCAGACCATTGTGGGGGACAGAGTCAAATGCCTTGCTAAAGTCCAAGAATAATACATCCACAGGCTTTCCCCTGTCCAGTTCTGATGTTACCCATTCGTAGAACTCCACAAGACTGGTTTGACATGATCTACCTGGCACAAACCCATGTTGCCGACTATCCAGACCTCCGATTTGAGAAAGCATTTCAAACGAAGGCTGTATTGGGGGAGTTAAATCCATAGGGATCTCCAGGACATGAAGGTATTGGAGCCTTAAAAGCTTTCCATGATCAATAGCTATAGTCTGGCGAGAAAGAGTGGAATTCAAATTTTTCAGCAGAAACTTAAATGACAGGTCCTCGACCACAGGCTCTGCAATAGGACTAGATCCTGTTCCTTCCACGTCATCACCCAGCCGAAGATCTGGATCAGGCTCAATATTATCTCCTAACAACCCAGGAGGGACTGTATGGACAGGAAAGGAGTGAAAATCAGAAGGAAAAAAGGAAGGAAAAAGGTTCAGAATCGAGAAACCCTATAGACTGGAAGACGTCATACCAAGCATCGGTGCTGAAAAAGAACACGGTGCCGCCTGACCCAGCGCTGCGCACAGCGCCGACAGAGCCCTCGGTGCAGAGGACGGCACCGATAAGCTGCACGGCATCGAGGACGGCGCCAAAAGGTCACACGGTGCCGACAATCCCAATGGCACCGAGGACAGCGCCAACAGACGCATCAGAGCTGAGCAACCCATCGACGCCAAAGGTGCAGAAACCAACACAGGGCTCCAAAAACTAGGATTTGAGGAGAAAGAAGTAAGAATACTAGGAGATAGAGGCATCAGTGTGGCACCATGCGACACAGCCACGTGAGGGGGGAAAACACCTGAGCGCGCAGTCAGCAGCACCGAGGCGCTGCATGACTAGGTAGGCCCAACCGTCCTACCCGATCCACCGAGGGCCCCGGAGTGACCAGGCCAGGCAGCTGGATCAACCTCCAAGCCCACTGCTCTATCAGAGTGGTCCACTGATGAAACTGCTCATCTGAAGCCCTACCAGAAGGTGGGGAAGGACTCCGATGTCGAAGAGGTCGGTGACCAAAAACAGAAACCAGTGACTCCGGAGGAGGAGGCTGGCAACTGACCCCAATGACAGACTGTCGACGTGCAGACATACCAGAGGGTGACCTCGAGTGATGCCTTCTCTTTTTTGACCTGTGGGCCGAAGAAAAGTTCAAGGACGAACGTTGCCAAGAATGCAACCGTTTTCTTCTATGCTTCTGGGGGGGACCACCCCTCCCCTCGGGCATTGGACCGTCTGTTGTCCAAGCCCCCCTCCGGAGAGGGCGGCGGACAGGACCCAGCCGACTGACTGAACAGCTTTCATATGAAGTCTCCCTATTTGTCACCCTGACCCACTGCAATTTAGAGCTCTAAGCTAAAATGTAGGCTGAAACTTCTTTCTTAAATAAGAATAAATTATAGTAAGCGGTACTTATTTGAGATATACTACAAATTAATAAACTGAAAGAAAAAATTACTCACCTTAGTAATGTTGTTTCTTCTAATGGAGTCTTGCTATATTATGACTATTGCAGTTTGTCCCACCATTAGAACTGCTCCGGAGGTGAAAGAGTTAACTTCCATGCAGGGCATGGAACTTAGAGCGACTTCGTTAGAAAGCTCTGTCTGGGATATTTCAAACGAAACTGTCAGATCTTTACTGAGCAAAACTCACTAAAGTTCTGTGTGAGCTGTAACCTACACTAGCCAAATGGCTACTAAAATATTAACACATTTTACTGGTCCCAACACCAAGACTCAAGTCAGGGGACCAGAAAAAGATAAGATAAAATAAAATAAAAACACAACACCAAACACCCCAAAAAGAAGCGGTGGAAAACATAAAAAGGGGCATCAATAAGTGCCAACAGTGAACTGCCCACCCCATACCCCAAGTAGAAGTTCTGAGAGGGGCAGGCTGGGGAGGTCATAATATAGCAATACTCCATTAGAAGAAACAACATTACTAAGGTGAGTAATTTTTCTTCAAACAACATGAGTCTTGCTATATTATGACTAATACAGGAACTACAGCAGTACCTCCATGGAGGAGGGACAGAACCTACTTAGGGAATAGGCTCTGAAGCACGGCTGTGCCAAACCGGGCATCCCTCCTGGCCTGGATATCCAGGGAGTAATGCTTGGTGAAAGTGTGTACTGTTTTCCAAGTAGCTGCTTGACATATCTCTAAGATAGGGATGTCTCTGGCAGCAGCTAGAGACGCAGCTGTACCTCTGGTAGAGTGAGCCCTGGAGTCAAACCTGTGACCCTTGGTACGCTCTATGTAGTAACTTAGGGCCCTCTTAACATCTAAGCTGTGCAACCTCCTCTCACCAGAGGAGGAATGGTCAGTGAAGAACACTGGAAGTGAAATAGATTGATTAAGGTGGAAATCTGAAACCACCTTAGGCAAAAACTTCCTGTTAGTCCTGAGGACTACCTTATCCTGTGAAAGGAGAAAGTCAGTCTCCACTGACAAAGCTTGTAACTCACTTATCGCCTGGCAGAAGTGATGGCTACTAGAAATACAGTTTTCCAAGTCAAGTACTCTAAGCTCTGCCGAGACAGAGGGTTCAAAGGGTTGCATCAGCTGAGCAATGCAAACATTAAGATCCCAGGCAGGGGCAGGGTCCTGAATGGTGGATTGGTATGAAGCAATCCCTAAAAACTTGGAAAATACAGGGTGAGCAGAAGAGAAAGAGGCTTCTCTGCGAAATAAAGCGGAGACAGCTGCCAAATGCACTTTCAGGGTAGCTGGTCTCAGTCCCAAAGAATTAAGATGGACCATATAGTCCAAAACAGTGGGCAAATCAGCAGATTCCGGGGAAATATGCTTCCCAGAACACCATATGGAAAACCTTTTCCATTTGGAATTATAAGTAGCCCTAGTGGAAGACCTTCTAGAAGCTTTCAAGATTTCGAGAACACCTTGAGAAAGTTGAAGATCAGCAAACTCTAACTCCTCAAGAGTCAGGCCTTGAGGTTGAGGGATTTGAGATTCGGATACCAGACTCTCCCCTGGGCACAGGTTAACAGATTGTGGTTCCTGGGGAGACACAGGGGATGATGGACTGCTAAGGACAGAAGGAGTGGGTACCAGGGCTGCCTGGCCCAGTCTGGAGCAATCAGGATCATCTTGCAGGACTGAGATCTGATTTTGACTAGCACCTTGAACAGGAGAGGGAATGGGGGAAGGCATAGAGAAACTTCCCTTCCCAAACGAGGAGAAAGGCATCCAGTGGGACTGAGCCCAACACTGGGGGCCTGCAACAAAAAAGTGGAAGTTGATGGTTGTCTGGGGCTGCAAAAAGATCTATCTGAGGGGTGCCCCATCTGGCAAAAACTATCCCAGTACCAGGGGATCCAGTGACCATCGTGATGGCCCTGGGAAATCCTGCTGAGGGCATCTGCTAGGACATTGTCCTTCCCTGGAAGATGAACTGCTATGAGGGAAGTGTTCAGGAATAAGCCAGAGACCACAACTTCATCGCTTGGTGCACAAGGCCGAAGACGAGTGCCCTTGTTTGTTGATGTACCACATTGTAGTGGTGTTGTCTGTTCTGACCTGTACCACTTTGTTCTGAACAGATGCAGAAAAACCTGAAGTGCTAGAAAACAGCTCTGAGTTCCAACAGATTGATGTGGAGCAGAGATTCCTGAGGGACCACAATCCCTGGGTGGAGAGGTCACCCATGTGAGCTCCCATCCCAAGAGGGACGCATCTGTAGTAGGGTCAAGGAGTGAGATAGAGGGATGAAGGGCACCCTTGTCTCAGATTGCTCTGATCTTGCCACCACTGAAGGGCCTGGATCAGGGTTCGAGTCACTGGGATCAACCTGGATAGAATCTCTTCTTTGAGACCAAAAGGCTCTCAAATGGAACTGAATGTCCCTCATCTGAATCTTGCTCCTTGCACTACAGCTGTGGAAGCAGCCATGTGTCCTAGGAGCTGTGGAAATGCCTTGCTGGTTGAGAGACCTGCAGAGTGAAGGACGAGGTCAGGCCCACCAGGGTCCTTACCCTTTCTAGGGGAAGGAAGGCTCTGGCCTGCTTTGTGTCCAGTTCTGCTCCTATAAAGGTGAGTACCTGGACAGGTTCCAGAACTGACTTTGGAAGATTGAGAAGAAAGCCCAGAGAGGTAAGCAGCTGCTGGGTAACTTGCAGGTGTGATTTGACCTGGTCTGGAGACTGACCCACAATGAGCCAGTTGTCTAGGTAGGGAAAGATGGCAATCTTTGCCTTCTTAAATGAGCAACTGCTACTGCCAGGCATTTGTGGAATACCCTTGGGGCAGAGAGTAAGGCGAAGGGCATTGCTCTGAACTGATAATGGCCTGAGGGCAGGTTCGAATCTGAGGTACTTGGTGGGAGCTTCTGATAAGAACATGGAAGTCGGCATCCTTGAGGTCCAGGAAGCTAGCCAGTCCCCTGGCCTTAGGGAGAAGTAAAATCATTCCCAGAGTCACCATTTGAATTTTGGTTTAAAGGTGCTTGTTCAGATATCTTAGGTCCAGGATGGGCTGCCACTCTCTGTCTTTTTGGGGTGAAGTACCTGGAGTACAGACCCTTGCCCTGGTGTGAGAGAAACCCTTTCTACAGCTCGTGAGAGCCAGGAGGGTTGAGACTTCTGTTTCCAAAGCAAGAGTCTCTAAAGGGTTTGCAGGTGGAAAAGATCCGATTCTCATCTTGGAAATTTTTGAAGCTGAGAACCAGACCCTAACTTACTACTTCCAGGACCCACTTGTCTGATGTTAAAGACTCCCAGTCCTGGATCAGTAAGCCAGCCTGCTAAGGTAATGGAGAACCGACCCTGGGCATCCCATCAGGGTGGCTGTTTGGCAGGGGCTTTAGGCTGAGGGGTAGGAGCAGGCCTGCCTGTATCCGTCTGCCTCTCCTCTGAAGAACCCCTCTGAACATAAGCTGAAGAGGCCTAGGTTAGGTAAAAGGCCTGTGAAAGGCCTCCTCTACCCCTGGGGGCTGCCTCTGAGGAATGGCTTGCCGTTCATGGCTAGTGCACTCCTATAAGTGGTTCTATATTCATCCATTTCTTCATATAATTCTCTGTCTGCTCCCCAAACAGAGAATTTCCCTACCAGAGGAAAATCCATAGTCTTAGCCTGGGTATCCTGTGACAAACTAGTACACCTGAGCCAAGCCAATCTCGAAAAGCCACAGATGTAGCCATGACTCTAGAGGATACATCATTAGAATCCACTGCAGCATGGAATTGCACCTTAGATGCCTCAATACCATCAGCAGCCACCTGCTCAGCTCCTTGGCAAGCTGGCCAGGGGCCTGTTTGGCTAAAGCCATGACAGTATCTCATCTAGATTTTGGTATCTTGCAGCGTAAGCCATATAATTTGCTTGTCTGAGTCCCAAGGCTGCTGCCATATATTGTTTTTAGCCATGGCATCAATCTTCCTGGAGTCCTTGTTAGGAGGATGTGAAGCCAGGGGAATATTAGCCTTATCACAGGCTGCAGCCTGAACTACCCCAACATGGCTGCATTGCTGTGAAAGAAATTCTGTATCAGGACCTGACAAAGTGTACCTCCTGTCCATCTTTTTATCCACAAGAGGCACAGAATTAGGAGCTTTTAAAATGTTTATTGTTTGTTTCCTAAAGGGTTTATGTAAAGGAATAGACAATCTCCTGGACTCTGGGATATCCATCATCTCTACAAGTCAGGCTCCTCTTGCTCATCCACAGCTTCCTCCAAAGGAAGCTGGAGGTTCAACAACTTTTTATAAAACAGAAAAAGAGAAGGGGACTCAGCAAACCTAGGGGGAGATTCTCCTAAAGGTCTGTCTGGGGAGATGTCCGGTTCAATGGGCACATCCAGACTCTCAAAGTCACATTCACACTCATAATCATCTTCTCCCTCCTCTGGTTCATAAAACTCCTCTATATCATATTCTTGAACTGGTGGAACCGACCGAACCGACCTCTTGCCAGATAGTGGCGGTTCGGAGGGAACGAGAAAATGACTGGACAATTTGGATTGCTGGCTATCTCTGCAGCAGTTGGAGAAAGGATTTTGACTCCACACCTGCTGATTTTCTAGTTCTCTTTGCTGGAACTGTCTCCTCAGAGTCAGCTTCACGTTTGCCGAGTCTGGCCCTGGTCAGAGGGCACTCCCTCGGTTCGGTTGGCACCGAACTGGGCTGAACCATCAGGTCAGCGGACTTTATAGCCTCTCGTCCCTGAGCCTACCAACTCTCTTATCTAGGGTAGCTGCAGGAAATTCTTGCAAATCTGGCAGTCTGAATTGAGGTGGTCAAACCCCAGACAATAAACACATGTGGTGTGTGGGTCAGCCTTGGCAAAGGCTTCCCCCACAGACACTACAGTGTTGAAACCCAGTGAGCCGGTTTTCTTTTGGGTTTCTCCAGACATAATGTAGCTAACCAAAAACTTGCCCTTTTTTCGGCGGTGCCAGGCAAGACACCCTTATCGGTTCCCAACCGTGTCACGGGTCGTGGAAAAAACCGTAATGAAATCCGTTTTTTTTAGAACCGATAAGAACCGGGAACCGCACTCTAAAAAGCCTTTAAATGCTTCAGAATAAAGTTTCCACACAACCCGATCGGTTCAAACCGAACCGATAAACATTTACAAGTTCCACACAGAAATAAACCTATCTATTACTTACAATACCACAGACAGAGCTTGAACCGATCGGTTTGTGGTTAAAATAATGATAATCACGGTTGAATTTAACCAAGAAAAAACTCTTTAAACTGAGAAAATGAACCAAGCAGTAGGAGGAATCTCCGGAGCGACTGTTCAGTGAGGCGGAGTAAAGAATCTGACAGTTTCGGTTTGAAATATCCCAGACAGAGCTTCTCTAACCGAGCTCACGCTCTAAGTTCCATGCCCTGCATGGAAGTTAACTCTCTCACCTCCGGAGCAGTTCTAATGAAGGGACAAACTGCAATAGTCATAATATAGCAAGACTTCATGTTGTTTGAAACTATGCTGCTAGTTTGAAGTTTGACTCCCGGTGGGTGAGCGACATCGTCACTGAAGTGCACTTGACGGTGGGGAAAAAAGAAATGAGGCGGTTGGAGGGTTGATGCCGAGACAGTCATTGCCACACGAGCCAAGGCTCGTGGCGCCGCTCCAACTCTGGTGCCGGCCCTCCTGCAAAATGTTTGTTCCCGCTGGGTCCTAGCGCCTCCGATCTAGAAGACTTGAAGGAGGCAGCAGATTACCAGAAGAATTACCACTGGAGGCTCAACCTCCGCTTAAGGGGTCTGCCCAAATGGAAAGGAGGAGGGAGTGCTCTAGAATTTTGTGCGGTGACCTTACTAACTCTGCTGGGGGTTGAGATGAATGATGGCTGACTCACGATGGAAAGGGCTCACAGGGCAGTTATGCCCAGGCTGCCAGGAGGGCCAACCCCCTTGGCAGCTCGTTACATGGTTCCACTACTATCAGGACCACGAAAAAGTGCTTCGCGCATACCAAGAAAAAGATTCACTAGTTTATTGCGGGCACAAGCTGTTTATTTCTTAGGACTACTCAGCCAGATTGCTGAAAAAATGCAAGTTGTTCAATGAGGTGATGGCTAACCTGCGTGATATGAAGGTGGAGAATTATATAATTTATCCCGTGACTCTCAAGATTAAGCATGAGGGGGCAGTTTTCTCCTGTTGGGAGGTGAGGAAGGCTGAAACCTTCGTCGAGGAATTGAGAAAGAAAGTGGGATGAGTGACTGTCTCCTTGAGCCATGCGTTAGGCAAGCTATTTTGTTGTGTTATTTGGAGCATCTGGGGACTGCCAAAGTTGATCTTGAACAGACTGTGGGCCTCTGCCTTTTGGCCTGTTAATTTTTAGACTGGGTGTATATTTTCGGATTGAACTGCTGTGCTGCGTGCCCGCGCTCCTGGGGGGAGGTGCAGGGGAAGGTGCCTGGATGGATTTTAATACTGTGGCCTTGGGATATAGAGGATGCCTGTTACACTCATCTACTTCTGCCATAAGGTGGAAGTGGCCTTGCCAGAAGATTTAGCGGGACCTGCCCCATGTTTTCGGGGGGAAAATCTTTGGGGTCATCCTTGGAGCTGATCCCAGGAACTCTGGGGGAAATGACTCATTTGGAATGCAAAAACACTGGAAGGGACTTGTTCAGCCCGCGCTCCCTTCTGGGGAGGTGCCGGGAGGAGAAACAAAGCAGTGACCATGCCTTTACTAGCCTTCTAAGCGGGGTGGGAGGTCAAAATTGTAGATGATATTTAAAGGGGCAGACTTTTGACTGATGCTTGACCTAATTAGGGAATTGAGGGAAGGTTATGGAGGGCACAAGTGGTGGCAGATCACGAGTGGTAGCAGGGTGGCTCCGCATCCGGAAGGGGGGCAACATGTTGGGAAGGATGAATTTCCTGGAGAGGTAGCAGCTATTGGGGATTTCTCCACGGAAAAATGACTGCCCTCATGGATTTATATGCATTGTCCCTCCGGGAGACTGCAGGCTATAGATGGGCAGGGGCTCTTGTTCAACAGGGAAAGAAGCAACCAGAAGAGTTCTACGTACTCCGGCGGGGGGGGGGAGAGAGACTGAGGAGACACAGTCCAATCCATTAGGTATTAGGAGACTCTTGCATAAGTGGCAGTTAGTGTCTGTAGAATGTGTGGGCAGGAGATGTCAAGTGCGGAGAGGGGATAGAGGGAAGAGTATAGAAGGGGGGAGGAGTTAATCGAGCGGAGAGGGACATGCAAAAGAGGGAATATGAGGGGACAGGTAGGTTAAATGTTGGTCAAACATTGAGAGTAGGGGTGGGAAGCAGGGGAGGAAAGAAGAACAAATTAAAGTTATGTACGCTGCTGCAGTTTATTGTTCATGTTTATGTTTGTTAGTTCATATTGCTGTGCACTGTTATGCACATCTATCTGTTCCCATCCAAACAGACTCCAAGCCCAGGTTCTACCAAAGAAGGCATAGGCCTCATAAAGAGTGACAATAGTATGTTAGCGGTCTCCCACTGCTTCAGGAGGGGAGACAAAGGTACATTTTAAAGAGTCATTATGGCTAAAGTACAAGAGCTGAATGTTTGTACATGGAATGTGAGAGGGATAGCAACCCCAATAAAGCATACTGGCTGCTGACTGCTTTGAGGAGGCAGGGGGCACAAGTGGCTCTTCTGCAGGAGACCCATCTCACTGAGTCGCAGCATGCTAAATTGGCGAGGGGGTGGGTTGGGAAGTGCTATTCGGCATCATTTAAGTCCAACAAATGTGGGGTCGCTGTCCTCCACAAACATTTACCCTGCCAAGTTCAGAGGGTGGTGCGGGATGTGGAAGGAGGGCGATATGTTTTTGTGGTTGGTGAATTATGGGGGGGGAAAGAGTCTCACATTTGCCAGCGTGTATGCTCCAGCAGTATTTGACACAGCCTTTTATGGTATGCTATAATCACTGCTAGTAAAGGAGCAGTTCTCGGGTCTTGTTCTGGTGGGGGGACTGAATTGTACCATGGACCCTGTGCTGGACCACTCCCTTGGGAAGGGCAGACAGAGTGAAGCCCTCTGCCAATGGAGACTGGGGTTGGGGGAGTTAGGATTAATGGACGAATGGAAGGAAGAGAGGCCGGGAGTATACCTTCTCTTCTCATCCACACGGTACATGGTCCCGTATAGACTATATGTTTTTATTGAGGGAATGGTATAGGAGAGTAATAGATGTCAAACATAGTCCCATTCACATCTCTGATCATGCGATGGTTATCCTTACTCTTAAGATGGGAATACAGAGGGAGGCTCCCCCCCCCAAAAAGTTCCCGGCATATCTACTGGGGGACAAAAAATGTGGGGAATATTTAAAGGAGCAATATATCCAAACTAACGGAGGAGCGGAGGTGTCCTAGGTCATGTTGTGGGATGCAGGGAAAGCCTATATGAGGGGTATGATTATTAGATATGTTAGCTGGCCCTAACAGCCACTAGGGAGGCTTTGAATGCCCTTCTCCGTGGAGAGGCAAGGAAGGCCTGGACGTTTTGTAAAAAACAAGTCTTCGAGTGGGGTAACAAACCTGGCCCATTGTTGGTTCGGCTTATGAAAGGAGGCCGGTGTCCAACTCGTATCACCGCCATTAAGGACAGGGGAGGTAGTCTCCATAAGCAGGAACCACAGATTCGGAAATGTTTTAGTGATTTTTTTAAGACTCTTTATACAGTTTGGGGGCTGGTGGAAGAATCTGTGAGGCAGGGGGACCTACTACGCCTGACGAGGGACCAGACTGAGGCACTGAATAGACCTATTGTGAAAGGTGAGATGGTAGCCGCAATACAAAAGTTCAAGAGGGGTAAGGCTAGTGGGCCAGATTGCTTCCCCGTTGAATATTATTAGACCCTTGAGAGTCACTTGGCAGGCCAACTGTGTGATACCTTTCAGCAGAAGGAGGGAGAAGATCTGGAACTTCTGGGTACGTTTCCAGATGTGGTCATCTGTCTAATCCCTAAAGCTGAGAAGGAGGTGACAGAGTGTGCATCCTGTAGGCCAATTTTGCTTCTGAACTCTAACCTTAAAATTTTGGCGAAGGTTTTGGCAGCTAGGTTGGAGGTAATGCTACCAGAGTTGGTTCACCCAGATCAAACCAGGTTCATCGGGGCCATCTCTCCCTACCATAATGTGCGCTGTCTCTTGAGTGTGGTCTGGAGAGCGAATGGGGAAAGGGATGACACCTGTACAATATCGATGGATGCCGAAAAGGCCTTTGACAGGGTTGAATGGGCTTACCTTTTTGAGATTCTCTCCCGGTTTGGTCTGGGTGACCCATTTGTAGGGTGGACTAGGGCACTGTACGGCTTCCCTAGGGCCAAACTGTTGGCGAATGGTACTCTATCAGTGGGTTTTAGTCTAGGGCGGGGAAAGAGACAGGACTGCCCTCTGTCCCCACTGCTGTTTGCCTTAGTGGTAGAACCGCTTGTAGCGGCTATTATGCAACATCAAGGGATCAATGGGCTAAGGGGGTCTTGGGGCGCAGCATAAGATTACGTTGTATGCTGACGATATGCTGCTCTTTGTGATGGAACCGGAAAGGTCCATGCCATTACTGTTAGATACGATGGGGAGATTTGCTCATTTCTCGGGTTGTAAGATTAACCTGGATAAATCAGAGTTGACGTGACTGCCAGGGGGTGGTGTGGCGGATCATATGTGGGAATTTAAGTGGGTCCATAAGCACTTTACATATTTGGCGATTAAAGTTGGACGGTCCCTGGGGACTTTATATGACTTTTAACTATACCCCAATGGTCAAAGGTGTCCTAGCGGACTTAAAGCGGTGGGCCTCTTTGCTGATCTCGTGGTTAGGAAGAATTAACCTGATTAAGATGAATATTCTACCCCACCTGTTGTATTTAATGCAGATGCTGCATGTAAGGCTAATAAAGAGTGATCTTAAAAAGTTAGAGGGTGCCTCCTCTGCGTTTATTTGGAATGGGAAGCGGGCAAGGGTCAGCCTATGGAAGCTCAAATTAGAGCCGGGGGGGGGGGGGCCTCAATTTCCTGGATTTGAGACACTATTTCCTTGCTGTTCAACAACGGTATGTAGGGATTGGGTCCACACTCCTAGGGTGGCCATCTGGGTGGACTTGGAGCAATGGGGCTGTCCTGCCAGACTCTCTGCATTTTTGGAAAAGAGGGGTCTGTGGATGTTTAGGGCCCAGGAGGGGAGAAACCCCCTGACACCGATTATGTCAGAAAGTTTGGTAAAATATAAAAAGCTGCGAGGGGAGACTGGGATGGACACTTTACTGGTACCCATTGCTAGGAATCCGTTTTTTCTGCCGGGGTGGGAAGACCCTGGGTTGAGGGGCTGGGAACGCGGGGAGCCAGGAGTTTAGCACGTTTGTGTCAAAGAGGTTGTATCCTCCCATATACTGCCTTGAGACAGGGACTGGAACTGGAGGGGAGTTATATGTTCTGGTATTTCCAGGTTAGGGCCTATCTTACTAGATTGTACAGAGAGGGGCAGGTAGACAGGAAATGCTTAAAACTGAATCTCTTATGTCAGTCTCTGTGAACCTGAAAGGTTTTGTGGGGAAGGTAGTTAAGCAGGGTTTTAAATAACTGGTTAGCAGTTTTTTCCTTGGGACAATACTAACTCCACAGAAAGTATTTATATAGATTTTCTGGAAGTGCTGTATTTGTTAAACACAGTGAGGCAAGAACTATGCATTTTCACAAAGATTTAGCACTTTTATAATCAAAACGCTAATCAATTTTTAGAGTTAAATAAAACCCTGTTAAGGAATGCAGGAGTTGTCTGGCGGATCAGTCACAGAAGGTGAGATGTCTCTGGGAGTGGGATTTAAGTGAGCCAATAACTGACCTGAATTGGGCTATGGTGTTACCCTTGCACATGGGCCTGTTAGTCTGTAACACGTTTAAAGAGGCATTTTATAAGTTTCTACATAGATTGCACTACCCACCTGCAGTGGTCCATAAATATCATCCGGCTATCTCACCCCAATGTGGGCGGTGCGACGAGAAAAGGGGAACTTACTTCCATTGTTTCTGGGAGTGTAGGATTCTGGAAAGCAGTGGCCTTGGAGGTGGGGAAGCTGGCTGGGAGTGTTTTCTAACTGGACCCCCTCCTGTGCCTCTTTGGCGTGGAGGTTCATGAGGAAGGGGAGTGGAAGCCCCTACCTTGTTGGATAAGGGTATTGTTCATTTTGGCCCGGCACTGTATCCAGAATAACTGGGTCTCCCATACGACCCCTACAGTGACACAATGGCGGGCTTTGATCCTTCGAATATTAGCTTTCGAGACCCAGTGGGGGAACAGAGACATCCAGCAGAAAATGCCTCTTCCCTGGGCAGTGAGGAAGAAGAAGCGAGAGTTTCTACGTTTTGAGAGGCGTGAACAGGTCTACCCGAGGGGTTCCCCAGAGCAGGAAGATGTCGTCTACCACTTTTTTTTTTTTTTTTTTTTTAATTCTTTTTCTCCTCCGGTCACAGTCTGGGGGGCCTCTCTCAGGCGTCCTGCCTGTTCCTGCCCTACCTGAAGTCCACCTACCTGTGCCTCCTCTCTCCCTCCTCCTCTGTCCACGATCGGCACCCCCGGCTTAACCCCACTGGGGTGGGGTCGTCCCTCCTTCTGGTCGCATTTACTAGACAGATTCCGACGTGGGAGAGGACCCGGTGGAGGAACCTGGAAGGCCAGGCAGGATGGACTCAGTCATGGACATGGGGGCAGGTGCTGCCGCCTACCCCTCAGACCGGCGTTTTCCCTGTTCTGGTGATCTCCTCCCTTGCGTGTGCACTTCCCTGGCGCAAGGCACGCACAGCAACCTCTGCCTGCGTCAGGGCACGCTGATGTTGTGCAGCCAAGGATGCTACAGTGCCCCTGGTCTCCACCAGGGCAGCTGGCCGCGGGCAGTCCCGACCCCGGGGAGGAGAGCAGCCCTTTCGGCACTCAGTCCTCACCTGCCCTTGCCATCCCCCGGTGGCCCGAGCTCGTTCCCAAACCCCGGTCACCGGCGTGGCATCCAGCGCCTCAGCCCTCAGCGCCACCAGGCCGGTGTCTACTACCTCTTGATCCAGTTCCTATTCGTGGGCTCTGGCTGAAGACTGACTGAGGTGGTCTGCCAGCATGTTTTCTACTCCTGAAACATGAACTACCATCAGGTGAAGGTTGGGCTGAATTGCCCAACTCCAAACTCTCATTGCTTCCCTGCACAGAGGATAGGAACGAGTTCCTCCCTGCTTGTTGATGTACCAGATCACACACATGTTGTCCGTCTAGATGGTTAGATGACCAGGAAGAATGGATGAGTGTAGAGCCTGGAGAGCATAAAGGACTGCTCTAAGTTCGAGCACATTTATGTGTAAAGTCTGCTCGAGTCTGGACCAGGTGCCCAGAGTCCTGCGAGACCCTAGATGGGCTCCCCAACCCTCTCCTGAGGCATCTGTTGTCAATGTTTGGGAGGGGGTTTTGATATTGAAGGGAACTCCCCGGCAAAGGTTTTCTCACATCATCCACCATTGCAAGTCCCTAACCATGGGATCGGAAATTAGAACCTCCTGGTCTAGGTCGTCCAGTGTTTGGTCCCACTGAGACCGAAGAGTCCACTGAGAGATCCTCATATGGAGCCGAGCGCAAGGGACTGTCGGGATGGCAGCCGCCATGAGCCCAAGGAGGCGAAGGACTGACCTGGCACCGACCCTTCTGCGACTGGACAACAGACTTGCTTGAGTCTGAAGGGTTTCCACCCTGTCCGGAGGCAGAAAGGCCTTGCCGATGGTCGTGTCCAGGATCACCGCGATGAACTGGAGTCTTTGGCAAGTGACCACATGGGACTTGGCCTGGTTGATGATGATACCCAGGCTGGTAAAACCTGCAGGGTAAAGGAAAAAGAGCATAGAAGTTCCTCCCTGGACGGGGCCGCCAGTCGTCCAGGTACAGGAATACCTGCAATCCCTGGGTACGCAGGTGGGCCGCTACCACTGACAGGCATTTGGTAAACACTCGGGGAGCAGAGGAAAGACCAAATGGGAGGGCCTTGAATTGGTAGTGGACCCCCTGAAACAAAAACCAAAGGAATTTGAGGTGGGAAGGGCGGATGGAGATGTGTAGGTAGGCATCCTGCATATCCAAAGCATACAGTCACTGTCCCTGCTGAAGAAGCAGCAGAAGGCTCTGCAGGGAGAGCATTCTGAAGCATCTATACTCCATGAACATGTTCAGGGAGCTGAGGTCTAAAACAGACCTCATTTCTCCCGTCTTCTCTGGAACTAGGAAGAAATGGGAATAGTAACCTGTCCCCCAAAGATGGTTGGGGACTGGTTCTATCGACGCCTTCGTGAGAAGGGAAGAAATTTCTTCCAGGACCAGAGGAAGATGTTCCGGGGAGTAAGACAACTTGTGGGGGGGTGGTCTTCAGGGCAGTTCCTGAAGAAACTCGATTGAGTGTCCTCACATAGAAACATAGACGTTGACGGCAGATAAGGACCGCTTGGCCCACCTAGTCTGCCCATTTCCCTACCTAGAGGATAAGCTGCAGATCCTATTTAACCAACAGCCTATTTCTTCCTATCCCACACAAAAATTGCCTTATGTCTGCTATCTGTCCTTCTGCTATCAGTTGGAGCACCCAAGCATCTGATGTAATCCTCTCCCAACACGGTAAATGGAAGGAGAACCTCCCTCCTACTGGTTCCTATGAAGTGGCCAGAGGCTGTGGGAGAGGGGAGGAGTCAGGAGGTGTGCGGCAGCGCAGTGGCCGAGGCTCCTGCAGCTTTTTAGTGAGGAGTCTTGGCTGCTGGGCGAGCCCGGCAGCTTGTTGGCCCGCTTGCCCTGTGGTTTTGCTTCTGGCGAGAACATCGACAAAAAGGGCGACGCTGTCCCTGAGGGGGCCTGTGCAGAGAGTCCATGGACTTGAGTGCAGTACCCTTCTCCTGAAGGCTGGTGATGATGTCCTTGAAATCGCCGCTGAACGGCACCGAACCCCTGAAGGGCGCATCCTGAATGGCGGATTGCACTTCAGGGACCAATCCTGACACCCAGAGCCAGGCATGATGCTGAAGACCAACGGCGAAAGTCGAACTCCGTCCAGCTGCGTCCACTGCATTGTAGGTAGCATGAAGCATGTGCCAACTGGCCGAACGAGCAGAGCGGACAAGGTCAGCCACTTCCTGTTTGGTCTGGGACTCAGGAAGGGAGTCCAATTTTTATTCCACCTAACTCAGGATAGTCTTCTGGTAGTTCCCCATATGTGTTACATAGTTCTGGGCCCTAATACCCAGGGTACAAGAAGCATACACCTTCTTTCCATACTGGTCCAGAAGTCGGGACACCTTGTCAGGTGGAGACGAGCTGAGATGTTTGGGGTTGGCAGAACGGCCGTGAGTGGCGCTAATCACAACCGAATCCGCCTTGGGGTGTACAATCAAAGAATCTACTCCCTCAGGAGCCTGATATAGGCAGTCCACCTTCCTCCGAAGGGGGGCTAATGCGGACGGTTGCTTCCAAATAGTGGAAGCAAGGTCTGCGTGAGGCTCAATCCAGGGTGTAATCAATGTCGGAGTGGTCTCTGGCAGATCTAAGTGGGCAGTGAGCTTCTTATGCTGCGGATCTGGTTCCAGAGGCTGCCACTGGTGAACTTCCTGGATCTTTCTCAGTAAATCCAAAAAGGATGGATCCTCCGGAGGAGTCCTTGGCCTGGGATGATCAGGCGTACGCGACTCGTCATCAGGATTGAGCACCCGAGTCTGAGTCAGAAGTTTCCGATGTAGAGGAGGAAGACACCTTCCGGCGGGGAGAGCAGTTCCTTTGGGAAGCCCTCTAGGAAGTGTGTCCTCCCCACCCCTGGCACCCAAGGGTTCACCTCTGGCGTCGGGGTAAGGGGGAGGGAGTCTCCTGTCTCTGGCGTAGGGGGTCCTGTGCAGGGTCCGGCGCTGGAAGATGGCTCTCCACCTCCCTGGTGAGCTGAGCCTTGGCCTCAGCCCACCACGTAGCTAGAGTCTCCTACAAGTCCACCGGCAGCTGTGGTGAGCGCAGTAGAGGAGGAGGAGGGGGGGAACATGGCTACTGAGGGTATCTGTAAGGCGAGTTTCCATAACCCGACGGCAGAAAGCCTGGCGTCGAGTACTGAGGCGCAGGATACTGTGGCATCAGATAAAGTGGCGCTGGGTACTGCGGCACCAGATTAAGTGGTATCGGACACCCAGGTGCCAGGGGCTCTGACGGAGCACAAGGCCCTGGGAGAGGCCCAACAGCCGGGCCAGGTAAAGCTGGCTCCGCAGGCATCGGGCCTGGCATTGGAGCAGCATCCAGCAGAGGGATGTCAGCTGGTGTCGGGTAGGCCGGCATCAGAGGATCTGGCGTCAGGGGGTCCGGCCCTGTAGGAGGGAGCCCTGATGTCAGTGTACCCAACTCCTCCGTGTTGCCAGGGGGAGGATTAAAATCCCCGGGGTCCAGGAGAGGAGACGGGGGAGCTTTGGCAGGCAATGGCAAGTGCTGCGGTGAGCCTGGGACGTCGGACTGGTCCAAGGGGTCTGACTTAGGCTCTTTCACTGGGTGGTCGTCAGAGTAGCTGACATCCGTCTTATCAGCAGGATCCGGGCGGATGTCGGAGGAGCCGGCGTCCGACTTATCGGAACTCAGGTACCACATGGGTTGCGTTGGGGATGCGACCTTGGTGGGCATGTGAGAGACTATGTGCCCTCCTGAAGGAGCTGGCATCTTGTCGATTCTGTCCGGGTGGATGTCGGTGGCACCGGCGTCCGACTTAGCGGACCCGCTCGACCTAGAGGGCCATGTGGCAGCGGCCTTCCCGGGAGCAGCAGCCTCCTTTGCCCTGGAAGCACGAGGGGCAACACCGTCTTGGGCGCCGCCAAGATGGTCATCGAAGAGCGGTTCCCCGGAGGGGACATTACTTTAAGAACCACGACTCCAGCCAGAGTCGCGGAGGCCGTGGAGGTAGAGTCCCAGTACCGATGCTTGTCCTTCTTTTTCTTATGCCCTTTGGGGGAAGTGGAAGCCTGCCTTAACTTCTTCAACTCCTTCTCCAACTCCAGAGACTGCTGCCTCCATTTTCGGGTGGCTGAGTTGAACTGTTGGCAATGCTGGCACTTCTCCACAGGGTGGTCTGGGCCTAAGCAGAAGAGGCACAGGGAGTGTCCGTCCTTATGCAGCAGTTGGGAACCGCACGAGTCATACTTATTTTTACGCAATTTGGAAGGCGTCGGGGATGACATACACGGACGTTGAAGCAAAAACAAGAACAATGGTCGAAAAGATGATTAAAACTGACCCGGCGGAAGACTGATGAGAGAAGGACTCTACTGTGAGGAACTTTCACCAGTCGAGCGGAAGAGCCTGGAAGGTGGGCGTGGGGACAGCCTTTATACCGGCGTTACATGGCGACCGGTCACCTGACGTGGGGGCAGTCCCCCAGCCAGAGACTGCTAGCTAGATATTTTTCAGTGGGGTCCTGACGCCTGCCGGGTCAGTCCTATATGTAATTACCTACTGCAAGAACCCTCTCGAAGTAAGATCACCTAATACAGGCAGATATCCTAAACTACAAACCCCTGGCTCAGCAGCTTCAGGAGGACATAAACAGGTGGGCACAATTACCCCTGAGTTTCCTAGCAAGAACAGAAACAATTCTACAGAATATCTTCCCCCGAATTTTGTTCTTCCTTTAGATGCTCCAAATACCCCCAGATAACACATACTTCTGCACTTGGGACCGCTTGATCTCCAGATTTATATGGAGGGGCCACCAACCCAGGATTCACCTGGCCACCCTACAGCTCCTTCGGGAGAGAGGAGACCTAAACCTCCCTAACCTACAAAGATATGCCATGGCGTCACATATACGCACAATACTGAATTGGTTGAAGTCATCATATGGGGCACACGGGAAACAATTTGAACTCCACTGGAGTGATCTTTTTCATCTATCAGCCTGTTTGTTTGGACATCCACCAAACTGCTCTCCAGTTTCAAAATATCCTATACACACGACTATCCCATTCAGACATTGGCTGACATTGACCAAAAAATACTTAACCCCCCTCCCCCCCGAAGCCCTATACCTTAGAGCCTTATCGCAGATACCCTATTCCCCCTAACAAGACAGACAGGGTTCTTGAATAGTGGAAACGATTTGGGATACAATATGTATACTAGCTGATGGGCACAACTGGCCTTTATTCATTTGTTTTTGATTACATTCTGCACGGAGCAGCAAGATGGCTGCAATGCTGCTCCGCTCCTCACAGCACTGTGCCAAGTAGCATTTTAGTTTCTTTCTTTTTTTTTTTTTGAAGTCCTGGCAATTCGATTTGATGAACGAAACAATCTAAAATTTGTATCCAAGTCTGATTTGCCGGCGACGCTGTACTCTGCTACTCTTCGCTGTGGTGGTTCAAGGTGCTCAGATGATGTTCGGAGCTTACTGGTGTATTTTCTTGGCATGCCATTGTTTGGACAGGGTACAATTTCTGCATCGAGGTCCTGTTTTTTAGTGCGTGTTTTTTACTGAAGGGAGCACACAGAAATGCGTGGAGTGGTGTTTGAAGTAACCCTCTGGCAATATATGGGACAGGATATAACCCAATGCAGAAGTGTGAAGTCAGAAGGTGGACTGCATGAATCTACAGAGAGTGAGTGCCCGGAAGACTCACCATGAGGACACTGGCTACACTGAGGCACTTAATAGTGCCAGCAGGCTTGTTTTGCCTTTAAAAAAGGTATGCATACTTTTTAAGATAAACAACAGAGCCAGGCAATTCTTGGGGGAATGCCCTGATTTTGGGAAAGTGCATTGAAACGAATCAAGGACTCCCACCTGGGGAGGGAGATTGGGTTATCCTCAGTAAAACCCAAACAAGCTAGCTTTGGCCAAACTTTCCAGCAAGTAGACGGTGTACAAAATGAGATGCTAAGAGACTGGTAAAGGATGGCTGTGGAGGTAAACCAGTCTAAGAGGTACTGGTTTCATTATTGGGCTAGTAAATTATTAGCCGTGGACACGTATGTGTATTGCTACTGTTATTTGGATTTATCATCGTCTGTGTTCTGTGGTTTGAATTACTGGCTACACTGGACCCAGAGTACTGTCCTTGTTTGAAAATGTTCGCTCTGCTCTAAAATCCATGGGCCTCAGAATGCTAATGGAGCCTTTGGTTTCACATATATGCTTATGGACTCTTAAATATGTGGAGACTGAATTTTTGAACCCAAGCAAACTGACCTTTTGATTTCTAGGCACACTTTATGAAAATTATATGCATTATTTACTGTTTCTTTCTTATTTTTTTTAGCTGTAAAAGCAAATTATTGAAATCTATTTGTTATCCCTATGTGTATTTCAGTAATTTTGAATGAGGAAATAATCGGGAAACAGGTGAACCTATTAAAGAACTGAAGTGTGTCCACCCCCTGAATATGTATTATTGCACTTAGTGTTGTTAGGACCTTAGTTATGTTAAATACCTTGTTCATTTGAATCTTTTGTGGTCAAGCTGGGTTTGTAATGACATGTAATGCTATGGCCTTATCTTAAGGTTTTGGATTTGAAAGTGGAGAGAAATGTGAGTGCTTTTTGGGATAGGTATAATTTCTAAAAACTCACACCTGGTTATCGATAGTAACCGGCATATAATTCCCTTCACAGTGGGGGTCAGTAAGGGCATGGAACTGCATGCGCAGTAGTGTGACAGGGTAGAACAGGACCATGTCCCATTTGTTTTGGAGAAAGTATTTAAATGCAAGGATCTGTATTCTTTCCTTTTCTGTCTCTTCTCTGTCTGGTTGCGCAACCAAATTTTCCTGTGAGACCTCAGACTTTATCAACCTGAACAGTCTCACAATTCTTTGCCTCTCACTTTCTCGCAGTTTTCTCTTGCTGTCTGTTTTCCTCCCGTGCATATCTGCTAATTTAAAACTATGTACAACTCACTGTGTGGAATGAAACTGATAATGGGATCACTTTTGTTTAGAAAATATTTAGTATTACTGTAGAAATGTATATTAATTGTATTTTAACATGTCTTGAAAAAGCTAGAGGGGAAATGCTTGAGTCTTTTGCAAAAGCTGGAGGGGCCTCAGGAAGCTCGCTGTTCTAACAGCTCCTGATATTTATGAGAACAGAACATTTTACAAAGAACAGGATGCTTGCAAAGGATGGGGGTTGAAAAGAGTTATAAAAACAGTTAAGCTGAGCTGCAAGGGAGATTTTTTACAAGAGATTTTATTTTGCTTCAGTATATATTCTTAACAGGTTTATCTTATGTTACTCCAACTACAAATAAACAGTTTTGTGGAATTTTACAACCGCTTCTGGGTTTTCCCTATGCTTCCTGACCTGTGCCTTGACGACAAGTAGGATGCCCTGTGATACCCCCAACAGGATGGGTTCTGTCGGCAGCTTAAAATAACCTAATTTAGGACTGATGAACTGGCCTTCCTCAATAGTTATCTGGACGAACCAAGGGAACTTAATTTGTTATGTATACAGTACTTATTTAAAGGAGATGTTATGAGCCGGATGGATTTGATAGATGACCTTGGAATTTGGCTGGTGATTTCCTCACTTTGCCTTCTGGGGGACTCTCCATTGGTTCTCTATTATGGCTTAATTGAGTGTGTAATGGTAGGGCTCAGCTTCAAGTTTTGGGACTTGAAAGTGAAGTAAAATGTGGGAACTTTTTGGGGTAGGCTCAGTCTCTAAAAGACCCATAGCTGGTTATAGAGAGCAGCCGGCAAATAATTCCCATCACACTGAGGTGTAGTATGGACATGGGACTGCATGCACAGTGGGATGTTCCTTGGTAGCACCCCAACTGGATGGGTATTGCTGGTAGCTCAAGATTTTCTAATCTGGGTCTGATGAGTGGGCATCCTTAAATAATGCTGTGACACAGTATCTTCAAGTATAGAAAGCAACTGATAGTTGCGCCTAAATCATGATGGCTTAATTTCATGCCTTATTGAGGTTAGGAGATAGTTTCCATCTATAAACCTTCTGGCTTAGTGTCTGGTTTAATTCTGAGTAATTTATGAGTGTTGATATATATTTTTTTTCATGTTTTGATTAGTTTAACTATTTTTAAACAAACTCATATCACTAATATCCAATACTGGTTTGTGTGGTAAAGTGCTGGTGGAAGTTTTTTTTTTAACCTCTTTTGACAAATGGACGGATAACCATTTTTAATGAAAATTGATTTATTGTATGAATATGACATTTTAGTATGTATACTGTATGTTGAATTATTCATATTTTAGTATATTGTAATGGCATTTAGCCAAACAATAAAACCACTACTACTAACATTTGTTTCCCTCCAGGCAACCTATAAATACCACAGAGATACATTCATAATCATCTACAACTGAAAAATGATCTTCAACCCCATGAGGAAATGCTGTCAGTTCTGGCAGAACATCAAACACCTATAGTGGCCCTTATCCTGTCTCAGAAAAAAGGTAAGCAGGTAGATAATTTAATCAGCAGAATCTATAAGGCACTGATGGCTTAGCTAGGGGACTCAAGATCCTAGATGAGAGGTGGAAAACATACTCAAACAGAGCCCTTAAGGTCTCATGTTCACCGTACTGGAGGGAATTTGTATGAAAAATATGTAGTAGGTATTTCCAAACTTCAGCAGGGGTAGCCAAGTTCTCACTGGATATCCAGCCAAAGTGCTGGAGAGTTATATGGGTGCACCAAAGCAGACCAGGCCCATGTGTTCTGGAATTGTCACCTATTAAACAACTACTGGGGAGAAATTACCTCAGAGATTAATGATACATATGGATGTTCGGAACTCCTTACCCCCATATATGTTCTCACAACAACCCCACCGGTGGGTATAAGGATAAACAGAGAAACTTACAGGCAAGTCTCCCTGTTAATACTGGCGGCTAAAAAGGCCATTACTAGACTGTGGCTTACCACAACCATATCCACAAAGGGAACATGGAATATGATAGTAAGAGAGATATATGCCCTTGAACGTTTGACCGCATGTTTGAGAGATCAGACAGAACTCTTTAACTTGTATTTGCGCAGATGGGTCATGTACCAACTCAACCATTATCCAGAATTTGTTCCGTGAATGCCTGGAATGTGTTGGGGGGGAGAGGGAGGGGAAGGGAATGAATATCTAATGGATTGGGGGAGTTCCAAATGGTACAACTGTTCAAAATGTTTACATCAAATAAAACACACAGCCTAGGGAGATGGGATAATGCACTGTCTATTATATAACAAAACAAAAACATTAGATAGAACACAGAGACATCATGAACTGGTAACCATTGATATATGATCTGTTAGCCAGCATGTCTGTAGAATGTAAAACTATTTCTGATATATCTGTAAATCTCTCAACTCAAAATGTACAATTAATTCTCATGTAAATACCTCTGTACCTGTCCATGATGAAAAAATTACTTTTTTAATTTTTAAGAAATAAAAAATCACAACTATACAAAAAAAAATGTCTTACCTCCTAGTCTTCTATTCATTCTTACCTTCTTCCTTAGAGTGATTCCCCCCCCCATTTAAAAAAAAAAAAAAAAAAAAAGGAACACAGATGTCAACTTTTGCCCTTTCAGACTAGGACAACCCCACACCTGGCAAAGGACCATTTCTGTCCTCAGGATCAAGAGGACGTTTGTGATTGAACAGTCTCTGTCTGACACAGTTGCAGGGTAGCTCAGCCAGACCAAGAGGAAGGAAGGAAGGTTTGACCCCAGAGAGAACAGAGCTGAAAGTCAGAGGAAGATCCCAGGGAGGAGCCATCACAGTAGATCCAAGGGCTCTAAAGGAAGCCAGCATGACGCAATATCAAGGCCTCAGGATCTGCCTGAAAGCTGACCCTTTCCCTGACTCTCATCCCAAGGGGAGGGGGGAGAAAGGGAAATTGGCAGCGCTGCCCCGCGTCTGATTACAGGGCAAGTGTAATGAATGGTGAAGATATGGAAATTATGTACCTACCATAATTCTTTTATCTTCTTGGATGAAGTCTCCATCACTCATTCACATTAATGGTGGTACGCCGGAGGCACTAGGACCCAGTGGGAGCCAAACTCTTTCAGGAGGGCTGGCGCCGAGGCAGAAACGCAAGGAAGCAGTACCGCGAACCAGGCTTGTGCGGTATAGACTACCTTGTGTTGACCTCCAATCACTTCTCAGTACTCCCCCCGAGGAGGTGCAGCGTGACTAACCTAAATATCGGACATAAGATAGTCCGAATGACCTGTGTAAGAAGGATCAAAGAACAAAGTCTTCTCAGCCCCACGACTGAAGGAGTGAAGACCATAAACAGAGAAGTGAGCTCAGGGGATGGCGGGTGGGTGTGTGAATGAGTGGTGGAGACTTCGTCCAAGAAAATCAAGAATTACAGTAGGTACATAATTTCCATATCTTCCTGGACATAAAGTCTCCACCACTCATTCACACTAATGGGAGAGTACCAAGCTAAAATAGTCCCCAGGGACGGGCAGCAGGAGAGAGGAGCTCACTTAGGACAGAAGCCCATTAAGGATTGTCCTGCCAAAGGACTGATGTTGTCTGGCAAGGACATCCAAGGCATAGTGCTCTACAAATGTATGCATGGAGCTCCTAGTGGCCGCACTGTAGATGTCTGCAATGGGCACGTTGCAGATTTCGGCCAGAGATGCTGCGACTGCTCTGGTAGAGTGAGCGTACACTCTGCCTTCCAGCTTGACCTGTGCCATGGAGTAGCAGTGGCAAAGGCATGCCACTAGCCATGCTGAGATGCACCTGATAGCAACAGGTTGACCCAGCCAGGTCGTGCTGAAGGAGACAAACAGTTGTTGAGCCTTGCGGATTTCTTCTGTCCTATCTAGATAGAACCGCAAAGCTCTCTTTACATCCAAGGAATGAAGGGTATGCTCTCCCTCATTCTGGAAATTTGCAAAGTAGGTAGGAAGGACTAAAGGTTGATTCAAATGAAATTCCGAGACAACCTTAGGAAGGAACTTAGGGCGAGTCCTAAGGACCACCTTGTCCTCGTGAAACACAGTGTATAGAGGATCTGTGACCAAAGCGTGTATTTCTGATACTCTGCGGGCGGAAGTAATGGCCACCAGGAAGGCCGTCTTCCAGGTTACAAATTTCAACTCACAAGTGGCTAGAGGCTTGAAGGGTTTAACAGTGAGCATGTCTAGCACGAGGTTAATGTCCCAGGTTACAACTGGACATCTAACAGGCGGTCTGGTATGCAGAATGCCCTTAAGAAACCTCTTGACTACAGGTAACCGAGCCAAAGACATAGAAAGCACTGCCTCATGGTATGCGGAGATTGCGAAAAGATGAACTCTGACTGTAGAGTATTGTAGACCTGTGTTAGAGAGAAACTCCAGGACTTTATTCGGTGGGCAGGAAAAGGGGTTCCAGGAAGATTTTGCACATCAGAGAGAAGAAAAAATTACTCACCTTAGTAATGTTGTTTCTTCTAATGGAGTCTTGCTATATTATGACAGTAGCAGTTTGATCCAGCTCTAGAACTGCTCCGGAGGTGAAATGGTTAAAACTATTCCAAAATAGAATTTTGGCCACGAGCTCTAAGAAGCAGCTCTATCTGTGTTATTTCAAACTTGAACTGTCAGATCTTTACGAGCCAAACTCACTAAGGTCTGTGTGGAAGCTGCAACCTATACTAGCCAAATGGCTACCTAAATAATAATAACCATTGCTGGTCCCAACACCCAAGACTCAAGTCAGGGGACCAGAAATACTAACACAATTCTAATCATATGAGAATAAAACATAAGTATAATAAAACACACACACACACACACACACACACACACACACACACACCCCAAAGCCCCAAAAGGGGACAAAAATGCTAACAGGGCATAAAAAGGTGCCCACACCCCACCCAAGTAGAGGTTCTAAGAGGGGCAGGTTGGGGGGGAGGTCATAATATAGCACGACTCCATTAGAAGAAACAACATTACTAAGGTTAGTAATTTTTTTCTTCAAACAACATGAAGTCTTGCTGTATTATGACAGTAGCAGAATACACAGCAGTACCTCCATGGAGGAGGTGCAGAACCTACTTAGGGAATAGGCTCTGAAGAACAGCTGTGCCAAACCGAGCATCTCTCCTGGCCTGGACATCCAGGGAGTAATGCTTAGTAAAGTGTGTACTGTTTTCAAGTAGCAGCCTGGCAAATCTCTAATATAGGGATGTCTCTGGCAGCAGCTAGAGGCACGGCTGTACCCCTGGTAGAATGAGCCCTCAAACCGGGGCTCTGCCCAGTTTCTGATAACAAAATTGGATACAAGAGACAATCCACCGGGCAACTGATCTCTTAGTGGCAGGTTTGCCTTTCCCAACTTCACCATAGGTAAGTAAAACTTGGAGAGATTCGAACCTGTGACCTTTGCTATGCTCTATATAGTAACTAAGAGCTCTCTTAACATCCAGGCTGTGCAACCTCCTCTCACCAGAAGAGGAGTGATCAGTGAAAAATACTGGAAAGGAGATAGATTGATTAAGATGGAAATCTGAAACCACCTTAGGTAAAAACTTCCTATTAGTCCTAAGGACTACCTTATCCCTGTGGAAAGAAATACAGTCAGTTTCCACTGACAAGGCTTGCAACTCACTTATGCGTCTGGCAGAAGTGATAGCCACTAGAAAAACAGTTTTCCAAGTTAGGTACTTAAGCTCTGCAGAAGACAGAGGTTCAAAAGGGGGTTGCATTAACTGGGCAATGCAAACATTAAGGTCCCAAGCAGGGGCTGGTTCCCGAAAGGGTGGATTAGTATGGAGTAATCCCTTAAAAAACTTGGAAAACACAGGATGAGAGGAAAGAGGGGATGACTTTCCTGCTGACACAAAAGCAGATACAGCTGCCAAATGAACTCTCAGGGTAGCTGGTCTGAGACCCAAGGAATTAAGATGTACCATGTAATCTAACACAATGGGCAAATCAGCAGATTCTGGGGAAACATTTTTCCCAGCACACCAAATGGAAAACCTTTTCCATTTAGAACTATAAGTAGCCCCAGTGGAAGGCTTTCTAGAAGCCTTTAGGATCTCAAGAACACCCTGAGAGAGGTGTAAATCAGCAAACTCTAACTCCTCAAGAGCCAGGCCTTGAGGTTGAGGGATTTGAGGTCCGGATACCAAACCCTTCCCTGGGCACAAGTCAGCAGGTTGTGATTCCTGGGGAGGCAAGGGAAGATGGATTGTCAGTGACAGAAGGTAGGTACCAGGGCTGCCTGGCCAATCCGGGCAATCAGAATCACCCTGCAAGGCTGAGATCTGATTTTGACTAGTACTTTGAATAGGAGAGGGAAGGGGAAAAGCATGAGAAACTTCCCTCCCAATCCAGAAGAAGGGCATCCAGGGAACTGAGCCCAGCACTGAGGCCTGCAACAGAACAGAGGAAGTTTGTGATTGTCTGGGGCTGCAAAAGATCTATCTGAGGGTGCCCCATCTGGCAAAGACTATCCCAGCACTTGAGGATCCGGGACCATTAGCAGTGGCCTGGGAAATCCTGCTGAGAGCATCCGCTAGGACATTGTCCTTCCCTGGAAGATGAACTGCTATGAGGGAAGTGTTCAGGGAATAGGCCAGAGACCACAACTTCATTGCCTCGGTGCACAAGGCCGAAGACCGAGTGCCCCTGTTTGTTGATGTACCACATTGTTGTGGTGTTGTCTGTTCTGACTTGTATCACCTTGTCGTGGACAGATGCAGAAAATGCTTGAAGAGCTAAAAAGACAGCTCTGAGTTCCAGCAAATTGATGTGGAGCAGAGATTCC
The DNA here is from genome assembly GCA_016271365.2 of Neoceratodus forsteri. Lineage (NCBI taxonomy): Eukaryota > Metazoa > Chordata > Ceratodontiformes > Ceratodontidae > Neoceratodus > Neoceratodus forsteri. The sequence continues at coordinate 126,376,044 of CM057452.1, forward strand.
TGGGGGACCACACTCCCTGAGTGGAAAGGTCGCCCATGTGGGCTCCCAACCAGAAGGAAGCATCTGTAGTGAGAGTCAAGTCGTGAGTAGGAGGAATGAAGGGACCAATCTTAAATTGCTCTGATCCTGCCACCACTGGAGGGCTAGGATCAAGGTTCGAGTCACTGGGACCAACTTGGAAAGGGGGTCTCTTCTCTGAAACCAATAGGTTCTCAAGTGAAACTGAATGTCTCTCATCTGAAATCTTGCTTCCTGCACAACAGCTGTGGATGCAGCCATGTGCCCCAGGAGCTGCAGAAAGTGTCTTGCTGGTCGAGAGACCTGCAGAGTGAAGGAGGAGGCCAGAGCCACTAAATTCCTTACCCTTTCTAAGGGAAGAAAGGCTCTGGCTAGCTTTGTGTCCAATTCTGCCCCTATAAAGGTGAGTACCTGGACTGGTTCCAGAACCGACTTTGGTAGATTTAGCAGAAAGCCCAGGGAGGTGAGAAGCTGCTGGGTGACCTGCAGGTGAGATTTTACCTGTTCTGAGGACTGGCCTACAATGAGCCAGTCGTCTAGATAGGGAAAAACAGCAATCCTTTGCCTCCTTAAGTGAGCCACTGCCACTGCTAGACACTTTGTGAATACCCTTGGGGCAGAGGTAAGGCCGAAGGGCATTGCTCTGAACAGGTAATGACCTGAGGGCAGTTCGAATCTGAGGTACTTTCGATGGGATCTTCTGATTAGGACATGGAAATAGGCATCCTTGAGGTCCAGGGAGGCTAGCCAGTCCCCTGGCCTTAGGGAAGGTAAAATCATTGCCAGAGTTACCATTTTGAACTTTGGTTTCAAAAGATGCTTGTTCAGATATCTGAGATCTAATATGGGCGCCATTCTCCTGTCTTTTGGGGTAAGGAAGTATCTGGAATACAGACCCCTGCCCTGGTGCAGGGGAGGAACCCTTTCTACTGCTCTGAGAGCTAACAGGGATGAGACCTCTGCTTCCACAGCAAGGGTCTCTGAAGCACTTGCAGGTAGAAAAAGTCTGCTTCTCAACTTGGGAAACTTTTGAAGCTGAGAACCAGACCCTGGCCTACTACTTCCAGAACCCACTTGTCCGAGTTAAAGAAGCCCAATTCTGGCTGAAGTAAGCCAGCCTGCCCCTCACGGTACAGGAGAAGGCCCTGGGCACCCATCAGGGTGCCTGCTTAGCAGGAGTTTTAGGCTGAGGGGTGGGAGCAGGTCTGCCCACCCCTCGTCTGCCTCTGCCTCTGAAGAAGCCCCTCTGAGCATAGGCAGAGGAGGCCTGAGTCTGGTAAAAAGGCCTGTGAAAAGGCCTACCCCTACCCCTGGGGGTATGCCTTTGAGGAGTGGCTTGCCGCTCCTTAGCCTGGGTACTCTTGTAAGTAGTCCTATATTCATCCATCTTTTTCATGTAGTTCTCTGCTCCCCAAACAGAGAATTCCCCACCACAGGAAAATCCATAGCCTTAGTCTGGGTATCCTGTGACAGGCTAGTACACCTGAGCCAGGCCAACCTCAAAAGCTACAGATGTGGCCATGACCCTAGAGGAAACATCATTAACATCCACAGCAGCATGAAACTGAACCTTAGAAGCCTCAATGCCATCAGCAGCCACCTGTTCTAGTTCACTAGCCAGCTGGCCATGGGCTTGCTTGACAAATTGCATCACAGTTTCCCATCTAGATTTCTGATACCTAGCTACATAAGCCATTATAATTTGCTTGCCTGAGTCCCAAGAGGCTGCCATATACTTTTTTTGCCATGGCATCAATCTTCTGGAATCCTTGTCAGGAGGATGTGAAGCCAGGGAATATTAACTTATCACAGGCAGCAGCCTGAACTACTAACATGACTGCATTGCTGAGAAGGAATTCTGTATCAGGGCCTGACAATGTGTACCTTCTGTCCATCTTTTATCACAGGAGGCACAGAATTAGGAGTTTTAAAATTTTTATTGTTTGCTTCCTAAAAGACTTGTGTAAAGGAATAGACAATCTCCTAGACTCTGGAATATCCATCATTTCTACAAAATCAGGCTCCTCTTGCTCATCCACAGCTTCTTCTAAGGGAAGCTGGAGGGTTTCAGCAACTTTTTTGTAAAACATGAAATGAGATGGGGACTCAGACAGCATAGGGGGAAATTCTAAAGGTCTGTCTGGGGAGATGTCCGGTTCAATGGGCACACCCAGACCTTCCCAGCCACATTCATACTGTTCATAATCATCCTCCCCCTCCTCTGGTTCATAAAATTCCTCAATATCATATTCCTGAACCACTGGGACCGGACGAACCGACCTTTTGCCAGATAGTGGCGGTTCGGACGGACCCTGAGACAGTGACTGGACAATCTGTATGGCTTTTGCTATCTCTGCAGCAGTTGGAGAAAGGGTTTTGGACTCCAGACCTGCTGATTTTCTTGTTTTCTTTACTGGAATTGGTTCCTCAGAACCAGCTTTTCTTTTGGCCGAGGAAGTCTCGCCCTGGTCAGAGGGCACTCCGTCTGGTTCGGCTGGCACCAAACCGGGCTGGCCATCCGGGTCAGCGGACTTTTTGGCCTCTCGTTCCCTGAGCCTGCCCAATCTTTTTTCCAGGGTGGCTGCAGGGAAATTCTTACATATCTGGCAGTCTGACTGGAGGTGGTCAAACCCCAGACAATAAACACATGTGGTGTGTGGGTCAGCCTTGGCAAAGACTTCCCACAAACATCACAGTGTTGAAACCCAGTGGGCGGTTTTCTTTTGGGTTTCTCAGACATAATGCCAGCCTAACCAGAAAACTTGCCCTTTTAACGCAGAAAGTAGGTAGAAGACACCCTTATCGGTTCCTAACCGTGTCACGGTATTGGAAAAAACGTAATAAATCCTTTTTTAGAACCGATAAGAACGGAACCGCACTCTAAAATATTAAATTTTAGTTTTAAATGAGTTTTAAACCCAACTGATCGGTTCAAAACCGAACCGATAACTTACAAGTTCCACACAGACAAAACCTTCAATTTACTTACGGTTACCACAGATAGAGCTTGAACCGAACGGTTTTGCGGTTAAAATAAAACTATTCTCGGTTGAATCCAACCGAGAAAACACTTTTTAAACCGAGAAATGAACCGAGCAGTAGGAGAAATCTCCGGAGCGACTGTTCACTGAGGCGGAGTAAAGAATCTGACAGTTCAGGTTTGAAATAACACAGATAGAGCTGCTTCTTAGAGCTCGTGGCCAAAATTCTATTTTGGAATGGTTTTAACCATTTCACCTCCGGAGCAGTTCTAGAGCTGGATCAAACTGCTACTGTCATAATATAGCAAGACTTCATGTTGTTTGAAAAACGCTTCCACTTAGCTGTGTAAGTTTTCCAAGTCGCTCACTTGCACGCAGCTAAAAGAATATCTGAAACTCTGCGAGAAACATTGAACCTGTTCGCCTCTATCTCCTCAGGAGCCATGCATGGAGGTGAAGAGACCTCAGGTTGGGATGAACTACATGGCCCTGGGTCAGAAGGTTTGTCTGGAGTGGAAGTGGTTTCGGGGAAGTTTCCGATAACCTGTTGATTAGAGGAAACCAGATCTGGTGAGGCCAGAACGAGGCAATGAGAATCAGTCTTCCCCCCCTGTGCCTCCAATCTGAGCAGTACCCTCTGTATTAGGGGAAGAGGAGGGAATGTGTATAGAAAGCATTTTGTCCACTGCAGCCTGAATGCATCCTGATAAAAAACACCAGGTCCTGAATTTCGGGAGCAGAAGAGATGCAGTTTTGCGTTGAGTGGGGACGCAAAAAGGTCCAGGTCTGGAGTTCCCCATTCATCGAAGAGTGACTGAACAATGGTTGAGTCGAGAGACGACTCGTGAGGATCTATCTCTGCTCTGCTGAGACGGTCTGCTAGCTCATTTTGTATGCCTGGCAGGTAGATCGCTTGAATCAGAGCCTTGTGCTCTAGGCACCATTCCCACACTCTCATTGCTTCCCTGCATAAGGGGTAAGAGTGTGCAACGCCCTGCTTGTTGATGTAATACATCACTGCCTTGTTCGTTTGAAGGAGAATGGTCTTGTGACAGAGTATGTTCTTCAAAGCTTGGACTGCATAGAGGACGGCTCTCATCTCCAGAACGTTTCTGTGGAGTTTAGACTCGTCCTGCATCCATGTGCCTTGGGTGTGGAGAACCTTGCAGTGAGCTCCAAAGCCCAGTAGGGACACGTCCGTGGTAATGGAGATCTGGGGATCCAAAGGGATGAAGGGATATCCTTCCAGAAGGTTGTCCTCCTGAGACCACCAGGTGAGTGACTGTTTCAACGGTTCTGTCACTTTGATGTGAAAGGACTGAGGATGAGTGGTGGGTGACCACTGAGTATTGAGCATCCACTGAGTGGTTCTTATGTGTTGATGAGTCAGAGGCACAGTGAACACCGAGGATGCTATGAGACCCAGCATCCGCTGCATCAAGAGAGCTCGAACAGAGTTATTCCTTCTGACAAAGCGGGCTATCCTAGGCTATCCACTCCTTCTGTCTTCCGGAAGGAAGGCTTTCATGCAGGTGGTGTCCAGAAGGGCTCCAATGAAGAGAAGCTTCCGGGAGGGCTGCAGCTGTGACTTTTTCAGGTTTAGCAGAACTCCCATGGACACAAGGAAGCTTGAGGCCGTAGCCACAGCCTCCAGAGTCAGTTGTCTGGAGGGGCTTGCAGGAAGCCAACCATCCAGATATGGGAATACATGAATTCCAATTTTCCTCAGATGTGCTGCGATAACTGCACAACACTTTGTAAAGACTAGAGGTGCTGAGGATAGCACAAAGGGCAGGACTCTGAAATGATAGTGTTGACCCAATGCCAAGAACCTTAGGTGTTTGTGGTGGCTTGGGCGTATGAGAATTTGTTGATAGGCATCCTGCATGTCCAGGGAGGCTAGCCAATCGTGTTGATGAATCAAAGGTAACAGGGTACCCTGTGATGCCATCTTTTTTTTTTTTTTTTTTTAATATCTTTTTATTATATTTTTCACACACATACATACAGGAATGCATATAAATTATTACAGTATTAATGTTACAGGTAGATTGACATAATAGACTTCATTTTTATATCATATACTGATATTAGAGGTCATAGTCTAGGATAAAACCCTTCTTTTCCCTGTAGTATTATTTAGTCTTATTCAATTATTAATTTGACCTATTCATCGTTTGAGTCCAAAACCCTCTGGAGTGGATATCATGAACAGAAGTCCTGATCAGTGGATGTTACATAGTGAATACATTTTTGCCATTTCAATATTACATTTGGATTCCCCCCCCATGCTCAATATTAAAAGTCTCAGTTCTATATACATCAGACATTATTTGTTTCCATTCTTGCATTGTTGGAATCAGGGACATCATCCATCTTCTGTTAATTGTTTTCTTTGCAGCAAATAAAACATTGGTAAAACTGTACGTCCCCATTGAGGGGAGTGGTTCGGGAAAATCCCCAAAAGAAATTGTTCAGCTGTGATTTCAATGGGCTCAGAAAATAGTTTTGAGAGCTCACTTTGGAATGAAATCCAGAACGGCATAAGTTGAGGGCATTGCCAAAAAATATGTCCCAGGGTGGCCACCAAACATCCACAGCCCCGCCAGCACTGCCCATATTTCTCAGGGAGATATTTCTGCAGGATTGAGGGAGATCGAAAAAATCTGGATCGACAGTTCCATGAAAGTCTGACCATCACACCATAAGGTTCAGCTTCAGGGCTTCCCCAATAGGTCTGCCCCCTACGGAGATGGTTCAGTACCACCCTTTAAGGGGTATTAATCCCAGTGACCTAATGTCGGTGCTAGATCTATCGAGCTTGTCTGGTGAATGCACGAGTCCAGATGATCTTGTGTTAGCCTATAATAAGGCTGTGGGAGATGCTCTGGACAAGATTGCTCCTGTTTGTGTTCAGCCTCTCACCCTTCGCTCAAGGAGCCCTTGGTTTGATGGCTCCTTGAAGGAGTTAAGAAGAGTTGGCCGAAGGTTGGAGAGAGCCTGGTGGAGGTCCGGCAGTGATGCTGACAGGCTTAGGTTGATGGCACATTATGATGGCTATCAATCAGAAATCACCCGTAAGAAGGCAGAATTCCTGTCCAGGGAGATTTCTGCTGCACAGAATCGACCGATTCAGCTTTTCCGGGCCGTTGACAGATTGGATTGCACAATCTGTCTCCAGCCCAAAGAAGCCTTTTCTCAGCTAAGATGCGAGGAGTTTGCTCGTTTTTTTGCAGATAAGGTTGCCAGCATCAGGTCTGGCATCGGTCCGACCTCTCCTATGAGGGATTGCAGTGGTCGACAGGAAGTGTTATGCACCCGGTCTGTCTGGTCAGATTTTCGCCGGCTGGAGTTCATTGACATTGTGAAGATCATCCAAACACTGCGACCAACCAGTTGTAGTTTGGATCTGGGTCCCACACCCCTTTTAGTAGGATGTGTAGAAGTTATCTGCCCGATCCTTGCTGACACTGTCTGCAAATCCTTAGAGAGGGGGGTCTTTCCTGACCCCCTCAAGGAGGCGGTAGTTCGAACACTCCTTAAAAAACCCTCCTTGGACCCAGACTGTCTAGCTAACTACCAGCCTATCTCTAACCTGCCTTTTGTTGGTAAGGTTATTGAAAAGGTAGTTGCGTTGCAACTGGATGATCATCTTACAACTCACAATGTCTATGATAATCTCCAATCTGGTTTTAGGAAGAAGCATAGCACGGAGACTGCCCTTGTCTGGGTGTTGAATGATCTCCTAATGGCTAGAGATCAAAAGACACGTACCCTTCTGGTCCTTCTCGATCTCTCTGCGGCATTTGACACTGTAGACCATGGTGTGCTGTTGGACGCCTGCGGATTTATTGCGGGCTGTCTGGAACAGTCTTCAAATGGTTCCAGTCCTACCTGACGGACAGGTTTCAGAGAGTTGCACTGGAATTTATTCCTCTGGCGCTCACTCCCTGCCTTGTGGGGTACCACAGGGTTCCATTCTAGCACCCATGTTGTATGCAGTGTATATGCTGCCATTGGGAGATATCATCAGGTGATACAGTCTGGGTTTTCACTGCTATGCAGATGATACTCAGCTGTATTTGTCTTTTCCACCTGGGCAAGATGATGCTCTCTCCGTGCTAAATAACTGCCTTACTGAAGTCAGACTTCCGGATGAATTCCAGCTGGCTGAGGCTGAATCCGGATAAGACTGAGGTGTTGGTAGTGGACCCAGATCATCTGGGGGTGGGTTTGGGGGCTGGACAACCATCAGGCTTATTGCTTGGTGGCATGTCGCTTGCTACCTCTGATCAGGTACGTAACCTGGGCGTTATTTTTGACAATGGCCTGACCTTAAAATCTCAGCTATCAGCTGTCGTCAAATCCTCTTTTTATCATCTGAGGAATATCGCCCGGGTGAAACACCTGGTTCCACCGGGTTATCTTCCAACATTGGTCCATGTCTTTATCACTACCCATCTTGATTACTGCAATTCCCTCTACCTAGGGCTACCTGGGGTTGACATCTGCCGCCTGCAGCTGGTGCAGAACACGGCGGCCAGGCTTCTGTCTGGGACTTCTAGATCCAGCCATATTACGCCTATGATCCGCGAACTGCACTGGCTGCCTGTTAGGTGGCGGATCACCTATACGGTTGGTTTACTAACCTTTAAAGCCCTACATGATCAGGGACCCGTCTACCTGAAAGATCTCTCGGTACCCTATTGCCCCCTCCATCCTCTCCGCTCTGCCAACGAGGGATTGCTGGAGATTCCCAGGGTTCGATTAAAAACATCAGGATCGCATGCTTTTGCGTTTTCAGCACCAACCCTGTGGAATTCTCTACCTTGCTGGTTAAGAGAATGTCCAACCGTCTAGAGATTTAAAATGGAGCTAAAGACTTATTTATTTAGTTTAGCTTATGCTAGTTATGGTTGATTTATTTATGTCTGTTTTTAAAATTTATATGTATGTATGATCTCTCTGTATAGCGCCTTGGTTTTGAAAGACGCTTTAAAAATAAAGATGATTTGATTTGAAAATTCCCTCCAATGAGGGGATGTAACTGATTTTATTTCGGTCAATGAAAATCGAGACCAATCAGCCTGTGATACCACATGAAAAAATTACTCACCTTAGTAATGTTGTTTCTTCTAATGGAGTCTTGCTATATTATAGACATTAGCAGTTTGTTCCAGCTCTAGAACTGCCCTGGAGTGAAATGGTTAAAACCATTCCAAAATAGAATTTTGGCACGAGAGCAGCTCTATCTGTGTCATTTCAAACTTGAACTGTCAGATCTTTACGAGCCAAACTCACTAAGGTCTGTGTGGAAGCTATAACCTACACTAGCCAAATGGCTACCTAAATAATAACAACCATTGATGGTCCCAACACCCAAGACTCAAGTCAGGGGACCAGAAATACTAACACCATTCTAATAATATGAAAATGGAACATAAGTATAATAAAACACACACAGTACAACATACACACCCCAAAGTCCCAAAGGGACAAAATGCTAACAGGACATAAGTAGTGCCCACACTAAGTTGCCGCACCCTCCAAGTAGAGGTTCTGAGAGGGCAGGTTGGGTGGAGGTCCATAATATAGCAAGACTCCATTAGAAGAAACAACATTACTACGGTGAGTAATTTTTCTTCAAACAACATGAAGTCTTGCTATATTATAGACATTAGCAGAATACACAGCAGTACCTCCACGGAGGAGGGCAGAACCTACTTAGGGAATAGGTTCTGAAGAACAGTTGTGCAAACAAGCATCTCTCCTGGCCTGGACATCCAGGGAGTAATGCTTGGTAAAAGTGTGTACCGTTTTCCAAGTAGCAGCCTGGCAAATCTCTAATAAAGGGATATCTCTGGCAGCAGCTAGAGACGCAGCTGTACCCCTGGTAGAATGAGCCCTCAAATCCATGGGGAGGGGGGCTCTGCCCACTTTCTGATAACAAAATTGGATACAAGAGACAATCCACCTGGCTATTGATCTCTTAGTGGCAGGTTTGCCTTTCCCAACTTCACCATAGGTAAGGAAAAGTTGGAGGATTGAACCTCTGACCTTTAGTACGCTCTATATAATAACTAAGAGCTCTCTTAACATCCAGGCTGTGCAACCTCCTCCTCAATAAGAGGAGGATCAGTGAAAAAAATACTGGAAGGAGACAGATTGATTAAGATGGAAATCTGAAACCACCTTAGCAAAAACTTCCTATTAGTCCTAAGGACTACCTTATCCCTATGGAAAGAAATAAAGTCCAGTCTCCACTGACAAGGCTTGCAATTCACTTATGCCTGGCAGAAGTGATAGCCACTAGAAAAACAGTTTTCCAAGTTATGTACTTAAGCTCTGCAGAAGACAGAGGTTCAAAAGGGGTTGCATTAACTGGGCAATGCAAACATTAAGGTCCCAAGCAGGGGCGGTTCCCGAAAGGAGGATTAGTATGGAGTAATCCCTTAAAAATTTGGAAAACACAGGATGAGAGGAAAGAGGATGACTTTCCTGCTGACACAAAAGCAGACACAGCTGCCAAATGAACTCTCAGGGTAGCTGGTCTGAGACCCAAGGAATTAAGATGTACCATGTAATCTAACAAAATGGGCAATTCAGCAGATTCTGGGAAATATTTTTCCCAGCACACCAAATGGAAAACCTTTTCCATTTAGAACTATAAGACCCTAGTGGAAGGCTTTCTGGAAGCCTTTAGGATCTCAAGAACACCCTGAGAGGGTGTAAATCAGCAAACTCTAACTCCTCAAGAGCCAGGCCTTGAGGTTGCGAGTTGAGGTCCGGATACAAACCTTCCCTGGGCACAAGTCAACAGATTGTGATTCCTGGGGAGGCACAGGGAAGATGGACTGTCAGAGACAGAAGGAGTGGGTACCAGGGCTGCCTGGCCCAATCAGGGCAATCAGAATCACCCTGCAAGGCTGAGATCTGATTTTGACTAGTACTGTGAATAGGAGAGAAGGGGAAAGCATAGAGGAACTTCCTCCCAATCCAAAGAAGGGCATCCAGGGAACTGAGCCCAGCACTGGAGGCCTGCAACAGAACAGAGGAAGTTTGTGATTGTCTGGGGCTGCAAAAGATCTATCTGAGGGATGCCCCACCTGGCAAAAACTACTCCAGCACTTGAGGATCCAGGGACCATTCGTGATGGCCCTGGGAAATCCTGCTGAGGGCATCTGCTAGGACATTGTCCTTCCCTGGAAGATGAACTGCAATGAGGGAAGTGTTCAGGGAATAGGCCAGAGACCACAACTTCATTGCCTCGGTGCACAAGGCCGAAGACCGAGTGCCCCCCTGTTTGTTGATGTACCACATTGTTGTGGTGTTGTCTGTTCTGACTTGTATCACCTTGTCGTGGACAGATGCAGAAAAAACTTGAAGAGCTAAAAAGACAGCTCTGAGTTCCAGCAAATTGATGTGGAGCAGAGATTCCTGGGGGTACCAAACTCCCTGAGTGGAAAGGTCGCCCATGTGGGCTCCCCAACCCAGAAGGGAAGCATCTGTAGTGAGAGTCAAGTCGTGAGAAGGGGAAATGAAGGGGACCCCCGCTCTTAAATTGCTCTGATCCTGCCACCACTGGAGAGCTAGGATCAAGGTTCGAGTCACTGGGACCAACTTGGAAGGGGTCTCTTCTCTGAGACCAAAAGGTTCTCAAGTGAAACTGAATGTCTCTCATCTGAAATCTGGCTCCCTGCACAACAGCTGTGGATGCAGCCATGTGCCCCAGGAGCTGCAGAAAGTGTCTTGCTGGTTGAGAGACCTGCAGAGTGAAGGAAGAGGCCAGAGCCACTAAATTCCTTACCCTTTCTGGGGAAGAAAGACTCTGGCTAGCTTTGTGTCCAATTCTGCCCCTATAAGGTGAGTACCTGGACTGGTTCCAGAACCGACTTTGGTAGGTTTAGCAGAAAACCCAGGGAGGTGAGAAGCTGCTGGGTGACCTGCAGGTGAGATTTTACCTGTTCTGGGGACTGGCCTACAATGAGCCAGTCATCTAGATAGGGAAAACAGCAATCCTCTGCCTCCTTAAGTGGGCCACTGCCACTGCTAGACACTCTGTGAATACCCTTGGAGCAGAGGTAAGGCGAAGGCATTGCTCTGAACTGGTAATGACCTGAGGGCAGTTCAATCTGAGGTACTTTTAGGGATCTTCTGATTAGGACATGGAAATAGGCATCCTTGAGGTCCAGGGAGGCTAGCCAGTCCCTGGCCTTAGGGAAAAATCATTGCCAGAGTTACCATTTTGAACTTTGGTTTCAAAGATGCTTGTTCAGATATCTGAGATCTAAAATGGGCCGCCATTCTCCTGTCTTTTGGGGTAAGGAAGTATCTGAATACAGACCCTGCCCTGATGCAGGGAGGAACCCTTTCTACTGCTCTGAGAGCTAACAGGGATGAGACCTCTGTTTCCAGGCGAGGGTCTCTGAAGCACTTGCAGTAGAAAAGTCTGCTTCTCAACTTGGGAAACTTTTTGAAGCTGAGAACCAGACCCTGGCTTACTACTTCCAGAACCCACTTGTCTGAGGTTAAAGAAGCCCAATTCTGACTGAAGTAAGCCAGCCTGCCCCCCACTGGTACAGGAGAATCGGCCTTGGGCACCCCATCAGGGTGCCTGTTTCGCAGGAGCTTTAGGCTGGGGGGTGGGAGCAGGTCTGCCCACCCCTCGTCTGCCCCTGCCTCTGAAGAAGCCCCTCTGAGCATAGGCAGAGGAGGCCTGAGTCTGGTAGAAAGGCCTGTGAAAAGGCCTACCCCTACCCCTGGGGGCATGCCTTTGAGGAGTGGCTTGCCGCTCCTTAGCCTGGGCACTCTTGTAAGTAGTCCTATATTCATCCATCTTCTTCATGTAATTCTCTGTCTGCTCTCCAAACAGAGAATTTCCTCCTAGGAAAATCCATAGCCTTAGTCTGGGTATCCTGTGACAAACTAGTACACCTGAGCCAGGCCAACCTACAAAGCTACAGATGTGGCCATGACCCTAGAGGAAACATCATTAACATCCACAGCAGCATGAAACTGAACCTTAGAGGCTTAATGCCATCAGCAGCCACCTGTTCTAGTTCACTAGCCAGCTGGCCATGGGCCTGCTTGGCCATTGCATAACAGTATCCCATCTAGATTTCTGATACCTAGCTACATAAGCCATATAATTTGCTTGCCTGAGTCCCAGAGAGGCTGCCATATACTGTTTTTGCCATGGCATCAATCTTCCTGGAATCCTTGTCAGGAGGATGTGAAGCCAAGGAATATTAGCTTTATCACAGGCAGCAGCCTGAACTACCCAACATGACTGCATTGCTGAGAAAGGAATTCTGTATCAGGGCCTGACAATGTATACCTTCTGTCCATCTTTTTATCTACAGGAGGCACAGAATTAGGAGCTTTTAAAATTTTAATTGTTTGTTTCCTAAAAGACTTATGTAAAGGAATAGACAATCTCCTAGACTCTGGAATATCAATCATTTCTACAAAATCAGGCTCTCTCTTGCTCATCCACAGCCTCTTCTAAAGGAAGCTGAAGGGTTTCAGCAACTTTTTATAAAACATAAAATTAGATGGGGACTCAGACAGCATAGGGGAGATTCTAAAGGGTCCGTCTGGGGAGATGTCGGTTCAATGGGCACCCAGACCTTCCCAGCCACATTCATACTGTTCATAATCCTCCTCCCCCTCCTCTGGTTCATAAAATTCCTCAATATCATAATCCTGAACCACTGGGACCGGACGAACCGACCTTTTACCAGATAGTGGTGGTTCGGACGGACCCTGAGACAGTGACTGGACAATTTGTATGGCTTTTGCTATCTCTGCAGCAGTTGGAGAAGGAATTATCTCTGCAGCAGTTGGAGAAGGAATTTTGGACTCCAGACCTGCTGATTTTCTTGTTTTCTTTACTGGAATTGGTTCCTCAGAACCAGCTTTTCTTTTGCCCGAGGAAGTCTCGCCCTGGTCAGAGGGCACTCCCTCTGGTTCGGTTGGCACCGAACCGGCTGGCCATCCGGATCAAGCGGACTTTGGCCCTCGCTCCCTGAGCCTGACCAATCTTTTTCCAGGGTGGTTGCAGGGAAATTCTTACATACCTGGCAGTCTGACTGGAGGTGGTCAAACCTCAGACAATAACACATGTGGTGTGTGGGTCAGCCTTGGCAAAGACTTCCCCACAAACATCACAGTGTTGAAACCAGTGGGCCCGGTTTTTCTTTGGGTTTCTCAGACATAATGCCAGCCTAACCAAAACTTGCCCTTTAACTTGGCAGTGCCAGGCAAGACACCTTATCGTGTTCCTAACGGTCATAGGTATTGGAAAAACGTAATACATCCGTTTTTTAGAACCTGATAAGAACGGGAACCGCACTCTAAAATAGTAACTTTTAGTTTTAAATGAGTTTTAAATCCACTGATGGGTTCAAACCGAACCGATAACTTACGTTCCACACAGACAAAACCTTCATTTACTTACAGTTTACAGATAAAGCTTCAACCCGAGCAGGTTTCGGTTAAAATAAAACTATTCTGGGTTAAATCCAACGAAAAACACTTTTTAAACCGAGAAATGAACCGAGCAGAAGGAGAAATCTCTGGAGCGACTGTTCACTGAGGCGGAGTAAAGAATCTGACAGTTCAAGTTTGAAATGACACAGATAGAGCTGCTCTCGTGCCAAAATTCTATTTTGGAATGGTTTTAACCATTTCACTCCGGGGCAGTTCTAGAGCTGGAACAAACTGCTAATGTCTATAATATAGCAAGACTTCATGTTGTTTGAATGAACTTTTCTTTGTAAAGGAACTTGTTTAACTTTCTGAGATTGAGAATAGGGCACATACTGCCCATTTTCTTTGGAACCAGAAAGTAGTGGGAGTAGAAACCTGTGTTTCGCTGATCCATCGGAACTTCTTCTACTGCCCTGTTGTTCAGAAGGCCTTGCACCTCGGAAGCAAGGAGGTCTGACTGCGCAGCAGACAGCCTGGGCTGCCGCCTGGGAGGATGATCCGGAGAGATTTCCGACAGGTTGAGAGAGTACCCCTCGCGGATTTTCCTGAGAACCCATTTGTTTGATGTTGTTGACTTCCACTGGTCATAGGAATGAGTCAGACGTCCTCCTACTGCAGAGGAAGAGTTCCCCCTCAGACAGCTGAGGTGGGACCTGGGCTGGAAACTCAAGAGTGGCACTGGGTGCTTTTGGGCCCTGTGCCTTTTGCTGCATTTTCTTTTGCAGCTGAGGGATTTGGTTTCTGTTAAAACCTCCTCTGCCTTTGCCACAAAAGGACTGATAGTTATGGAACTGACGCTTATTCCTGCCTCCTCGAGAGGCAGCAGTAGGGGGTCTAGCTGTCCTAATAGTGGACCTAGTCTTCAGAGTGGCCTCTAGTGCCTGCTCCACTTGAGGTCCAAACAGATACATTCCATCGAAAGGTAAGGCCATGACCTTTTGTTGAGCATCATTCGTGAAGCCCGGAGTGCGCAACCAAGAATGGCGACGGGTGCAAATACCAGCCACCGCTGCTCTGGAGGCAGTATCGATAGCATCCATGGCAGCTTTAATTTGTTGATTATTGCACTTGATATCTCTACTAATGGTCTGTAGCAGCTCTGAGTTAACCTCCGATTTGGACAGAGCTTTTACTGTTGCTTTCAGCGAATGCCAGAGTACATACTCGTATTGAGAAAAATAACCCTGGTAGCTAGCAATACGCATGCCCAGGGTTGAAGCAGAAAAGACTTGATTACCCAAAGTCCTCATATTGCGAGATTCCTTGTTTATAGGACGAGCTGTAGATTCCTGAGGAAGGACAGCCTTGTCATTCTTTGCCAGGACCACGATGGCATCAGCAAAGGCTTGCGTAGCCAGGATGGGATGATCTTTGGGATGGCATATTTCCTATCTATGGACTTAGCCACAGAGGAAATAAGAGTCGGGGGTTGTTCCACACCATCTGGGAAAGAGTCTCGAAAGATGGCTGCACCGGAGGCATTTCAGGAAGATGTAGATACTGGAGACATAGAAGTTTCCCAGGATTGATATCCATGGTCTGAAGAGAAAGGGTAGAATTTAAATTCTTGAGCAGAGACTTAAAGCAAAGGTCTTTGACCACAGGCTCTGCAGGAGGATTGATCCCTGACCCTAAGGAGGATTCAGCATCAAAATCATCGCCCAGCCGAAGATCAGGATCAGGCTCAATATCGTCTCCTGACAGTTCAGAGGGGACTGTATAGACAGGAAAGGGGTGAAAACCAGGAGAAAGAGGAGAAAAAGACAGAATTGGGATTGAGAATTCTAAAATCCATGCGGCACCGCCGCTGAAAAGAGTGGCGCCGACACAGATAAAGGCACCAAGCGCGGTGGTGGGAGGGGCCGCAGCACCGTGCCAATGTCACACATGGTGCCACAACCAAATCTGGCACCAAGCACGGCGTCGGGAAGACCAGCACCGCAGACTGCGGCTCTGCAACAGAAGTCTGTAAACTTGTGATTTGAAGGTAAAGGAGGAAAAAGAGCAGGAGATAAAGGTATCGGTGTGGACCCCTGCGCCACAGCCATGTGAGGGGGATAGACACCGGAGCACAGAGTCGACGGCACCGAAGGAGGCACCGCGAGACCTGGAAGTCTCAACTGCTTTGCCTGCTGATCTGAAACCGACAGACCAGCCAGTTCAGGCAGTTGGGACAACCTCCACGCCCACTGCTCCATAAGAGTGGCCCAATGGTGAAACTGCTCACTGGAAGTCCCTCCAGCAGGCGGGGAGGGACTCCGGAGTTGAAGATGCCAGTCGTCAGAGACAGAAACTGGAGGAGACTCTGAAAGAGGTGGAGACCGGCCCCTCGCCCCAACAACTGACCGTTTACGTGTGACAGCGTACCAGAGGCGACCCGTGATGCCATCTCTTTTTGATGGTGGGCCAAAAAAGAGACCGCTTCTTTGTGCTTTTGGAGGACCGCCTTCCCTCCTACCCCCGAGCACCGGACCGTCTGTTGTCAGACCCCCCTCCAGAGAGGGCGGCGGACCGGACACAGCTCGGCTGACTGAACAGCTTTCATGCGAAGTCTCCCTTCCGTTACCTGTCCCACTCATGGTCGACTCCATGAATGGAGGGCTGAAGACTTCTTTCTTATAAAAATAATAAAAGTATACTTCAAAATGTGATCGGTACTTTGTGAAAAATCTACAAAACAATAAAACTGAAAACTATATCCAAACAACATGAAGTCTTGTTGTATTGTGACTAAATGCAGTTATCCCCAGTACTTGAACTGCTCCGGAGAGTAATGGGTTAATTCTATGCAAAGGCATAGAACGTTGAGCTCGAGCTCGGTTTTCAAACCTCTGTCTGTGGTACTCCGCAGTGCAACCGTCAGATTCTTTACTCTGCCTTACTGTGAAGTCGCTCCAGAGATTTCTCCTGCGCTTCGGTTCGGTCCAGTTCGAATTGCTTGGTTTATAACCGTGAATTCTGCATTCAGTGTTCCTACCACTGTCTGGGAACAGTAAGTGGTAGCTTAGGTAGTGGTTGTAGTTTTGTGTACTAAGAAATTGTTTTATTTTGGTTTTTTACCAGTCGGTCTGGTTCAGAGACGAAGTTTATTTTGTATTTGATTCATTCTGTGTTTTTTCCGGTACTCATCGGTTCCTAAAAAAATCCGATATTTCAGGATTTTTTTTAACCGACCAGTGACACTGTTGGAACTGTTGGGTGTGTAATCGCCTGGCTTAACCGCTGTTTAAGGTGATTTCTTTTTTCTGGTTTAAGGCATGTCTGAGAAATCCTAGAAGAAAACCGGACCCACTGGGTTTCAGCACCGTACTGAGTGTAAGGAAGCCTCTGCTAAGGTCAACCCTCACCTTGTCTGTGTTTATTGTCTGGGGTTTGACCACCTCAAGGAAGACTGACAAATATGTAAGAACTTTCCCAAAGCCACTCTTGAGAAATGTTTGAGTAGGCTAAGGGAAAGGGAGGCCGAGAAGTCCGCTGACCCGGATGGCCAGCCCGGTTCGATTATGGCGAACCTGAAGAGGTTGCCTCTGACCTGGTGAGGACCTCTTGAACCCGAGCAGAGCAATTCTACGGAATTGGTTCCGACCAAAAGAAAGAGGAAATCGGCTGGTTCGGATCCCTTTTCCCATAGTCTGACCGCCGATGAGATGGCGCAAGCGATTTCCATAGTTCAGTCGCTTTGCCCAGTTCCGACCAAACTGGTTTCGGTTCAGTCCCGATCGGTTCAGTCAGAAGAATTGGCTTCAGAGAATGTTCCTGAGGCATACTATGAAGGTGATTGGGAGGAAGATGAATATTATGAAGAAGATGAGGGTTTAGATGAGCCAGCAGTCTCTGACATCTCCCCAGACAGGCCCTCTCAAGCTTTTCCTCCCAGGCTTTCTGAGTCCCCTTCCCATTTCTTGTTTTACAAGAAAGTGGCTGAGACTCTTCAGCTTCCTATGGAAGAGGATGAACAGGATCAGGAAGAACCTGACTATTTAGAAATGATGGATGTACCAGAGTCAAAAAGAGTGTCTATCCCATTACACAAATCCTTGGGGAAGCAGACACAAAAAATTTTACTATTTCCTACATCCATACCCCCTGTGGAAAAGAGAATGGACTGGAGGTATACTTTGGCAGGTCCTGGGATGGAATTCCTTACCACTCATAGCAGCCATGTTGGGGTAGTACAAGCTGCAGCCTGTGACAAGGCTCCTGGAAAGTGGATGCCATGGCAAAAAAACAATACTTGGCATCCTCTTTGGGACTCAATCTAACGACATGGCATATACAGCTAGGTACCAGGAAATCTATGTGGGATATGGTTCTGGCACTGGCTAAGGATGCCCCCCTCCCCAAGCTAGCCAAGGAGCTGGAGCAGGTGGCTGCAAATGGTATAGAGGCATCTAAGGTGCAATTCCATGCTGCTGTTGATTCCAATGATGGTCATTCCAGGGTCATGGCTACATCTATCTCTATGAGCAGATTTGCTTGGCTTAGGTGTACCAACCTCTCACAGGATACCCAGGCTAAGGCCATGGATTTTCCTGTCACTGGTAATTCTCTTTTTGGTGACCAAACAGAGAACTACATGAAGAAGATGGATGAATACAGGACCACCTATAGGAGTGCTGCAGCCAAAGAAAAGCAGACCACTCCTCGGAGGCAGCAGTTTAGGGGCAGCGGCAGGCCTTTTTAACAAGCTCAAGCCCCCCCTCTTCTTTTCAGCAGAGGTGGGGTTCTTTAGGGGAAGAGGTAGACGTGGGTGACTAGGACCTCATCAGCTACTCAGTCCAAGCCCCCTGCCAAGCAGACACCCTGAGGTGTCAGTCAGGGTCGCCTCCCCAATCCCAGTAGGGGGCAGGCTGACTCACTACTCCCAGGCCTGGGAGTCTATTGCTTCAGACAAATGGGTCCTGGAAGTAGTGAGCCAGGGACTTGCTCTCAGTTTCAAAAGGTTCCCAAAAATGAGAGCAAAGTCTTTCAGTCCTCCCTCTCCCTTGGAGACAAAGGACTTAGAGGCAGAAATCTCCTCTCTGCTGCTTCTGTGAGCAGTAGAAAAGGTACCTCTTTGTCAAAGGGGAAAAGGGTTGTATTCAAGATACTTCCTCACACCCAAAAAGACAAGGGAGTGGCGACCCATATTGGACTTAAGGTACCTGAACAAACATTCGACAAAACCACAGCTCAAGATGGTGACTCTGGGAGTAATTCTTCCCTCTCTGAGGCCAGGAGACTGGCTAGCCTCCCTGGATCTCAAGGATGCCTACTTCCACATACCTATAAGACATTCTCACAGAAAGTACCTCAGGTTCGAGTTGCTCTCAGGCCATTACCAATTCAGGGCCATGCCCTTCGGCCGAACATCTGCCCCAAGGGGTCTCGCAGTGGTGGTGGCATTCCTCAGGAGGCAGGGCATCCTTCTGTTCCCATATCTAGACGACCGGCTTTCTAGTGGGCCAATCCTCAGACCAAGTCAAATCAGCCTTAGCGGTCACCCAAAGACTTGTAGAATCCTTGGGCTTCATTCCGAACTTAGAGAAGTCTATTCTAGAGTCAGTCCAGCTTCTCACCTTTATAGTAGTGGAATTAGATACAGTTCAAGCAAGAGCATTTCCTCTTCTCTCAAGGGTTCAGTCTCTGGTCACTCTGGCCTCCTCTTTTCGTCCTCTGGTGTCTTGTCCAGCCAGACACTTCCCGCAGCTGCTGGAACACATGGCAGCTTCCACAGCAGTAGTTCAGGGAGCAAGATTTCAAATGAGGGATATTCAATTTCATCTCAGATCTTTCTGGTCTCAGAAAAAGGACCCTCTCTCCAAATTGGTTCCAGTCTCCAAGACCCTGGTCCAGGCCCTTCAGTGGTGTTTGGACGAGGACAATCTTCGACAAGGGGGTCCCCTTCATAAATCAGGTCCCTTCTGTGATTCTCACTAAAGACGCCTCTCTCTTGGGATGGGGTGTCCACCTAGATCACCTCACAGCTCAGGGAACGTGGTCACACCAGGAGTCCCTTCTGTATATAAATCTTCTCGAATTGAGAGCTGTCTTTCTGGCTCTCCAGACATTCTCAGCAGTTGTCCAAGGGAAAGTGGTACAGATCAGAACGGACAATACCACAACCATGTGGTACATCAACAAACAAGGAGGCACTCGGTCCTCGGCCTTGTGCACAGAGGCCATGAAAATTTGGTCTCTAGCTTATTCCCTTCAGGTCTCTCTGATGGCTGTGCACCTCCCAGGGAAGTACAACAGCCTGGCAGATGCTTTCAGCAGAATTTCTCAGGGTCACCACGAATGGCCCTGAACCCTGTCATTCTTCAAGCCATCTTCAGGAGATGGGGCACCCCAGAGATGGATCTCTTCGCATCCCAAACAATCAACTCCCTTTGTATTGCTGCAGACCGCCCCTTCTGGGCCCTGTTCCCCAGGGTGCTCTTCTACTAGATTGGACAGGCAGGTTTCTGTATGCACTTCCTCTGATATTCAGGGTCCTGATAAAACTCAGGTCTCAGCCTTGCAAGGTGATTCTGGTGGCTCCAGACTGGGCCAGATAACCATGGTATCCTCTGTTGTTGTCACTGTCAGTAACAATGCCCTTGTGTCTTCCCAGGCAGTATAATCTTCTCACCACCTCTCAGGGGAGGATTCTGTACCCCAACCTTCAGACTCTCAGGCTCAAGGCCTGGCTCTTGACGAGCTAGAATATGCAAGTCTGCATCTTTCCCAATCAGTTTTGGACATTTTAAAGGTTAGCAGGAAGCCTGCTACTAGGAAAACTTACTGCTCCAAGTGGACGAGATTTGGTTTTTGGTGTTCCAGTAGACATATTAGGCCAGAGCTGGCTGACATTGCTGTTTTGGACTATTTGGTACATTTTAACAGTTTAGGCCTCCGGTCTGCTACTCTTAAAGTGCATTTGGCAGCTGTGTCTGCCTTTCTTTTGGCTGGTAAGGGCTCTTCTATAGCCTCTCATCCAGTTTTCAAGAAATTCTTCAAAGGTTTACTACATGTCAATCCTCCCTTCCAGAAGCCTATCTCTTCCTGGGACCTGAACATTTGTATTGCACAACTTATGCAGCCCCCATTTGAACCCTTATCCTCTGCTGAGCTGAAATACTTGACTTGGAAAACTGTATTCCTCGTGGCCATTACCTCTGCTATGAGGATCAGTGAATTATAGGCCTTATCAGTGGAACCTGATTTCATTTCCTTTCATAGGGATAAAGTGGTCCTTCGCACCAATAGAAAGATCCTTCCCAAGGTGGTGTCAGACTTTCATCTGAACCAATCTATATCTCTGCCTGCCTTTTTCACTGATCATTCTTCCTCTGGTGAGAGGAGGTTACACAGTCTGGATGTGAAAAGGGCTCTTAGTTAGTATATTGATCATACTAAGGCCCATAGGAAGGGCTGTTCTCAGTTGTTTCTAACTTATGGTGAAGTGGGAAAGGGCAAGCCTGCCACCAAGAGGTCTACTGCCAGGTGTATTGTCTCTTGTATTCAATTCTGCTATTCTAAACTTGGGAAGGACCCTCCCTCAGGCCTGAGGGCGCATTCTACCAGGGGTACAGCTGCTTCGGTTGCAGCAGCTAGAGATATACCTTTAGTGGACATATGTAAAGCAGCTACCTGGAAATCTGTTCACACCTTCACCAAGCATTACTCTTTGGACATTCTGTCACGCAGTGATGCTAGGTTTCGCGGCTGTGCTGTAGACCCTGTTCCCAAAATAGGTTCTGTAACTCCCTCCTCCAAGGGGGTACTGCTTGGTAGTCTGCATTTAGTCAGAATACAGCAAGACTTCATGTTGTTTGAAGAAAAAATTACTCACCACAGTAATGTTGTTTTTTTCTAATGGTGTCTTGCTGTATTCTGACCCCCCTCCCTTCCTCCCCTCCTGGAACCTAGTAGTTTTGGGATGTGGTGGGGTAGGGACAGTGCTGCACCCCAACCGGAGTTGCTCTGGGCATGTCTCCATATTTGGGAGTTTGTTTCTTTCAGTTAGAGAATCACTACCTGTTGTGTTCTTTTTGTTTTTTTTCCGACTTGAGTCTTTTACCCTAAAATTCTGTTTGCCACTTGGCACAAAAATTGGAAACAATTTCTCATTTGGGTAGTTTAGGGCTCGTAAGAATCTGACTGTTGCACTGCAGAGTACCACAGACAGAGGTTTGAAAACCGAGCTCGAGCTCAACATTCTATGCCTTTGCATAGAATTAACCCCTTACTCTCCGGAGCAGTTCAAGTGCTGGGGATAAATGAAAATTATGTACCTACCATAATTCTTGATCTTCTTGGACGAGTCTCCACCACTCATTCACACTATTGGGATCTGCGCCGGAGGCACTAGGACCCATCGGGAGCAAATTTTTGCTGGAGGGTCGGCGCCAGAGATGGAGCCGTGAGGAAGGGCACTGCGAGCCTCAGCTCGCGTGGTAATGACTATCTCGGCGTCGACCCTCCAACCACCTCAGTACCTTTTTTACCAAGGAGGTGCAGCGTAAGATTTGAGGGAGTGAAGACCAACAACAGAGGTGTGCTCGGGGGACGGAGGGTGGGCGTGTGAATGAGTGGTGGAGACTCGTCCAAGAAGATCAAGAATTACGGTAGGTACGTAATTTTCATATCTTCCTGGACATAAGTCTCCACCACTCCTTCACACTATTGGGAGAGTACCGAGCTAATAATCCCCCGAGAGGGCGGCAGGAGAGACCAAGAGCTCACGTTTCTAGGACAGAAGTCCATTAAGGATGGCTTTGCCAAAGGAAGAATGTTGTCTGGCATGGACATCAGTGCATAATGTTTAACAAAAGTATGCACTGAGCTCCAGGTGGCCGCGTTGCAAATATCTGCAATGGGCACGTTGCGAATTTCCGCTAGGGATGCCCGCGACCGCTCTAGTAGAGTGAGCGTAAACTCTACCCTCCAACTTAACCTGCGCCATGGAATAGCAGTGGCGAAGGCATGCCACTAGCCATGCTGAGATACATCTGATAGCGACAGGTTGACCCAGCCGGGTCTCGCTGAAGGAAACGAACAGTTGCTGGGCTTTGCGAAAGTCCTTGGTTCTATCTAGACAGAAACGCAAGGCTCTCTTAACATCCAAAGAATGAAGAGAACGTCCTCCTTCATTTTGGAAGTCTGAAAAGTAAGAGGGAAGGACCAAAGGTTGGTTTAGATGAAATTCTGACACAACCTTAAGAAGAAATTTAGGATGAGTAAGAAGAACTACTTTGTGCCTATGGAACACAGTATACGGAGGGTCTGTGACCAGGGCATGTATCTCAGAGACCATGCGGGCTGAGGTAATGGCCACTAGGGAAGGCAGTCTTCCAGGTGAGAAATTTTAGCTTGCAGGTAGCCAGAGGTTCGAAATGTTTCTGAGTGAGCATGTCTAGCACAAGATTAATCTCCCAGGCTGCAACTAGACGTCTTGTAGGAGGTCTGGTATGCAGAATTCCTTTAAGAAATCTCTTAACCACAGGTAACTGAGCCAGTGTTAAGGAAAAAAACGGCTCATGATATGCTGAAATGACACTAAGGTGAACTTTGACTATATAGTATTGTAGACCCGAATTTGAGAGGTCCAAGAGGTACTCCAAAATCTTGTCTGGTGGGCAGGAAAAGGGATTCAAAGAGGACTTTGCACACCAGAGCGAAAAACGCTTCCACTTGGCTGTGTAAGTTTTCGGCGGCTGGCTTCGGGCAGCCAGAAGAATATCTGAAACTCTTGAGAGACATTGAACGGTTTACTTCTACCTCTTCTTCAGGAGCCAAGCGTGAAGGTGAAGCGATCTCAGGTTGGGATGGACCACCGGTCCCTGAGTCAAAAGGTTCATCTGCAGGGGAAGTGGTCTCGGAGGAACTGCCAACATATTGTTGAGTAGTGGAAACCACAGCTGTCGAGGCCAGAAGGGAGCAATGAGTATCATCTTGTCCCCCTGGGATTCGAACTTGAGGAGCATCCTCTGAATTAGAGGAAGAGGTGGAAAGGCGTAAAGAAAGCGTTTTGTCCACCGCAGCCTGAACGCATCCTGACAGAAAATGCCAGGCCCTGGATTTCTGGAGCAGAAGAGAGGCAGTTTTGCGTTGAGTTGGGATGCAAAAAGGTCCAGGTCTGGAGTTCCCCACTCTTTGAATAGTGACTGAACTATGGTTGAGTCGAGAGACCACTCGTGAGGATCTGTCTCTGTTCTGCTGAGACGGTCTGCCAGTTCGTTCTGTATTCCCAGTAGGTAGAATGCTTGAATTAGAGCCTTGTGCTCCAAGCACCATTCCCACACTCTCATCGCTTCCCTGCATAAGGGGTAAGAGTGAGCACCGCCCTGCTTGTTGATGTAGTACATCACTGCTTTGTTGTCCATTTGAAGGAGAATGTTCTTGTGACAGAGAATGTCCTTCAACGCTCGGACCGCATAAAGGACGGCTCTCATTTCTAGGACATTTATGTGAAGCTGGGACTTGACCTGAGTCCACGCACCTTGAGTGTGGAGAGCTTGACAGTGAGCCCCCCACCCCATTAGGGACACGTCTGTGGTGATGGAGATCTGATGGTCCAGAGGAGCAAAGGGATACCCTTCCAGGAGATTGCTCTCTTGAGACCACCAGGTGAGTGGCCTCTTTAAAGTTTCCGTCACTTTGATGGGATAGGACTGCGGGTGAGTGGTTGGGGACCACTGAGTACTGAGCATCCACTGAGTGTTTCTCATGTGCAGACGTGCTAGGGGTACAGTGTACACTGAGGATGCCATGAGGCCTAGCATCCGTTGCATTGAGAGAGCTGGGACTAAGTTGTTGTCCCCGATGTGACGGGCCATTTGAAGGATATCATTCCTTCTGTCTTCTGGAAGAAAAGCCTTCGCACAGGTGGTGTCCAGAAGAGTCCCTATAAAAAGGAGCCTCTGGGAGGGCTGCAACTGCGATTTCTTGAGGTTTAGCAGAACTCCCATGGAGCGTAGGAAACGAGAGGTCATCTCACGGCGTCCAGAGTTCCCTGCCTGGAAGGGCTTGCCAAAAGCCAATCGTCCAGATAAGGGAACACCTGTATCCCGACCTTTCTGAGGTGCACTGCGAGAACTGCACAACACTTTGTAAAAACCCGCGGCGCCGAGGACAGCCCAAAGGGCAGGACTCTGAACTGATAATGTTGTCCCAGAGCTACAAACCTCAGGAATCTGTGATGCCTTGGGTGAATAGAAATGTGCTGGTAAGCATCCTGCATGTCTAGGGAGGCTAGCCAGTCGTGTTGATGAAGCAAAGGTAACAAGGTTCCTAGAGAAATCATTTTGAATTTTTCCTTTGGGGAAATTTGTTTAGTTTTCTGAGATCCAAAATGGGGCGCATACCCCTGGACTTCTTTGGAACCAGAAAGTAATGGGAGTAGAACCCTGTGTTCCGTTGATGCAGCGGCACTACTTCTACTGCCCTGTTGTTCAGAAGGCCCTGAATCTCGGTGGCGAGAAGGTCTGACTGAAGGGTTGACAACCTGGGCTGTCATTTGGTAGGCCGATCCGGAGGGGTCTCCACAAGATTGAGTGAATATCCCTCGCGAATTATCCGAAGGACCCATTTGTCTGAGGTTATGGACTTCCATTGGTTGTAGAAGTGCATCAGACGACCTCCCACCGGAGAGGAAAAGTCCACCTCGGGCAGCTGAGATGGGACTTGGGCCAGCAACTCATAAGGTGGCGCTGGGCGCACTGGGCCCTTGTGCCTTCTGTTGTGTCTTCTTTTGAGGTTGGGCAGGTTGGTTCTTATGGAAACCTCCTCTGCCTCGAAAGGACTGACGGTTATGAAACTGACGTTTATTGACACTCCCTCGAGAGGGGACAGGAGGGGGTCGAGCCAATTTAATGGCTGACCTAGTCTTTTGTGTAGCTTCTAGAGCTTGTTCTACCTGAGGACCGAAAAGATATGCACCATCAAAGGGCAACGCCATTACCTGCTGCTGCGCGTCATTCGTGAAGCCTGAAGTGCGCAGCCAGGAATGACAGCGGGTACAAATACCAGCAGCCGCCGAACGGGAAGCAGTGTCGAAAGCATCCATAGCTGCTTTAACCTGCTGGTTATTAGATTCGATACCTCTGGTAATGGTTTGAAGAAGCTCTGGCTTTGTATCCAATTCCGGTAGAGCTTCAACCATCTGCTTGATAGAGTGCCACAGGATATACTCATACTGGGAGAAACAGCCCTGGTAGCTGGCAATACGCATACTTAGGGTAGAAGCAGCAAAGACTCTCTTACCTAAGGTATCTATCTTACGAGATTCTTTGTTAATAGGTCGAACTGTAGTAGTTTGAGGAAGAATGACCTTAACATTCTCTGCCAGGACTACAATAGGATCCGAAAAGGCTTGAGATGCCAAAATGGGACGATCCTTGGGGGCTGAATATTTCCTATCTATGGATTTAGCCACCGAAGGGGTGAGAGCAGGATTATTCCATACCATTTGAGACAGCGTCTCGAAGGAAGGCTGAACCGGAGGAGTCAAATCCGTAGGGATCTCCGGGCATGAAGGTATTGGAGTCTTAACAATTTCCAGGATCGATGTCTGTAGTCTGGAGAAAGAGTGGAACTCAAATTTTCAGCAGAGACTTAAAGGACAGGTCCTCGACCACAGGCTCTGAAGCAGTAACAGATCCTGCTTCGTCCACTTCATCACCCAACCGAAGGTCTGGGTCAGGCTCAATGTCATCTCCTGACAGTCCAGGAGGGACTGTATGGACAGGAAATGAATGAAAATCAGAAGAGAGGGAAGAAGGAAAAGAGTGAAAGGAGGAGTCCTGAAAAGCAGAGGAAGCCCTGAGAGCCCTCAGCGCCGAGGAGGCGCACGGCACCGAGAACGACGCCGAGGGACTACGCGGCACGAAAAATGACACCGAGGACCCACGGCGCCGAGGCGGCGCTGAGAAGCCGCACGGTGCCAAGGATGGCGCTGAGAAGCCGCACGGTGCCGAGAAGCCGCACGGCACCAAGGATGGCGCCGAGCACACCATCGATGCCGAGGGTGCCGAAAACAGCCCCAGACTCCGAAAAACAGGTTTTGAAGGAAGAAGAGCAGGAGATAAGGGCATTGGTGTGGCCCCCTGCGCCGTAGCCGTGTGAGGGGGGGAAACACCTAAGCGCGGAGTCGACGGCACCGAAGAAGGTGCCGCGCGACCAGGGAAGTCCAACCGCCCTACCTGGTCTCCCAATAAGCCCGAAGCCCACGAGTGACCGCGGCAGGTAGCTGAACCAACCTCCGAGCCCACTGCTCCATAAGAGCGGCCCACTGATGAAACTGCTCATCTGAAGACCTACCTGCGGGCGGGGTAGGGCTCCGATGTCGAAACCGTTGGCTACCAGAAGCAGAGGTTGGAGATTCCGAAGGAGGAGACCGGCAACTAGCCCCGATAACCGAATGTCTAGGCGCAGACATATCAGAGGGCGACCTCGAGTGATGCCTTCTCTTTTTTGACCTGTGGGCCGAAGAAGAGCTCGAGGCCGAATGGTGCAGAGAATGCGACCGTTTATTTTTATGCTTCCGCGGGGACCGCCCATCCCCCCGGGCATTGGACTAACCGTTGTCAGACCCCCCTTCCGGAGAAGGCGGCGGACCGGACCCAGCCCGACTGACTGAACAGCTTTCATACGAAGTCTCCCTACCGTCACCTGACCTGCTCATGGTCGACTCCGTCAAAGTAGGCTGAGACTTCTTTTTATTTTTAAAATAAGAATAAACTTAAGCGATACTTATCGAGATATTACTACAAAATAACAAAACTGAAAACTATGCTGCTAGTTTGAAGTTTGACTCCCGGCGGGCGACGGCGTCGTCACTGAAGCGCACTCGACGGCGGGAAAAAAGGAACTGAGGCGGTTGGAGGGTCGATGCCGAGATAGTCATTACGTGCAGGGCTGAGGCTCGCGGTGCCGTTCCTCGCAGCTCCATCTCTGGCGCCCACCCTCCAGCAAAAAGTTTGCTCCCGATGGGTCCTAGTTCCTCCGGCGCAGATATCAATAGTGTGAATGAGTGGTGGAGACTTATGTCCAGGAAGATCTGCATTTAGTCAGAATACAGCAAGACTCCATTAGAACAAACAACATTACTATGGTGAGTAATTTTTATGTTACTTGCACGCATGTGCAAGAAACATAGTGCCATCATCGGAGATGTGTCACCTCCTCCTCCAATTCAGTCACTGTGCTGGCAGGCGCGGCGCCTGTAAGCCAATACATTTGGAGCTGTCTGGCTCAAATGCAGTGGCATCCCAACTGAAAGAAACTACGCTTCAGTAACACCCGATAAGATATCGGCTGCTCACGCAGCACCCCCAGACAATGCAGGCGCGGCGCCCGACGCACTGTATACAGCCGACGGGGTGCCCAATCCTCGTCGGCGGCCGCGCCCCCAGTAGTAGGTGCCACGCGAGGCCCACCAGCGTGGCAAGCAGTCACCCCAGCCGCGGGGTGCCCAATCCCGTCAGCTGAACGCCCCCAGCGTCCTTGTGCCACATGGGGTGCCCACCCAGCGTGGAAGCGTTCCACGACGTCTTTTTTTTAAAACCCTGTAAAACAAAACTGTCCCGGCGGCATCTCGACCCCACCCCTCTCACAACCCGCACCCACCCACTGCGCACCCAGCCTCCCCACCCCTCACATACTTACCTCGGACTCGGTGCGACAATCTTCGGTGGACTGGGAACACGTCTGCACTCTTCAAAGCCGACTGCGAACTGAGGAAATGCGGTAAGCTGTATAATGGGCTGAATGAGGGTTTCAACTTTGTTGCATATCTCAAGGCATTTTGGGAATTTTGGCACCAAATTTTCAACATGGGGTTTAGGGACCCCTTCTCATGAATGATGTCACTGTCCATGGCGTTGACCGGGCCCGAAGGGGTGATTCGGCGCAGTGACTGAAATCACCCGTCGAACCAGTATCCCCCATGTGACAATATTTATCTCGGAAAGATAAACCCATGTTAAGCGAATATAAAATCAAACTGTATTTCTGACGTCGTTGCACAGTTCCTCGCAGGAGGCTACGTGAGTTAGCGAAATTTCAATATTTTCCTCCAGATTTTCAACATTGACCATTTTACCACACTTCTTGAGTAGTACAGCTGTCATTTTCACATCTCACCCAAAATGTGTTTCATCCATGTAGCACAGAATGGGCGCAGTCGGTGTCTGCGAAATCAATGTCTGGGACAAATTAAGAAAATCACAGTGACACTGTTCATGAGCAGAGGTCTTAAAATGGCTATGTTGAAAATTTGTGAAAAATTCTTAAAATGACTGTTTTGTGCAGCTATGCAGTTCCTACAACGCGTAAGGTCACAAATGTTCAATATTTTCACTCCAGATTTCCAACATTGCCATTTTGCCACACCTTCTTATAAATAGTACAGCTGTCATTTTTCACATCTCACCCAAAACATGTTTCCGCCCATGTAGCGCACAATGGCGCAGTCAGTGTGCGAAATCAATGTACGGGATAAATTAAGAAAATCACGCACGCTCGTAAGTTTGCGAATTTTCAATATTTTCACTCCAGATTTTCAACATTGCCATTTTACCACACCTTCTTATGAGTAGTACAGCTGTCATTTTTCACATCTCATCCAAAACGTGTTTCCGCCCATGTAGCGCACAATGGTGTGCGAAATCAATGTATGGGACAAATTAAGAAAATCACAGTGACAATGTTCATGAGCAGAGGTCTTAAAATAGCTATGTTGAAAATTTGGTGAAAAAATTCCCTTCAGATGTTCTGCAATATTACTCATAGAAACATAGAAGTTGATGGCAGATAGGACCGCAGAGGCCCATCCAGTCTGCCCATTTCTTTTCTACCTTATAAATGTGCCATCGGCCTTGCTCTGTCAGTGACCTATCTATTCATAGTCATCTGTTGCTCCCTTATGCCTATCCCATGCCTGTTTGAAGCCCTGCACTGTATTCATAGCCACCACTTCTTGTGGTAAGCTATTCCAAGCATCTACCACCTTTCTGTGAAAAAAATTTCCTCATTCCCCCTTAATCGGCCTCCTCTAATCTCATGCTGTGTCCTCTTGTCCTGCTATTTTTCTTATATTTAAACATGTTAGACTCTTTCACCTTGTTTATGCCCTTAAGGTGTTTAAATGTCTCGATCATATCACCTCTCCCTCCTTTGCTCAAGGGTATACATATTGAGCTCCGTTAATCTGTTCTCATATGTCTTCTGATGCAGTCCCTGCACCATTTTGGTTGCCCTTCTCTGGACTGCCTCCAATTTGGTTAATGTCCTTGTGAAGGTGTGGCCTCCAATACTGCATGCAGTACTCCAGATGGGCCTAACCAATGTCTTGTACAGAGGGATTATTACCTCCCTCTTACGACTTGTGATACCCCTACTAATACACCCTAACACCCCCCTAGCCTTACCTACTGCTTTAGAGGTCTGCTTGGATGATTTCAGGTCATCAGTGATGATGATGCCCAAGTCTCTTTCTTCCTTTGTGACTGCTAGCAACTCCTCCCAGCCTATAAGTGGCTTCAGGGTTTCTCTTCCTATGTGCATGATTTTGCACTTCTTGCATTAAATCCCAGTTGCCACTCTTCTGACCATTTTGCTAGTTTATCCAGATCTCTTCTCATTCTGCCCACCCCATCTGGATCATCTACTCTGTTGCAGATCTTGGTGTCATCTGCAAACAGAAAAGCCTTACCCTCTAGTCCATCTCTGAGGTCACTAATGAAGATGTTGAATAGGACTGGCCCCAGGACTGATCCCTGAGGTACCCCACTTGTGACTTGCATCTCTTCTGACTGTATACCATTTACCACCACTCTCTGTTTTCGCCAGTCAACCAGTTTGCCACCCAGCTGACCAACTTCTGACCCACCCCAAGCCTACCTAGCTTATTTATCAATCTTCTATGTGGAACAGTGTCAAAAGCTTTTGCTGAAGTCAAGGTAGGCGACATCAACTGCTCCCCTTGGTCCACCACTCTGGTTACCCAGTCAAAGAAATCTATGAGATTAGTTTGACAGGACCTTCCTTTTGTAAACCCATGCTGTCTTGGATCCTGTGCCCTATGGATTCCAGGTGTTGCACTATCCTTTCCTTAAGAGTGCCTCCACAATCTTGCCCACTACTGAGGTAAGACTGACTGGTCTGTAGTTCCCCACCTCCTCCCTGCTACCACTCTTGTGGGCGGGATCACATGACCCTTCTCCAGTCTTCTGGGACCTCTCCTGTGCTCAGAGACTCACTAAACAATTCTGCTAATGGCTCTGCTAGTTCCTCCTTTAGCTCCTTAAGTACCCTGGGATGTAGGCCATCGGTCCCATTGCCTTATCCACCCTGAGCTTAGTGGCTCTTGTAGGACCCTTTCTTTGTGAAGGGAGGTGCTCACCTCCCTCCCCTGTGTCCATGATGCTGAGCTGTGGGCCCTGCCCTACCTTCTCTTCAGTAAATACTGAGCAAAAGTATCTATTTAGGATAGATGCCTTTACAGGGTCCTCCTCTCACATGCTCCCTTTCTCCATGAAGCTTAGCAATACCCCTCTAGATTGTCTCCTTTCACTAATGTATCTATAGAAAGTCTTGTCACCTTCTTTTACTGTTCGTGCTAGTGTTTCCTCAGTTTGGGACTTTGTCTGCCTTACTGCCTACCTGCTTCCCTTAGGGCAGTTTGGTATGCCTCCTATCTTCATCCCGCTGTGTTCCCTTATATTTCCTGAAGGCCAGCCTTTGGCTCTGACCTTTTCTGCTACTGTATTTGAGAACCAAAGTGGTTTCCTTCTTCTTTTGCACTTCCTTTTCTGTCTAACACAATGGGATGTTGCTTCAAGTATTGTATCCTTAATGCTTGCCCACTTTGCCTGTACCTCCTCACCTGTGTTTCTTTTTGCCAGGCTAGCTTAACTCTGTTGGCCATCTTATCAAAGTCAGCTCCTCTGAAGTCCCATATTTTGCCTTGGAATGGGATGATTTAGATGTAGTAGCCAAATTGAACCATACCATGTGATGGTCACTGGCCCCAGGTGACCTTCTACCTGAGATCTGTGATCCCTTCTTTGTTAGTCAGTACTAGATCTAGGATAGCCCTGTCTCTTGTGGGTTGCTGTACCAGTTGTTTGAGGCCCTCCCTGCAGGGAATCCACTATGAGTCTAGTTCTGGCAGATGTTCATGCTGGTATTGACCAATCTGTATCTGGCATGTTGAAGTCTCCCATTATCAGAACCTCCCTTTAGCTGTCATGTTTTGTATATCTTCTAACAGTAATGTGTCTATGTCCTCCTCTGGTCTGGGGCCTGTAGACAACCCCAGTTCTTATGGCTGTCCCATTTCCTGTTTCCAGGGTGACCCACAGTTCTTCTGGCTCCTCATGTGTATTCTGAATTTCTGTAGCTTTGATATTTTCATTAACATACAGAGGCCACTCCTCCCCACTTTTGCACCTCGGTCTCTTCTGAACAATACATAGCCAGGTACTGAAGTCTCCCAAGTGTGGTTACTGGTAAACCACGTCTCACTAATTGCTACTATGTCCAGTTTAGCCTCTGACATTATTGCCTGCAGGTCTGGGATCTTATTTCCCAGGCTGTGAACATTTGTGTACATGATTTTCCATTGGGCAGATTCTGGTGTGTTAGTTGTTGGGTGAAGTTTGGCATTACCCCTGTGCATTGTATGGGGAGACAAACCTTTTTTCTTACCTGGTGATGCAAATGAACGGCAAACACGCTGAATTCCTGTTTGACCACTAGCTGAGGGAGGGGTGTTCTTCCCATTCGACGATGGGGTGCTGCACCCCTCTCCCCATTTGCTAGTTTAAATATTCTGCAAAGACGTCAAACTTCTGCCCCAATGCACTGACTCCTCTTTAGTCAGATGCAGTCCATCAAATTAAAGAACTTTCGCTCCCAGAACTGTTGCCAGTTCCTACAAATCTGTGTCCTTTTCCTGGCACCAGTCCTTGAGCCACGTGTTTAGCTCCCTATCTCCCTTCTCTGACCTTCCGTCCATCTGCTCCTTCTCCCAGACTGGCAGGATCTCAGAGAAGGAGATGCGAGACGAAATAGATGATAGTTTGTCACCCAGCTTAGTCAGGTGTTCCTTGGTCTCCACAACTGACCGGCTGGCGAGATCATTAGTCCCTATGTGTACTAGGACATCAATGTTTTCTCCTGCTTTGTGAACAATTTTTAATCGCGGTCAGTGTCTCTCCATGCTGATGTACCGGGAGACATCTGACCATCACCCCTGGCTGGAGATGGGTATCAACTCCCCGAATCATGGAGTCTCCTATGATCAAGTTTTTTGGATTTCCTTTGTGCTTGTTTAGTTTTGGTTCCTGATTTGGGTGAGTATTGTTGTACTAGCTCCTGTGCCACAGTGTCCTGCTCTGCAGTGTCTTCTGCCTCTTTATTTGATTTCAGAGATAGAGGCAGATACCTGTTGCAGTGTTTATATGGTTTTGGAGGTAATGTGTTGGAGAGCAGAGAGTGATGGGGCACCTGATTTGCTCCTCCTAACCACCTGCCAACCTCCTGGACCAACTACCGTCTGCAGTCGAGGTTTTTCTGTTGGATGCTGGGGAAATGGCGGGTGGTTCTTATAATGTATTTCCTCTTCAATATGAAATTTGAGGCGTGCAATCTCTGCCCATGCTGCCCGGAGCTGAGACCTAAGATCTCCAAAGGCCCAGCACATACTAATGAAGACATTGAACAGAACTGGCCCCCAGGACCGATCCCTGCAGCACCCCACTGGTCGCCCCCTCTCCCTAGACTGCATACCATTTACTACCACTCTCTGCCTCCTGTCTGTTAGCCAGTTTCTAACCCAGTTTACCACCCTTTCCCCCATGTCCAGTCTACCCAGCTACTTTATCAGCCTCCTATATGGGATGGTGTCAAAGGCTTTGCTGAAATCAAGGTAAGCGTTGTCCGCTGCCCCACCTGATTCACTTCCTTTGTCACCCAGTCAAATAAATCAACCAGATTTATCTGACATGATGTCCCACTGTGAATCCATGTTGTCTATGGTCCTGGGTTCGATGGCATCTAGATGCCCACTATCCTTTCTTTAAGCAATGTCTACATGATCTTCCCCACTACTGAGGTGAGGCTGAATGGCCTATTGTTCCCCTGCCTCCTCCCTGCTGCGGACTTGTGTAGAGGGACCACATGTGCCCTCCTCCAGTTCACTCATGTTGAATGACTCAGTGAACATGGCTGCCAGAGGTACTGCTATCTCCCTCATAAGTTCTGTTAATATCCTTGGGCGTATGCCATCTGGTTCCATCGCTTTGTCTACCTTCAATTTAGTGAGCTCCTGCAGGACTCTTTTGTCCACCTCTTCAGCCCCTTGGCAACTGCTGTACTGCTGTGGCCCTTGCCCCTCCCACTCTTCTGTGAATACTGAACGGAAAGACACAGTAGATGTCTTGGGAGGAAGGCATGAAACTGTCACTTCCAAATACCTAAACAGCACATACAAGCAAGCAACATTCGGCATTGACAAATGCTTGTCTGTTGCTGTTGTACAGAGTAGAAGTTTTGACTCCTAGCAGGCGAGCGACGCCATCACTGACGGTAGGAAAAAAAGAACTGAGGCGGCTTGAGGGTCGACACCAAGGCAGTCTATACCGTGCGAGCCTGGCTCGAGGTGCCACTTCCTCATGGCTCCACCTTGGCGCTGGCCCTACTGAAAGAGTTTGGCACCCACTGGGTCCTAGTGCCTCTGGCGTACTCCCAGTAGTGTGAATGAGTGGTGGAGACTTTATGTCTAGGAAGATCAATAATTACGCTAAGTACGCAATTTCAATATCTTCCCAAAATTAATCTTCACCATTCATTACTGATGGGTCCGAGGACCAAGATGGCAGACCCTGAGGGAAAACCTATTTCCCCCAGCCTCCTCTGTGCGTGTGTGTGTGTGTGTGCGCGCGCGCAGGTAACCACAGGAGAAGGGGGCCAACCACAGACGTGGAAAGGCCCGTGGACTTGACAGGGTCGGCAAGCACTCCCTAGAACTAGGAGAGGGAACATGCCCCTGTAGAACCTGCCACGCCCTGTGAGAAAAGAGATGGGCCTCCTTGAAAGGGGAGGACACCACCCTACGCCGGCCACGGGTGACAACCTGGATAGGTGAAGCCACACAGTCCGCCTAATGCAGACTGAGGACCCTACCAGCCTGGAAGCCACCTCACTGGCATCCTAGACTGCCCTAGAGAGGTGTCTTGCCAGCCAGCTCCAAGCCTTGTGCAGATAGGCAAATGGCTTGCCTGTTTTCCTCCCTGTCAGGCAGTGCTGCGAGGACCTGTCCCAACAGAGTCCAAATGTGCCTAGCACAGGATACCTTGTGTGCATGGTGAGCCAGAATCTGCAGAGGGAAGTGTGCAGAAGAAAACACTCTCCTCCTACACCGGTTGAACTCAGCAGAGTCCGTGTCAGGGGGGCGGTCGTGAGGAAGGCGATGGCGCCCAGAAGGGATATCCAGGAACCCCAGTCCTGAAGAAGGCTATGGCATGGCACCTGGAGACGCCTCTGATGCACAGAACCTGCACAGACAGTCCCTAGGGGCAGCGGGACGTTGTTAGACTGCGTACGATGCCTCCCTCAATGGCCTTGACCAGGGAGGAATGAAAAAACCTGTCAGCACTACATTCACACAAGAATGACAGTGTCGCATGATCGGGATTCCGTTTGACTAAGTAGGTTAAATGGAGCTCCTTCATCATCTCCGCCAGGAACAATGGTAGAATGCAAGGTCTCCAACAGCAGAAGTGTGGCACGAAGAATCCTCTTCCTCCATGGAAGGAGCCAAAGATGAGGAGGAGTCCGATTCACAGCTTGGCGGAGCAGATGTTTGAGGTCTGAAGATGACCTCGATGATGGCCCTAAGATAACGAGGGAAAGCAGTCGCTGCAGCTCTGAACTGTTCCCAGGTAAGAGGGCCTTCAGGGCCAAGAAACCCTAGAAAAGGAGGGACAGCCTGGCCACATCAGGATGATCCTCTGTCAGAGCTAGGATGATGTGCAGAAGTGCCCTGACCAGGGGGTGACCCGACAGACCCCTCCACCCCAGTGCATCCAACTGTCAAAGGTTGGACTGGGGGTTGCTCCTGAGGAAAACCCCCCAAGTGGGGAGGCTGGAGCCGTGCAAGGTCCTCTGGAAGGCTCCCATCCCCAACCACTGCAGAACCCCTCTCTGAGAGAAGGGAAGGCAGGGACGTGCCCGAGCCACGCCCCCCCCCCCCCGTAGCACCACGGAAGGAAAGTCAA
Organism: Neoceratodus forsteri; assembly: GCA_016271365.2. Lineage (NCBI taxonomy): Eukaryota > Metazoa > Chordata > Ceratodontiformes > Ceratodontidae > Neoceratodus > Neoceratodus forsteri. The sequence goes on from CM057452.1 coordinate 126,411,781, forward strand.
GGTGGTCACCACCCGGATCCAGTCTCACTAACCCTCTTCTTTAGAGAAGGGGATCTGTCCCTTTGAGGTGGTCCAGTTGACGAATCCAGACTGACCACTTAAGGAGGAGTAACCCCCGCTCCCCTAAGGGAGGCATGGGAGTCCTCCCGAAGGTCCTCACTGTCAGCCGGAATCCAGGTCACAGTGGGTCTGGCCAATGGGAGGGCCCTTGATCTCAGGCTGGGCCCAGTCTAAGCCTTCGCTGCAGAATTGGTGCCGGACATGGCATCGCTAAAAGATGTGGTGCCGATGCAGCAGCAGCGCCTACCACTGTGTCGCCAATGGAAATGGTGCCAGATATGGCACCGCCACTCGTAGAAACCCTGGAAGGGGTCTCTAGGAGTCCCACAACACCAGAATTGGCACCAGAGGGGTCTGGAGCGACAGCGCTGACCACGGCACCATTTGCTGATGACGACACCGGCCTGGAAAGTCCAGCAGACCCCGGAGACGTCTGAGCAGAGTCCGAGGAGACCAGGACCAGTCAGGGTCATCCCAGTCATCATCCTCCAAAACAGGAGGGGAGATCAGGGAGACCTCCAATCGGGCCCCTGCCCAAACCTGGGACCCTCTGGTACTAAGGGAGGCATTGGAAGGGGGCCCAGACACGCCATCAACTCTTTCCCGTTCACCAGCCCCAGAGGCAGGAGCTTGAGCAGGAGCCAACTGTGGTCTTGAGAAGACCTCCCAAGAACAGCCCACCTACAGCTGTGACTCCACCTTGGGGGTCGTCCAGGCTTCCGAGGAGGCACCAGACTGCGAGGGGTGACCAGCCACTCTCCCAGAAGAAGATGGTCTCTGCACCAATCCCTCACTGGGACCCCTTGCCCTAACAAGCTGAGGAGCAGAGGGGGTCCTTTCCCCACTGGCTTGTACAGAGCTTGGGGGGCCTCAGGGGTGGAGCCCAAAAATTTTGTCTTGGCATCTTGAGTGCAGTGACACCCACCGAAAGTTGGGGGGGGGGGTCACTACCTAACTGCACCGCATGGATAACGAGGGTATGGAAGTCCATAGAGAAGCAGGCGTCACACTCGTCCATCGCATGGCGAGGACCCAGACAAGAGAAACAATGGTCATGGGGGGTCTGATACTGTTATGTAGTTGCCGCACTGGCATCGGCGCATGGGGACAACTCCCAATCATTTAGACTTGTAATGACACCCCGACCCCGACATACCATTGCGCGTAAAAGAAATAAAACAGGAATAAACACCTGGCACCGAGAGAATAAAATAAAGCAACAGAAAACCAGCACCAAACAGCACCGGTACACACGGCACTGCTACACTTGAGGCCTAGGCGTGACGCAGCTGAAGCAGTCTTCCTGCTCAGGGTCCTTCCTCGGTGGTGGAAAAAACAGAACCGAGTGTCGGGAGGTGTTGGCATCGGTTACTCGCCAACCCGTAAATGCCACGTAGATTGCTGGTCTTGCGGGCAGCACCATCCCGATGTTGACTCCTCCAGCTCAAAAAAATTAAAGAGGCAGTGCTCTTTTTCTTTCCGTGCAGAGTCCTGACCTCCGGTAGGACCTATCAGTAATGAATGGTGAAGACTAATTTGGGAAAAATCACTGTCCCTTCTAAGTGCCAAACCTCTTTTCTATTTGTTCAATATTACTTGTCCCACACATGAGAACACATTTTTCTCTAATATACTGTAGAGATATTCTGATTACAAGAGCATGTTTTTAGCAGTTAAGTTTTTTTTTCTGCAACTGGTACTGTTTAAAGACTATAACAACAGTGCTCTTGTTTAGACAGCAGAAAAGAAAGTAAACAAGTTATTTAATATGGAGACACTGCTAAATGATAAGCCTACTATAACATTTTGTAATGTTTTCTTCTCACAGGGGATGTATCCCAAGGGCTCTTCCACATTGCTTGCTTCATTTTCTGCCCAGGCTGTAGCGCCTGAGCCATGGATACAAGTGGCATGTTTAATGGCTTCCTCTGAGATTTCAGCAAGTTGTGCTCATGGCTCAGATGTTAGTAGGATGTGCTACGTGAACAATGCAGACTGGCACTCCTTCCCCATGGAATGAGTACACCACCTTCATAATGTACCCGATTCTCGCTGGCCCAAGGAATGGGAGACCCAAGGTTGTTCTCAAACCTCCGCCCCTACATGGCAGCACCAACGTGTCACTGGGTTGTCATATTTCTTGTCTTTAGAGCTTCACTGGCTGGCACTACTCGACTCACTATTTCTGTGCATTATACTCACTGGGAGGTTGGTCAAGTTTTACTATTAATGCTTGTAGTGCATAAAGTGCTTGTAATTCTCTCTCTGTATCAGATTCCAGGTACTTGAGTAAAACTGGTACTCTCTGCTTGATGATGCTTGTGTCTATCCGGCAGGAAGAACCATCACCTGGAAAACAAAGGGCCACAGTTTACATATGAAGAGCATTCAAAAGCACGGGAATGTTCACAAAATTGTAGGTGTCTGGCACCTCTACACTTTGCTGGGCTGCTGTCTGAATACTAGTCTCTCTCTCGATTACTTTTTATTTAAGAACAATTTATGGCAGGAACAGCATTCTGCTGTGCTTGTGTGCCTATAAAATACATTTCTAAAGAACCCTTTAATCATTCTTTCCATGACATTTCATCCCTTAGAAAAAAGTTCTAATTTTTAATGGGAGACAGTGCACCCTAGTGGTTGGAGCACAGAGCTGTGAACCAAGAGACAGAAACATAGAACGTGACAGCAGAAAAAGTAAGACCTGCTGGCCCATCCAGGTGAGCACAGGAAAATTATGCGAGTTTCAGAGAGGTTCATGACAATATAGGGGGCAGATCCATGTTTGAATCTCACCAGTGCCACTTATGTAAAGGGGACAGGGAGGCAGTAGTACAGTGGTTTAAGGCTCTGAGCTGCAAACCTGGAAATCTGGGTTTGAATCCCACAGCCCCCACTTGCATACTGTGTGACCCTGAGCAAGTCACCTAACTTTCCTGTGCTCCCAGGTTGCACCTGTAAACCAGCTTTCAGCTTAGTGTCTCTCTCCTGGTTAAACAATTTGGAAAAAAAAAATTTGTGCTAGTTGGCAGCAGTCAGTAATGTTCCTAGCAACAAAAATGAGACTTAACTCTAAATTGTCTTCTAGGGCATATACCTTTCTTCCACCTGGACAAACTGAGACAGACAACGAGCTTTGGAGAAATGGCCGTAGCCATGTATTTATTTATTATCTAATTATTCAATCGATACATCAAAAGCAGCGTGATTTGCGCAGCCAGGTAGTCTTGGATGTTCAACTCAATCAGCTTGATCTGATTTAAACCTTGGCTGATCCCCTCTCTACAGGGGGCCACCTGCCAATCAGCAAACCACGCGAGAGCACTGGCTTCAGAGCATGAGGGTTGGCTCTCTGGACCAGCTGCGAACGTGTTCTCCCCCGTCAGAGGACACCGCCATGCTGCGAGCATATGCTCGAAGAGACTGCCTTCCTGACTGCCCCTCTTTAATGGGGGGAAACTCCAGCCATCCCTCACCAACCTCCTGTCAGCCTCAGGGGATCTGGCTGCATGAGACTCGTAATCCTGTTACCCCTCTGCACAGACTTTCCAAGATTACTGAGCTGACCACAATCAATCACTTACATACATGACTGCGACATCCTATGCTAGTCTACCTAATGACTTTTGTCTCCCCTTCCCCATTTGCTGGTGAAGGTGGAAAACCCTGTGTGAAAAATCGGGAAATTCCTTCTCGACCCCAATGCAATCTCCCATAATGGGTCAGCAAGGTCCCTACCCCCCCCCCCATTTCCTCCCTTTTACGAGGATGAGGTTTGGGTGGGTTCAAACCCGGAGGCAGGAGAATCAAGAGCAAACCTCTCTGTGGAGCCCTTCTTATGGGCTATGCTCCTCCCCTGGTCTCAACCCAACTTCTCTCTGGGAACCTTCTACCTGTCTACCCTCCTGCCCCTAGTGGGCGGCTAACTGCCCATGTGTCCCTCATGTCTGCTCCCAGACAAAGTCCCGCCTCCTGCGATACCTTGTAGGCTCCATTATGAGCCATATTTAACTATACCTGGTTAAACACTGATGTGAAAAACTGTGTTTTCAATTGTTTTCTTTTTATGGATACCATTCTGCACAGTTCTTCTCTTCATGGAACCAGTAATTTGAAGTTTTGACTGTTGCGGTTTGCGTACAGAATGCTAAGAGCTATTGTCCTATCAGAACCATGCTCAGAGTTCTGAGCTCAAACGTGACAGAGCTAAAACTCCAGATCACTGGAATCATACACATCTCAACCTTTTGTCCCACAAATGTGGAACAAATGGGCAAAATGTGGAACACTTAATTAAATCTTTACCTAAGAAGCGCAAAACACTGTTAACATGTTGCATTTATGTTCAGAAAGTCTGTTATTAATTGAATAATATATTGTTTTGCATCATTTACTATGAATTTTTGCTTTAAAATGTTGACTTTGAATGTGGAATAAGTCCTCACAATGTGGAACAGGGAGCTTTTGTGAAGTAAAATGAGGAACGTTCCTCGTAATGTGGTACAGTTGAGAGGTATGACTGGAATGCTGCCCTTTAAAACAAAACAATGCAAAATACAGTTGTTCACATCACTTTTTATTTATTTATTTAGTTTTTGTTGACCGGGTAAGTGCACTAGACAAATCCTGCCTATTTTCAGGCACGACCCGGGGGAGGGGGATACAGATGGATGCCAACTGACTTTGAACCAGATTAAGCTGTTGGTGGTGTTTTTAGTGAATGAGGGAAATTTGGCAAGGACACCGGGGAAATTCCCCTACTCTGCTGCTGCTGCATTGCTGCCAGTAGGGGGACAGGCCATTGTCAGGATGGCCACTCTGCGTAGGACACAGAAGGAGGAGGATGTTGGCCTGGTGGGAGTGTTTGCCTCTGCTCCCACTGATAGCTCTACGGAGGCTGTTTCTCTTAATATTGCAGATATGGATTCAGATACCGAGTTTCAGGATGCATCGCTTGTTTGGGAAGACTCAGTACCCCTTTCTGGACAAAAAGAAGTTAAGTTGCCTGTATCAGTTACATCTTACGGAGTTGTCGTTTCAACTTTGGGATCTGCTCTTTCATCTGGGTCAGTTAAAACTAGCGAGCAGTTGCAAGCTCCTACTTTACCCCCCGTTTGCAGCGCGGCTGCTTCTACAGTGCCTACATTTGTTGTGTCCCCTCCAGGAGACTCCGCGATGTGCTTACACAATTCACTTCTAAACATTTTGATTCTGCCTCTACTGCTCTACCTCCCTCTGTTGTGGTCTCTGTGACATCCGATACTACATGCTCTCAAACTGACCTTATTTCTGCTTCTGCTACGACAAGCGCTTTTGAAATGTCTCGCTTTTCTGACCATGGCATGCAGTTTAATACTCCTACAGTGGCTTTGACTGAAACGCGCTCGCAAGCACAAAACAATTCTGATTGTGTGATTTCCACTCCTGTTCTGCTTCTGACGGCTGCGACTACCTTTGGAAGCCCTGAGGGGTGCGGTCACATACCTGAGTCTGTTTCTCTCGATTGTGTTGTGTCTGACTCAGCAGCTGCTCCGCTTCAGGCTGGCAGTGAAATCGCGAGTTGTAGCGAGTGCCTACAGCCTGATAAGCTGCAGTTTGCCTCAAAGGATGAGGCTTCTCATTCTAAGATGGGGCAACGAACAATTCCATTGGGGTCTACCTCCTCTGCCTTTACCCAGAATAAGTCTGCTCCTTTATCTAAAGCGGCTGGGTTCGTTTTAAAACACCTTCCTCCTGAGGGAACTCATGGAAAACCTGACATTGTTTATCAATCGTCTGCTGCTTCTCAGATTGGGGCAACTGAATTTTCTTTTACTAATACACCTGTCCTTCACCAACCAAAACATGACACTATGTATTCTAATACACCAGTCTCTACTTCCCTTCTTGGTGATGGTTTTCAAGAATCCTGGTCTCCGGACAAAGCTCTCCTGGGGGCTGGCTGGATACAGGCTCCCACAGGTGTTTGGAAACCTGATCCTGTTTGGGATTCAGAGTTTCCCCTCTCTCAACAATCTCTGGAGTGGAAACCGGTCTCTCAGCCGAAGGCTTTGGCTGCCAGTTTACTTGTTACATCTATGGGGGCTGAGTCTACGCAGACCTCTTCTCCTATTGCTCCTCTCAAAGCTCAGGATTCAGTACTCCCCCACAAAAGTTGACTTGCCTCTTTTGGTGAATGACATACCGTCACAGGATTCCTCCTTGCCTCAACCCCCTACAAATGTTGATTTGCCTCTTTCGGTGAAGGATGTGCCGTCAAAGGTCTCCTCATTGCTTCACCCCCCCTACAAAGGTTACTTTGCCTCTTTTGGTGAATGACATGCCATCACAGGACTCCTCTTTGCCTAAACCCCCACATCGAAAGCCTCTTATGTCTGATCTTTTCTCCTCTTCAAAAAGGGAAGCAGCGCCCTGACGGAATGCTGTTCGTATACGTTACAAAGGGGGTCTGCAGGAAAGACCGGACAGATACTATGAGGGGAAAACGCTGCTGAAGACACTCTGCATTTTACTCCCCATGATGTATGCGCCTTCATTAACATATCTGGAGAAGATAACTTTGATATAAGTTTCCGAACACCTCATGGTTTGGACTTGTTTTGGGATCGCTATGGTCAGCTGAAGTTCTCCTCTACATGGACCCCCTTCTTGGTTATACCTCTTTCCAAACCATTGATTAAATATGTTACAGTGATGTTTAGAAATGAGGGGGTCCATGTGGAGGATATCACCTTCTGGTTATCACAAAAATGTGAGGTCTTAAGCAGCCTGGAACCTATTTTAGATTCCGAATGTTTTTGGACAGGTGGCTGGAAACATAAAGTTAAGCTGCGGCAATCTGAATCTGGGATGGCTCATATTCCGAATTCCTTTATGTTAGGAAGGGACAGGGGGGTTTGTTTTTATGGAGGTCAGCCGCGTGCTTGTTATAAATGTGGGTCTAGGACTCACCTTTCCAGTGTTTGTGATCAGCCACGCTGTGATAATTGTGGGGAAGTGGGGCATGTCATTATGCAATGTATTAATAATTCCAGGTGTGATCTCTGTGACTAATCCGGCCATAGTTTTCGGGACTGTTCCTGGGCTGCTAAGAACAAGGTGTCCTGCATTAGTTCTGACCTCCTTATTCAGAAAGCCCAGGATGCCATTGCCCCCCCATCCTCCCCCTCAACTTCAATCTCAACTGCCCCCAATTCCCCCTCCCCCTACACGGTTATCACCTCCTTTCCCAGACAAAAGGCAAGAAGTGCCTACGAGTGTGGCTCACATTATCCCTGTCTCTTCCAATAGTTTGGATGAAGGCATCCGAGGCCCAGACCCTGTTCCAGTAGTGGATAAAAAACCTCGCATGGGTCCACCTGGCTCCTTGGATTTTCCTCCGGTGTGTTATACAGAGGAGGTCTCCGGGGTTGCTGGGAAAGACCCAAGATTTTAGTTCCTAGGTTCTTTGCCCAGGCGCAGAATCTTCTAGAATTTGCATCTCGTCTCTCCCTTTCTGCTCCTATTATTGAAACCAGCAATTCATATGCAGCCCTTTTTATCCCATGGGGGGACACGGAAATGGATTTAGGAGATTCGGACTCCCAGAAATCCTCCTTGTCCACCCTGTCGCAATCTGTGGATAATTATAAGGAGAAGAAAAAGAAAAAAAGAAAAAAATAATGGGTTTGATTTCTTTCTTTGTCTATAAATGAGGTTTCTCTGGGGTTCCTTCAACACTCACATTCTGTTGAATACTGCTAAAAGACAGGCCCTTTTTCATCATATTCATAATCAGCATTTAACTGTGTGTTTTTTACAGGAAACTTGGATGTATTCTGTGGAGCAGTTAGCTTCCTTTAAGCGAGACTGGGTTTGGGGCCCTTCCATTTGGTCCTTTGGAATGGACAGAGCAGATGGTATTGGAATTCTGTTTAATTCTTTTTCTTTTACATTGCATAATCTAATTGATCTCATACCAGGTAGGGTCTTGATTTTGGACGGGAAATGGCAAGGCACTTGTTATCATTTTATTAACATTTATAGTCCCCAAACAAAGGCTGGTAGAGTGGCTTGTTTTAAATCTATACAACCGTATTTGGTTACTTCTGTGAAGATTCTATGGGGAAGGGATTTTAACTGCACTATTTCTGCATTGTCTAAACGGAATAAAAAAACTTACTGTGACTCACATGCGCTTGCCAATATTATCAAATTAGCGGGTTTAATTACTTGCCTTTGTTTTTCTTCTCATGGTCCTCAATTTTCTTTTCGTAAAGGAAAGGTTTTTTCAGTAATAGATTATTTGTTTGTTTCCCCTGTTGTACAGGTTCATTCCTTTGAAATGATTCCCTGTGAATTTTCGGACCATTCCTTTTTATTATGTGAATTCCAGTTGTCAAGTTTTTGAGGTATAAGAAGAGGCGCCCGATTGAAACTTAATAGTTCTTAGGCCTGCCTCATGTACAGACGGGGTGAAAATGTATTCTGAAGGCTAGATTGTCGGTTGCTTTTCTTTATTCTAATTTGGGGAATGGTGGTTGGAGACCAAGGCTGATTCTGAAATTGGTTTAAACATCTTGGGGTTAAGATGAAAATTCTAATTTTTAAAATATTTATCACTAGACAGCAGCTTCAAAGACTTACTACAGTGGCATGCTCGTCGCATTGGGATTATTCAGCTCAAATAAGTAATATTCAGGAACAAATGAGGGTTTATCAGTATGATCGAGCCAAAACCTTACAAGCTATTCTAACTAATGGTATGAAAAAATCCCCTTTGGGTGACCCCTTTGAAGCATGTAAGATTTTGAGGGATTCCTCTAATATGGATTCACTGCAAAAATCTGATAATTCTATGACTGATACTGTTACACAGTTAAGAGAATTGATTGTGTCCCACTTTCGGTCTACGGAACCTTCCTTTCCAATTTCTGATAACTCCATGCGTTCTTATTTGAGTGGTATTTCTATTCCTTCTGAATCATCAGAGGCCTTAAAATTATTAGACCCCATTTCTCAGGAGGAAATCTTGATTGTTATACGGAACTTGAAACCAAATGTTTCGCCAGGTATAGATGGATTATCTAATAATTTGTACAAAGTTTTTTCTACTGAGCTGGTGCAATGTCTTTTTCTTTTATTTCAGCATTTCATTACACATACTGAATTTTTTCCTACATTTTCGGATGGTTTATTGATTTATTTATTTAAATCTGGGGATAAACACAACATTAAGAATTGGTCGCCTATTACTCTTTTAAACTCTGATTACAAAATTTTTACCAGTATTTTGAACACTAGATTAAAGAATTATGCTAGATTGGTGATTTCTCCCTTCCAATTCTGTGGGATACCAGATAGAAAGATTCAATCGGCTCTAATGATTGTGCGGGATGTTATTGAACACCTCTCAGTTTCAGGCATTAGCAATTGCCTGGTTGTAGCTGATTTGGAAAAAGCATTTGATAGAGTTCATTTGCCTTTTTTGTTTTTGACCCTCGAAAGTTATGGGGTTCCAGTGCAAATGGTTAACTTATTTAGGATGTTATATCAACATAATGTTGTTTTTCCCTTTTTGAGAGGTCACACGGCTGCCAGCTTTTTTTTTTTGAATACTGGAGTGCGTTAGGGCTGTCCCCTTAGCCCTCTTCTCCATGTATTTTCATTGGACCCATTCTTACAAACTTTGGTTGCAGTTCAACGATGGCCTGGAATTTCTGGCACTTTATCCCGGGGTCAGCATCTCCTATTACAGGCATATGCTGATGATTTCATTTTGTATTTTTCTGACCAGACTTTTGTACATCTGTTTTTGGAAGCCTTTACTGATTTTTCAAGAGTATCGAATGCCAGGCTAAATGTGCAAAAAACAAAAGGGTTGTTTATTGGGGCTGCAGGCCCTGTTGAGGAACACTTGCAGGAGAATCCATACACAGACCCCCTCAAAATTTGGGGTGTCATGTTTGGCCTCAGAATCTACCGGTTGAAAACTGGGAGTTAGCTCTTCAAGTTGTGGAACAAAAAGTGAATAGATGGAAGAAGTGGAAACTCTCGAAACTAAAACGTGTCCAGGTGATTAAGCAGTTTCTCTTGCCATGTTTACAGTATATAGCCATGATCTTCCCGCTTCCTGTTAACCTGGAGACAAGGGTGTATTGTCTTTTTTTTCAAATGCTGTGGGGTAACCATTTAAACCCGGTTAAGAGAGTTTATACTTACTCGAACACTAAATCAGGAGGCCTCGGGATGGTGGACCCTGTCGTTTTTTTGCATTCCTTATTTTTTATGTGTACAGTTAGGAGTGGTTTAAGTTTAGTAAAAGGGATTGGGGGAATATGGCTTCCGCAACCATTGGAAAAATACTTTAAGAATTGGCTTGTTTTGGCCCCCAAGATAAATCCTTGTGTCTACTTTCCTTAATATTTTCGGCCAGCTGCCCAAAAATTGTACAAATGGGGAATTTCAAAAGAGATGATTCTGAAAAATAAGACTAAAGGCCTTTATCAATTGGTTATGTCAAACTTGTATCCTCAAGAGCCTTGTTTTAAGAATTGTCCTACAGCCTTTAATTATAAGGTTTTAGCCCAGTTGAACAGTTTCAGATTGCCTAATTTACAATGGGAAACGCAGTGGTTGATCCTTTATGGTCGTTTAAATGTCCAGGGTAATGCTAAATATAAGGCGATTAAAGAAAGGAACTGCCTCTATATGGACTGTATTAATAAGGTGGAGACTATGGAACACTTTTTTTTTTTCAGTGTTCTTATTCCACTGGTTTGTGGTCTTATTTGGCTAAACTATGGGGCTTTCCCTGGCTCACTTTACTTTCATATGATATCCTGATTCTAGGATGCTATCCAGTGGGTTTCTCTCAATTTCATGAAGGGACATTATCCTTATTTTTTTGTTGTTTAAGGTTTTATTTATGGCAAGCCAGATGCCAATGGGTGTTGTACCAAAGAAAAATGCCTTATATTGGTTTTAGTATGATAGTTTCTAATGAACTTTCGAAAATTTATTCTCAAGATGCAAAGAGATTGGCTCCTGCTACACTTTTGAAATGGTGGAAAGGTTTTCTCCATTTTATAAAGTTCAAGTGATGTATTGTTTTCTTTTCTTTATCTTATGTTTTCCCCTTCCCCCTTTTACCATTTTGTATCACTGTTATTTGATTAGTTTCTAAGCTTTCTGTGTTGTTTCTATGTTTCTTATTTCAATAAAAACTCCCCTACTCTTTTCGATAAGTGCCATGGGATCTTTAACATCAACCTGAACTACCACCAATCCAGGCAGATGGGACCTCGGTTTTACGTCTCATCCGAAAGACGGCACCTCAGAAGTGTAGCACCCCTCTCATGCTGCACTACAGTGTCAGTACTGGGATATTAACCCAAGTGCCAGATGTGGGAACTGAACCCACAGCCCTCTGATCTCCCGGCCTCAGAGGCGAGTGTGCTACCTATTGAGCCACTGACACTGTTATTCAGGTACTGTTACATATGGATCATTTAGGCTTACAGATATTATTTCTGTAAAGGGGAACACTATAAACAGCTGCCAATTAGAAATCATTTCCTGTTCTCTTTAAGGTGTGACCTCAGGCAAATCACTTTACCTCCCTCTCCTTAGCCCATGTTTTGTTTCATTCTTTGTTTCTCCCTATATAACCCCCCCCCCGAGCTATTATTAACCTCCTTGAAACTCGCATAATCTTCCTGTGCTCACCTACTTGCTGATGCAGATGTCCACAGACTGTAAAGTACTCTGCGATGCAGAACACTGTGTATGAAAAGTGCTATATAAAAAGCTTTAACGTTTACTTAAAGTATTACAGCTTTCTATGTTTTAAGATCCTGTGGTAATTTACCCTGGATCAGAAACTAAGTTTAAAGCGATACAGTTTTTTATTAACACCTCTCTGTTCAGACCAGGTTTAATTTGGGTCATAGTTGTAAGCTATGCCCTGCAAATAATCCAATTTCTGTTTCACTTTGTCTCCTTCCTGCTTGAATTTTACGCCAACCCCTTATTAAAAACTCTCCCTCCCCCTCAGCACTGCCCCTTGGCAATCTTCATCCTCCCCTCTCACTAATACTGCAACTCCCCTTAATGATACAGAGTGAAGTTATTAGGCCGGACGCTTGTCCTGCCCTCCCTTTAAAGACATCTTCCTATTTTCGCCATCAGTTTATCTATCAGCTTTGTTTAGCGCCTGCTCTGCTATCTACTCTACAGTTCCATACCTGAGCTTCCTCCCTTGCTACCACGGGCAGCGACAGTGCAGGTGCTTGAGCACCCACAAAGTTAAACTGGGCACTCGCAAACAACGGACTGTTCATCATATTAGCCGAGAATATGAGTGGTCCGATTTTAATTCATTCCATCCACCATAAAACAACTGAAAGCAGCAGTACAGTGGCCCATTTCTGTATTTTACATTACAGTACTTCTTGCATTGCTGCTGCTTTAACTGTGAATGCACCTGGCTGTCCTGTTCCACTTCAGTCTGGCAGTGAGCCGTCTATGTCCGGGTGTGTATACAAATCGGGAGGATTCTTCTTGAAAAGTCTCACTGTTTTGCATCACATGATCCTGTGCCTGGGAGTCTCAGAGACGTGCCATGTGGCTACGGATTTACGGTCTCACAATCTTAGGTACACTACTTAAGTGAGCCTTCCCTCCCACGCTGCAGAAGGTCAGTGAGAATTTGAAACTGTTTATGTCTCGCTCTCGTCTGGAATGGATAATTTAAAAACAAAACTGAAAGGTAAAAAAAGATCTGCACAGAGCAGGTCAGAGGGTCGGGGAGAGAGTAGCTGAGTGACTGTTTCTGTTAGGAATAGGGAAGGATGGTGAATGTATGTTTTGAAAACAGAAGAGCAAAGTAGACTCGTTGCACAGCAGAGGAAGGATTCAGGAATAACTTATTTCTTATTTTTGTTCAACGTTCTGCCTGAATAGGCTCATCAAAAATGAAAATCAGCATCTGTTTTGGAGACAGAAAATCAAACCAGCAGAGATGCACAGCTGAGTAAACAGTTCCCCAGTTTTTGAGTTCTGCTTGGCTTGATTGAATATGAATGGATGTGGACTGACATAAAAATACAGAAATAAGTTTTTTAATCTGATTACTATAACAGGATACAAGAAGAAGAACAGACATTGCAATTAGATTTTACACTGTGTGTCTGTGCATACAAGTCCTCTCCTGTTTATCCAGATACTGTTGGTGCCCCAGCCCCAATGCTGTGTGTCCCCTTGTCCCCAGTCTTGTGTTGCCTCTGCCCTGCCCTCACATTTGTGCTCTTTGTCCCAAGTTCTGTGTACCCTGCCCTCATATTTGTGCTCTTTATCCCAAGTTCTGTGTATCTTGCCTTCAGATTTGTACTCTTTGTCCCAGGTCCAGCATATCCTGTTCCTAGCTCTGTGTCCCCTTTTCCCCAACCCCACTCTACTTACTGGCAGTGGGTCCCGCTGTCCCCAAACCCTATCTCCAGAGCCCAGTCCCAAGCTGTGCTGGAATTAAACTTTGAGTTTTGGGAGCTGGGGACACAGAGGTCCATATCTTTAAATTGAGCCCCCTTCCCATTATAAGTCAGTGGCAGTGAGTCATGAGCTAGTAGGGCTGTCTTCAGAGCTGAGGGCAAGCCCTGACAAGACCCCTGTAATTCCAGCACTGGTCCCAGGACCCAAGCCCTGTACCCCTGCGCCCCCAAAACATCCCTTTCTCCTGCCTCCCACCCTAGTGTTCAGTATTGTGTTCTCCGTTTCAGTCACTGTCACCTGGCCCTGCTGTCAGGAGCTCATTAGTGGTCAAAGACACATCATAGTTTGCCACAGTATTGACTTAAGATGCTTGGGGAGCAGCACCACAGGTAATCTGATTAAAGAGGTGCAGGTTCTTTAAAGCGTGATACATGCATTTTTGTATCACTGATGCCTTGGTACTAACAGTAGGGTTAATATTCAAGGCTGCTTTTTGCTGGCTTAATTTGATCTGATTTGTTGCGACTTCTGCTGTTGGTTAGCCCTATTTAGCCCAAGGGAGCAGGGCCACTACAACCTCCCCCCCTCTGTGAGAAGAATGTATTAGGATATACTCTCCTCGTCTGATCAGCGCTGAAAGATCAGGGATGATAAATATTCTTCTAATTGCAAATGACTCCATTCAGCTTCCCTTCTCTTTGATCCATTGAAAATATAACCTCTCAGCCGGCCCGGTGGCGCTGAGGGCTGAGGCGCTGGATGCCTTACCTTGTACCACACCGGTGACCCCAGTTCAGGAACGAGCCTGGGGCGCTGGGGATCGGCCGGGGAGGAGAAGGATGGAGCGTAGCAGCTGCTCTCCTTCTCCAGGGGGGTCTTCTGCCGCAATACCGCCATATGGGGGGAGCCCGGGTGGAAGGTGCGGTAGTTGTGGGTAGCAGCAAGGGCATTGGGCAGATGTCACCAGAGGGCAGAGCAGGAGGCATGCCTCAGCACACCTCCTAGCTCACTGGCCCTCACTGCACGCCGACGTCTAGGGTAACAAGGAAAAACCCCTCGGTCTCTCCTAGGCGACGACACCTCCCTGCGAGTCTTGGGCTCATAGCAGCAGACCCCGCTGTACAGGATCCACGACACAGTATGCTGGTTCTGGGGAGGTAAGAACAGGTGGTCCCTCTTCACCCCGTCCGGGGGGGGGGTTATCCGGGTACCTAGGCTAGTGGAACCATAGGTACTCTAGGGGAAGACCGCGATGAGACCAGAGAGTGCGAAAGATGATGTCTGAGAGAGGAGGTAGTTGGGTACATAAATACAAGGTTAAAAAAAATATATATATAATCTCTCAACTGTCCCTTGTTTTCAGGGATGTCCCTGATTTTTGCCTCAAAATGTTCCCCTGTCCCATACAAAATCTGTGTTTTTGTGACTGAACTGTGAGGATAGTATAACAACAAAATAATGTTAAACATTAAAGTTACAGACCTGTTCTTCAGAAAATGCATCTTACACAAATACCCTTATTCCAACTTTCTGAGTAAATATTACTAAATTTTAAAGATGCGTCCCTGATTCTGGCACTTTGTCCCTGATTTTTGAGGCAAGAGCTTGAGTGTCACGGCAGGACAAAACAAGCATTTGTCGATGCCGAATGTTTGCTTGCTGGCATTGGCACTGGTAGTGAAGAAGTTACAGAGCTGCATAATAGAAATGGCAATGAAGTATTGAACTGAAGCCAACCCCACCACCACCATGCAGAGAGTGACAGGCACTGGGGTGTGCCTTTGGGTCATCAGGCATAACGGCCATGCCATTTCACCACACCCTACCCTGCAGACACTGACAAGTGTCACGGTGTGCCTTGGGGTCTTTGGCCCTTATGCGCACCCCATTCCATCAAGAAATACGGTGAGATGGGTGCGGTATAGGAGAATGAGGTGAAGTTTGGGGCTGAAGAGTCCAAAGCATACCTTGATGCCCCTCACTGGCTGCAGGATGTGGAATGGTATGAGCATTACAGGCAAGAATCCCAAATCACACCCGATTCCTGTCATTCTCTACAGGGTGGGGCGTTATGGTTGGAAACCCTAACACCTCAGGCATTCGTTGGTATTTTCCCTCCAAATTTTCAACATGGTTTTTTTGTGACCCCCACCTCATGAACAGTGGCAATATCAGTTTGTTAGCCGAAAGCTGCTTATGCACAGCGACTACGGCATTTAGCACCACAGGTGCAAAAACACATTCGAACAGGATGTGAAAAATGACAGCTGTACTGTTCATGGGGAGGTGTAAAAAATGGCAATGTTGCAAATCTGCAGTAAAAATATTAAAAAAACTGGTGAAGTCACGAGCGTGCATAGAAACTGTGCAACGCACACCCGTAATGTAATTAGGTTGGGGATTTTTTACAGCAGATTGTCAACACAGGCATTTAGGGACCTCCAATCATGAACAGTGTCACTGTGATTTTCTTTATCTGTCCTGAACAATGATTCCCACAGCGACCATGCATCTCTGCGCTGAAAGTGTGAAAACACATTTCGGCCATGTTGTGAAAAATGACAGCTGTACTGTTCATAAGGAAGTGTGGAAAAATGCCACTGGTAAAAATTTGGACTGAAAATATTACAAAGTCATGAACTTACGGTGCGTGGAAACTGCACAATGCTCACAGCATGTATTACCGTCATTTATGGACTTTTGTCACCAAATTGTCAGCCATTTAAGACCTCTGCTCATGAACAGTGCAACTGTGATTTTCTTAATCCGTCCCAAACATTGCTTTCGCACACCGACTGCACCATTGTGCGCTACATGTGCGGAAACACGTTTTGGGCAAGATGCGAAAAATGACAGCTGTACTGCTCATAAGGAAGTGTAATAAAATGGCAATGTTGAAAATCTGGAGTGAAAATATTGAAAATTCGCAAACTTACGAGTGTGTGTAGGAACTGTGCAACGCGCGCTCGTAAAACGGTCATTTTTAGGAATTTTTCACCAAATTTTCAACATAGCCATTTTAAGACCTCTGCTCATTAACAGTGTCACTGTGATTTTCTTAATGTGTCCCATACATTGATTTGCTACCGCTGCACCATTATGCGCTACATGAGTGGAAACACGTTTTGGGCAAGATGTGAAAAATGACAGCTGTACTGCTCATAAGGAGGGTTGTAAAATGGCAATGTTGAAAATCTGGTGTGAAAATATTGAAAATTCGCGAACTTCTGGCGTGCGTAGGAACTCGCATAGCGCCGCGCTCGTAAAACAATCGTTTTAGAATTTGTCACAAATTTTCAACATAGGCTTTTTGAGAGCCCATCTTATGAACAGTGGCAGTGTCATTTCGTTACTCGGTCCTGAAAGGTGATTTCGCGCAGTGACTGCGAAATCACCCTTCGGGCCCGATTAACGCCATGACAGTGACAGTGAGAGCATTGATGAGAAGGGGTCCCAAAATCCCCATGTTGAAAATTTGGTGCCAAAAAATGGCTGAGATATGCAGCAAAGTTGAAAAAACCCTATCTATCCCATTATACAGCTTTTTCTCAGTTCGCGGTCGGCTTTGAAGAGTGCAGGCGTGTTCCCGGTCCACGAAGATCGTCGCACGAGTCCGGAGGTAAGTATGGGGTGGGGGGTGTGGGGAGGTGGGGTGCGCAGTGGGTAGGCGCAGAGACAGCGAGGACCGTTTTAAGTTTCAGGTTTTTTCCTTCAAATGACGGCGGGGCGTTTTCCACGCTGAGGTGGGCTCCCAGCGTGGTACAAAACGGCTGGTGGGGGCGTGGAGCCCCAGGAGAGTTGGGCACCGTCAGCAGCAGCATCTGTTGCCACGCTGGGGTGGGCTCCCAGCGTGGCACCTGTACTCGGGGGGACCAGTGGAGCCGGCGGGGAATTGGGCACCCCGTCGGCTATCACGATCGCCCAGCCTGCGCTGGGTGGGCACCTAGCGTGGCATATGTAACTCTGCTTTGGGGCGCAGCACCAGTTGGCTACACAGTGTGTGCGTGGGGGGTGAGTCGCAGTATGCATGCGTGTGTGTGTGTGTGTGTGTGTGTGTGTGGGGAAGCGCGCATGGCAGGCAATATCTTATCGCTGCTCACTGAGGCGTAGCTCCCCCTTTCAACTGTACTCCACTGCATTTTGGACTGCTGTCATAGACAGCTCCAGCAGGCATTGGAGAACTGCAGCCGAGCCTGCAAACACACTGACTGAACTGGAAGAGGGCTGCCACACCTCTGAAAACTCGGATGATGGCACTATGTTTCTTGCACATGTGTACAAGAAAACATAAAAAGAGACATTGCACTGTGAAGTGTGTGTGTGTTTTTACACTTTGGAATACTTAGAGAAACATGCCCATGCAGCATACCTCTCAGTGTCTCATCAATGAAATGCATAGCACTGACCTTCAAAATCCAGAGGAAATGGTCAGAATGTGAATCACTTTCTTATTATAAAGAATAATATCTCTAAGAATTGTGGGCCCCAAATGTTTAGTGTTAGGAATGTTTTTATCAATTTAGTTCAAAAATTTGACTGAAGGCATGGTGGCGCTGAGGGTTGAGGTGCTGGATGCCACACCTCATGCCATGCTGGCGACCCAGGTTCGGGAGTGAGCTCGGGTGCCAGGGGTCAGCGGGGAGAGAGGATCGAGCGCCTGCAGGCCGCTCTCCTCTCTAAGGGGGAGGACTTGGGAATGTCTGGCACTACACCGACTCCCAGTGGAGGCCGGGAGTGCTGTAATAGCGCTAGACAGCATGTTCGCTGCGTGGCTGACATTGGCAGGGTTGCCGTGTGCCGCATGTGTCAAGATGTGCGCCATGCACGGGTGGGGGAGAGGGCGGGGATACACAAGGAAAAAACCCTCCCAACCCGGATAAGCGACGGCTCTTCCAGTGCCTCCGCCACAAGCCCAATGCCGGATGCCTGCCACTGCCCCTTCGGTCTCCCCGGGCTGTAAGGGCCCAAGGCCTGGGGGAGATTCTGTAGCGACTTTAAAGATGGCAGGTATTATGGTGGGCAGTAGAGCGAGAAGGTGAGTAAAGCAGCCCAAGAGAATTCTGGGGATGGGAGCGATAGAAATAGAATTGGGGGAAAAAAAATTTGACTGAAATAATGACAGTGCTATGTGACTTTTATAACAGTTGAGAGGTATGCAGTGCAGGTGTGTGTTAGGAGGACACACCTCTGAGGTGTGCGATTAGCACAAAAAAAACTCGCTTCAGGGGTCTATTAGATTATCACACACCTAGGGTGTGTGAAAAATCTTCATAGCCCAAACCTTGCACAGGCATTATTTTCTTTTATAATAACTGGAACAATTTCTCAAGACAGTATATGGAGTGCTCCAGGGAACACTTATACCTCATGGCGTGGTGGCACTGTAACCTGAAATCTATATCGGCATGCTTGCAACACCTGGAGGCATCAAAGATCCCCAGAACACCTTCCTATAGGTCTTAGCACCTTGCCGGGCATCAAAGAGCCCATAAAGGCACCCTTACAGCCTCTGCAGTGGAGTAAAGGTGGTGGTGCATATACATTTTAAAATGTATTGAAATAACCTCTAAAATGCACCACAAAGCATGAAAAATCCTGTAGCTTCTGGGGGCGACCCCCGGCCTTTTATAATTACCCTGAGCACCCACAGCATTTTTCAAAACTTGGCACCCCTGCTTGCTACCCTCTACATAGTCCTAATAATAACCAAGTTGCCTTGGTACCCCCTGCCCTAGCTAAAACGCCCTATTTTAACCTACATTTTATATTTTAAACTGGTGCTCCATTTTTCATTTTTTACTTCTTCCTCCATTTCTTTCCTATACTGCACTATGTTTACTGGTCTATAACCTTCACCGGCTTTTTTTGCCTGTTCAGCTGCTCTATTAACCCACCTTGCCAAATCATTCTCTTAACACTCGGCCCTATACCCCTTGGCCTGCTCCAGGCTTCTTTGTCTTTACAGGGTTGCTGTCAGTCACCCAAGAACGCCTATACAGTGTCGCCTCTCCTCTGCTACTCAGCACTCCCAAGATGGCATCCATAGCTTACCTTTTCCTCCTTGGCTGCGTCCTCCATCTAACACTGGAGCCTAATACGGACACTCTGAAAGAAACAACCTTCCTGAACCCTCCTGCATGCCAGGACTCAAGTCTGGCGGTTTTTGCTCCCCCCGCTAACTCCTTCCAAAGGCAGTAATCCGCACACAATCAGAACGTTTCACATCCCTTACTGTCCTACACCCTCTAAGCAGACATCCCTTATCTTCTCCATTAGGGCTGCAATATTTGCTGTGACCACCTTCCGTTTCCCCTCCAACTCTTGCTCTGCTGCTCTAAGCAGTGCCCATGCTAAGCAACCTAACAAAGCCTTCCTGAGATTCCTTGTAAGATGTCTCAGGAAAATATTAATCCTGCTGTTGCTCTGTGCAGGTAGTGTGGAACTAACCTCCCTCCCCCCCGTATGCTAGCTGCTCCAGGGGAGCTCCCACAGTTAAAGGGCCTGAGCTTCCTGCATATGAATGTATGCAGCCTAGTCAATAAATCTGACCTGGTCCAAGCCTGGGTGCTACATGCAATGCCTGATGTAGCAATGTTCTCGGAAACATGGCTTAAGAATCATGTACCCGACAAAATGCTTAACATCCCTGGCTACAACCTACACAGGTGTGACAGGTCGACCAGAGGCGGTGGTGTTGCAATATATATTAAGAACAAATTCCTGACTTCTGACATTGTCTGTACATCAATGCCCAAAGAATTTGAGTGTCTTGCCCTCAAGTTAACCTTATCGCCTGGAGTAGCCCTACCGGTAGCTGCATGCTACAGGCCGCCTACTGCCGGCCTGTGTATACTACCTCACCTTCACTCCCCCTTGGAGAAAGCGACTGCTGAATGCGTCATAATGGGGGACCTTAATCTTAACTGGAACGATGCCTGCGCCAACAGGCTCAAGGATTTCTGTGACGAGCACGTGCTAACTCTGATTACCCCCTAAGGTTACCCAACCTAATAAAAAAAACCCGACTGAAGCTCCTTGCTGGATCTTATGCTCGTCAACAAGCCACATAATATCTCCCATACATGGGTCTTCCATAAAGACCTGCGTGACCACTGCGCTGTCGCCTGCGTCAGGCATTCCCCACATCTACCTTCCACCTCTACCTTCAAGCTAAAGCGCAGCCTAAAACACTTCTGTCTCCCTGCCTTTCTGACAGATCTTGGGAATATTAAGTGTCAGGACTTCTATCTCACACCTTCTGTGTCTGAAGCTTTCTGTATCTTCCAGGATCTGTTACTAAGGGTAATCAATAAACATGCCCCTTTAAGAAAGGTTAAATCTAGGAAACGGGCACCTGATTGGTTCAGCCCATCCCTGAAGAGGGCCCTGCAGTCCAGAGAGAAACTATGGAAAAGGGCAAGGAAGTCACAGTCCAACTCAGACTGGCTCTCCTTTCGGGTAGCCAGGAATGCCTGCACCAAACTCATCAGAACGGAAAAATCACGTTTCTTTTAGTCCGCCCTTGAGGAAAACAAAAACTGCTCTGCCAAGTTTTGGCAAGTCTTGAGAGAGGTTGAAGGACACTCCCCTGCCACCCCAATTCTGGCTAAAATTGTAATGAAGAATAACTCCTACACAGATAGGTCTGAGATCCTTGACCAGCTCACTAACCACATTGCTACTGCAGGCCTTGCATTCGATGCCTCGCCTGTTAGTAAACTGAGTGCCGCCAGTGTAGGTACTAGCCCTACTTCTGTCCCCTGTACTGGCCGACCTCCCTTTAATTTCCAGCCAGCATCCTTTAAACAGGTGGAGGACCCTCTTCTCTCGTTAGATGCCAAAAAGAGTGCTGTTGCAGACTTGTTAAAACCCTTCTTTCTAAAAGCAGGCTATTATCATCTGAGAGCACTTATCGCTCATCTATTTAATAGCTCACTTACCCAAGGGGAGATACCGCTCAGTTGGAAAATTGCACATATTATCCCTTTGTTCAAGTTGGGAGACCCAACAGACTTGAATAATTACAGACCAATCCCGCTTCTTCCTGTACTATCCAAGCTACTAGAAAAAATTGTCAACTCACAGCTGAGGGAGTATTTGGACTATGAAAATATCCTTAACCCAGCCCAGTCAGGGTTCAGACCTAAGCATAGCACCATGTTGGCTCAAGCCAAAGTGTCTAATGACTGGTTAAAATCCCTGGATAATAAACAGCACGTTTCCTTGACCTTAGCAAAGCCTTTGACACGGCTGATCACTCCATCCTGCTTGATACTCTGGTAAGTATTGGTTCACCCCTACTGCAGTAAAGTGGTTCCACTGCTACCTCACAAATCGAAAAGAACAAATTAAAGCACAAGGCGAGGTGTCCTGCAAGGTTCTATCTTGGAGCCTATCCTCTTCGCACTTTACATTAACCGCACAGATTCTGGCATACTCGCAGGAATGTTCACCTTTTTGCGGATGACACAGTCCTTTATACAACCAACCCCTCTCTAGATCTTGCTTACAAAGAGTTACAGCAGGACTTTATCATCCTCCAACATAACCTGCTGAGCCTGAAGCTCTTGCTCAATGGCAAAAATACCAAAGCCATGATTATCTCCCCGCACTCTTCCCACAATATGGGGACACCTGGTAACCTCCAGATTATCACCCTCCTTGGTGAAACTCTGGAAATAGTGGATAAATTCAAATATCTGTGAGTCTGGTTGGATAAACTCAGTTTCATTGTACACCTAAGTGAATTAACAAAAAAGCTAAGATAGCACCTTGGCATATTTTACCGCATAAGACTCTACTCACTCTCTAAGCTAGGAAGCAGCTGGTTCAAACAACCTTTCTATCCTTGCTTGACTACGCTGACTTTCTCTACGGTCACTGCCCCCAGTATGCCTTCCAGAAGCTTGACACACTCTACCATTGTGCTTTGAGATTCATACTTGACATGCCCCTGTGGACTCACCACTGCCCATTGTACCAGGCAACTGATTTGCCATCCCTCTTCATGAGGAGGCAAATAAACACTCTCATGTGGCTCTTCAGGGCTATTTCTAACAAACTCCCACCCTATATCTGCAACCTGTTCAAACGGTCGAAAGGTGCGTATGGCCTACAGAACTCCTCCGTTGTCCTCCTCAAGATACCACGGATGAGGACACGTCATGCCTATCAGCTCCGTCCTACCATCACTTTGGAACAACACGCAAAAAGCCCCGACAGTCACTGTCCGCTCTTCAGAGGGGGGCTGACTCCGGCCTGTCGAGGACACTACCAGGGTGTCCATGCCAGCAGCCAACTCCAAGGAGCTAGACTGTGTGTTCAACCCAGAGTCCGACTCCTCCTCCTCCTCCGAAGAGGTGGAGATCGAAGTCATGTGCCAGGTGCAAGCAGCGCAGAGCGCAGCAACGGCCACGATGACGGCTCCAACCGTGCTCTTGGCTCCGAGGCCAGAAGTCCCCATGGCGCTGCCCCATCCCACGGTGCCACGAATGGTGCAGAGGACAGAGACAGCACCGACGGCCCCGACAGCGCTCTTGGCGCTGAGCCTCGAAACCCCCACAGAGCCGTGCCCATGCCTGGAGCCACGAATGACTCCAGAACTGGACATGGCACTGTGCTCAACCATGGCGCCACGAATGGCGCCGGTGCGAGAAACAGTCAGGGATGGCGCCGTACAGCCTCCCACGGTGCCGACAGCTGTATCGACGTCGCGAATGGTGCCAACAGCAGCAACGATGCCG
This sequence comes from Neoceratodus forsteri, assembly GCA_016271365.2. Taxonomy (NCBI): domain Eukaryota; kingdom Metazoa; phylum Chordata; order Ceratodontiformes; family Ceratodontidae; genus Neoceratodus; species Neoceratodus forsteri. The sequence continues at coordinate 126,435,051 of CM057452.1, forward strand.
ATCGACAAACCGGCATTGACTATGGCGCCATCAGGGCCCATGGCGCTGTGGCCCAAGACGGTGCCGACGATGGCGTCCAGGACGGCACCGACCCAGGCCTTCCGAGCCATGGGTACGACACCGTGGGAGCCTTCGCCCCTGAAGGGGCGACTGCCAAGGCGGTGCCTCGTGTCCGCCCCCGGGGGAGTGACTGGGCCTCCTGCACCGTGGAAGGGACCTCTGCCATGGCTAGGCTACAAGAGGCAGAGGCCCCCTTCTCCTCGGTCTGTATAGAACTAGGAGGGGACCCGGAGGAAAGGCTGAGAGAATGCGGCTTGGCCCAACAAGTGCGCGCCAGACCCCCGAAAGTCAGCATGGTCAGAGATTGCATGCCTCAAATAACATATTCAGGAGAAAATATATTATAAGAACCGCCCGCCATTTCCCCAACATCCAACAGAAGCACCTTGACCGCAAAGGGTAGTTAGTCTGGGAGGCTGGCAGGTGGTTAAGAGGGGCAAATCGGGTGCCCATCACTCAGTGTTCTCCACCGTAGCACCTCCACAAACCATAAAAAAACCACAAACAGGTATCTGCCTCTATCTCTGAAATCAAACAAAGGGGCAGAGGACACTGCAGAGCAGGACACTGCAGCACAGGAGCTAGCACAACAAAACTCGACCAAAACAGGAACCAAAGCAAAAAGGAAATCCAAAACACTTCCGATCATAGGAGACTCCATGATTCAGGGAGTTGATACTTACCTCCAGCCAGGGGTAATGGTAAGATGTCTCCCAGGTACATCAGTGTGACGAGACACTGACCGCATTGCTAAAATCATGCAGGAAGCAGGAGAAAACATTGATGTCCTGGTACACAAAGGGACTAATAATCTCACCAGCCAGTCAGTTGTGGAGACCAAGGAACACCTGACCAGGCTGGGTGACAAACTGTCATCCATTTCATCTGGCAACTCCTTCTCTGAGATCCTGCCAGCCTGGGAGAGGGGGCAGATGGACTGAAGGTCAGAGAAGGGGAGATAGGGGAGCTAAACATGTGGCTCAAGAGCTGGTGCCAGGAAAAAGGACACAAATTTGTAGGTAAGTGGCAAAAGTTTTGGGAGCGAAAGTGCTTTAAATTCGATGGACTGCATCCGACTAAGGAGGGAGTCAGTGCATTGGGACAGAAGTTTGACGTCTTTGCAGAATATTTAAACTAGCAAATGGGGGAGAGGGGTGCAGCAGCCAGTACGTCGAATGGGAAGAACACCCCTCCCCACTCAGCTAGTGATCAAACAGGAGTTCAGCATGTTTGTAGTTAATTTGCATCACCAGGTAAGGAACAAGGTCTGGCTCCCCATATGACGCACAGGGGAAATGCCGGACCTCGCCCAACAACTAACACACTGAAATCTGGCCAATGGAAAATCATGTACACAAATGCTCACAGTCTGGGAAACAAGATCCCAGACCTGCAGGCAACAATGATCGAGGCTAAACTGGATATAATAGCCATTAGCAAGACATGGTTCACCAGTAATCACACTTGGGAGACTTCAGCACCCGGCTATGTACTGTTCAGAAGAGACCAAGGTTCAAAAAGAGGGGTGGAGTGGCCCTTTATATCAATGAAAATATCAAAGCTACAGAAATTCAGAATACACATAAGGAGCCAGAAGAACTGTAGGTCACCCTGGAAACAGGAAATGGGACTGCCATACAAACTGGGGTTGTCTACAGGCCTCCAGACCAGGGAGAGGACAGAGACACATTACTCTTAGAAGATATAAAAAACATGACTGCTAAAGGGGAGGTTCTGATAATGGGAGACTTCAACATGCCAGACATAGATTGGTCAATACCAGCATGAACATCTGCCAGAACTAGACACATAGTGGATTCCCTGCAGGGGAAGGGCCTCAAACAACTGGTAGAACAACCCACAAGAGACAGGGCTATTCTAGATCTAGTACTAACGGGGAAAGGATCACAGATCTCCAGGTAGAAGGTCACCTGGGGGCCAGTGACCATCACGTGGTATAGTTCAATTTGGCCACTAGAACTAAATCATCCCATTCCAAGGCAAAAATATGGGACTTCAGAGGAGCAGACTTTGATAAGATGGCCAACAGAGTTCAGCTAGCCCTGGCAAGAAGAAATGCAGGTGAGGGGGTACAGGCAACACGGGCAAGCATTAAGGATGCAATACTTGAAGCAACATTCCATTGTGTTAAGAGAGAAAGGCAAGAACAAAAGAAGAAGGAAACCACTTTGGTTCTCAAGAACAGCAGCAGAAAAGATCAGAGCCAAAAGGTTGGCCTTCAGGAAATATAAGGAAAGGCAGCGGGACGAAGATAGGAAGGCATACCAAACTTCCCTAAGGGAAGGGAGTAAGGCAGGCAAAGGCCCAAACCAAGGAAACACTAGCACGAACAGTAAATGAAGGTGACAAGACTTTCTATAGATACATTAGTGAAAAGAGAAAGTCCAGAGGGGGTATTGCTAAGATCAAAGGGGATAAGGGGGAGTGTGAGGAGGAGGACCAAGGAAAATCATCTATACTAAATAGATACTTCTGCTCAATATTTACTGAGGAAAAAGTAGGGCAGGGCCCACAGCTCAGCAACATGGACACAGGGGAGGGAGATGTGCACTAATCCCTTCACAAAAGAAAGGGTCCTACAAGAGCTTGCTAAGCTCAGGGTGGACAAGGCAATGGGACCTGATGGCATACATCCCAGGGAGTACTAAAGGAACTAAGGGTAGAACTAGCAGAGCTATTATCAGAACTGTTTAGTGAGTCTCTGAGCACAGGAGAGGTCCCAGAAGACTGGGGAAGGGCTCATGTGATCCCATTCCAGAAGAGTGGTAGCAGGGAGGAGGCAGGGAACTATAGACAAGTCAGTCTTACCTCAGTAGTGGGCAAGACTATGGAGGCATTTCTTAAGGAAAAGATAGTGCAATACCTGGAATCCATAGGAGCACAGGATCCAAGACAGCATGGGTCTACACAGGAAGGTCCTGTCAAACTAATCTCACAGATTTCTTTAACTGGATAACCAGAGTGGTGGGCCAAGGGGGAGCAGTTGATGTCGCCTACCTTAACTTCAGCAAAGCTTTCGATATTGTTCCACATAGAAGATTGATTAATAAGCAGGGTAGGCTCGGGCTGGGTCAGAAGTTGGTCAACTGGGTGGCAAACTGGTTGTCAGGTAGAAAACAGAGTGTGGTGGTAAATGGTATACAGTCAGAAGAGATGCAAGTCACAAGTGGGGCACCTCAGGGATCAGTCCTGGGGCCAGTCCTCTTCAATATCTTCATCAGTGACATTGTAGATGGACTGGAGGGTAAGGCTTGTCTGTTTGCAGATGGCACCAAGATCAGGAACAGAGTAGATAATCCAGATGGGGTGGGCAGAATCAGAAGAGATCTGGATAAACTGGCAAAATGGTCAGAAGAGTGGCAACTGGGGTTTAACGCAAAGAAGTGCAAGATCATGCACATAAGGAAGAGAAACCCTGAAGCCACCTATAGGTTGGGAGGGGAGTTGCTGGCAATCACAAGAGAAGAAAGAGACTTAGGTATCATCATCACAGATGACCTGAAATCATCCAAGCAGACCACTAAAGCAGTAGGTAAGGCTAGAGGGATGTTGGGGTGTATTAGTAGGGGTATCGCAAGTCGTAAGAGGGAGGTAATAATCCCTCTTTACAAGACACTGATTAGGCCCCATCTGGAGAACTATGTGCAGTACTGGAGGCCACACATGCATAAAGACATTAACAAAACGGAGGCAGTCCAGAGAAGGGCAACCAAAATGGTGCAGGGACTGCATCAGAAAACATATGAGGACAGATTAACAGAGCTCAACATGTATACCCTAGAACAAAGGAGAGAGAGAGAGGGGTGATAAGATCGAAATATTCAAACATCTTAAGGGCATTAACAAGGTGAAAGAGTCTTTGTGTGAAGCAAATAAATCAAAACAAAAGAAAAAGCCACTCTGGTTCTCAAAAGAGGTGGTGGGGAAGGTTAGCATTTAGGAAGCATAAGGAAACACAGAAGGAGCAAGACAGAGAATTGTACTAGTTAAGGCAGAAGGAAGCAGGGAGGGAAGTCAGAATAGCAAAGGCCCAAACTGAGGAAAAGATAGCTAACTCGGTTAAGAAGGGGGATAAAACCTTTTATAGGTATATCAGGGAGTGAAGAAAGACAAAGGGAGGGATAGTGAAGCTGAACAGAATGGACGGTGGGTGGGCAGAGAGGGACAGTGAAAAAGCAGGGATACTGAACGAATAGGAGGGGTAGGTGCCTAATCCAATTTACAGAAGCACTCTGGATAGGGGTTTCAATCCCAGTCCTTTCATAGAAGGGTTCTGATAGAACTCCTAAAACTGAAGGTGGACAAAGCAATGGGGCCTGATGGAATTCATCCAAGATTTCTAAAAGAATTAAGGGGAGAACTAGTGACATCACTGACTACCTTTTTTAACAAATCATGGGAGGATGGTGTGGTACCCGAGGACTGGAGGAAGGCAGATGTGATTCCCCTTCACAAAAGTGGGAGCAAGACAGAAGCAGGAAACTACAGACCTGTCAGCTTGACCTCTGTGGTAGGGAAAGTGATGGAATCACTTCTAAAGGAATGAACTGTTGAGTACCTAGAGGCCAGTGGGGCACAGGACCCAAGGTAGCATGGGTTCACAGTGGGAAGGTCATGTCAGACGAATCTAATTGATTTATTTAACTGGGTGACCAAAGTAGTAGACCAGGGAGGGGCTGTGGACATGGTCTACCTAGACTTTAGCAAGGCATTTGACACAGTCCCACACAAAAGATTAATAATCAAATTAACCAGCCTGGGAGTGGGTCCCAGGGTGGTAGCCTGGGTAAAACATTGGCGGACAACAGGACACAGAATGTAATTGTAAATGGAGTCCCCTCTGAAGAAAGAGGGGTTACTAGTGGGGTATCTCAGGGTTCAATACTGGTTCCAGCCCTTTTTAACGTCTTTATAAGTGACATTGCAGAGGGACTGGAAGGAAAGGTATGCCTCTTTGCAGATGACACAAAGATCTGCAACAGGGTTGATACACAAGGAGGCGTGGAAAGGATGAGAAGGGACTTGGCAAGGTTGGAGGAATGGTCAGAAGTATGGCAACTTGGATTCAATGCAAAGAAGTGCAAATAATGCACCTGGAAACAAAAACCCAGGGAAGATTACAGAATGGGGGTAGTAATAACAACAAAATAGGAAAGGGACCTGGGGGCAATCATATCAAATGACCTTAAGGTTAGAAAGCAACATGAGAAGGCAGTAGGGAGGGCTGGGAGGGTACTGGGATGTATAGGGAGAGGCATCACCAGCAGGAAACAGGAAGTTGTTATCCCTCTGTACAGACAGCAGGTGAGACCCCATCTGGAGTACTGCATCCAGTTCTGGAGACCCCATCTCCGCAAGGACATAGACAGGATGGATGCAGTCCAGAGGAGGGCAACTAAAATGGTGCAGTGTCTGCATGAGAAGCCAGACGAGGAGAGACTAAAGGAGCTTAATATGTATACTTTTGAGGAAAGGAGGGAGAGGGGGGGACATGATAGAAACTTTCAAGTACCAAGAGGGTAGCACCTTCCAGAAAAAGATGTGCAAGAACAAGGGGACACAATTTGAAGATAGATGGGGGACGGCTCAGGGGCAATGTGAGGAAGTATTTATTCACAAAGAGGGTGGCGAACGCATTGAACAGCCTTCCTGAGGAGGTTGTGGGGTCGAAAACTCTGGGAGAATTCAAGAATGCATGGGACAGACATAAGGCAATTCTTGTGGGGGTAGGAAGAAATAGGCTGTTGGTTAACTAGGATCTGTAGCTTATCCTGTAGGTAGGGAAATGGGCAGACTAGGCGGGCCAAGCGGTCCTTATCTGCCGTCAAAGTCTATGTTTCTATGTTTCAATAGAAGAAAAACAGCAGGCAAGAGGACACAGCATGAGATTAGAGGAAGGCCGATTAAGGGTGAATGTGAGGAGGTTTTTTTTCACAGAAAGGGTGAAGGACGCATGGAACGGCCTACCTCAGGAAGTGGCGGATATGAATACAGTGCAGGGCTTCAAACAGGCATGGGACAGGCATAAGGGAGCAATAAAGATGAGTATGAATAGATAGGCCATTCACAAGAGTACAGGCCTATGGCACATTCATAAGGTAGAAAAAATGGGCAGACTGGATGGGCCTTGCAGTCCTTATCTGCTGTCAACTTCTATGTTTCTATGTAAGTGTAACATTCTGCTTTTTCTAAAGAAGCTTTAGGCCTCCAGACTGGCATTTCTAGAAACTAAAGGAGACACTTGCTCATCTGCTTGCTACAATATCAACTGCACAATATATAGAGAATAATGCATACAGTATGTAGATTGTGATTGCATCATAGCAGGTGAGATTACATAAACCTCAAGAGTGAAGCTCGAGAGGTTTATGAATTGTCACACACCAAGGGTGTGTAAAAAAACCCGCAGATCACACACCTTCATATGTGTTATTTTTTATAACAACTTGTGCTAAGTAAACAAAGGTCAGAGTCTTAGCAGTATGTGCTTCCTGTGTTGCTGATTCAACCTCTGTCTGAGCTCCACGGCATGCTGGTTGTTATGATGACAAGGTGAAGGTTCAATGGCTTCTCCATTGTTTAAAGTTTAAAAAAAACTTAAGTGTTATATTTTCTGAGTCAGTAAGCACCTTAGCATGGTACACACAACCCGGTGCGAGACAGTAAAAGCCGTATCAACTCGCAGATTGATACGACTTTGCCGTATCAACCTGCAGGTTGATATGACTTTTTACAGGTCTCAAAAACAGGTTGATATTGGGCGTCATCAGTTATTATAAAGGGTTAAAAGTCAGCAGAGGCTGGTCTGTGCTTTTTAATGGCGGATGACTTGAGACACTGCATTCAAAATGCAACGAGTGTCCCTTCTTGTTAAAGACTCAAGTAGAGAGCCAATTCAAAACTTCAGAACCCATAGCCTGATATTCCCTCCTGCCAAGGACCGAGGAAAGATATCTTCCCCCCTCACTAATGTTCTTTATTGGCATGTATGAAGAGTTAACATCATCTGTTTTGCCGAACCCTAGCCGATTTCTTGCTGCTGCAGTAATGTGTCTTTAACACTAGATGGCACCTGAAGCACAATTCATGAACATTTGAAAATCTTTAATAACCAGCCCTATAGTACATGGAAAGTTTCACTCTAGATGTCCACTCAACTGATATCACTAACATTCAGATGCATCAATAATTAGGAAAATAGGACACCCACATCCCAGTGGCATGGTGGGGTGAGGCACTGGATGCCACACCACCAGCCACAATGGTAACCCTAGTTCGGGAATTGAACAGGATCACTCGAGGGCCAGCCGGGAGAGGTAGGATTGAGCATGCCATGACAGCTCTTCTCCCTCAGTCTATGTATGTGTGTGTGTGTGGGGGGGGATGGGTGAGTGTTCTCTGTCCTGTCACTAGACTGCCACCTGGTGGAGGCCAGATGGCAGGAAATACAGGTTACTCACCTGTAACAGGAGTTCTAGGAATGGTATATGTTGTTCATCCACACTTATTGGCAGGTTCCTTGCCGCTTTAAATTTTGGCGGAAGGTCTTCAAGCTGGCTCCTCCCACCCACCGGGTGGTAAAACTCTCGGCTCCGCCCCATGACGCCAGATCTGGCCCGCTGGAAGCTCAGGTTGTCTGTCCAGGCCGAGAAGTCGGGTGGTCGTGTGGTGTGAACATATACCATTCCTAGAACTCCTGTTACAGGTCAGTAACCTGTATTTCTAGGGACATGGATATGTTGTTCATCCACACTTATTGGCAGACTCTAGCAGTTCTCCGGGAGGAGGGAGGCAAGGCGCACACCCCCTACTTAGGGAATAGAGACTGGAGAACCGAGGCCCCAAAACCAGCATCCGGCGTGACTCAAGGTCGATGTGGTAATGGGTAATAAAGGTGTGTGCTGACTTCCAGGTAGCAGCCCTGCAGATTTCCTGGATAGGGACGTCCCTGGAAGCAGCCACCGATGCAGCAGTATGACGGGTAGAATGAGCTCTTATCCCTCTGGGAGGCTCCATGCCCGCCAACTTATAGCAGAGATCTATGCAGGAGGTGACCCACCTGCCTATCGTCTGCTTGGCTGCAGGTCTGCCAGGTGCGGCTTCAGCGTAGGTGACAAACAGCTGGCGAACCTCTCCCCGAATTTCAGCCGTGCGCTTCTTATAATAAGCGAGCGCCCTTCTAGGGTCCAAAGTATGGAGCCTGTATTCAGTCTCCGAGGTGTGATTGGGGTAGAACACCGGCAGAGTCAACACCTGGTTAAGGTGAAACTCCGACACCACCTTCGGAAGGAATTTTGGGTTGGGGCGCAGGACAACCTTGTCCCTGTGGAAGACCAGGTAAGGAGACGCAATGCAGAGCGCCTGGAGTTCTCCCATCCTTCTGGCTGACGTGATAGCCACCAAGAAGGCGGTCTTCCACGACAGGTGAGAGAGATCACACCTGTGCATTGGTTCGAATGGCTTGCCCATGAGCTTTGCCAGTACCAGCAGTAAATCCCACGGAGGTGGAGGTTCTCGCACCGGAGGGGAAATGTGATCAAGGCCTTTGAAAAAGCACCAGACCACCTTCTCCTGCGCCACCGACTGCTCCCCGGCCCGTGCCCGGTAAGCAGAGATGGCTGCCAGGTGCACCTTTAGGGTCGTCGACCTAAGCCCTTGACTAGAAAGGGACCATAAATAGTCCAAAATGCTTGCCACAGAACAGGAGGAAGGGTCCAAGCCCTTGCCCTGACACCAAATGGAAAATCTCTTCCATTTGAAGGCGTAGCATTTTTTGGTCGACTCCTTAGGGGAAGCCTCAACAACATTGAGGACCTCATCGGAAAGACCCAAGGCCTGGAACTCTAGCCACTCAGGAACCAGGCCGTCAGGTGCAGGGATTGAAGGTCCGGATGGAACACCTTCCCTTGATTGACTGAGAGCAGGTCCGGGCGAGCTGGAAGCTGCCTCGGGAGGCTGGAGCTGAGGCTGAGGAGATCTGGGTACCAGAACTGGTGGGGCCAGTCTGGGGCTATCAGAATCACCTGCGCCTTGTCCCTCCTTGCCTTGAGAAGCACCTTGTGAATCAAGGGAAATGGGGGAAAGGCGTAAAAGAGGCCGGGGTCCACAGCCTCGAGAAGGCATCCCCCTGCAGCAAGCCCTGCTGAGGGGGGGCGAGCATGAAACAGCCTCAACTGCGTTCTCCCTTGAGGCAAACAGGTCCACCTGAGGTGTGCCCCAGTGGGAGAACAGATCTTGTACTACCTCCGGCAGGAGAGACCACTCGTGAGATGCAGCCCCTATCGGCTCAGGGCATCGGCCAGGGTGTTGGAGGCTCCTGCCACATGAATGGCTAGGAGATCCGCCTCCAGGCTGCGCAACAGTGACCAAATGCGGAGAGCTTCCTTGCATAGAAGCATGGAGCGCGTCCCGCCCTGGTGGTTCAGGTGGTACATGGTCGTGGTATTGTCCGTCTGGACTCGGACCACTTGACCCCGGAGAAACGGAGCAAAGGTGGTGAGAGCTAGGCAGACCGCTCGGAGCTCCAGCAGGTTGCTGTGGCATCGGGACTCCCACGGGGACCAGAGGCCATGCACTCGGTGTTCCCCCAGATGGGCACCCCAACCCATCAGAGAGGCATCGGTCGATAGAGAGACCGTCGGCTCGGGGCGGACAAATGGGATGCCCTCCTGCAGATGAGATGGAACGGTCCACCACTGGAGAGCGTTCCACATCTCCTGGGTCACTATCACTAGCTGGTCCAATGGATCGCAGCGTTGTGACCACTGGCTGGCCAGTCCCCACTGAAGGGGGCGCATGTGCCAGCGTGCCCAACGGACCACGCTGGTACAGGCCGCCATGAGACCCAGGAGGCGCAGGAAGTCCCGGGCAGGGCGCGATTGCCCAACCAGAAATGATTGGGCAAAGGAGGTAAGAACCTCGGCCCTGTCCATGAGAGCCGTGCTCTGGCTCGAAGAGTCGAGCTCTGCCCGATGAACAGGATCACCTGCTTCGCTCGAGTTCGACTTGGCCTCGTTGATGAGAAGGCCGACTTGAGAGCAAACCTGAGGGCCAGATCTGGACTGCTCCACCTCCCGCCTGAGGGCTGCTATCAGCCAATCGTCCAGGTAAGAGCACACCGACCCCTTTGGCGCCGCAGAGAATGCTGTCACCACTGCCATGCATTTGGTGAAGACCCTGGGAGCTGGAGATAAGCCAAGGGCATGGCTTGGAACTCGAAGAGGGATCCCTCCGCTCGAAAGCGGAGGAATCTCCGACGTGACAGACGGATAGGGACGTGAAAGAACGCATCCTGTAGGTCCAGAGAGCAGAACCACACGCCGTGTTCCGGAGATGGTATTATCTGCGCCAGAGTGACCATTCTGAAGGTCCGAGACCTTAGGAACTTGTTCAGGTCGTGTAGGTCGAGAATGGGGCGCCAGTCCCCGTCCGGTTCGGAACCAGGAAATACCTGGACACGAACCCCGGGTCTAAAGGGGGTCCTCTACCTCCGTGATCACCTCCTTTTGGAGGAGGAGAGTGATGTCGGCTCGACGAGCCGCCAGTGAGGCTGCGGACCCCGAGGCCCCCCGAGGTGCGACGGCTCTGAAGGGCGGGGCCTGCTCGAATTCTAGAGGTAGGCCTTTTCCCACCACCTCCAGTACCCACCTGTCTGTGGTAACAGCGGACCAGGCAGAAAGGAAGTGTCTGAGCCGTCCCCCCACAGGGGGAACCAGGGGTGAGGTGACAGGGATGGGGGCGACAACCCTCAGCCAGTCACTGGGCAGGCTTGGAGGAGGGACCGGCCGAGGGACCTCCTGGGTCTTTACCTCCCTGCTTCCTGTTGGAGGAAGCCGACGGCTTGGGTTTGGGATGCCAAGCTCGAGTCTGCTAGCCCCGACGCTTGTTGGGCCAGAATGGCCGGCAGAAGGACTAAAGGGCTTGGGCTGTGGCTTGCGGCCTTGTCCTTCTGAGCGGAAGAGACAGAGTCCAAGGTAGCATTGGACTTCTCGATCCTCTGCAGGTGACCTTCCACCCCAGGGCTGAAGAGGTCAGTCCCCAAAAAGGGAACATCCGCCAACTTGTGCTGGGTATCCAAGGTAAAGGTGGATATCCTCGGCCAAGCCCGACGATGCATGGCCACTGCGGCCGCCACAGACCTGGCACATGAGTCCCCGATGTCTAAAGCAGTCTGGAGCTGCTGTTTGGCCACTGCCCTGGCCTGGTCCTGCACCTGCCTGACCGTAGTTTGCAGATCCGCGGGAAGATGAGGGACAACCTCATCCAGGGAGCCCAACAGGGCGTGAGAAAATGTGCCATGAGGGCGCGAACTGGCCTGACGAAAACCGAGAGAGGCCATAGCATAGACTTTTCGCCCGGCATAATCCAATTTCTTGGATTCCTTGGGAGGTTTGTCCACATCCCTGGCGTTCCCGGCACGCCGGAAAACGCTGTCAGTAACCAACCCCTCGGCCGAGGGGTGTTCCTAAACACCGGACAGGGAACCGGTAGGGACCGCATACTTCCTGGCCATTCTGGCCGAAGGCGCAGGGCAGGAAGCAGGACGCTGCCAAAGTTCCAAGGCCGGACCCACTATGGCTTCGGCCACCGGAAAGGCCTCCGTAGGAGAATCCCCTCGATCCACAATCTCCGTGAGGGGATACCTGGCCCGTTTAGAAACAGGTTCGAGCTTCATCCCGGTGGACTCCGAGATGAGCCGAAGCAACCCTTAGAAGGACGAAGGGCTATCGTCCACTGACTGACCTCCCGAGGACTCCAAGTCCATGCGCTTGGAGAAGAGGGAGGAACCATCATCGGACTCAGAAGAGTCCTCAAAGAGCTGCCTCGGGCCTGAGCCACCTTCCACCTGCTGAGGTTTATCGGGAGTGAGGGTGACAGACAGCCTATGGGGCAAACCCAAGGCCGACCGAGAATTTTTGGTCGGAGCCCCAACTAATGGCTGTGGAGCGGAGGTTCCACCAGAATCGGTGGGGCAGCTGGAATTGGCCGAACAACGGCCTGGGAACACTCCTCGGCTACAGCGAGGGTTGTTTCGGCCGCCTCGGTGACAGCCACTTAATGGCCGGGAAGACGACTGGGTCGGCTTATTTCTGGTCAAAAGGAGCTGTTGCCACATGAGTTCCTCGTACCTCCGACGCAACTTGCGCCGAAGCCTCCCCTCGTCCGAGGAAGAGCGGCAGCGCCGCTTGCAGCGGTGCCGAGACCGCCTATGGCGGCGGGATCGGTTGGACCGCGAGGATGTCCGAGACCAAGACCGAGAGTCTCGACTAGGCCGAGGAAGGCGAGGAGACGTGTCGGAAATCGGCACTCCCCTCGGCTCGGACGATCCCACCGAAGGCTCCGGAACTGGAGGCACAGACGAGCCGATGGGATCCTCAACTCCCACCGGGGAACCGGGAGAGGGGATTCTCAGCTTCTCAGTTGACAACTCGCCTAACGGGTCGAGAAAATCTCGACCGCGCTGACGGGAGTTCGGTCAACTGGCCCCACGGGACACCGTGAAGCCAGTGGCCGAGCTGAAGGTCGAACCCAAGCCGACTGTCGACAAGAAGGGAGGGATCTTTCCCGCTCCTGAGAGCGTCGACGGAGAGACTTACTTTTGCTCTTTTTGGACCTGGAAAAAGGTCCCGAAGAGGTTGGATCCTCACCTTTTGTCGAGAGGGTCAGACAAAGCTCCTTAAAAGAAGCCGAGTACGAGGCACCGAGAGAGAGTGGGACAAATGCCGCGAGTTTAGGTGCAGAAGCGGCCCGCGCCGCCTCTTCGAGGGCGATCATCTGCTCGAGCTGATCTGCCGAGCCCGCCGGACACGCCAACCCGGCCTCTTTAGATTTCACCAGGGAATTTTTTCGGCGCCCAGTTACAATCGGGCACGGTCTTCAAGGACGAGGCCGAAGAGAAGAGCACAAGTCGCAGGCTCATGGTCGCGCCAAGGCCCAGGCAGTGGACGCACGTGAAGTGTGGATCCGCCCTAGACATCTTCTGCCTGCAAGGGCACCTCCGAAACCGGGAGTTGATTTGTCCATCGCAGCAGCTGAGGAGAAGAAGACCAAGTCTTTTAGCAAAACTTTTGATTTGAATCAAGAATTAGGAACCAGTCTTAAACGCAGAGCGTTAAGGAGGGAACCTGAGCTTCCAAGCGGTAAGGAAGATCTGGCGTCATGAGGCGGAGCCGAGAGTTTTACCACCCGGGTGGGTGGGAGGAGCCAGCTTGAAGACCTTCCGGAAAGATTTAAAGCGGCAAGGAACCTGCCAATAAGTGTGGATGAACAACATATCCATGTCCCTAGAACTGACAGTTTGAGTTTGAAGAAGAACAGACAGTTTTTTCAACCAAGCTCGTGCTCAAAGTTCCATGCCTGGCATGGAAAGTTAACTCTTTCACCTCGGAGCAGTTCGAAGTTGGGACTCACTGCATATGTCATAATAGCAAGACTTCATGTTGTTTGAAGGAACTGAGGCGGTTGGAGGGTCGCGCCAAGGTAGCTATATGGCCCTCCTGAAGATTTTGCCCCGCTAGGTCCTACACAGTATATTGGCACAACCGGAAATGTGGATTAGCAAACTGAAGGAGATATGTAATGTTACGGTGCTGTTTAAAAATGCAAATTTACAGAGATACCCAGAAGTCACTACAATATTCCATAAAGGATACTGAAAAACGAAGCTTAAAAACCTCTAAACAGGAAGCAATAGAAACATTTTTATACATTAGTGTTAGTGTTTGGATGTCGCTACTCTTTTTTTGTACTGCATATATGTGTTAAAAATGTTCAAAATGTTCAACCACTATATTAATAGAGGTTTAGTGTGTACTGGAACGCGCTTCCTGATCTATGCAGCCTGTTACAGCTACAGAGCAGAAACAAAACGCTATTATTAATAGCCATTCGTAATTTATGGTGTTGTAATTTCATGAAAGGTGGTAACATATTTGAAATGTAGCACTTGCCCTCCCCATGGCCAAATATTGATATACTCACCCCCGCCCCACCCCAGCCCACATAAAATAACAATAGTTGCAGGTGAAGTTTTGGGTGCTCCAGCTCTGCTCTCCACTTATGTCTCCTCTACAGGCAAGCTGACAGCTTAGGAACTGTACCCTAGAACCAGTATAGAAGGCTATACTTCATCCTTACTATGAGGATGGTGGGGTAATGAATTAGGGAGAGCCCTGCCCAGTTAATAATAACTGCAGGTGATTCACACTAGATTGTAACCCGGAATGGGAGGCAGTAAATAGAAATGGAAATTACGTCCTTACCGTAATTATTGATCTTCTTGGACAGTCTTCATCACTCATTCACACTTGTGGGATAGCGCCGGAGACGCTAGGACCAAGTGGGAGCCTAAAGTTTTCAGAAGGGTCGGCGCCGAGAGAGGGCCACGCATGCGCGGCACCGTGAGCCTAGCTCGCGCCTGTGTAGGCTATCTCGGCGTCGACCCTCCAACCGCCTCAGTACCTTTTCGACCGAGGAGGTGCAGCGTGACTAATGAGAATAACTCATCCTGAGTTTCTGGGCCTGAGAGGGCCCAGATGGCCTTTGCAAGAAAGGCTAACGAATAATGTCCTCACAGTCTGAATCATAGGACCGTGAAGACCAGGAAAGAAAACAAGTGAACCCAGGGGATGGTGGGTGGGCGTGTGAATGAGTGATGGAGACTGTCCAAGAAGATCAATAATTACGGTGAAATGCGTAATTTCCATATCTTCCTGGACTCAAGTCTCCATCACTCATTCACACTTGTGGAGAGTACTGTTAAAACCAACAACCCTGAGTAGGGTGGTAGGAGATAGGGTTCACTCAGAAAGGACAGCCAAGGACTGTCCTGCTAATAAAAGAGCTGTCTTAAAGAGCATCTAGAACATAGTGTTTACAAGATAAGGGCTCGAGTTGTAACTCACCACTTTACAGGACGACTGCAATGGGCACAAATGAAAGTCTGCCAGGAAACCACAACCACTTTAGGAGAGTGGTAAGAACCTGCTTCACAATTTGGTCTAGGACCAAAAGTAATAGTGTCAAAGATATGTACTAATGTAATGTAAAGGAACCTCAGGAACTGAAAGAGTTGAAGGTAAAGTCTACTGGTTCAGGGCAGACCGGAAAGTGCAGATGGGAACTCCCATTATCCAGTATGGTTGACCTGTAAACAACAGGTCCAGAAGCACTTTAACCCCTTACTTGGTGAGCAAGGGGTCCAGGTGGGGTTAGCCCATCAAGGAGAATGGTCTCCACTTAGTCACAGGATCTTCCTGATGGAAGGCCAAGCACGACTTAGAAGCCTCTCGTGGTGGTCTAGTAAAACCAGATCCTACCCACTGTATATTCCAAGAGGAATAATTCTGCCCGTGTGTACAACTGTAGCAGCAGTCTCTGAACTCAGGGAAGAAAGGAAAAAGGTGTACAGGAGGATGTGTCCACTACGGAAAAAAAATTCCAACAAAAAAAACCAGGGGCTGGATTTCTAAGGTCAATAGAGGCAGATGTGCGTCGAGGAGGGACACAGCAGGACCAAGTTAGGGCTAACCCATTTGTTGAAGTGACTGAAAGAGGCAGTGACTCACTGCAGTGAGGCACTAGCCACCTGCTCTCCTGAAAGGACTAGGAAAGGATTCTAGTTCATTTGCTGAAAAAGAAACATCACCACTCCCTCTCACACTTGAAGAGGATAGCTTTGTGAGCGACTGGCATGGACCAGAGTGCAGGAACCGAAGGTGTGAATATTTGAGAAGCTTCCTCAGAAAAAGGGACCTACTTGACCATCCGTCAAGGAGGAGAAAATCACCTGTTAAATTAAGCAAGCAAGGAAGCAGGAAACTGAGTTCTGACTCTGTGAAGAGTCGCTTCTGCTGCTGTAAGGCTCTGTTCGAGAGAAGAAAGCCTGATAAAAAGAATAGGAATTAACAGACTGGGCAGTCGCCTAGGTCTAGAAAAATGTCTCTGAATGAGAGAAATCTCTCAGAGAAAGAGATGACCCATATTGTCGCCGGATCGGACTCCCCGTAGGGGAAGAAAAAAATCAGGTACTCTTTACCGTATCCGAGGCAAGCGCCTCAGGGGCTGAGGAGGAATCGATTAGATCTCCAAAAAAGGGGGGGGGACCGGGTACTAGCCATGTGCTGTGATAAAAACCATATGATATAATGTTTTTTTTTTTTTTTTAGTCCGAGCCTAAGAAGGCCTTCAGGCTGCTATTTTGAGGATTGTCTTGATACAAAAAGACGAAGATGTTCTCCATCTGAGTGTGGAAAGAGCCTGAGTGTCCATACTGAAATCATGACCGGACTAACAATCACAGCTGGAGAGAAGTTAACCACCTGTGCCGAAGAAGCCACCGAAGAGGCAATATCACAAGGGGGCTATATACCCCTATCAAAGGAGCGGAAGAGTCAGAGCGGCCCCTGACCATTAAATTAAAATGTTACACAGAGTATAACTGTCTTGACGATTGAAAAAGTCTAGATGCAGAAGAGTATGGTCCACGGACGCAGTGTGAAATACTATAGTGGACCCCGTTACTGAGGAACTACTGAAAGGATTTTCCAACATGGACTCTGAAGATAGAGATGACACACCCTCCAGTATATAAAATGAGCTGCCCGCTGCGTTACTGACCAGGAGGACAGGGAAAGACTCATCTAGATGCACTTCTACCCCAGAAGGACCTCCAATAGAGGTCTAGGTCAGAGCCACTAGAGACTCCGCCATCAGGAGGATGTTCAGGAGCTTGGTACCACGTAGGGAGCAGATAAAGTGCTGAGCAGAATGAGATTCCGCTGGCAGAATGGTACAGCAGAGTTCCATAGCAGAAAACCGCTGGATGACACAAGATCCCACATAGACCACCACTCACTAAAATGTGTGGAAAAAAATATTCCGCAGAACAGGAGTTCATTCTGCGGTAAACATCCCTCCACAAGTTCTGTGGAATGAGTCTGAAAGGAAAAATGTGTCACTAATTCTGCCATACAGCACCCACTAGCACCCGTGTGGCATCAGCAGCACTCGTGGCACAGGAGGGCACCAAGCAGTGCCTATGCCAACCTGGGCAATACCCAAGGGCAGCCATGGCAGTATCCGCAGGTACTCCCGGCACCCATGTAGCAATGGCACTGAGGGCACCTCCGACGCCCATGGCACCAATGACACCCATGGCAAGAATGGCACCCGAGGGCACCAATGGCACCCATGGCACCAGCCGTGGCACCCACAGGTGTCAACCCGGTACCAAGGCACCAGTGGCACCCATGGCACCTGAAGCATCCATGGAACCCATGGGTGCCCACAGTAGCACCAGGTGCTCCCCAGCGCCATCCCTGGCCTCCCTGGCACCCGAGTGCCAGGTGCCTGGTAGAGTACTGCGCCACCCGCAGGTGCACAGCACTACTGACGGCACCGACAAACCAGTGGCAGCAAAGAGGCACCCATGGCGCCACACAGAGTGGCGGTGCCGACCCACAGCGCCGACCAATGCACCGAGCCATGGCTCCGCGGCACGGCGCCGACCATGGCTCGGAGCCACGGTGCTGACCAAGGCACCGAGCCATGGCTCCGAGGTATGGCGCCAACCATGGCTCCGAGCAACGGCGCCGACCATGGCTCCGAGCCACGCGCCGAAGGAAAATTCCAATGAAAATCCTGAAAAGGGGAGAAGGAAAAGGTGGTGCCTGCCAGCCCCTGCATGGAAAAGGAAAGGGGTAGGCATGAGGGTCGACACGATGGCAAAGGCACCCAGAGGGCACCTCACCATACGTGATTCAATCAACCCAGCTCCGGTCCAACGGCTCTGAGGCCCAGAGGTCCCGAAATCAGGAACAGAGCCAGGAAAACTGGAAAGTCGAACCCCCTGCTCCATAGGAGTGACCCAAAGGTGAAACTGCTCACCGGAGCTCCAGCGAGGACAGAGATGGAGCTCGGAGTCGAAAGCAGCCGTTAGGAGCGGGGCCAAGAGGAACCCACCAAAGTTGGTTCGGGCCCATCGCCCCTCCAGACGAACATTCCTCGTGCAGACATACCAACGGGCAACCTCGAGCGGCACCGATTCTTCTTCCCAGAACGAGGAAGAGGAGCTCGAGGTCAAGCGGAGCCAGATCACCGAACTGTTAGATTTGTGCTCGAGGCTGTCCCCGAGCACAGGACTGTCTGTAGTCAGACCCCCCATTAATTAAGGGCGCGGACCGACACAGCCCCTCTGCCATAAAAACTTTCAAACGAAGTCCTCCTACCGTCACCGCTACCGTCTAAGGACGACTCCGTTGATGGCAGGAAAGAATTTATTTTTCTTCTTCTTCACAATCTTCTTCGTAAAATAATAAATTACTACTTTAAAATATTAAAACATTAAGAGCTGTTGTCGTACAGACGAAAACTTCGATTCCGGCAGCCGAGCGACTTCGACATCCAAGCGCACTCGACGGCGGGAGAAAAGGAACTGAGGCGGTTGCAGGGTCGATGCCGAGACAGCCTACACAGGCGCAAGCTAGTCTGCAGCACGCATGCGTGGCCCTCTCTCGGCGCCTTCACCCTTCTGGAAAACTTTAGGTTCTTCTGCTGGTCCTAGCCCTGGCGTTATCCCACAAGTGTGAATGAGTGATGGAGACTTAGTCCAGGAAGATCTGGTAATAGGGATCTGGAACCTTAGTTTGGTATCCAAGAACACAGTCCATGGAAATTTTGGTAGCGATTAGAGATTTTACACCTGTGAGTAACAGTATCAGAATACATTAAGCTGAAGTGCTAACTCCAAAAAAAAAAAAAGGGAGGCTACCCACCTAAACCTAACTGATGAACAAGGGTGTTGATTAAATGAAACATTGCTCTGTTTAAGCAATCAACTAAACTGATCTTTGGAACCTGATTGACTTTTCTTTAAGGAATTGTATCCTATGTATTGCCTCTTAATCATTACATCAATAAACAAATGAAATGTAATGACTATGACCTGTCGAATGTTAGTGTATATATGATGAAAAAATAAAGAAGAGATTTAAAAAAAAAATGTAGCACTTGCCATGTTACAAGCGCATTAAACCACTCCAGACCATGGTTCTATTGTGGAATCAATGCATGGTTGGGTGGTTGGAGGCACCCGGCCTGCAGCCTTGTGCTCCAACCCCCAAAAAAAACATGGATTAATTCCACAGCAGAACCATGGTCTGTTGTGGTTTAATGCTTACTCATGTTCAGCTAATCCTTTCCAAACTGTGTGCCTGATATTTTACACGGATTCCCCCAACTGACTGTGAAAGTGAACAGGTGCAGAGAATTACTTTAAGAAATCCTTGCCAAAATGTGTGGCTGATTTCTTCCACGACTGGCAGGAGTAAGTTTTATTTTTATTTTAGCACACTAACTAAAACACTCAAGTGTAGCTAAATCCTTGCCAAGCTGTGTGGCGGATACTTTTAATTTCCCTGTGTGAAGTGAACAGTGAGATTTATTTTTATTTTAGCACACTAAGTAAAACACTCAGGTGCAGCTAAGTTACTTGAGAAATCCTTGCCAAGCTGTGTGGCTGATACTTCTAATTCCCTGATTGCCTTTGAAAGTTAACAGGCGGGATAAAACTTTTATTATTTTTAGCACACTAAACACTCCGTTGCACTTAAATCCTTGCCAAGCTGTGTGGCTGATACTTTTAATTCCCCTGTGTGAAAGTGAACAGGCATGAGCTTTATTTTTAAGACTGGTGCAGACCTCGCTGTGTGGCAAGTGATAACATTTACTGTTCTCCCCAAAGTTCTGCCACTGGAGTGGACCCTACGTGCCCTTGGTAGTGACTGTGAAGATCCTTGCCTTTTTCCTTGCAGCATGTTACCTGTTTAAATACAGATTTAGTTTTGTTGCCATATTGGACCCCAGCTTTCTCGTAAGGTACATGCTGTCCTCTACTCACATGACTGGGATGTACAGACAGGCACTCAGCATTGTCGTTAAACAATTGATATATTTCTATGTTTGTCATCATTTTCAGACCGCTTGTAAACGCTGCCACAGAAGTGGAGGTGGGAAGCAGTTTAGTGGTATTTTATTTACATGTTTTCAACTTAGGAGGCACCGACCAGTTTTTTAGGAGGTGGAAGACCTTTCATCTCACTAAAATCTTTTTTTTTTTTCACCTCACCTAGGATGGACTCCTGAGAAGGGAGGTCCAGGGTGCCCAATATGTTTTGGATAAATGAAAGCGTGAAGGCGAGTTCTCCTGGATAGCCCAGGAAGCTCAAGGAGAGGGTAGTGGACACATAAGGCCTTCAAAGTAATGTCAGGGCATCCCAAAATACTCAGTATCATCTGTATCACCTCAGTTTCTGGAGTGGGAACTGTGGAAGAGTGTTTAGCAGCCCTGAGCAGGAGCATCATAAAATTATTCCTCATCAACTGTATCACCTTCACAGTCTGCAGGAAAGAGAGAACTGTGGAAAAGTGTATACTAGCCCTGTAAACATGAACACCATCTCTAAGGGCGTGCGTCTTTTGCCAAAAGTTTTACCTGCGCAGACGGTGCTGAAAATGCTTTGTTTTTCTTTATTCTTTAAGATGCCTATTGCTCGCTATTGGCTTTCCCAGGAGGAACTAGAGCATTTTGCTTGACAGAGTTCTTTTAAGCCACTTCATAGCAGCTTGAATGAGCTTCCTCTATTCTTTTAAAATTTTGTAATTTGAGAGGAACTTCATCAGCCCCTTTGGAAGCTATATTTATTGGCTGGGAACTGGAAGCGTCATAAGCCCCCTGCTTACATATTTTTTGCTATTACTCTTAAGTGGCCCCTATCGGTAGCCTTTGATATATCCTCAGCCATAATACTTATTAGGTTTCTTTGCTGCTGTGCCAATTTAACAAAGGGAACCCAAGTCCTGAACCACAACAACTGAGTGTAGGTTTCTGTGAATTGCCACCAGCCAGTCCTTCCCCAGTTAAATAGCTCTGTCTACTTTAAAATCCCTTTTTTCTTTTGGTAGTACTGGGATCTATACCAGTGCCAATCTAACAGAAAACCCAGTAATACCAGTCAACTGCGCATGGGTTTCTGTTGTAATGCCACCAGCCAGTCCCGTGACATATGAACTTAGGGTCCAGTTTTATGTAATTAAGGGATTCTGTGATATTCCAAGCAACTGTCAAATTTTGAACCCAACTGGTTGCCTCACGGTAAAACCCGCGAGGTCTAATGTAAAAATTATGGCAAAAGACAAGAATTCGACTGTTCCTACACGAATTATGTTAAAAAAGTGAAGAACTATTGAAATAAAGCATCCGTGGTAAAAATGAAATATAAATTAAGCAGATGTGGTAAAAAAAAAAAAAAAAAAAGTAAAAATTGCATGATTGCGCTAAAATTAGTGTGATAGTGCGGCACTAACCAAAACGTAAAACTTTCACTCAGCACACTAAATAGAAGAATTTATGAGGAAAACTTTACTAAGATAAGCGATTAGGAGGCTGTCAACAAGGCAAGTTGAGAGGCACCTCAGGGGCTCCTGATTCCCTACTGCCCCGCCAGCCCACTCCGCTGGCGAGGGGTTGTTAGAGATTCCCAAGGTACGGTTGAAAACCTCTGGTTCTCGTGCTTTTATGTTTGCAGCTCCAACCCTGTGGAATTCTCTACCACATCAGATTCGAGAGTGCCAGATCATGGAGAGCTTTAAAATAGCCCTAAAGACCTTCCTGCTCTGCCAGGCATTTGGTGATCACTTATGATATATGCTCCCGCATGAATTTTTGCATTCCTGTATTACTTAACTTCGAATGTATCTGATGTTTACGTTCTGTGGTTTTTAATTGTTTTATGGATTGTACAGCGCTTTGATTTTTGATATTGCGCTTTATAAATAAATATTATTATTAATGTTGCTCAGTCAGCTGAGACAAAATTTCTGAAGCCTTCAGACTGCTCTCACTCAGATTACTCCCCTCCTGTTTTTCGATTGGCTGATGCCCAAAGCTAATTTAAATAAAATTCTCTTATAGGCATATCTCCGGGGCAGTTGCACCTAGCCAGCTAACTGCTACTGTTACTAATGCTAAAGGACTCCTGGGCTAAGAACTCTGCCTTCTTACGGGATACTGCTGATTGACCGTCCTTATAATGATCCATCAATCTAAGTTTTTTATCAATCAGGCCCATTTTCCGCCAGTGCCTCTCTAATCTTCATCCCACTCTCCTCAACTCCTTCAAGGTCCCATCAAACCAAGTGAACCTTGGGCAAAGGGTGAGAGGGCGAATGCGGACAGGAGCTATGGAACATGGGGCCACCATCACACCCTTATTATAGGCATGTAACAGATCCCCTGGCTCCAAGCTTTCACTCGGCACACCCGATAGGTCCAGGACCGCCATTAGATCATCTGGGGTCATACCCCTTAAAGGGTGGTACCTGATCATCTCTGTAGGGGCAGGTCTATTGGGCAGAGCCGCAAAACTGAACCCTATGGTGTGATGGTCAGACCATCCAACTGGCTCCATCGCCAAGTCGGAGATCTCCATCCCAGCAGTAACACCAGATCCAATGAGTGACCATGACTGTGGGTCACAGAGGTAATACCTATAATGCCCAATGAGGTCATCAGTTGGAGGAAGTCTTGACCGAATTGTGAGAGTTCGTCGTTTATCAGGAATTGGAAGTCTCCAGAATTAACCATCTGAGGGACTCCAGCACCATGTCGATGACAAAGTCCATGACTTCCTGCAGGAATTCCTTCTTACCACTGGGTAGTGGTAAATGAGAAGTATCCTGCATGATACACTCAAAGGATCTGGTTGTCCCCACTGGAATATCCACAAGGCTCAGTTTTGACTTAAAACAAATGGCTACACCCTGCCCCTACGATCCACCCTCGGGTGGTGTATCACCAAGTACCTGGCCGGAACTGCTGATGCCAGTACTGGGTCAACACTTTCATGCAGCCAGGTCTTGGTGATGCAAGCCAGGCCAGTTGTACCAACAAGACCTGGCATTCCACAACATTGGCCAAGAAGGATGGGTAGCTGAGGAAGACCGCACTACTTGCCTACATAAAGTAGAGCCCTTGGGTATGGGACTCTGAGGAATCAAATGTACAATATACTATGAAGTGGAGACTATTGGGTTACTTCACTAGAGACTCTCAGTATGTATGCAAAAAGCAGTATTTCTATTTCCAGAAAATGCTGCAGACCACTTGTTTCTTTGAAAAAAGTTGTTTTTTCTTGGCTAGTACATTTGGGTTCTCAAATGTGACTGCAGGATGAAACTCCCAGAGAGAAGATGAAGCTGCTACAGCAATTTGCTCACTCACCTACAATAGCCGCTTTGCAGACTGCCGTCATTAATGCTCTAAGGAATGTCGGTGAACTCATCTGGAATTCATC
The DNA here is from genome assembly GCA_016271365.2 of Neoceratodus forsteri. Lineage (NCBI taxonomy): Eukaryota > Metazoa > Chordata > Ceratodontiformes > Ceratodontidae > Neoceratodus > Neoceratodus forsteri. The sequence goes on from CM057452.1 coordinate 126,458,483, forward strand.
TAAATTTGCCTGAAACAGAGAAAAGGAGTTGGTATCAGCCAGTGACTACATGCAACTTTTTTGTTCTATGTAGAAAGCATGGAACATCGGATATGTGCAAGGAATCAATTCAACCCAGCTTAATAGTTAAGGAGGCAGTACAGCACAGTGGTTTAAGGCTCTGAGCTGCAAACCTGGAGATCTGGGTTTGAATCCCACAGCCCCCACTTGCATACTGTGTGACCCTGAGCAAGTCACTTAACTTCCTTGTGTTCCCATGTTGCACCTGTAAACAAGCTTTCAGTTTAGTGTCTTTCTCCAGGTAAAACAATGGTTAAAAAAAAAAAAAAAAAAAGTAATCAAGCTACAATAATGGCAGATCCTGGACTGTTTACTGTGTTCATTGTATTCATTCCTTGTGGGGAAAGAACACATCTGTGAAGGTGAAGAATTATTTACTGTACTGGTGACAGAAGGTAAAGTTACTTATCAGAAACTCGATCTTCAAAACCATCTCCTCCATACAGTCACACTCTGGTCACAGATGGAATTGCTAAAATCCAGCGGAAAAGGATAGTTACTTACTGTACTACATATCTTCAAGAATACTGACTTCAGAGAGCACCGCTGTTTGGTCTTCAAGCCAGAGGCACCAAGACTCCGCAGAAGTTAGAATGTTGGGGCTATGCACCAAATGCATTGGGCATGGTGCACTTCAAACTCAGGAATGTAAATAGTGATACTGGTCCCAATCGCCTCATTTTCTTTTTGCCAAAGAGAGAAAAGAAAGACATTTTTCAAAAAATCTGGAAAGCAAAATCTTTTTAGATTAAAAAAAGTTAGAAGAATGCAATGCCTCACTATAAAAAATTCATTGACCTAAAACAAGTAGGAGCAGGATCTGGAGTAGAATGACCTGGAAAGGGATCCTTGTGAAATACAGCCATTCCAGAAAGTAAATGAGGCTGTAGGTGGCTCAAGAGACCCTCTCAAGATAAAGCAGAAATCTGAATCTGGCATGCAATAAAGGGAACAGAAGAGAGAATTCAAGAAACTGTCAAACATTCTAATACACGGTGAAATGGAAATTACGTACCTACCGTAATTCTTGATCTTCTTGACGAAGTCTCAACCACTCATTCACACTAATGGGATCTACGCTGGGCGTTAGGGCTCAGCGGGAGCAGACTTTTCAGAGGTCGGCACAGAGATGGCGGTGCGAGGAGCACCGCAAGACCTGGCTCATGCAGTGAAGACTATCTTGGCGTCGATCCTCCAACCGCCTCAGTACCTTTTTTCCAAGGAGGTGCAGCATAACTACCCTAGAAGGACTATCTAAAAATCGGACACAAGATAGTCCAAATGACCTTGTAGAAGGGTCAAAATGAAGTCTTCACATCCCAGCCATTGAGGGAGTGAAGACCAAATACAGAGAAGTGAGGTTGGGGGATGGTGGGTGGGCATGTGAATGAGTGGTGGAGACTTCGGCCAAGAATATCAAGAATTACGGTAGGTATGTAATTTCCATATCTTCCTGGACATAAAGACTCCACCACTCATTCTCACTAATGGGAGAGTACCGAGCTAATAATCCCGAGACGGGCGGCATGAAATAAGAACTCACATACTTAGGACAGAAGTCCGTTAACAATAGTCCTGCCAAACGACAGATGTTGTCTGGCATGGAAATCCAAGGCGTAGTGTAATGAAAGTATGCACTGAGCTCCACGTAGCCGCATTGCAACTATCTGCAATGGGCACGCTGCGGTTTCGCTAGAGATGCCACGACTGCTCTAGCAGAGTGAGTGTACACTGCCTTCCAGCTTAACCTGTGCCACAGAAAAGCAGTGGCGAAGACATGCCGCCAGCCACGCTGAAATGCAGCTAATAGTGACAGGTTTGTTTCCTTCAGCGGGTCTCGCTGAGGGACACAAACAATTGCTGGCCTTCAAATTTCTTTTGTTCTATCTAGATAGAATCAGCCTCTTAACATCCACAGAATGATGGGTATGCTCCCTTCATTCTGGAAGTTGCAATGTAGGTAGGCAGGACTAAAGGTTGGTTTAGATGGAATTTTGAGGAGAAACTTTGTCCTATGGAATACAGTGTACGGAGGTCTGTGATCAGTGCATGTATTTCAGAAACTCTACAGGCCGAAGTGATGGCCACCAGGAAGGCTGTTTTCCAGTGAGGAATTTCAACTCGCAAGTAGTTAGAGGCTCGAAAGGTTTTCGAGTGAGCATGTCTAGCACAAGGTTAATGTCCCAGGCTGTGACTGGATGTCTGATAGGAGGTCTGGTATGCAGAATACCCCTAAGAAACCTCTTAACTACAGGTAACTGAGCCAGTGACATGAAAAGTACCAACTCATGATATGCTGAAATGGCACAAAGATAAATTTTGACTGTGGAGTACTGCAGACCTGTGTTTGAGAGGTCTAAAGGAACTCAAGACTGTTAGTGAGGCAGGAAAAAGGGTTCAAGAGGATTTTGCACACCAGATAGAGAAATGCTTCCATTTGGCTGGGTAGGTTTTTCTAGTGGATGGCTTACGCGCAGCCAAAAGAATATCTGAAACCCTACGGAAAACGTTGAACCTATTTGCTTCTATCTCTTCAGGAGCCAAGCGTGAAGGTGAAGCAAACTCAGATTGGGATGGACCACGGGACCCTGGGTCAGAAGGTTAGTCTGAAGGGGAAGCGTCTTCGGGAGGATTTGACAGACTATTGAGCAGTGGGAACCATAGCTGTCGAGGCCAGAAAGGAGCTATAAAATCATTCTGTCCCCCAAAGGCAATTTGAGAAGCACCTTCTGAATTAGGGGAAGAAGAGGAAAGGCGTATAGAAAGCGTCTTGTCCACCGCAGCCTGAATGCATCCTGACAGAAAATGCCAGGTCCTGGATTTCTGGAGCAGAAGAGAGGCAGTTTTGCGTTGAGTGGGGATGCAAAAAGGTCCAGGTCTGAAGTTCCCTATACTTTGAAGAGTGACTGAGCGACGTTAAGTCAAGAGACCACTCGTGAGGCTGTCTCCCGTTCTGCTGAGATGGTCTGCCAGCTTGTTTTGTACTCCTGGCAGGTAAACTCGTGGATTAGAACCTTGTGCTCCAGGTACCATTACCACACTCTCATAGCTTCCCTGCATAATGGGTAAAGTGTGTACCTTCTTGCTGATGTAGTACATCACTGTTTTGTTGTCTGTTTGAAGGAGAATGTTCTTGTAACAGAGTATGTCCTTCAGGCTCGGACTGAACAGAGGGCGGCTCTCATTTCCAGGATGTTATGTGAAGCTGGGATTCGTCCTAAGTCCACATACCTTGGGTGTGGAGATTCTGGCAATGAGCTCCCCACCCCATCAGGATCGTCCATGGTAATGGAGATCTGATGATCCAAAAAGCAAGGATATCCTTCCAGAAGCTTGTCCTCCTCGACCACCAGGCGAGTGACCTCTTTATAGAGGTTCTGCCACGTTTATTTTTATTTATTTATTTAGCTTTTGTTAACCGGGTAAGTGACCTAGCCATAAAATACAGGTTACTCACCTGTAACAGGAGTTCTAGGAATGGTATATGTTGTTCATCCACACTCATTGGCAGTATCCTTGCCGCTTTAAATCTTGCGGAAGGTCTTCAAGCTTGCTCCTCCACCCACCGGGTGGTATAACTCTCGGCTCCGCCCATGGCGCCAGATCTGGCCGCTGGAAGCTCAGGTTGTGCGTCGGCCGGGAGGTCGGTGGTGAGGGATGAACAACATATACCATTCCAGAACTCCTGTTACAGGTGAGTAACCTGTATTTCTAGGACATGGATATGTTGTTCATCCACACTCATTGGCAGACTCCTAGCAGTTCTCCCGGGAGGAGGAGGCAAGACGACACTCCACATACTTACTTGGGAAAGAGAGACTGAGAACCGAGGCCCCAAACCAGCATCCCGGCGTGACTCAAGGTCGATGTGGTAGTGGGTAATGAAGGTGTTTGCTGACTTCCAGGTAGCAGCCCTGCAGATTTCCTGGATAGGGACGTCCTGGAAGCAGCCACCGATGCAGCAGTATGGCGGGTAGAATGAGCTCTTATCCCTCTGGGAGGCTCCATGCCCGCTAACTTATAGCAGAGATCTATGCAGGAGGTTACCCACCTGCTTGTGTCTGCTGGCTGCAGGTCTGCCAGGTGCGGCTTCAGCGTGGGTGACAAACAGCTGGCGAACCTCTCCCGAATTTCAGCATGAGGCTCCTTGCATAATAAGCAGCGCCTTCTAGGATCCAAAGTATGGAGCCTATATTCGCCTCCGAGGTGTGATTGGGGTAGAACACCGGCAGAGTCAACACCTGGTTAAGGTGAAACTCCGACACCACCTTCGGAAGGAATTTGGGTGGGGCGGGACAACTCTGTCCCTGTGGAAGACCAGGTAAGGAGACTCGATGTAGAGCACCTGGAGCTCTCCCATCTCTTCTGGCTGACGGATAGCCACCAAGAAGGCGGTCTTCCATGACAGGTGAGAGAGAGCACACCTGTGCATAGGTTCAATGGCTTGCCCATGAGCTTTGCCAGTACCAGCAGTAGATCCCACGGGTGGAGGTTCTCGACTGGAGGGAAATGTGATCAAGGCCTTTGAAAAAGCCGACCACACCTTCTCTCTCCTGCGCCACCGACTGCTCCCGCCCGCCCGGTAAGCAGAGATGGCTGCCAGGTGCACCCTTAGGGTCGCCGACCCAAGCCCTTGACTAGAAAGGGACCATAAATAGTCCAAGATGCTTGCCAAGGAACAGGAGGAAGGGTCAAGCCCTTGCCCTGACACCAAATGGAAAATCTCTTCCATTTGAAGGCATAACATTACTGGTCGACTCATCAGGGATGCCTCAACAACATTGAGGACCTCGTCGGAAAGACCCAAGGCCTGGAACTCTAGCAGCTCAGGAACCAGGCCGTCAGGTGCAGGGATTGAAGGTCGGATGGAACACCTTCCCTGATTGACTGAGAGCAGGTCCGGGCGAGCTGGAAGCTGCCTCGGAGTCCTGGAGCTGAGACTGAGGAGATCTGGGTACCAGAACTGGCGAGGCCAGTCTGGGGCTATCAGAATCACCTGCGCCGTGTCCCTCCTCGCCTTGAGAAGCACCTTGTGGATCAAGGGAAATGGGGGAAAGGCGTAAAAGAGGCCCGGGGTCCATTGCCTCGAGAAGGCATCCCCCTGCAGCGAGCCCTGCTGAGGGGGCGGGCATGGAACAGACTCAGCCTCTGTCTCCGTGGAGGCAAACAGGTCCACCTGAGGTGTGCCCCAAAGGAGAACAGATGCTGTACTACCTCCGGCAGGAGACCACTCGTGAGATGCAGCCCCTATCTGGCTCAGGGCATCGACCAGGGTGTTGGAGGCTCCTGCCACATGAATGGCTAGGAGATCCGCCTCCAGGCTGCGCGAGTGACCAAATGGAGAGCTTCTGCATAGAAGCATGGAACTGGCTCCCGCCCTGGTGGTTTAGATAGTACATGGTCGTGGTATTGTCCGTCTGGACTCGGACCACTTGACCCGGAGGAAGCGGAGCAAAGGCGGTGAGAGCTAGGCGGACCGCTCGGAGCTCCAGCAGGTTGATGTACGCATGGACTCTGCGGGACCAGAGGCCATGAGCCCGTGTTCCCCAGATGGGCACCCCAACCCATCAGAGAGGCATCGGTCGACAGAGAGACCGCCGCTCGGGCGGACGAACAGGATGCCCTCCTGCAGTTGATCTGGAGCAGTCCACCACTGGAGAGCATTCCACATCTCCTGGGTCACCATCACTAGCTGGTCCAATAGGGATCGCAGCGTTGTGACCACTGGCTGGCCAGTCCCCACTGAAGGGGCGCATGTGCCCAGCGAGCCCACGGACCACGCTGGTACAGGCCGCCATGAGACCCAGGGCGCAGGAAGTCCGGGGAGGCGCATTGCCCAACCAGAAATGATTGGGCAAAGGAGAAGAACCTCGCCCTGTCCGCTGGGAGCCAGCTCTGGCTCGAAGAGAGTCGAGCTGCTCCGATGAATAAAATCACCTGCTGGCTCGAGTTCCGACTTGGCCTCGTTGAGAAGGCCCAGTTGAGAGCAGACCTGGAGGGCCAGATCACTGGACCGCTCCACCTCCTTCTGGAGGGGCTGCTATCAGCCAATCGTCCAGGTAAGGTACACGGACCCCTCGGCACATAGAGCTGTCACCACTGCAATGCATTTGGTGAAGACCCTGGGAGCTGGAGACAGGCCAAAGGGCATGGCCTGGGAACTGAAAAGAGGATCCTCCGCTGTGGCGAAGGAATCTCGATGTGATGAACAGATAGGGACGTGAAAAAACGCATCCTGCAGGTCGAAAGCAGAACCACATGCCGTGTTCAGGGATGGTATTATCTGAGCCAGGTGACCTTCCTGAAGGTTCGAGGCCTTAGGAACTTGTTCCAGGTCAGTATGGAGTCAAGAATGGGGTGCCAACCCCGTCCGTTCCAGACAAAAGTACCTGGACACAAACCCCGGGTCTGAGGAAGTCCCCACCTCTGATCACCTCCTTTTGGAGGAGGAGGCGATGTCGGCCCGGCCGGGCAGCAGTGAGGCTCGGACCCAAGGCCCCGAGTGCGACGGCTCTGAAGGGCGGGCCTCGCTCAATTCAGAGGCAGGCCTTTCCACCACCTCCAGCACCCACCTGTCCGTGGTAATAACAGACCAGAGAGGAGTGCGGAGCCATCCCCAGAGGGGAACCTGGGAGTGAGTGGCCAGGGTTGGGCGACACCCCTCAGCCACGTCACTAGGCAAAGCTTGGAGGAGGGACGACCGAGGGACCTCCTGGGCCTTACCTCCTGCTTCCTGTTGGAGAAGCCCAGGCTGGGTTTGGGATGCCATGCCCGAGACTGCTAGCCCCTGCGTTGCTGGGCGGGACGCATTGGTACAGAAGGACGAAAGGACTTAGGCTGTGGTTTGCGGCCTTTGTCCTTCTGAGCGGAAGAGACCGAGTCCAAGGTAGCATTGGACTTCTCGATCCTCTGCAGGTGACCTTCCACCCCAGGGCCGAAGAGGTCAGTCCCAAAAGGAACATCCACAACATGCTGGGTATCAGTAAGGTGGATATCCTCAGCCAAGCCCGACAGATCAGCCACTGCGGCCGCCACAGACCTAGCACATGAGTCCCCAATGTCTAAAGCAGTCTGGAGCTGCTTTTGGCCACTGCCCTGCCCACAGTTCCACCTGCCTGGCCGTGGTCTGCAGATCCAGCGGGAAGATGAGAGACGACCTCATCCAGGGAGCCCAACAGGGCATGAGAAAATGTGCCGTGAGGGCACGGCCCGACCTGGCCTAAGCGAGGCCAGGGAGGGGCATAGCACGACTTCGCCGGCATAGTCAATTTCTTGGACTCCTTCCGGGAGGTTTATCCCATCCCTAGCGTTCCCGGCACGCGGAGAAAGCGCTGTCGGTAACCAACCCCTCGGCGAGGTGTTCAGCACCGGACCGGGAACAGTGGGGACCACATACTTCCTAGCCATCCTGGCCGAGCGCGCTGACAGGAAGCAGGGGCGCTACAGAGCTCCAAAGGCCGGGCCCACTTGCCTTCGGCCACTGGAAAGAGCCTCCGTGAGGGAATCCTCGGTCCAGAATCCAGTGAGGATACCTGGCCCGTTTAAAGCGAGGTTTGAGCTTCATCCCGGTGGACTCGAGATGAGCAAACAATCCCAGGAAGACGAAGGCCGCCGATCCACCGACTGTCCTCCTGGGACTCAAGTCCATTAAGCTGGAAAAGGAGGAATCATCTTTGGACTCGGAAGAGTCCTCAAAGAAAGCTACCTCGGGCCTGAGCCACCTTCCACCTGCGAGGTCGATCAGGGTGAGTGACAGACCCTATGGGGCAGTCCCTGAGCGGACCGAGAATTTTTGGTCGGAGCCCCAGACTGCGGCTGTGGAGGCGGAGGTTCCACCGGAATCGTGGGGCAGCTGGTTTGGCGAACAACTGGCCTGGGAACAGGCTCCTCCGGATAAAATGAGGGGTTGTTGACATCGGTGTTTCAACCATAATGGCAGGGGAAGACGACTGGGTGGCTTATTCCGGTCAAAGGAACTGTTGCCACATGAGTTCCTCGTACCTCCGGCCCAACTTCGCGAAGCCTCCCTTAAATCCGAGGCGGTGAGACGCCGCACGCCAGTGCGAGACTGGAACCGCCCTATGGTGGCGGGATCAGTTGGACCTTGAGGATGTCAGAGACCGAGACCGAGAGTCTCGACTAGGCCGAGGAAGGCGAGGAGAAGTGTCGGAAATTGACACTCCACTCGGCTTTGAAGATTCAACCGAAGGCTCCGGAACCAGAGGCACAGACGAGCCGACGGGGTCCTCAACTCCCACCGGGGGAACCGGGGAGAAGGGATTCTCGGCTTCTCCAGCCGACAACCCCCAACGGGTCGAGAAAATTTCACCGCGCGACAGGAGTCTCGGTCAACTGGCCTGGACGGGACACCGTGAGACCAGTGGCCTAAGCCGGAAGTCGGATGAAGTCGACATGACCGACAACTCGGAGAGGGATCTTTCCTGCTCCCAAGAGCCGACGGTGAGATTCTACTCCTTGTCTCTCTCTTGGACCCAGAAAACGGTCCAGAGTTAGGTTAACCCTCACCTTTAGCTAGAGGGTCAGACAAAGCTCCTTAAAAGAAGCTGAATAAGAGGCACCGAGAGAGAGCGGGACAAATGCCGCAGCCGAGGTAGAAGCGGCCCGCGCCGCCTCCTCTTCGAGGGCGATCATCTGCTCGAGCTGATCCGCCGAGCCCGCCGCCGCGGACACCGCCGACCGGGCCTCTTTTGACTTTACCGGAGGAAATCGCTTCTCGGGACGCCCCAGTTGTAAACGGGCAGCACGGTCTTCGAGGACGTAGGCCGAAAAGGAAGAGCACAGGTCGCAGGCCTGCGGGTCGTGCTCAAGGCCCAAGCAGTAGACGCACATGGAGTGCGGATCCGTCCGAGACATCTTCTGTCCGCAAGGGCATCTCCGGAAACCGGGAGTCGATTTGTCCATCGCAGCCGCGAGGGAGAGAAGACCGAAGTCTTTAGCAAAAACTTTTAATTTAGAAAATTCAAGAATTAGGAACCAGTCTTATCACGCAGACGTTAAGGAGGGAACCTGAGCTTCCAAGCGGTAAAGAAGATCTGGCGTCATGGGCGGGCCGAGTTTTACCACCCGGGTGGGTGGGAGGAGCCAGCTTGAAGACCTTCCGGCAAGATTTAAAGCAGCAAGGAACCTGCCAGACAGTGTGGATGAAAAACATATCCATGTCCCTAGAAATGACTATTTTCAGGCACGACCCGGGAAAGTACAGACATGCAGAAACTTAACAGGATAACAAGTGCTTTACATACAATGAGTTAAAAAGGATACAATATATCGGAACATACAAAGTAAAGTGCTTTATATACAATGAGTTAAAGTGGATTCAATATATCAGAGACATACAGAGTAGACCATTCATATGTTCATAGGTGCCTACCTATGCAATGAACAGAGAAGACCTTGGACAATAAATTATCAGGTGACATATCACATAAACAGAACAAGGTACACAAAAACAGGTAATACAACAGGAAGAAATAACCATTGAGAGCAGGGGGTGTCATTAAGGAAAAGGTCGGTAAGTGAGGAAAAGGGGAGCAAGCCATGAAATTAGATTATATGAGTATATGTACCTATAAGGGAGATGCCTGCAATGCAAGATTATATATGGCAGGGAAAGGAGAGGATAGGCTGAGGCAGTAAGAGGGTTATATAGAGGTGAGGAAATACTACTGTATGGCAGAGACATCAGTCATTAGGTAGGTGAAAGCAGGTACAGGTATCAGCAATCAGCAGATTTGAGCGCATACCTTCGTATGGCATGTGTGGAGCTAGAAAGTCTAATGTCAGAGAAGGAAATTTACAGCTGTGGAGCTGCATGCTCAAATGCAACAGTTCCCTCTCCCTAGAGCGCACCCGCAACTTCAGAAAGGGTTAATCAGCTGATCGTAGACCATGGAGTGTGTCCTGAGAACAAGCATAGCTGCAAGACACCTAGGGGTTTGATTTGAATTATCGAATCAATAAGAGAGCCAAGGTAGTATTTCCTACTAGCTAATGGAGAGAGCCAACCAAGATCATTATAAAAGCTGACAGTGGTGTTTAAGCCGAGAGCAGAACAGGCATAGCGACATATGTTGTTATCTAATATCCATCTGAGTAGGTCAGTTTTATGAACAGCCCCAAATAAGGGAGCCCCATAGGTTAGGTGGGAGCAGAATCCCCTAGAGTGGCTATTTTAGCCGATGGCATGAGCATATAACTCAGTCTTATATGCAACACCCAGTTTGGTTGACAGCTCTGCAAACAGACTGTACATGAAGATTAGGATCAAGAGACTGATCTAGCAGGATGCCCAGGTACCTGGAAAAGAGGTCACACATTCCAGTAATTGACCTTTTCTAAGTCCTGCACCATCAGTGCTGTTGTGCAAGTCCGAGCTTTGGGGCCGCATCCAAGCAGCATGGTTTTAGTTTTGCTAGTGTTGACAGCCAGTTTGTGGTCGATAGCCAGTTTTGAATATTGTTAAAGTCAGAGGAAAGGGCTGTATTGATAGTGTCTGTATTAGTAGAACTGTATAGATGACAAGATCATCAGCATATAGATTAGCAGAGCAGGATTTTAGAGCAGCTCCAATGTTATTTATATAAAGAGAGACTATATAAAGAGAATAGGAGGGCCCTAGGATGGAGCCCTGAGGTACACCAATGTTAATGGTGGTACTGCTGATGTAGTAGTAGATGGGAAAGGACTGAGGGTGAGTGGTTGGGGACCACTGAGTACTGAGCATCCATTGAGAGGTCCTCATGTGGAGATGTGCTAAGGGTACAGTGAACACCGAGGATGCCATGAGACCCAGCGTCCACTGCATCGAGATAGCTCGAACCAAGCTGTTTTCTCTGATGTCTCAGGCCATCTGTAAGATATCGCTCCTTCTGTCCTCTGGGAGAAAAGCCTTCACACAGGAGGTGTCCAGAAGAGTTCCTATGAAGAGGAGTTTCTGGGAGGGCTGCAACTGCGATTTGTTGAGATTCAGAAGGACTCCCATGGAAGTGAGGAAGTCTGAGGCCGTGGCTACGGCGTCCAGAGTTCCTTGTCTGGAAAGACTTGCTAGGAGCCAGTCATCCAGATATGGGAACATTTGTATTCCAATATCCTGAGATGCGCAGCGAGAATTGCACAACACTTTGTAAAAACTTGAGGCACCGAGGATAGCCCAAAGGGCAGGACTCTGAACTGATAGTGTTGATCCAACGCCACAAACCTTAGGTATTTGTGATGCTTTGTGTGTATAGGGATGTGTTGGTAGGCATCCTGCATGTCCAGGGAGGCTAGTCAATCGTGTTGATGAAGCAGAGGTAGCAGGGTACCTAGTGATATCATCTTGAACTTTTCCTTGTGAAGGAATTTGTTTAACTTTCTGAGATCCAGAATGGGGTGCATGCCACCAGTTTTCTTCGGGAACAGGAAGTAATGGGAGTAGAAACCTGTGTTTCATTGATCCAGCGGAACTACTTCTACTGCCCTGTTGCTCAGAAGGCCTTATACCTCGGAAGCAAGAAGGTCTGACTGTAGTGTAGACAGCCTGGGCTGTCGTTTGGGAGGATGATCCAGAGGGGTTTCTGAAAGATTGAGCGAGTACCCTTCATGGATTATCCGGAGGATCCATTTGTCTGATGTTATGGATTTCCCTTGGTTATAGAACTGAGTCAGACGTCCTCCCACCACAGAGGAGGAGTCCCCCTCGGACAGCTGAGGCGGGGCCTGGGCCAGAAACTCAGAAGTTGGCACTGGGCGCTTTGGGCCCTTGTGCCTTCTGCTGCATTTTCTTTTGTGGTTGAGGGTTGTGGTTTTTGTTAAAACCTCATCTGCCCCGAAAGGACAGACAGTTGTGAAATTGATGCTTGTTGGCACCCCGAGAGGGCGGGTTGCAGGTCTAGCATTCTAATGGCAGACCTGTCTCTGTGTGGCCTCCAGAGCTTGCTCCACCTGGGGCCCAAAACAGATATATACTGTCAAAAGGTAAGCCATGACTCCGCTGCTGGGCATCATTCTTGAAGCCAAGTATGTAGCCAAGAGTGGCGACGGGTGCAGATGCCAGCCACCGCCGCTCGGGAAGCAGTATCAAAAGCGTCCATTGCAGCTTTAACTTGGTTACTGGACTCGACACCCCTGGTTATGGTCTGAAGTAGCTCTGAATTGACTTCTGATTCAGGCAAAGCTTCTAGCATTTGTTTGAGCGAATGCTAAAGAACATACTCATATTGAGAAAAATAGCCCTGATAGCTGGCAATGCGCATACCCAGGGCGGAGGCAGCAAAGGCTCTCTTACCTACGGTGTCTATCTTGCGCGATTCTTTATTTACAGGCCGGGCTGTAGATGCCTGAGGAAGGACAGCCTTCTCATTCTCTGCCAAGACTACAATGGGATCAGCGAAGGCTTGTGAGGCCAATATGGGATGATCCTTGGGAGGGGCATATTTCCTGTCTATAGACATAGCCACAGAAGGAATGAGAGCCGGATTATTCCATACCATCTGGGAGAGGGTCTTGAAAGAGGGTTGTACCGGAGGAGTTAAATCCATAGGGATCTCCGGGACATGGAGGTACTGGAGTCTTAAAAGCTATCCAGGATCGATTCCTGTAGTCTAGAGAGAAAGAGTAGAATTTAACTTTTTAAGCAGAGACTTAAAGGAAAGGTCTTCGACCACAGGCTCTGCAGAAGGATTGATCCCTGCTCCCAAGGCAGTGTCATCAACATCATCAGCAAGTCGAAGATCTGGGTCAGGCTCAAAATCATCTCCTGACAGTCCAGAAGGGACTGTATGGACAGTAAAGTAGTGAAAATTAGGAGGAAAAACAGAAGGACTCCTGCTAGGCTGAACGACACACACCAAGTCTCTGTGCCGATCAAGAAGATGGCGCAGAATGCAAGGAAGTCGGTGCCATCGGACACAGCCCAGCACATGGCACCAACAGAGCTATGGGCGCCACAGGTGGTGCTGACGAGCCCTGATGCCGTGGACAGACCCCATGGCACTGGAAAGAGTCCTCGGCACCACAGACGGCGCTGAGAGAGTCCCAAAGGCCTGAACACTGTGATTTGAGGAAAAGCAGGAAAACTGGCAGGAGATAGAGGCATCGGTGAGGGGGAAAACAGTTGGGCGCGGAGTCGATGGCACCAAGGAAGGCGCCAGCGCCTAGGGAAGACCCAATCGCCCTACCTGTCCCTCCAAACCTGAATGGTCTGGAGGCCTCAGGGTGACCGGATCAGGCAGCTGAACCAACCTCCGAGCCCATTGCTCCATGAGAGCAGCCCACTGGTGAAACTGCTCATCAGAAGCCCCTCCAATAGGTGGGGAAGGTCTCCGATGTCAAGTAGGTCGGCCACCGGAGACAGAAACTGGCAACTCTGACAGAGGTGGAGACTGGTGCCTAGCCCCAATAACCGACCATCTATGCGCAGACATACCAGAGGGCGACCTTGAGTGATGCCTTCTCTTTTTCGGCTTGTGTGCCGAAGAAGAACTCGAGGTCGAACGGTGCCGAGAATGGGACTGTTTTCCTTTATGCTTTCGGGGGGACCGCCCATCTCCCTGAGGCTTGGACCGCCCATTGTCAGACCCTCCCTCCAGAGAGGGCAGCGGACCGGACCCAGCCCGGCTGACTGAAAAGCTTCATACGAAGTTTCCCTACCGTCACCTGACCTGCTCATGGTCGACTCCATCAATGGAGGGCTGAAGACTTGTGACAATACGTAAATTTAATAAGATCGGTACTTATTCGCAAATAATTAGAAAATAATAAAACTGAAAACTAAGCTGCTAGTTTGAAGTTTGACTCCTGGCTGGCGAGCGACATCGTCACTGAAGTGCACTCGACAGTGGGGAAAAAAGGAACTGAGGCGGTTGGAGGGTCGACGCCAAGATAGTTTTTACTGCACGAGCCGGGCTCGCAGTGCTGCTCCTCGTGCCGCCATCTCTGGCGCCGACCCTCTGGAGAAGTTTGCACCCGCTGGGCCCTAGTGCCTCCGGCGTAGATCCCATTAGTGTGAATGAGTGGTGCAGACTTTATGTCCAGGAAGATCAGACAGAGCTCAGCCTGTGGCTAAAAACGCTCAAGCCAGAGGACTGAGAAAGTTAGCCCCGAAGATACAAGTGGGTGCCGAACATTTCTGCCGAAAAGGTCAACAATGCAAGAAAAAATGTCCTTTAAATTTCTTGCAATTTTTTTTCTTTGGTGTAACACTGGAAGGCTAATTATGGAAAATAACAGCTGTAAAGGACTAGCTCTGAGCTGAAGAAAGCTTCCCTGAATTGGAGCTCTGGTTATTCCGGTTGCAAAATTACATAGACAAAGCACTCTGCACCTAAGTTAAGTAGCCTGACTTTCAGTGGTATAAGGTGAGAATCATTAGTGGTAAACCATTGAATAACCAGCCAACTCAGTTTAAAACAGACAAGGTCACAGTACAGGAAAATCCCAGCCCAGTTAACCCCTGCATAAAGATGGGATCGAGAGGTGAGTGGTGCCATGGAGAAGAAATTCTGAAGATCTGTACTTGCTGTAAGTAACTTTCCTAACTTTAAGAATCAGTTCTTTCCATGAAGCCCCACTCTTCAGTATCAACTAGAAAACTGTCCCTTAAAGATGAGGGAGTGCAATCCCCGGCGAGAAGGTCCACATCCTACCACCCTTGGCAGAAAAGAAAAAATTACCTTAGTAATTATGTTTCTTCTATTGGAGTCTTGCTGTATTCTGACAAATGTGTCCATCCCTTCTGTGTGGGTGGATGTTTGTGTTTGTCTGTGTCTGTTAGTTTTTGTGGATTTACATGTTTTTCTGCTTGGAGTAACTTCGCCATTCTTACACACAACGTCTGTGAATGTCTCCTGGACTGAATTTCTGCAAAATATCTTCACCAGGTATCAGCTTTTTCATTTTAAATCAACTTTTTGGAAGCCACCCCAAGGACCTTCCACGTAAATGTAAAAACTGTAAAAATTGTCTTTTCTCCTGTTTTTGTACCTGAATGTATTCGTCTGAACCAATTACTGTATCAATGTACCTGTTGTACTCTTTTGTACTCTCCCGGGTCGTTCCTGAAAATAGGCATGAAACTCGTCTAGTGTACTTACCCGGTAAACAAAAACTAAATAAAATAAAAGTGCAGTTAGCCCCAGCTTTAAACTGCCCCGAGAACAAAGGGTTAATCTCCCTATGCAGAGCATAGAATGCTGAGCTCGACTGATGTCTCTGTCTGTTTCCCTTTGAAAGCTAACCGTCAGATTCTTACGAGCAACACTCTAATAGCTAATCTATGTGGAAATTGTAAAAAATTTTAATAGCCAACTGGCAACAAAAAAGTTTTGGATCACCAAAAGGAGACTCAAGTCAGGAAACCCAAAACTCAAAACCCAAACCAAACAGGAATATAATAAAACACCCAAACAAAAGAGAGAGGGTGTAAAAGGAGCACCCTGAGGTGCAACACTGCAGCTGCCCACCCACTTCCCAAATCCAGGTTCTGAGAGGGAGGTGGAGGAGGTCAGAATACAGCAAGACTCCAATAGAAGAAACATAATTACTAAGGTGAGTAATTTTTCTTCAAACAACTTAAAGTCTTGCTGTATTCTGACAGTCAGACTACCAAGCAGTACTTCCATGGAGGAGGGACAGAACCTACTTTGGGAATAGGCTCTAAGTACTGCTGTATGGTGAACGAGCATCACTCCTAGCCTGGATATCCAGAGAGTAGTGCTTGGTAAAGGTATGGACTGTTTTCCAGGTGGCTGCTTGACAAATTTCTGAGAGAGGGATATCCCTGGCAGCAGCCAGGGAAGCAGCTGTACTTCTTAAAGAGTGAGCCCTCAGGCCTGAGGGTGGAATCTTTCCCAGTTTTTCATAGCAGAATTGTATACATGACACAATCCACCTGGAAATAGTTCTCTTGGTGGCAGGTTTGCCCTTTCCCACTTCTCCATAAGTGAGAATCAACTGGAGGGACTCAAACCTGTGACCCATGGTATGCTCTATATACTAACTAAGGGCTCTTTTAACATCTAAACTGTGTAGCCTCCTCTCTCCTGAGGAAGAATGATCAGTGAAGAAAACAGGGAGAGACATAGACTGGTTTAAATGGAAGTCTGAAACCACTTTGGGCAAGAACCTTCTATTGGTTCTAAGGGCCACTTTAACCCTATGAAAGGAGATAAAATCAGGTTCCACTGACAGGGCTTGCAATTCACTGATACACCTGGCAAAGGTAATGGCTTCCAAGAACACAGTTTTCCAAGTCAAGTACTTAAGCTCTGCTGAGGACATAGGCTCAAAAGGAGGTTGCATAAGTTGAGCAATGCAAACATTCAAATTCCAGGCAGGGGCAGGGTCTCTAAAAGGAGGGCTGGTGTGAAACAATCCTTTAAAAAATTTACAGAACAGAGAAATAGAAGATAGTGAGGAAGACTTCCCCACAGACAGAAACGCAGAAACAGCTGACAAGTGTACCTTGAGAGTAGCTGGTCTGAGGCCTAGGCCATTAAGATGGACCATATAATCCAGAACCGTAGGCAATTCAGCAGTATCCAGGGAAATATGCTTCTTAGAACACCAAATGCTGAATCTCTTCCATTTGGAGTTATAAGTCTTTCTGGTGGAGGGCTTTCGAGAAGTTTTGAGAATATCCAGAACCCCCTGAGAAAGATGCAGATCTGCAAACTCTAACTCTTCAAGAGCCATGCCTCGAGATTGAGAGACTGAAGATTGGGGTACCAAATCCTCCCCTGAGAGGAAGTTAACAGGTTGTAATTCCTGGGAAGATGGACTGCTAGGGACAACAACAGTGGGTACCAAGGCTGTCTGGCCCAATCTGGAGCAATCAGAATCACTTTGCAGGGTTGAGACCTTATTTTGACTAAAACTTTGAATAGGGTGGTGGGAAGGGAGGAGGCATACAGAAATTTCCCTTCCCAATTCAGAATCAGAGCATCCAGGGGGACTGAACCCAAGACTGGGGGTCTGCAGCAAAAGAGAGGAAGTTGGTGATTGTCTGGGGCTCCAAAAAGAGATCTATCTCTGGAGTGCCCCACCTTGAAAAAATCACTTTCAACACCTGAGGGTCCCAGGAGCATTCGTGATGGCCCTGAGAGATCCTGCTCAGTGCATCTGCTAGCACATTGTCCTTCCCTGGAAGGTGAACTGCTACCAGAGAGGTTTGCAGGGAATAAGCCAGGGACCACAATTTCATGGCTTCCATGCACAAGGCCGTGGACCGACTGCCTCCCTGCTTGATGATGTACCACATGGTGGTGGTGCTGTCCGTTCTGACCTGAACCACCCTGTTCTGCACTGACTGAGAGAAAGCTTTCAGGGCCAAAAAAACTGCCCTGAGTTCTAGGATACTGATATGGAGAAGGGATTCCTGGGGGGACCACAGTCCCTGGGCAGTGAGGGCCCCAGATGGGCTCCCAGCCCAGAAGAGAGTGTCCATGGTAAGGACCACTGAATAAGGCTGAGTGGCAAAGGGACCCCTTGTCTTAAATTGTCCTGATCCTGCCACCACTGAAGGGCTTGGATCAAGGTCAGAGTCACTGGGATCAGTTTGGTAGGGAATCCTTTCCTGAGACCAAAAAGCTCTCAGATGGAACTGAATATCCCTCATCTGAATCTTGCCCTTGGACCACTGCTGTTGAAGCTGCCATGTGGCCCAAGAGCTGGAGGAAATGCCTTGCTGGTCAAGATACCTGAAGGCTGAAGGAAGAGGCTAGTTCTATAAGAAACCTTGCCCTTTCCAGGGGAAGAAAGGCTCTTGCTCTAACTGTGTCCAGTTCTGCCCCTATAAAGGTAAGAAGCTGGACTGGTTCGAGAACTGACCTGGGAAGGTTGAGAAGGAATCCTAGAGAAGTGAGCACTTGCTGGGTCACTTGTGAGACTTGACTTGGTCTGGAGACTGGCCCACTATTAGCCAATTGTCCAGATATGGAAACATGGAGATCTTTGCCTTCTTAAAAGGCAACTACTACTACAGTCACTTTGTGAAAACCCTTGGGGCTGAGGTTAGGCCAAAGGGCATTGCTCTGGACTGATAGTGGCCTGAGGGCAACTCGAACCTGAGGTACTTTCTGTGGGAGCACCTGTTGGGAATGTGAAAGTAGGCATCTTTGAGGTCCAGGGAGGCTAGCCAGTCCCTTGGCCTTAGAGAGGGAAGGATTATTTCCAGAGTAACCATCTTGAACTTTGGTTTTAAAAGATGTTTGTTTAGGTATCTTAGGTCTAGGATGGTTCGCCACTCCCCTGTCTTTTTCTGGGGTCAGAAAGTACCTGGAGTACAGCCCCTTGCCCCAGTGTAGGGTAGGTACTCTCTCTATGGCTCTTAAGGCCAGAAGACATTAAACCTCTGCCTCTAGGGCAAGGGTTTCCGAGAGATTTGGAGGTGGAAAAGATCTGGTTCTCATCTTTGGAAATTTTCTGAAGAGACTGGGTTTGTAAGAAACATGGAGAGCAATCC
Source organism: Neoceratodus forsteri (assembly GCA_016271365.2). Lineage (NCBI taxonomy): Eukaryota > Metazoa > Chordata > Ceratodontiformes > Ceratodontidae > Neoceratodus > Neoceratodus forsteri. The sequence goes on from CM057452.1 coordinate 126,477,003, forward strand.
ATTAACTCTACAGACTGCTTCTCTGATTGGGAATCTAAAACAGCAAGCTACTCCAAGATGGTGTCACCGCTCTCTAAGCCTGACTGAGAGGACAGAATTAACTCCACTGTTTTCAGCCACTGTCGAGTAAGTTAACAAATACTGATTTAAAGAAAACCACAAAACCAAACAGCATGACATTTTCAGGAAATACTAATCGTGACACAGGGACTTGAATTTCAGCTTTTCAAGCTTTTATTAAAAATATGTAAAAAAAAAAAAAAAAATGCTGCACATGATCTTTAAGGTCATGGCTCCCAATGCATCCTTCATGCTTCCTGGCCATATGGTGCTTGGGTATGTATATCACAATACATAAAGACTAAGCCTCAAAGAACGGATGGACTGGAATTTAGAGAAGAACAGTTACGTAAGAACTTACCGTAACAGTAGATCTTCGAGAGAGTTCCCGCTAGGTCATCAGCATATAGGACTAGCGCCACCTGGCGCCTGGACTGCATGGCAGACTTTTCCAGCAATGCCTGGCGGGGGACAGCCCGCCCGACATCATGTGACGACATCAGCGTGACCTTATATAGCGGCAGTCCCCACACCCGACCTCCAGTTCTCTACCGGAGTCCCCAAGGAAACACAGAGAAGGAACAGGTTCTGGAGTCCCAAATAATATGGGGAAAGAGGGTGGAAAAATCCGACCTACTGGAGAACCTCTCTCTCAAGATCTACTGTTACAAGTTCTACATAACTGTACTATCTTACTTTGAGAGGTTCCTGCAGTAGGTCATCACATATAGGACTGAATCCCAAGCAGTCCCTCCAAAGAGAGACCGGAGAAACACGGAGAAGGAGAATCAAAAAGTAAGGACAGAATGGAACCAGCATAGGACAGAAGGCCCTGCAGCACAGTGAGGCCAAACTCAGCCCTCCACCTAGAAGCAATGTCCATACTGTAATGCTTGGTAAAGGTATGGACCAAACTCCAATTGTTGCTGCACAGATCTCTGCTGCAGAAACATTACGGAGAAAGGCTGCGGATGTAGGCATGCCTCTAGTGGAATGACCTCTCACAGACCCCAGCAGAAGTTTATCATACTTCTGATAACAGAAGCGGATGCAGTTAGCTAGCCACTTAGACAGGCACTGTTTGGAAACAGCCTTCCCCAAGGATTTGGGGGCAAAGGAAACAAAGAGATGGTCATCCTTACGGGAATCTTTGGTCCGGTAAATATAGCACCTTCGGATACGGTGCACGTCTAAGGTATGCAAGAGTGTCTCACCTCTATTCCCGGGAGCCGGATGACAGACCGGCAGTTCCACTGGCTCATTCAGTGTGAACTCCGACACCACCTTAGGCAAGAACTTGGGATTTGTTCTGAGAACGCCCGGACTCTATGGAAAATCAAATAGGGCTCCTTAACCACCAGGGTCTGAAGCCTGGAAATTCTTCGAGCAGCAGTAACAGCAACTAAAAATAGTGCTTTCCAAAAAAGATAGCGCAAGTCACAGTTCATCGCTGGTTCAAAAGGAGGGAGACTGAGCTTCTCCAACACAAAATTCAAATCCCAAGGAGGTGTAGGGCTGCAGATGGGGGGGGTTTCAGATGGAAAATCCCTTTCAGAAAGGTTTTGGAGATCTCCAACTGAGCCACGGGCTTACCATCCACAAGCACGTGACAGGCCAAAATGGCACACAGATGTACTTTTAGAGAGGAATAAGATAATCCTGAATCAGAAAGATGAAGCAGGTTCTCCATGACATGTGGGGCTGAACAAGTGAAAGGGTCCCAACCCTTGGAAGTTGCCCAAATAGAAAAGCGCTTCCACTTCATGGTGTAAGTGGATCTGGTGGAGGGCTTTCGAGCCTCCACTATGACTTGGGCTACTCTGGTGGAAACCCCAAAACGAGATTTCACTGTGTCTGCAGGAGCCAAACATGTAGGTGCAAGGTCCTGAGCCCCGGGTGCACAAGTTGACCCTGATTCTAAGTAAGGAGGTTGAGCGGCAATGGAAGTGGAACCGGGGGTTCCCTCGCCAGCTGTTGAAGAAGTGGGAACCAAATCTGTCTCAGCCAGAGAGGAGCAATTAGAATCATTTGTGATCTCTCTGCCTGTAACATGAGGAGCACTCTCTGGAGAATGGGAAAAGGAAGGAAAGTATATAAGTATCTCCCTGTCTAAGAGAGAGACAACACGTTGTGCCAAAAAGCATCATGCTCTGGAATGAGCGAGCAAAAAATGGAAATTACGTACCTACCGTAATTCTGATCTTTCTGTGTATCTTCACCATTCATCACCTTTGGGTACTTGGCTGGAGGTCACAAATTCTGCTGTGGGAGCTTTTTTTGGATGGGCATGAGTCGACACACCATTGGCACTGCCCCTCAAGGCAGATGGCACTGCGGTGCTCATGGGTTGGCTATATTTTGACTCCGCCTCCCGCCAGTTCTGAGTCGCCAGAGAGGTGAGAAAAGTGGGAGGAGGGTGGGACAAGGAAGTCCAAGGGACAGACAAAGGAAAAGATATATAAACTAAAAGTAGAAATAAATGACTGAGAGCATAGAGCAGTTTGAAGACTAAGAAGATTGGGTAGGGGGCCCCAATCTCTGGAAGTAGAATAGGAGGAGGGAGGGAGGGTTAAGGATTTTTAGAAATAAGGATACGAGTGAAGGGGAGAAAAACAGGAGAAACATACCCTGTAACCTTGACCTGTCTCCAGTTTGTATAGGAACTGTGAGGGAGTAGCCAAGAGGCTAACTGCCAGAATTCAAGGCACAGAATGACTGGCAATAACTCCCACAAAGCAGAATCGGCTATTCTGGAAGAAAAGACAGGATACAGGGATATCTCCCCCCCTCCTCTCAAAAGGAGATTTTGGTGCAAGAAACCTAGTTTCTTAAATTAATTGAGGTTATGTCCAAAGGACAAGGAAATCAAAGGATTGACGGGGAGAAGGAAAGAAACAAGGCTTATGCAACCTCAATCCCCACAGGGGTGGAGCTGAAGCACTGAAGAATGAGTGCCCCCATCCTGACCACTCTGCCCTTAAAGAAAATTATCCCCCACGTGTTCTCAGTTTACCCACTCCTGACTAACAGAAAGGAGGGAGGAGAATGGGCACAGAGAGGGAGGGGGACCCAGAGAGTCAGGCCCAAGGTGGATGGAGGGTGAGATTGTGATGAATGGTGAAGATACAAAGAAAGATCAGAATTATGGTAGGTACGTAATTTCCATATCTTATCTGTGTCAATCTTAACCATTCATCACCTTTGGGTGAGTGCTGAGCCCCTCCCCAAGGGGCTTTAACCCTAAGGGGCAGAGTCCCTTAGCTCTCAGTGGGTGACACACTAAGAGGGAGAACCAACGAGAGACTTACTTTTGCTCTTTTGGACCTGGAAAAGGTCCAAGAGGTTGGATCCTCACCTTTTGTCGAGAGGGTCAGACAAAGCTCCTTAAAAGAAGCCGAGTACGAGGCACCGAGAGAGAGTGGGACAAATGCCGCAGCCGAGGTAGAAGCGGCCCGCGCCGCCTCCTCTTCGAGGGCGATCATCTGCTCGAGCTGATCTGCCGAGCCCGCCGGACACTGCCAACCCGGCCTCTTTAGATTTCACCAGGGAATTTTTTCGGCGCCCAGTTACAATCGGGCACGGTCTTCAAGGACGAGGCCGAAGAGAAGAGCACAAGTCGCAGGCTCATGGTCGCGCCAAGGCCCAGGCAGTGGACGCACGTGAAGTGTGGATCCGCCCCAGACATCTTCTGCCTGCAAGGGCACCTCCGAAACCGGGAGTTGATTTGTCCATCGCAGCCGCGAGGAGAAGAAGACCAAGTCTTTTAGCAAAACTTTTTGATTTCGAATCAAGAATTAGGAACAGTCTTAAACGCAGAGCTAAGGAGGGAACCTGAGCTTCCAAGCGGTAAGGAAGATCTGGGCCATGAGGCGGAGCCGAGTTTTACCACCGGTGGGTGGAGGAGCCAGCTTGAAGACCTTCCGAAAGATTTAAAGCGGCAAGGAACCTGCCAATAAGTGTGGATGAACAACATATCCATGTCCCTAGAACTGACAGTTTGAGTTTGAAGAAGAACAGACAGTTTTTTCAACCAAGCTCGTGCTCAAAGTTCCATGCCTGGCATGGAAAGTTAACTCTTTCACCTCCGGAGCAGTTCGAAGGTTGGGACTCACTGCATATGTCATAATATAGCAAGACTTCATGTTGTTTGAAGGAACTGAGGCGGTTGGAGGGTCGACGCCAAGGTAGCCTATATGGCCCTCCTGAAGATTTTGGCTCCCGCTAGGTCCTACACAGTATATTGGCACAACCGGAAATGTGGATTAGCAAACTGAAGGAGATATGTAATGTTACGGTGCTGTTTAAAAATGCAAATTTACAGAGATACCCAGAAGTCACTACAATATTCCATAAAGGATACTGAAAAACGAAGCTTAAAAACCTCTAAACAGGAAGCAATAGAAACATTTTTATACATTAGTGTTAGTGTTTGGATGTCGCTACTCTTTTTTTGTACTGCATATATGTGTTAAAAATGTTCAAAATGTTCAACCACTATATTAATAGAGGTTTAGTGTGCAACGGGCACGCTTCCTGATCTATGCAGCCTGTTACAGCTACAGAGCAGAAACAAAACGCGTATTATTAATAGCCATTCGTAATTTATGGTGTTGTAATTTCATGAAAGGTGGTAACATATTTGAAATGTAGCACTTGCCCCTCCCCATGGCCAAATATTGATATACTCACCCCCGCCCCACCCCAGCCCACATAAAATAACAATAGTTGCAGGTGAAGTTTTGGGTGCTCCAGCTCCTGCTCTCCACTTATGTCTCCTCTACAGGCAAGCTGACAGCTTAGGAACTGTACCCTAGAACCAGTATAGAAGGCTATACTTCCATCCTTACTGTACGGAGGAGTCGTGGGGTAATGAATTAGGGAGAGCCCTGCCCAGTTAATAATAACTGCAGGTGATTCACACTAGATTGTAACCCGGAATGGGAGGCAGTAAATAGAAATGGAAATTACGTCCTTACCGTAATTATTGATCTTCTTGGACAGTCTTCATCACTCATTCACACTTGTGGGATAGCGCCGGAGACGCTAGGACCAAGTGGGAGCCTAAAGCAGTTTCAGAGGTCGGCGCCGAGGAGGGCACGCATGCGCGGCACCGCGAGCTCAGCTCAAGCGCCTGCTGTAGGGTTATCTCGGCCGACCCTCCAACCGCCTCAGTACCTTTCTCGACCGAGGAGGTGCAGCGTGACTAATGAGAATAACTCATCCTGAGTTTCTGGGCCTGAGAGGGCCCAGATGGCCTTTGCAAGAAAGGCTAAAGAATAATGTCCTCACAGTCTGAATCATAGGACCGTGAAGACCAGGAAAGAAAACAAGTGAACCCAGGGATGGTGGGTGGGCGTGTGAATGAGTGATGGAGACTGTCCAGAAGATCAATAATTACGTGAAATGCGTAATTTCCATATCTTCCGGACTAAGTCTCCATCACTATTCACACTTGTGGAGAGTACTGTTAAAACCAACAACCCTGAGTAGGGTGGTAGGAGATAGGGTTCACTCGAAAGGACAGCCAAGGACTGTCCTGCTAATAAAAAGAGCTGTCTTGTAAAGAGCATCTAGAACATAGTGTTTACAAGATAAGGGCTCGAGTTGTAACTCACCACTTTACAGACGACTGCAATGGGCACAAAATGAAAGTCTGCCAGGAAACCACAACCACTTTAGGAGAGTGGTAAGAACCTGGCCTCACAATTTGGTCTAGGACAAAAGTAATAGTGTCAAAGATATGTACTAATGTAATGTAAAGGAACCTCAGGAACTGAAAGAGTTGAAGGTAAAGTCTACTGGTTCAGGGCAGACCGGAAAGTGCAGATGGGAACTCCCATTATCCAGTATGGTTGACCTGTAAACAACAGGTCCAGAAGCACTTAACCCTTACTTGGTGAGCAAGGGGTCCAGGTGGGGTTAGCCCATCAAGGAGAATGGTCTCCACTTAGTCACAGGATCTTCCTGATGGAAGGCCAAGCACGACTTAGAAGCCTCGTGGTGGTCTAGTAAAACCAGATCCTACCCACTGTATATTCCAAGAGGAATAATTCTGCCCCTGTGTGTACAACTGTAGCAGCAGTCTCTGAACTCAGGGAAGAAAGGAAAAAGGTGTACAGGAGGATGTGTCCACTACGGAAAAAAATTCCAACAAAAAAAACCAGGGGCTGGATTTCTAAGGTCAATAGAGGCAGATGTGCGTCGAGGAGGGACACAGCAGGACCAAGTTAGGGCTAACCCATTTGTTGAAGTGACTGAAAGAGGCAGTGACTCACTGCAGTGAGGCACTAGCCACTCTGGCTCTCCTGAAAGGACTAGGAAAGGATTCTAGTTCATTTGCTGAAAAAGAAACATCACCACTCCCTCTCACACTTGAAGAGGATAGCTTTGTGAGCGACTGGCATGGACCAGAGTGCAGGAACCGAAGGTGTGAATATTTGAGAAGCTTCCTCAGAAAAAGGGACCTACTTGACCATCCGTCAAGGAGGAGAAAATCACCTGTTAAATTAAGCAAGCAAGGAAGCAGGAAACTGAGTTCTGACTCTGTGAAGAGTCGCCTCTGCTGTGAAGGCTCTGTTCGAGAGAAGAAAGCCTGATAAAAGAATAGGAATTAACAGACTGGGCAGTCGCCTAGGTCTAGAAAATGTCTCTGAATGAGAGAAATCTCTCAGAGAAAGAGATGACCCATATTGTCGCGGATCGACTTCCGAGGGGAAGAAAAAATCAGGTACTCTTTACCGTATCCGGAGAGGCGCCTCAGGGGCTGAGGAGGAATCGATTAGATCCCCAAAAAGGGGGGGGACCGGGTACTAGCTAGTACAAAGTGCTGTGATAAAACCATATGATATAATGTTTTTTTTTTTTTTTAGTCCGAGCCTAGAAGGCCTTCAGGCTGCTATTTTGAGGATTGTCTTGATACAAAAGACGAAGATGTTCTCCATCTGAGTGTGGAAAGAGCCTGAGTGTCCATACTGAAATCATGACCAGACTAACAATCACAGCTGGAGAGAAGTTAACCACCTGTGCCGAAGAAGCCACCGAAGAGGCAATATCACAAGGGGGCTATATACCCCTATCAAAGGAGCGGAAGAGTCAGAGCGGCCCCTGACCATTAAATTAAAATGTTACACAGAGTATAACTGTCTTGACGATTGAAAAAGTCTAGATGCAGAAGAGTATGGTCCACGGACGCAGTGTGAAATACTATAGTGGACCCCGTTACTGAGGAACTACTGAAAGGATTTTCCAACATGGACTCTGAAGATAGAGATGACACACCTCCAGTATATAAAATGAGCTGCCCGCATGCTACTGACCAGGAGGACAGGGAAAGACTCATCTAGATGCACTTCTACCCCAGAAGGACCTCAATAGAGGTCTAGGTCAGAGCCACTAGAGACTCCGCCATCAGGAGGATGTTCAGGAGCTTGGTACCACGTGAGAGCAGATAAGTGCTGAGCAGAATGAGATTCGCTGGCAGAATGGTACAGCAGAGTTCCATAGCAGAAAACCGCTGGATGACACAAGATCCCACATAGACCACCACTCACTAAAATGTGTGGAAAAAATAGTCCGCAGAACAGGAGTTCATTCTGCGGTAAACATCCCTCCACAAGTTCTGTGGAATGAGTCTGAAAGGAAAAATGTGTCACTAATTCTGCCATACAGCACCCACTAGCACCCGTGTGGCATCAGCAGCACTCGTGGCACAGGAGGGCACCAAGCAGTGCCTATGCCAACCTGGGCAATACCCAAGGGCAGCCATGGCAGTATCCGCAGGTACTCCCGGCACCCATGTAGCAATGGCACTGAGGGCACCTCCGACGCCCATGGCACCAATGACACCCATGGCAAGAATGGCACCCGAGGGCACCAATGGCACCCATGGCACCAGCCCGTGGCACCCACAGGTGTCAACCCGGTACCCAAGGCACCAGTGGCACCCATGGCACCTGAAGCATCCATGGAACCCATGGGTGCCCACAGATCACCGTGGCACCCAGGTGCTCCCAGCGCCATCCCTGGCACTCATGGCACCCGAAGGTGCCAGGTGCCGCCCGTGGGAGTACTGCGCCACCCGCAGGTGCACAGCACTACTGACGGCGCTGACAACCAGTGGCAGCAAAGAGAGCACCCATGGCGCCACACAGAGTGACGGTGCCGACCCACAGCGCCGACCAATGCACCGAGCCATGGCTCCGCGGCACGGCGCCGACCATGGCTCCGAGCCACGGTGCTGACCAAGGCACCGAGCCATGGCTCCGAGGTATGGCGCCAACCATGGCTCCGAGCAACGGCGCCGACCATGGCTCCGAGCCACGGCGCCGAAGGAAAATTCCAATGAAAATCCTGAAAAGGGGAGAAGGAAAAAGGTGGTGCCCGTGCCAGCCCCTGCATGGAAAAGGGAGAAGGGGGTAGGCATGAGGGGTCGACACGATGGCAAAGGCACCCAGAGGGCACCTCACCATACGTGATTCAATCAACCCAGCTCCGGTCCAACGGCTCTGAGGCCCAGAGGTCCCGAAATCAGGAACAGAGCCAGGAAAACTGGAAAGTCGAACCCCCTGCTCCATAGGAGTGACCCAAAGGTGAAACTGCTCACCGGAGCTCCAGCGAGGACAGAGATGGAGCTCGGAGTCGAGAAAGCAGCCGTTAGGAGCGGGGCCAAGAGGAACCCACAAAGTTGGTTCGCCCATCGCCTCCAGACGAACATTCCTTGCGCAGACATACTAACGGGCAACCTCGAGCAGCACGATTCTTCTTCCTAACGAGGAAGAGGAGCTCGAGGTCAAGCGAGCCAGATCACCGAACTGTTAGATTTGTGCTTCGGAGGGCTGTCCTCCCCCCGAGCACAGGACTGTCTGTAGTCAGACCCCCCATTAATTAAGGGCGGCGGACCGGACACAGCCCCTCTGCCATAAAAACTTTCAAACGAAGTCCTCCTACCGTCACCGCTACCGTCTAAGGACGACTCCGTTGATGGCAGGAAAGAATTATTTTTTCTTCTTCACAATCTTCTTCTTCTTCGTAAAATAATAAATTACTACTTTAAAATATTAAAACATTAAGAGCTGTTGTCGACAGACGAAAACTCGATCCCGGCAGCCGAGCGACTTCGACATCCAAGCGCACTCGACGGCGGGAGAAAAGGAACTGAGGCGGTTGCAGGGTCGATGCCGAGACAGCCTACACAGGCGAGAGCTAGTCTCGTGGTGCCACGCATGCGTGGCCCTCTCTCGGCGCCGACCCTTCTGAAAACTTTAGGCTCCCGCTTGGTCCTAGCGCCTCTGGCGCTATCCCACAAGTGTGAATGAGTGATGGAGACTTAGTCCAGGAAGATCTGGTAATAGGGATCTGGAACCTTAGTTTGGTATCCAAGAACACAGTCCATGGAAATTTTGGTAGCGATTAGAGATTTTACACCTGTGAGTAACAGTATCAGAATACATTAAGCTGAAGTGCTAACTCCCTAAAAAAAAAAAAAGGAGGCTACCCACCTAAACCTAACTGATGAACAAGGGTGTTGATTAAATGAAACATTGCTCTGTTTAAGCAATCAACTAAACTGATCTTTGGAACCTGATTGACTTTTCTTTAAGGAATTGTATCCTATGTATTGCCTCTTAATCATTACATCAATAAACAAATGAAATGTAATGACTATGACCTGTCGAATGTTAGTGTATATATGATGAAAAATAAAGAAGAGATTTAAAAAATGTAGCACTTGCCATGTTACAAGCGCATTAAACCACTCCAGACCATGGTTCTATTGTGAATCAATGCATGGTTGGGTGGTTGAGTGCACCCGGCCTGCAGCCTTGTGCTCCAACCTTCCAAAAAAAAATATGGATTAATTCCACAGCAGAACCATGGTCTGTTGTGGTTTAATGCTTACTCATGTTCAGCTAATCCTTTCCAAACTGTGTGCCTGATATTTTACACGGATTCCCCCAACTGACTGTGAAAGTGAACAGGTGCAGAGAATTACTTTAAGAAATCCTTGCCAAAATGTGTGGCTGATTTCTTCCACGACTGGCAGGAGTAAGTTTTATTTTTATTTTAGCACACTAACTAAAACACTCAAGTGTAGCTAAATCCTTGCCAAGCTGTGTGGCGGATACTTTTAATTTCCCTGTGTGAAGTGAACAGTGAGATTTATTTTTATTTTAGCACACTAAGTAAAACACTCAGGTGCAGCTAAGTTACTTGAGAAATCCTTGCCAAGCTGTGTGGCTGATACTTCTAATTCCCTGATTGCCTTTGAAAGTTAACAGGCGGGATAAAACTTTTATTATTTTTAGCACACTAAACACTCCGTTGCACTTAAATCCTTGCCAAGCTGTGTGGCTGATACTTTTAATTCCCCTGTGTGAAAGTGAACAGGCATGAGCTTTATTTTTAAGACTGGTGCAGACCTCGCTGTGTGGCAAGTGATAACATTTACTGTTCTCCCCAAAGTTCTGCCACTGGAGTGGACCCTCACGTGCCCTTGGTAGTGACTGTGAAGATCCTTGCCTTTTTCCTTGCAGCATGTTACCTGTTTAAATACAGATTTAGTTTTGTTGCCATATTGGACCCCAGCTTTCTCGCAAGGTACATGCTGTCCTCTACTCACATGACTGGGATGTACAGACAGGCACTCAGCATTGTCGTTAAACAATTGATATATTTCTATGTTTGTTATCATTTTCAGACCGCTTGTAAACCGCTGCCACAGAAGTGGAGGTGGAAGCAGTTTAGTGGTATTTTTATTTACATGTTTTCAACTTAGGGAGGCACGACCAGTTTTTTTAGGAGGTGGAAGACCTTTCATCTCACTAAAATCTTTTTTTTTTTTTCATCCTCACCTAGGATGGACTCCTGAGAAGGGAGGTCCAGGGTGCCCAATATGTTTTGGATAAATGAAAACGTAGAGGGCGAGTTCTCCTGGATAGCCCAGGAAGCTCCAAGGAGAGGGTAGTGGACACATAAGGCCTTCCAAAGTAATGTCAGGGGCATCCCAAAAATACTCGTATCATCTGTATCACCCTCAGTTTCTGGAGTGGGAACTGTGGAAGAGTGTTTAGCAGCCCCTGTAAGCAGGAGCATCATAAAATTATTCCTCATCAACTGTATCACCTTCACAGTCTGCAGGAAAGAGAACTGTGGAAAAGTGTATACTAGCCCCTGTAAACATGAACACCATCTCTAAAGGACGTGCGGTACTTTTGCCAAAAGTTTTACCTGCGCAGACAGTGCTGAAAATGCTTTGTTTTTTCTTTATTCTTTAAGATGCCTATTGCTCGCTATTGGCTTTCCCAGGAGGAACTAGAGCATTTTGCTTGACAGAGTTCTTTTAAGCCACTTCATAGCAGCTTGAATGAGCTTCCTCTATTCTTTTAAAATTTTGTAATTTGAGAGGAACTTCATCAGCCCCTTTGGAAGCTATATTTATTGGCTGGGAACTGGAAGCGTCATAAGCCCTGCTTACATATTTTTTTGCTATTACTCTTAAGTGGCCCTTTATCGGTAGCCTTTGATATATCCTCAGCCATAATACTTATTAGGTTTCTTTGCTGCTGTGCCAATTTAACAAAGGGAACCCAAGTCCTGAACCACAACAACTGAGTGTAGGTTTCTGTGAATTGCCACCAGCCAGTCCTTCCCCAGTTAAATAGCTCTGTCTACTTTAAAATCCCTTTTTCTTTTGGTAGTACTGGGATCTATACCAGTGCCAATCTACACAGAAAACCCAGTAATACCAGTCAACTCTCGCATGGGTTTCTGTTGTAATGCCACCAGCCAGTCCTGACATATGAACTTAGGGTCCAGTTTTATGTAATTAAGGGATTCTGTGATATTCCAAGCAACTGTCAAATTTTGAACCTAACTGGTTGCCTCACGGTAAACCCAGGTCTAATGAAAATTATGGCAAAGACAAGAATTCGACTGTTCCTACATAATTATGTTAAAAAGTGAAGAACTATTGAAATAAAGCATCCGTGGTAAAATGAAATAAATTAAGCAGATGTGGTAAAAAAAAAAAAAAAAAAAGTAAAAATTGCATGATTGCGCTAAAATTAGTGTGATAGTGCGGCACTAACCAAAACGTAAAACTTTCACTCAGCACACTAAATAGAAGAATTTATGAGGAAAACTTTACTAAGATAAGCGATTAGGAGGCTGTCAACAAGGCAGGTTGAGAGGCACCTCAGGGGCTCCTGATTCCCTGCCCCCGCCAGCCCACCCGCTGGCCGAGGGTTGTTAGAGATTCCCAGGTACGTTGAAAACCTCTGGTTCTCGTGCTTTTTATGTTTGCAGTCCAACCCTGTGGAATTCTCTACCACATCAGATTCGAGAGTGCCAGATCATGGAGAGCTTTAAAATAGCCCTAAAGACCTTCCTGCTCTGCCAGGCATTTGGTGATCACTTATGATATATGCTCCCGCATGAATTTTTGCATTCCTGTATTACTTAACTCCGAATGTATCTGATGTTTACGTTCTGTGGTTTTTAATTGTTTTATGGATTGTACAGCGCTTTGATTTTTGATATTGCGCTTTATAAATAAATATTATTATTAATGTTGCTCAGTCAGCGGAGACAAAATTTCTGAAGCCTTCAGACTGCTCTCACTCAGATTACTCCCTCCTGTTTTTCGATTGGCTGATGCCCAAAGCTAATTTAAATAAAATTTCTTATAGGCAATCGAAGTTAACTCAGCCAGCTAACTGCTACTGTTACTAATGCTAAAGGACTCCTGGGCTAAGAACTCTGCCTTCTTACGGGATACTGCTGATTGACCGTCCTTATAATGATCCATCAATCTAAGTTTTTAATCAATCAGGCCCATTTTCCGCCAGTGCCTCTCTAATCTTCATCCCACTCTCCTCAACTCCTTCAAGGTCCCATCAAACCAAGTGAACCTTGGGCAAAGGGTGAGAGGGCGAATGCGGACAGGAGCTATGGAACATAGGGCCACCATCACACCCTTATTATAGGCATGTAACAGATCCCCTGGCTCCAAGCTTTCACTCGGCACACCCGATAGGTCCAGGACCGCCATTAGATCATCTGGGGTCATACCCCCCCTTAAAGGGTGGTACCTGATCATCTCTGTAGGGGCAGGTCTATTGGGCAGAGCCGCAAAACTGAACCCTATGGTGTGATGGTCAGACCATCCAACTGGCTCCATCGCCAAGTCGGAGATCTCCATCCCCAGCAGTAACACCAGATCCAATGAGTGACCATGACTGTGGGTCACAGAGGTAATTACCTGTGTAATGCCCAATGAGGTCATCAGTTGGAGGAAGTCTTGACCGAATTGTGAGAGTTCGTCGTCGACCCAGGAATTGAAGTCCCTCCAGAATTAACCATCTGAGGGACTCCAGCACCATGTCGATGACAAAGTCCATGACTTCCTGCAGGAATTCCTTCTTACCACTGGGTAGTGGTAAATGAGAAGTATCCTGCATGATACACTCAAAGGATCTGGTTGTCCCCACTGGAATATCCACAAGGCTCAGTTTTGACTTAAAACAAATGGCTACACCCAGCCCCTACGATCCACCCTCGGGTGGTGTATCACCAAGTACCTGGCGGAACTGCTGATGCCAGTACTGGGTCAACACTTCATGCAGCCAGGTCTTGGTGATGCAAGCCAGGCCAGTTGTACCAACAAGACCTGGCATTCCACAACATTGGCCAAGAAGGATGGGTAGCTGAGGAAGACCGCGACTACTTGCCTACATAAAGTAGAGCCCTTGGGTATGGGACTCTGAGAATCAAATGTACAATATACTATGAAGTGGAGACTATTGGGTTACTTCACTAGAGACTCTCAGTATGTATGCAAAAAGCAGTATTTCTATTTCCAGAAAATGCTGCAGACCACTTGTTTCTTTGAAAAGTTTTTTTTTCTTGGCTAGTACATTTGGGTTCTCAAATGTGACTGCAGGATGAAACTCCCAGAGAGAAGATGAAGCTGCTACAGCAATTTGCTCACTCACCTACAATAGCCGCTTTGCAGACTGCCGTCATTAATGCTCTAAGGAATGTCGGTGAACTCATCTGGAATTCATCTAAATTTGCCTGAAACAGAGAAAAGGAGTTGGTATCAGCCAGTGACTACATGCAACTTTTTTGTTCTATGTAGAAAGCATGGAACATCGGATATGTGCAAGGAATCAATTCAACCCAGCTTAATAGTTAAGGGAGGCACAAGCACAGTGGTTTAAGGCTCTGAGCTGCAAACCTGGAGATCTGGGTTTGAATCCCACAGCCCCCACTTGCATACTGTGTGACCTGAGCAAGTCACTTAACTTCCTTGTGTTCCCATGTTGCACCTGTAAACAAGCTTTCAGTTTAGTGTCTTTCTCCAGGTAAAACAATGGTTAAAAAAAAAAAAAAAGGTAATCAAGCTACAATAATGGCAGATCCTGGACTGTTTACTGTGTTCATTGTATTCATTCCTTGTGGGAAAGAACACATCTGTGAAGGTGAAGAATTATTTACTGTACTGGTGACAGAAGGTAAAGTTACTTATCAGAAACTCGATCTTCAAAACCATCTCCTCCATACAGTCACACTCTGGTCACAGATGGAATTGCTAAAATCCAGCGGAAAAGGATAGTTACTTACTGTACTACATATCTTCAAGAATACTGACTTCAGAGAGCACCGCTGTTTGGTCTTCAAGCCAGAGGCACCAAGACTCCGCAGAAGTTAGAATGTTTGGGGCTGGCATGCACCAAGTACGTGGGCATGGTACCGCAAACTCCGAGTGTGTAAATAGTGATACTGGTCCCAATCGCCTCATTTTCTTTTTTGCCAAAGAGAGAAAAGAGAAAGACATTTTTCTTCAAAAAATCTGGAAAGCAAAATCTTTTTTTAGATTAAAAAAAAAGTTAGAAGAATGCAATGCCTCACTATAAAAGAATTGCGTGACCTAAAACAAGTAGGAGCAGGATCTGGAGTAGAATGACCTGGAAAGGGATCCTTGTGTGAAATACAGCCATTCCAGAAAGTAAATGAGGCTGTAGGTGGCTCAAGAGACCCTCTCAAGATAAAGCAGAAATCTGAATCTGGCATGCAATAAAAGGGAACAGAAGAGAGAGAATTCCAAGAAACTGTCAAACATTCTAATACACGGTGAGAAATGGAAATTACGTACCTACCGTAATTCTTGATCTTCTTGGACGAAGTCTCAACCACTCATTCACACTAATGGGATCTACGCTGGAGGCGTTAGGGCTCAGCGGGAGCAGACTTTTCAAGAGGGTCGGCACCAGAGATGGCGGTGCGAGGAGCAGCACCGCAAGACCTGGCTCATGCAGTGAAGACTATCTTGGCGTCGATCCTCCAACCGCCTCAGTACCTTTTTTTCCAAGGAGGTGCAGCATAACTACCCTAGAAGGACTATCTAAAAATCGGACACAAGATAGTCCAAATGACCTGTGTAAGAAGGGTCAAAAATGAAGTCTTCACATCCCAGCCATTGAGGGAGTGAAGACCAAATACAGAGAAGTGAGGTTGGGGGATGGTGGGTGGGCATGTGAATGAGTGGTGGAGACTTCGGCCAAGAATATCAAGAATTACGGTAGGTATGTAATTTCCATATCTTCCTGGACATAAAGACTCCACCACTCATTCTCACTAATGGGAGAGTACCGAGCTAATAATCCCGAGACGGGCGGCATGAAATAAGAACTCACATACTTAGGACAGAAGTCCGTTAACAATAGTCCTGCCAAACGACAGATGTTGTCTGGCATGGAAATCCAAGGCGTAGTGCTTAATGAAAGTATGCACTGAGCTCCACGTAGCCGCATTGCAACTATCTGCAATGGGCACGCTGCGGATTTCCGCTAGAGATGCCACGACTGCTCTAGCAGAGTGAGTGTACACTCTGCCTTCCAGCTTAACCTGTGCCACAGAAAAGCAGTGGCGAAGACATGCCGCCAGCCACGCTGAAATGCAGCTAATAGTGACAGGTTTGTTTCCTTCAGCCGGGTCTCGCTGAGGGACACAAACAATTGCTGGGCCTTGCGAATTTCTTTTGTTCTATCTAGATAGAATCGCAGCGCTCTCTTAACATCCACAGAATGATGGGTATGCTCCCCTTCATTCTGGAAGTTCGCAATGTAGGTAGGCAGGACTAAAGGTTGGTTTAGATGGAATTTTGAGGGAGAAACTTTGTCCTCGTGGAATACAGTGTACGGAGGTCTGTGATCAGTGCATGTATTTCAGAAACTCTACAGGCCGAAGTGATGGCCACCAGGAAGGCTGTTTTCCAGTGAGGAATTTCAACTCGCAAGTAGTTAGAGGCTCGAAAGGTTTTCGAGTGAGCATGTCTAGCACAAGGTTAATGTCCCAGGCTGTGACTGGATGTCTGATAGGAGGTCTGGTATGCAGAATACCCCTAAGAAACCTCTTAACTACAGGTAACTGAGCCAGTGACATGAAAAGTACCAACTCATGATATGCTGAAATGGCACAAAGATAAATTTTGACTGTGGAGTACTGCAGACCTGTGTTTGAGAGGTCTAAAAGGAACTCCAAGACTGTTTGGTGGGCAGGAAAAAGGGTTCGAAGAGGATTTTGCACACCAGATAGAGAAATGCTTCCATTTGGCTGGGTAGGTTTTTCTAGTGGATGGCTTACGCGCAGCCAAAAGAATATCTGAAACCCTACGAGAAACGTTGAACCTATTTGCTTCTATCTCTTCAGGAGCCAAGCGTGAAGGTGAAGCAAACTCAGATTGGGATGGACCACGGGACCCTGGGTCAGAAGGTTAGTCTGAAGGGGAAGCGTCTTCGGGAGGATTTGACAGACTATTGAGCAGTGGGAACCATAGCTGTCGAGGCCAGAAAGGAGCTATAAAAATCATTCTGTCCCCCCAAAGACGAATTTGAGAAGCACCTTCTGAATTAGGGGAAGAAGAGGAAAGGCGTATAGAAAGCGTCTTGTCCACCGCAGCCTGAATGCATCCTGACAGAAAATGCCAGGTCCTGGATTTCTGGAGCAGAAGAGAGGCAGTTTTGCGTTGAGTGGGGATGCAAAAAGGTCCAGGTCTGAAGTTCCCTATACTTTGAAGAGTGACTGAACGACGGTTAAGTCAAGAGACCACTCGTGAGGCTGTCTCCCCGTTCTGCTGAGATGGTCTGCCAGCTTGTTTTGTACTCCTGGCAGGTAAACTGCGTGGATTAGAACCTTGTGCTCCAGGTACCATTACCACACTCTCATAGCTTCCCTGCATAATGGGTAAGAGTGTGTACCGCCTTGCTTGCTGATGTAGTACATCACTGTTTTGTTGTCTGTTTGAAGGAGAATGTTCTTGTAACAGAGTATGTCCTTCAAGGCTCGGACTGAACAGAGGACGGCTCTCATTTCCAGGATGTTTATGTGAAGCTGGGATTCGTCCTAAGTCCACATACCTTGGGTGTGGAGATTCTGGCAATGAGCTCCCCACCCCATCAGGGATGCGTCCATGGTAATGGAGATCTGATGATCCAAAGAAGCAAAGGGATATCCTTCCAGAAGCTTGTCCTCCTGCGACCACCAGGCGAGTGACCTCTTTATAGAGGTTCTGCCACGTTTTATTTTTATTTATTTATTTAGCTTTTGTTAACCGGGTAAGTGCACTAGCCATAAAATACAGGTTACTCACCTGTAACAGGAGTTCTAGGAATGGTATATGTTGTTCATCCACACTGTCTGGCAGGTTCCTTGCCGCTTTAAATCTTGCCGGAAGGTCTTCGCTGGCTCCTCCCACCCACCCGGTGGTAAAACCTCGCCCGCCCGACGACGCCAGATCTGGCCTGCTGGAAGCTCAGGTTAAGCTGTCAAGCCGGGGTTATGGTAGTGTGGATGAACAACATATACCATTCCTAGAACTCCTGTTACAGGTGAGTAACCTGTATTTTAGGACATGATGTGTTGTTCATCCACACTGTCTGGCAGACTCCTAGCAGTTCTCCGGGAGGAGGGAGGCAGACACCCCTACTTAGGGAATAAAGACTGAGAACCGAGGTCTCAAACCAGCATCCCGCGTGACTCAAGGTCGATGTAATGGGTAATGAAGGTGTGTGCTGACTTCCAGGTAGTGCCCCAGATTTCCCTGATAGGGACGCCCTGAAGCAGCCACCGATGCAGCAGTATGACGGGTGAATGAGCTCTATCCTCTGGGAGGCTCCATGCTCGCTAACTTGTAGCAGAGATCTGGCAGGAGGTGACCCACCTGCTTATCTCTGCCTGCTTGGCTGCAGGTCTGCCAGGTGCTGCCAGCGTAGGTGACAAACAGCTGGGCGACCCTCTCCTCACTTCAGCCGGCGCCTTTATAATAAGCGAGCCCTTCTAGGTCCAAAGTATGGAGCCTGTATTCGGCCTCCCGAGGTGTGTGATTAGTAGAACACCGCAGAGTCAACACCTGCAGGTGAAACCCCACACCACCCCTCGGAAGGAATTTCGGTGGGGAAGCAGGACAACTGTCCCTGTGGAAGACCAGGTAAGGAGACCGATGCAGAGCACCTGGAGTTCTCCCATCCTTCTGGCTGACGTGTATAGCCACCAAGAAGGCGGTCTCCGCTACAGGTGAGAGAGTTCACACCTGTGCATTGGCTCGAATGGCTTGCCCATGAGCTTTGCCAGTACCAGCAGTAAATCCTACGGAGGGGGAGGTTTCGACTGAGGAAATGTGATCAAGGCCTTGAAAAAGCGCCAGACCACCTTCTCCTGCGCCACCGACTGCTCTCGGCCCGCCGCCTGCAAGTAGAGATGGCTGCTAGGTGCACCCTTAGGTCGCCTTCCAAGCCCTGACTAGAAAGGGACCATAATAGTCCAAGATGCTTGCCAGCGATGTGAGGAAGGTCCAGCCTTGTTCTGGACACCAAATGGAAAATCTTTTCCATTTGAAGGCATAGCATTTACTGGTCGACTTCACTGGATGCTCCAACAACATTGAGGACCTCCGTCTGAAAGACCCAAGGCCTGGAACTTAGCCAGGAACCAGGCCGGGGCAGGCAGGGATTGAGGTCCGGATGGAACACCTTTCCTGACTGACTGAGAGCAGGTCCGGGATAGCTGGAAGCTGCCTCGGGAGCCTGGAGCTGAGGCTGAGGAGATCTGGTACCTAGTGATCTGGGGGCCAGTCTGGGGCTATCAGAATCACCTGCGCCGGGTCCTCTCTTGCTTTGAGAAGCACCTGTGAATCAAGGGAAATGGGTGGAAGGCTGTGGAAGAGGCCCGGGGTCCACAGCCTCGAGAAGGCAGTCCCCTGCAGCAGCTCTTACTGAGGGGGCAGGCATGAAACAGCTCAGCTTCGCTGCCTCCCTGGAGGCAAACAGGGTCCACCCTGAGGTGTGCCCCAATGAGAATAGATCTGTACTCACCGGCAGGGAGAGACCACTCGTAGATGCAGCCTCAGTCTGGCCTAGGCATCGACTAGGTGTTGGAGGCTCCTGCCACATGAATGGCTAGGAGATCCGCCCAGGCTGCGCATTTAGTGACCAAATGCGAGAGCTTCCTTGCATAGAAGCGGAACGCGCCCCGCCCTGGTGGTTTAGGTAGTACATGGTCGTGGTATTGTCCATCTGACTCGGACCATTTGACCCGGAGAAACGGAGCAAAGGCGGTGAGAGCTAGGCGGACCGCTCGGAGCTCCAGCAGGTTGATGTGGCATCGACTTCTTCGGGGACCAGCCATGCGCGTGTTCCCCAGATGGGCACCCCAACCCATCAGAGAGGCATCTGTCCCAGAGAGACCGGGCTGCTCGGGTGGACAAACGATGCCCTCCTGCAGATGAGATGGAACTGTCACCACCGGAGAGTTGCCCACATCTCCTGGGTCACCATCACTAGCTGGTCCAATAGATCGCCGCCAGGACCACTGGCTGGCCAGTCCCTGACTGAAGGGGCGTGATGTGCGAGCCCAACTGACCACGCTGGTACAGGCCGCCATGAGACCCAGGAGCGAGAAGTCCTGGTATGCCGATTGCCCAACCAGAAATGATTGGCAAAGGAAGTAAGAACTCGGTCCTGTCCGCCGAGCCGTGTTTGCTCAAGAGAGTCGAGTCGGCCCGATAAACAGAATCACCTGCTTGCCCGGCTCCAACTTGGCTCAAGTGATGAGAAGGCCACTGGAGCGGGTTGAGGGCCAGATCACTGACCGCCTCCACCTCCTGTCTGGAGTGGGGCTGCTATCAGCCAATCGTCCAGGCAGGGTAATAGCACCTGACCCTCGGCACCGCGGAAAGCTGTCACCACTGCAATGCATTTGGTGAAGACCCTGAGCTGGAGACGGCCAAAGGGCATGGCTCGAACTGAAGAGGGATCCTCCGCTCGAAAGCGAAGGAATCTCGCGGTGATGAACAGATAGGGACGTGGAAAGAACGCTGGTCCTGCAGGTCCAGAGCAGAACCACATGCCGTGTTCCAGGGATGGTATTATCTGAGCCAGAGTGACCTTCCGAAGGTTCGAGGCCTTAGGAACTTGTTCAGGTCGTGTAGGTCAAGAATGGGGTGCCAGCCCCCGTCCGCTTTCGGAACCAGGAAGTACCTGACACAAACCCCGGTTCTGAGGTGGGTGGGTCCACCTCTCTGATCACCTCCTTTGAGGAGGAGGTTGCCGGTCTATCAACTGACAGGTGAGGCTGCGACCCCAGGCCCCCGAGGTGCGACGGCTCTGAGCGGGCGGGCCTGCTCGAATTCTAGAGGCAGGCCTTTTTCCACCACTCCAGCACCCACCTGTCCGTGGTAATAATAGACCAGGCGAAGGAAGTGTTGAGCCATCTCTCAATGGGGAACCTGGGGTGAGGATGGGGAAGTACACCCCCAGCCCGTCACTGGGCAGGCTGGAGGAGGGACCGGCCGAGAGCTCCTGGGCTTTACCTCCTGCTTCCTGTTGGAGGAAGCCCGGTTTGGGTTTGGGATGCCATGCCCGAGACTGCTGGGTCTGATTGCCAGTTGGCCGGATGTAAACAAGGGAAGCAGGAAGGACCTAAAGGGCTTAGGCTGTGGTTTGCCTTGTCCTTCTGAGCGGAAGAGACCGAGTCCAAGGTAGCATTGGACTCTCGATCCTCTGCAGGTGACCTTCCACCCCAGGGGCTGAAGAGGTCGTCCCCAAAAGGAACATCCGCCAACTTGTGCTGGGTATCCGGCAAGGGGTGGATATCCTCAGCCAAGCCCGACGACGACGATAGCCACTGCGGCCGCCTACAGACCTGGGCACATGAGTCCTCACTGTCTAAAGCAGTCTGGAGCTGCTGTTTGGCCACTGCCTCTGTTCTGGTCCCGGCACCTGCCTGACCGTGGTCTGCAGATCAAGGGAAGATGAGGGACTACTCATCCAGGGAGCCCAACAGGCATGAGAGAAATGTGCCGGAGGACGGGCCGACCTGGCCTGGCAGGGCCGAGGAGTGACGAGCATAGACTTTTCGCCCGCATAGTCCAATTCTTGACCTTGTCGGGAGGTTTGTCTGACATCTCAGCGCTCGCACTGAAAACGCTTGTCGGTAACCAACCCTCGGCCGAGGGTGTTCCAAAACCGGACAGGAACCGGTAGGGGACTATACTACCTGGCCATCCTGGCCGAGGCGATGACAGGAAGCCAGGGCGCCCAGAGCTCCAAGGCCGGGCCCACTATGGCCTCGGCCACTGGAAAGGCCTCCGAGGGGGAATCCCTCGGTCCAGAATCGTGGAGGATACCTGGCCCGCTTAGGAACGGGTTTGAGCTTCATCCCGGTGGACTCTAGATGAGCCGCGCAAATCCCAGGAAGGACGAAGGGCCATCGCCCACCGACTGTCCTCCTGAGGACTCCAAGTCCATTCGCTTGGAGAAAAGGGAGAATCATCTTTGACTCGGAAGAGTCCTCAAAGAGCTGCCTCGGCCTGAGCCACCTTCCACCTGCCGAGGTCGACATCAGGAGGAGTGACAGACAGCCTATGGGGCAGTCCCTGAGCGGACCGAATTTTTGGTCGGAGCCCCAACTAACGGCTGTGGAGGCGGAGGTTCCACCGAATCGGTGGGCAGCTGGTTTTGGCCGTAACAACTGGCCTGGGAACAGGCCTCGGATAAAATGAGGGTTGTTTCGCCGGGCCCGTGACAGCGCCTTAATGGCCGGGAAGACCACTGGGTCGGCTTATTCCCGGTCGCAGAGCTGCCACACATGAGTTTCGCATCTCGACGCAACTCTGCGCCTCAAGTCCTCCTTCGTCCGAGGAAGAGCGGGCGGTGTTGCTTGTCATGTGCTGAGACTGAGACCGCCTATGGTGGCGGGATCGGTTGGACCGCGAGGATGTCAGAGACCGAGACCCAGAGTCTCGACTAGGCCGAGGAAGGCGAGGAGAAGTGTCGGAAATTGACACTCCACTCGGTTTGAAGATTCAACCGAGGCTCCGGAACCAGAGGCACAGACGCAGCCGACGGGTCCCTCAACTCCCACCGGGGAACCGGGAGGGATTTCGGCTTTCCAGCTGACAACTGTCCAACGGTCGAGAAAATTTCACCGCCGACAGGAGTTCTCGGTCAACTGGCCTGACGGGGACACCGTGAGACCAGTGGCCTAAAGCCGAGAGTCGGATCAAGTCGACATGCCGACAACTCGGGAGAGGGATCTTTCCTGCTCCCAAGAGGCCGACGGTGAGATTCTACTCCTTGTCTCTCTTTGGACCCAGAAAACGTCCAGAGTTAGGTTAACCCTCACCTTAGTCGAGAGGGTCAGACAAAGCTCCTTAAAAGAAGCTGAATAAGAGGCACCGAGAGAGAGCGGGACAAATGCCGCAGCCGAGGTAGAAGCGGCCCGCGCTCCTCCTCTTCGAGGGCGATCATCTGCTCGAGCTGATCCGCCGAGCCCGCCACCGCGGACACCGCCGACCGGGCCTCTTTTGACTTTACCGGAGGAAATCGCTGACGGCCCAGTTGTAAACGGGCAGCACGGTTCGAGGACGAGGTTTAAAAGGAAGAGCACAGGTCGCAGGCCTGCGGTCGTGCTCAAGGCCCAGCAGTAGACGCACATGGAGTGCGGATCCGTCCGGAGACATCTTCGTTCAAGAAGGGCATCTCCAGAAACCGAGTCGATGGTCCACGAAGCCGCCAGGGGAGAGAAGACCGAAGTCTTTTAGCAAAAACTTTTAATTTAGAAAATTCAAGAATTAGGAACCAGTCTTATACGTAGAGCGTTAAGGAGGAACCTGAGCTTCCAAGCGGTAAAGAAGATCTAGGGTCATGGGCGAGTCGAGTTTTACCACCGGGTGGGTGGAGGAGCCAGCTTAAAGACCTTCCTCGCAAAGATTTAAAGCAGCAAGGAACCTGCCAGACAGTGTGGATGAAAACATATCCATGTCCCTAGAAATGACTATTTTCAGGCACGACCTGGGGAAGTACAGACATGCAGAAACTTAACAGGATAACAAGTGCTTTACATACAATGAGTTAAAAAGGATACAATATATCGGAACATACAAAGTAAAGTGCTTTATATACAATGAGTTAAAGTGGATTCAATATATCAGAGACATACAGAGTAGACCATTCATATGTTCATAGGTGCCTACCTATGCAATGAACAGAGAAGACCTTGGACAATAAATTATCAGGTGACATATCACATAAACAGAACAAGGTACACAAAAACAGGTAATACAACAGGAAGAAATAACCATTGAGAGCAGGGGGTGTCATTAAGGAAAAGGTCGGTAAGTGAGGAAAAGGGGAGCAAGCCATGAAATTAGATTATATGAGTATATGTACCTATAAGGGAGATGCCTGCAATGCAAGATTATATATGGGCAGGGAAAGGGAGCAGGGATAGGCTGAGGCAGTAAGAGGGTTATATAGAGGTGAGGAAATACTACTGTATGGCAAGAGACATCAGTCATTAGGTAGGGTGAAAGCAGGTACAGGTATCAGCAATCAGCAGATTTGAGCGCAATTTTCTCGTAAAGCATGTGTGGGAGCTAGAAAGTCTAATGTCGAGAGGAAGGAAATTCTACAGCTGTGGAGCTGCATGCTCAAATGCAACAGTTCCCTCTCCTAGAGCGGCACCTCGGCAACTTCAGAAAGGGTTAATCAGCTGATCGTAGACCATGGAGTGTGTCCTGAGGAACAAGCATAGCTGCAAGACACCTAGGGTTTGATTTGAATATTATCGAATCAATAAGAGAGCCAAGGTAGTATTTCCTACTAGCTAATGGAGAGAGCCAAATCCAAGATCATTATAAAGCTGACAGTGGTGTTTAAGCCGAGGAGCAGAACAGGCATAGCCATATGTTGTTATCGAATATCCCATCTGAGTAGGTCAGTTTTATGAACAGCCCCAAATAAGGGAGCCCCATAGGTTAGGGTGGGAGCAGAATCCTCGCGTGGGCTATTTTAGCCGATGGCATGAGCATATAATCTAGTCTTATATGCAACACCCAGTTTGAGTTGACAGCTCTGCAAACAGACTGTACATGAAGATTAGGATCAAGAGACTGATCTAGCAGGATGCCCAGGTACTTGGAAAAGAGGTCACACATTCCAGTAATTGACCTTTTCTAAGTCCTGCACCATCAGTGCTGTTGTGCAAGTCCGAGCTTTGGGGCCGATCCAAGCAGCATGGCTTTAGTTTTGCTAGTGTTGACAGCCAGTTTGTGGTCGTATAGCCAGTTTTGAATATTGTTAAAGTCAGAGGAAAGGGCTGTATTGATAGTGTCTGTATTAGTAGAACTTGTATAGATGACAAGATCATCAGCATATAGATTAGCAGAGCAGGATTTTAGAGCAGCTCCAATGTTATTTATATAAAGAGAGACTATATAAAGAGAGAATAGGAGGGGCCCTAGGATGGAGCCCTGAGGTACACCAATGTTAATGGTGGTACTGCTGATGTAGTAGTAGATGGGAAAGGACTGAGGGTGAGTGGTTGGGGACCACTGAGTACTGAGCATCCATTGAGAGGTCCTCATGTGGAGATGTGCTAAGGGTACAGTGAACACCGAGGATGCCATGAGACCCAGCGTCCACTGCATCGAGATAGCTCGAACCAAGCTGTTTTCTCTGATGTCTCAGGCCATCTGTAAGATATCGCTCCTTCTGTCCTCTGGGAGAAAAGCCTTTACACAGGAGGTGTCCAGAAGAGTTCCTATGAAGAGGAGTTTCTGGGAGGGCTGCAACTGCGATTTGTTGAGATTCAGAAGGACTCCCATGGAAGTGAGGAAGTCTGAGGCCGTGGCTACGGCGTCCAGAGTTCCTTGTCTGGAAAGACTTGCTAGGAGCCAGTCATCCAGATATGGGAACATTTGTATTCCAATATCCTGAGATGCGCAGCGAGAATTGCACAACACTTTGTAAAAACTTGAGGCACCGAGGATAGCCCAAAGGGCAGGACTCTGAACTGATAGTGTTGATCCAACGCCACAAACCTTAGGTATTTGTGATGCTTTGTGTGTATAGGGATGTGTTGGTAGGCATCCTGCATGTCCAGGGAGGCTAGTCAATCGTGTTGATGAAGCAGAGGTAGCAGGGTACCTAGTGATATCATCTTGAACTTTTCCTTGTGAAGGAATTTGTTTAACTTTCTGAGATCCAGAATGGGGTGCATGCCACCAGTTTTCTTCGGGAACAGGAAGTAATGGGAGTAGAAACCTGTGTTTCATTGATCCAGCGGAACTACTTCTACTGCCCTGTTGCTCAGAAGGCCTTATACCTCGGAAGCAAGAAGGTCTGACTTTAGTGTAGACAGCCTGGGCTGTCGTTTGGGAGGATGATCCAGAGGGGTTTCTGAAAGATTGAGCGAGTACCTTCATGGATTATCCGGAGGATCCATTTGTCTGATGTTATGGATTTCCTTGGTTATAGAACTGAGTCAGACGCCCTCCCACCACAGAGGAGAGTCCCCTCGGACAGCTGAGGCGGGGCCTGGGCCAGAAACTCAGAAGTTGGCACTGGGCGCTTTGGGCCCTTGTGCCTTCTGCTGCATTTTCTTTTGTGGTTGAGGGTTGTGGTTTTTGTTAAAACCTCATCTGCCCCGAAAGGACAGACAGTTGTGAAATTGATGCTTGTTGGCACCCCCCGGGGAGGGGGCGGTTGCGGGTCTAGCATTCTTAATGGCAGACCTAGTCTTCTGTGTGGCCTCCAGAGCTTGCTCCACCTGGGGCCCAAACAGATATATACTGTCAAAAGGTAAAGCCATGACCTGCTGCTGGGCATCATTCTTGAAGCCCGAAGTATGTAGCCAAGAGTGGCGACGGGTGCAGATGCCAGCCACCGCCGCTCGGGAAGCAGTATCAAAAGCGTCCATTGCAGCTTTAACTTGGTTACTGGTCTCGACACCCCTGGTTATGGTCTGAAGTAGCTCTGAATTGACTTCTGATTCAGGCAAAGCTTCTAGCATTTGTTTGACGAATGCTAAAGAACATACTCATATTGAGAAAATAGTCTGATAGCTGGCAATGCCGATACCCAGGCGGAGGCAGCAAAAGGCCTCTCTACCTACGTGTGTCTATCTTGGCGCGATCTCTTTATTTACAGGCCGGGCTGTAGATGCCTGAGGAAGGACAGCCTTCATTCTCTGCCAAGACTACAATGGGATCAGCGAAGGCTTGTGAGGCCAATATGGATGATCCTTGGGAGGGCATATTTCCTGTCTATAGACATAGCCACAGAAGGAATGAGAGCCGGATTATTCCATACCATCTGGGAGAGGGTCTTGAAAGAGGGTTGTACGGAGGAGTTAAATCCATAGGGATCTCCGGACATGGAGGTACTGGAGTCTTAAAAGCTATCCAGGATCGATTCTGTAGTCTAGAGAGAAAGAGTAGAATTTAACTTTAAGCAGAGACTTAAAGGAAAGGTCTTCGACCACAGGCTCTGCAGAAGGATTGATCCCTGCTCCCAAGGCAGTGTCATCAACATCATCAGCAAGTCGAAGATCTGGGTCAGGCTCAAAATCATCTCCTGACAGTCCAGAAGGGACTGTATGGACAGTAAAGTAGTGAAAATTAGGAGGAAAAACAGAAGGACTCCTGTAGGCTGGACGACGCCACACCAAGCCTCTGTGCCGACGAAGAAGATGGCGCAGAATGCAAGGAAGTCGGTGCCATCGGACACAGCCCAGCACATGGCACCAACAGAGCTTTCGGCGCCACAGGTGGTGCTGACGGAGCCCCTGATGCCGTGGACAGACCCCATGGCACTGGAAAGAGTCCTCGGCACCACAGACGGCGCTGAGAGAGTCCCAAAGGCCTGAACACTGTGATTTGAGGAAAAAGCAGGAAAACTGGCAGGAGATAGAGGCATCGGTGAGGGGGGAAAACAGTTGGGCGCGGAGTCGATGGCACCAAGGAAGGCGCCGCACGTCTAGGAAGACCCACTCGCCCTACCTGTCCCTCCAAACCTGAATGGTCTGGAGGCCTCAGGGTGACCGGATCAGGCAGCTGAACCAACCTCCGAGCCCATTGCTCCATGAGAGCAGCCCACTGGTGAAACTGCTCATCAGAAGCCCCTCCAATAGGTGGGGAAGGTCTCCGATGTCAAGTAGGTCGGCCACCGGAGACAGAAACTGGCAACTCTGACAGAGGTGGAGACTGGTGCCTAGCCCCAATAACCCGACCATCTATCGCAGACATACCAGAGGCGACAGTGATACTTCTCTTTTCGACGTGTGCGAAGAAGAACCGCGGTCGACAGTGCGCAGAATGGGACTGTTTCTTTTTGCTTTCGGGGACCGCCCATCTCCCTGGAGGCTTGGACCGCCCATTGTCAGACCCTCCCTCCAGAGAGGCAGCGGACGGACCCAGCCCGCTGACTGAAAAGCTTCATACGAAGTTTCCCTACCGCACCTGACCTGCTCATGGTCGACTCCATCAATGGAGGGCTGAAGACTTGTGACAATACGTAAATTTAATAAGATCGGTACTTATTCGCAAATAATTAGAAAATAATAAAACTGAAAAACTAAGCTGCTAGTTTGAAGTTTGACTCCTGGCTGGCGAGCGACATCGTCACTGAAGTGCACTCGACAGTGGGGAAAAAAGGAACTGAGGCGGTTGGAGGTCGACGCCAAGATAGTTTTTACTGCGGGCCGGGCTCGCAGTGCTGCTCCTCGTGCCGCCATCTCAGCGACCCTCTGGAGAAGTTTGCACCCGCTGGCCTTATCCTCGGGCGATCCCATTAGTGTGAATGAGTGGCAGACTTTATGTCCAGGAAGATCAGACAGAGCTCAGCCTGTGGCTAAAAACGCCAAGCCAGAGGACTGAGAAAGTTAGCCCTCAAGATACAAGTGGGTGCCTAACATTTCTGCCTAAAAGGTCAACAATGCAAGAAAAAATGTCCTTTAAATTTCTTGCAATTTTTTTTCTTTGGTGTAACACTGGAAGGCTAATTATGGAAAATAACAGCTGTAAAGGACTAGCTCTGAGCTGAAGAAAGCTTCCCTGAATTGGAGCTCTGGTTATTCCGGTTGCAAAATTACATAGACAAAGCACTCTGCACCTAAGTTAAGTAGCCCTGACTTTCAGTGGTATAAGGTGAGAATCATTAGTGGTAAACCATTGAATAACCAGCCAACTCAGTTTAAAACAGACAAGGTCACAGTACAGGAAAATCCCAGCCCCAGTTAACCCCTGCATAAAGATGGGGATCGAGAGTAGGTGAGTGGTGCCATGGAGAAGAAATTCCTGAAGATCTGTACTTGCTGTAAGTAACTTTCCTAACTTTTAAGAATCAGTCTTTTCCATGAAGCCCCACTCTTCAGTATCAACTAGAAAACTGTCCCTTAAAGATGAGGGAGTGCAATCCCCGGCGAGAAGGTCCACATCCTACCACCCTTGGCAGAAAAGAAAAAATTACCTTAGTAATTATGTTTCTTCTATTGGAGTCTTGCTGTATTCTGACAAATGTGTCCATCCCTTCTGTGTGGGTGGATGTTTGTGTTTGTCTGTGTCTGTTAGTTTTGTGGATTTACATGTTTTTCTGCTTGGAGTAACTTCGCCATTCTTACACACAACGCCTGTGAATGTCTCCTGGACTGAATTTCTGCAAAATATCTTCACCAGGTATCAGCTTTTCATTTTAAATCAACTTTTTGGAAGCCACCCCAAGGACCTTCCACGTAAATGTAAAAACTGTAAAAATTGTCTTTTCTCCTGTTTTTGTACCTGAATGTATTCGTCTGAACCAATTACTGTATCAATGTACCTGTTGTACTCTTTTGTACTCTCCCGGGTCGTTCCTGAAAATAGGCATAAAACTCGTCTAGTGTACTTACCCGGTAAACAAAAACTAAATAAAATAAAAAGTGCAGTTAGCCCCAGCTTTTAAACTGCCCCGGAGAACAAAGGGTTAATCTCCCTATGCAGAGCATAGAATGCTGAGCTCGACTGATGTCTCTGTCTGTTTCCCTTTGAAAGCTAACCGTCAGATTCTTACGAGCAACACTCTAATAGCTAATCTATGTGGAAATTGTAAAAAAAATTTTAATAGCCAACTGGCAACAAAAAGTTTTGGATCACCAAAAGGAGACTCAAGTCAGGAAACCCAAAACTCAAAACCCAAACCAAACAGGAATATAATAAAACACCCAAACAAAAGAAGAGGGTGTAAAAGGAGCACCCCTGAGGTGCAACACTGCAGCTGCCCACCCACTTCCCAAATCCAGGTTCTGAGAGGGGAGGTAGGGAGGGAGGTCAGAATACAGCAAGACTCCAATAGAAGAAACATAATTACTAAGGTGAGTAATTTTTTCTTCAAACAACTTAAAGTCTTGCTGTATTCTGACAAGTGCAGACTACCAAGCAGTACTTCCATGGAGGAGGGACAGAACCTACTTTGGGAATAGGCTCTGAAGTACTGCTGTGGCAAACGGAGCATCACTCCTAGCCTGGATATCCAGAGAGTAGTGCTTGGTAAAGGTATGGACTGTTTTCCAGGTGGCTGCTTGACAAATTTCTGAGAGAGGGATATCCCTGGCAGCAGCCAGGGAAGCAGCTGTACTTAAAGAGTGAGCCCTCAGGCCTGAGGGGTGGAATCTTTCCAGTTTTTCATAGCAGAATTGTATACATGACACAATCCACCTGGAAATAGTTCTTTGGTGGCAGGTTTGCCCTTTCCCACTTCTCCATAAGTGAGAATCAACTGGAGGGACTCAAACCTGTGACCCATGGTATGCTCTATATACTAACTAAGGGCTCTTTTAACATCTAAACTGTGTAGCCTCCTCTCTCCTGAGGAAGAATGATCAGTTAAGAAAACAGGGAGAGACATAGACTGGTTTAAATGGAAGTCTGAAACCACTTTGGGCAAGAACCTTCTATTGGTTCTAAGGGCCACTTTAACCCTATGAAAGGAGATAAAATCAGGTTCCACTGACAGGGCTTGCAATTCACTGATACACCTGGCAAAGGTAATGGCTTCCAAGAACACAGTTTTCCAAGTCAAGTACTTAAGCTCTGCTGAGGACATAGGCTCAAAAGGAGGTTGCATAAGTTGAGCAATGCAAACATTCAAATTCCAGGCAGGGGCAGGGTCTCTAAAAGGAGGGCTGGTGTGAAACAATCCTTTAAAAAATTTACAGAACAGAGAAATAGAAGATAGTGAGGAAGACTTCCCCACAGACAGAAACGCAGAAACAGCTGACAAGTGTACCTTGAGAGTAGCTGGTCTGAGGCCTAGGCCATTAAGATGGACCATATAATCCAGAACCAGAGGCAATTCAGCAGTATCCAGGAAATATGTTCTTAGAACACCAAATGCTGAATCTCTTCCATTTGGAGTTATAAGTCTTTCTGGTGGAGGGCTTTCGAGAAGTTTTGAGAATATCCAGAACCCCCTGAGAAAGATGCAGATCTGCAAACTCTAACTCTTCAAGAGCCATGCCTCGAGATTGAGAGACTGAAGATTGGGGTACCAAATCCTCCCCTGAGAGGAAGTTAACAGGTTGTAATTCCTGGGAAGATGGACTGCTAGGGACAACAACAGTGGGTACCAAGGCTGTCTGGCCCAATCTGGAGCAATCAGAATCACTTTGCAGGGTTGAGACCTTATTTTGACTAAAACTTTGAATAGGAGTGGTGGGAAGGGAGGGAAGGCATACAGAAATTTCCCTTCCCAATTCAGAATCAGAGCATCCAGGGGGACTGAACCCAAGACTGGGGGTCTGCAGCAAAAGAGAGGAAGTTGGTGATTGTCTGGGGCTCCAAAAGAGATCTATCTCTGGAGTGCCCACCTTGAAAAAATCACTTTCAACACCTGAGGGTCCCAGGAGCATCTAGTGATGGCCCTGAGAGTCCTGCTCCAGTGCATCTGTAGCACATTGTCCTTCCCTGGAAGGTGAACTGCTACCAGAGAGGTTTGCAGGAATAAGCCAGGACCACAATTTCATGGCTTCCATGCACAAGGCCGTGGACCGACTGCCTCCTGCTTGATGATGTACCACATGGTGGTGGTGCTGTCCGTTCTGACCTGAACCACCCTGTTCTGCACTGACTGAGAGAAAGCTTTCAGGGCCAGAAAAACTGCCCTGAGTTCTAGGATACTGATATGGAGAAGGGATTCCTGGGGGGACCACAGTCCCTGGGCAGTGAGGGCCCCCAGATGGGCTCCCCAGCCCAGAAGAGAAGTGTCCATGGTAAGGACCACTGAATAAGGCTGAGTGGCAAAAGGGACCCCTTGTCTTAAATTGTCCTGATCCTGCCACCACTGAAGGGCTTGGATCAAGGTCAGAGTCACTGGGATCAGTTTGGTAAGGGAATCCTTTCCCTGAGACCAAAAAGCTCTCAGATGGAACTGAATATCCCTCATCTGGAATCTTGCCCCTTGGACCACTGCTGTTGAAGCTGCCATGTGGCCCAAGAGCTGGAGGAAATGCCTTGCTGGTCAAGATACCTGAAGGCTGAAGGAAGAGGCTAGTTCTATAAGAAACCTTGCCCTTTCCAGGGGAAGAAAGGCTCTTGCTCTAACTGTGTCCAGTTCTGCCCCTATAAAGGTAAGAAGCTGGACTGGTTCGAGAACTGACCTGGGAAGGTTGAGAAGGAATCCTAGAGAAGTGAGCACTTGCTGGGTCACTTGTGAGACTTGACTTGGTCTGGAGACTGGCCCACTATTAGCCAATTGTCCAGATATGGAAACATGGAGATCTTTTGCCTTCTTAAAAAGGCAACTACTACTGCCAGTCACTTTGTGAAAACCCTTGGGGCTGAGGTTAGGCCAAAGGGCATTGCTCTGGACTGATAGTGGCCTGAGGGCAACTCGAACCTGAGGTACTTTCTGTGGGAGCACCTGTTGGGAATGTGAAAGTAGGCATCTTTGAGGTCCAGGGAGGCTAGCCAGTCCCTTGGCCTTAGAGAGGGAAGGATTATTTCCAGAGTTACCATCTTGAACTTTGGTTTTAAAAGATGTTTGTTTAGGTATCTTAGGTCTAGGATGGGTCGCCACTCCCCTCTGTCTTTTCTGGGGTCAGAAAGTACCTGGAGTACAAGCCCTCGCCCCAGTGTAGGGTAGGTACTTCTATGGCTCTTAAGGCTAGAAGACATTAAACCTCTGCCTCTAGGGCAAGGGTTTCCTAGAGATTTGGAGGTGGAAAGATCTGGTTCTCATCTTTGGAAATTTTCTGAAGAGACTGGGTTTGTAAAACATGGAGAGCAATCCATTAACTCTACAGACTGCTTCTCTGATTGGGAATCTAAAACAGCAAGCTACTCAAGATGGTGTCACCGCCTCTAAGCCTGACTGAGAGGACAGAATTAACTCCACTGTTTTCAGCCACTGTCGAGTGTTAACAAATACTGATTTAAAGAAACCACAAAACCAAACAGCATGACATTTTCAGGAAATACTAATCGTGACACAGGGACTTGAATTTCAGCTCAAGCTTTTATTAAAAATATGTAAAAAAAAAAAAAAAAAAAAAAATGCTGCACATGATCTTTAAGGTCATGGCTCCCAATGCATCCTTCATGCTTCCCTGGCCATATGGTGCTTGGTGTATGTATATCACAATACATAAAGACTAAGCCTCAAAGAACGATGGACTGGAATTTAGAGAAAGAACAGTTACGTAAGAACTTACCGTAACAGTAGATCTTCGAGAGAGGTTCCTGCAGTAGGTCATCACATATAGGACTAGCGCCACCTGGCGCCTGGACTGCATGGCAGACTTTTCCAGCAATGCCTGGCGGGGGACAGCCCGCCCGACATCATGTGACGACATCAGCGTGACCCTATATAGCGGGCAGTCCCCACACCCGACCTCCAGTTCTCCCGCCGGAGTCCCCGAAGGAAACACAGGAGAAGGAACAGGTTCTGGAGTCCCAAATAATATGGGGGAAAGAGGGTGGAAAAAATCTGACCTACTGCAGGAACCTCTCTCGAAGATCTACTGTTACGGTAAGTTCTTACATAACTGTACTATCTTACTTTGAGAGGGTTCCTGCAGTAGGTCATCACATATAGGACTGAATCCCAAGCAGTCCCTCCAAAGAGAGACCGAGAGAAACACGGGAGAAGGAGAATCCCAAAAAGTAAAGGACAGAATGGAACCAGCATAGGACAGAAGGCCCTGCAGCACAGTGAGGCCAAACTCAGCCCTCCACCTAGAAGCAATGTCCATACTGTAATGCTTGGTAAAGGTATGGACCAAACTCCAAGTTGCTGCTGCACAGATCTCTGCTGCAGAAACATTACGGAGAAAGGCTGCGGATGTAGGCATGCCTCTAGTGGAATGACCTCTCACAGACCCCAGCAGAAGTTTATCATACTTCTGATAACAGAAGCGGATGCAGTTAGCTAGCCACTTAGACAGGCACTGTTTGGAAACAGCCTTCCCCAAGGATTTGGGGGCAAAGGAAACAAAGAGATGGTCATCCTTACGGGAATCTTTGGTCCGTAAATATAGCACCTTCGGATACGGTGCACGCCTAAGGTATGCAAGAGTGTCTCACCTCTATTCCCGGAGCCGGATGACAGACCGGCAGTTCCACTGGCTCATTCAGTGTGAACTCCGACACCACCTTAGGCAAGAACTTGGATTTGTTCTGAGAACGCCCGACTCTATGGAAAATCAAATAGGGCTCCTTAACCACCAGGGTCTGAAGCCTGGAAATTCTTCGAGCAGCAGTAACAGCAACTAAAAATAGTGCTTTCCAAAAAAGATAGCGCAAGTCACAGTTCATCGCTGGTTCAAAAGGAGGGAGACTGAGCTTCTCCAACACAAAATTCAAATCCCAAGGAGGTGTAGGGCTGCAGATGGGGGGGGTTTCGGATGGAAAATCCCTTTCAGAAAGGTTTTGGAGATCTCCAACTGAGCCACGGGCTTACCATCCACAAGCACGTGACAGGCCAAATGGCACACAGATGTACTTTTAGAGAGGAATAAGATAATTCTGAATCAGAAAGATGAAGCAGGTTCTCCATGACATGTGGGGTGAACAAGTGAAAGGGTCCCAACCCTTGGAAGTTGCCCAAATAGAAAAGCCGCTCCACTTCATGGTGAAGTGGATCTGGTGGAGGCTTTCGAGCCTCCACTATGACTTGGGCTACTCTGGTGGAAACCCCAAAACGAGATTTCACTGTGTCTGCAGGAGCCAAACATGTAGGTGCAAGGTCCTGAGCCCCGGGTGCACAAGTTGACCCTGATTCTAAGTAAGGAGGTTATGCGGCAATGGAAGTGGAACCGGGGGTTCCCTCGCCAGCTGTTGAAGAAGTGGGAACCAAATCTGTCTCAGCCAGAGAGGAGCAATTAGAATCATTTGTGATCTCTCTGCCTGTAACATGAGGAGCACTCTCTGGAGAATGGGAAAAGGAAGGAAAGTATATAAGTATCTCCCTGTCTAAGAGAGAGACAACACGTTGCAGCTAAAAGCATCATGCTCTGGAATGAGCGAGCAAAAATGGAAATTACTACCGTAATTCTGATCTTTCTGTGTATCTTCACCATTCATCACCTTTGGGTTGGCTGGAGGTCCACTTAACTTGTGGGGCTTTTTGGATAGGCGAGTCGACACACCATTGGCACTGCCCCTCAAGGCTAGATGACTGCGTGGTGCTCGCTGGGTTGGCGCTATGTATTTTTGACTCCGCCTCCCGCCAGTTCTGAGTCGCCGTAGAGGTGAGAAAAAGTGGGAGGAGGGTGGGACAAGGAAGTCCAAGGGACAGACAAAGGAAAAGATATATAAACTAAAAGTAGAAATAAATGACTGAGAGCATAGAGCAGTTTGAAGACTAAGAAGATTGGGTAGGGGGCCCCAATCTCTGGAAGTAGAATAGGAGGAGGGAGGGAGGGTTAAGGATTTTTAGAAATAAGGATACGAGTGAAGGGGAGAAAAACAGGAGAAACATACCCTGTAACCTTGACCTGTCTCCAGTTTGTATAGGAACTGTGAAGGAGTAGCCAAGAGGCTAACTGCCAGAATTCAAGGCACAGAATGACTGGCAATAACTCCCACAAAGCAGAATCGGCTATTCTGGAAGAAAAGACAGGATACAGGGATATCTCCCCCCCTCCTCTCAAAAGGAGATTTTGGTGCAAGAAACCTAGTTTCTTAAATTAATTGAGGTTATGTCCAAAGGACAAGGAAATCAAAGGATTGACGGGGAGAAGGAAAGAAACAAGGGCGACTGCCAACCCCCACCCCACAGGGGTGGAGCTGAAGCACTGAAGAATGAGTGCCCCCATCCTGACCACTCTGCCCCTAAAGAAAATTATCCCCCTACGTGCCCCAGTTTACCCACTCCTGACTAACAGAAAGGAGGGGAGGAGAATGGGCACAGAGAGGGAGGGGGACCCAGAGAGTCAGGCCCAAGGTGGATGGAGGGTGAGATTGTGATGAATGGTGAAGATACAAAGAAAGATCAGAATTATGGTAGGTACGTAATTTCCATATCTTATCTGTGTCAATCTTAACCATTCATCACCTTTGGGTGAGTGCCGAGCCCCCTCCCCGAAGGGGGCTTTTAACCCTAAGGGGCAGAGTCCCTTAGCTCTCAGTGGGTGACACACTAAGAGGGAGAACCATCACGGGTCTGGAGAGGCCTGAGAGTGGGGAGAGTGAGACGGGGACCCCAACGGAGGGGGTAGGAAGTTGCCCCGACAGATGCCGTATCACCTTATGGGAGAAAAAATAGGCTCCCTGGTGAGCGGAGTTAATCACCCTGCACTGGGCCAAGGGTGACAACCGGGAGAGATGTAGCCATGCCACCCGCCTAGTGCGGATCGCTGTCCCTACGACCCTGGTAGCTACCTCATTAGCGTCATATGATGCCCTTGCTAGCTCCAGGCCACGTGCAGAGTGCGCAATGGCTTGTCTGGTTTGCTCTGTGTCAGGCATCGAAGCTAGAAGTTGACCTAACCTGGACCAGAAGAACCTTTCATAGGATGCATAATGGGCCTGATGTACTGCAACAGAAAGCAGCAACTGTGCAGAGCAGAATGTCCTCCTCCCCCAGAAGTTAAAATCCAAGGAATCTTGATCTGGGGGCCGGTCACGGTGTAGGACGTGAAGCCCATCTGGAGTATCCAAATGTGCCAATCCTGACTGGGGATGAGGCATGGAACCTGAGACTCTGGGGCACAATACTGCTGGATGCTGGCAGAGATCTCTAGGGCTGGGACTCTGGAAAAGGGTCTCTGCCAGGAGTGCAACGACACCTCCGAAAAGGAGCAGGCCGGGGCACCATAGGGTAGTCCGTGACTGAAATCGCCCCAGAAAGGCGCGCGTGGGTGGTTATGTGGCTCCAGATTGTGTTGGAGTGGGTGGTGATGCACAGGTCCTCCAACATCCTCACGAGGAATCGCCGATATTCAGTGAGATCAGCAGCTGGAGAGATGTGGACAGACGCTCTCTCTCCCAGAGGACGGGGGTGGGGGAGGAGTTAGAGGACCTCGAAGTTCAGTAGCTGACTGCTCGGGGCGGGGGGGGGGTTGAAAAACCTGTCTGTAAATAGCCCCGATGTAAGCGGGAAATTGAGCAGCAACTGCTCCCAGGAGAGAGGACCGCTAGGACCAAAAATACCTGGGAGCGCAGGAGAATGTGGCAGAGGAGTGGGGGTAGAGCCGACAATAGAAATCGGCTGACCTCCGCCTGGGCTAGGGAGCGCACCAGGAGCGCTAGGGAAAGAAGGAGCTCTGGAAAACTCCACAGCCAACAGCTGATCAACCAAACTGGAACTGCCTAGGCTGCGCCCTGAAGAATCCCCCCTGTGAGGTGACCGGGGCTGTGTA
This sequence comes from Neoceratodus forsteri, assembly GCA_016271365.2. Taxonomy (NCBI): domain Eukaryota; kingdom Metazoa; phylum Chordata; order Ceratodontiformes; family Ceratodontidae; genus Neoceratodus; species Neoceratodus forsteri. Next base: position 126,514,233 of record CM057452.1, read on the forward strand.
GATTCAGAAGGACGGTCCCCTACCTCCAAAGAACCCTGGGGAAAGGGAAAGGCTGAGATCCGCACTACAGCTTCTTCCAGAGCCTGGTTGGACTTCGGAAAAAGGCCGCCACACGAACTCCATACCCATCGACCCCTCGGAATCTGAGAGTGCCCTCCTCCTCGAGAGAGCCAGCCTAGGTAGCTGGCAGCCCTGGTCTGCCCCTGAAGGAACTATTCAAGGAGCAGCACCTTCCCCTCCTGTGGGTGTTCCAATCAGCCCCAAAGTTGGGTGATCCAGACATACCACCCAAGGGGGTACCACCACTGAGGGGTCAGAGAACCCTCCGAGACCAGGCTGCAAAGCAATGGAGGCCTGCACCATTGCCTGCTGGTCAGCACCCCTGACCCTCATCCCAGAAGTCACTGCCCGCTCCTCAGAGGGGGGCTGGCCCCAGTTTGTCGAGGACACTACCAAGGTGTCCATGTGAGCAGCCAACTCCAAGGAGTCAGACTGCCTATCTGACTCAGAGCCTGACTCCTCCCCCGAAGAGGTGGAAACCGAACTTCTGTGCCAAACAGTGCGTGGACGCCCGCTACCATCCCGACTGAAAAGGGTACCAGAAACTAAGACTGCACCAGAGTTGGTGTCGATGTCCCCTACAGCACCGCGAACGGTGCCAGAAGAGGACACAGCTCAAAAAATGGCAGCAGCCTCGGAGCCTAAGTATGTCACGGTGCCGCAAGCGGCACTGAGACCAGAGACGGCACCGACGACGGCCCCGACCGCGCTCTCGGCACCAAGTTCTGAAACCCTCATGGTGCCGTGTCCATGCTCAGAGCCGCAAGCAGCTCCAGAACCGGACACAGCGCCCAGCTCAACCACGGCACTGCAGACAGCACCACGGTGAGAGACAGTCAGGGACGGCGCAGTAGAGCCTCCTATGGTGCCGCCAGCACCATCAGCGCCACGAATAGCACCGACAGCAGCAATGGTGCTGAGCGACGAACCAGTGCCAACGGCACCATCAGTGCCCATGGCGCCGCGAATGGCGCTAAGGCCCAAGACGGCAACGACAGATGGCGTCAAGGATGGTGCCAACCCAGGCCTTCAGAGCCGCAGGTATGACACCGGGGGGGCCTTCGCCCCCAAAGGGTGATTGCCAAGGCAGTGCCTCCCACCTGTCCCGGGAGACAGACTGGGCCTGCTGCACCGTGGAAGGGGCCTCCGCCACGGCTAGGCTACTAGAGGCAGAGGCCTCCTCCGCGATCCATATAGAACCGGAGGGGACCCGGAGAAAAGGGTGAGAGAACACGGCTTGGCTGACGAAAGCTGCCTCGCCCCCAAAGTTGGCGCGGGCTCGCCTCACCTCTCCACGCCTGTTGCTCGACACACGGGCGTCCATGGAGAAGTAGGCGTTGTACTAATCCATGTCGTAGTGGGCCAAGACACGAGAGGCAACGGTCATGCTGGCCGGTGATGGAGTACTTATTGCCAAATGGGCACCAACGCATGGGGGGGGGGGCCCGTCACCATCTTCACAGTTTTCTTGCCCCCCCCCAACCGAGACATGACCTATGGAAAAAGAACACCAAACAAGACCCGACGTCACAAAATAAAATAAGGAACAGTCTTACTAGGTGACGTAGAGTAGGGTGAACAGAACCAGCAGGATACTCGGAGCCGATGGACTTCGACACGGAGTCGATAAACGGAGTCAACACGGAGTCAAAACTGCGACACTAAGGCTTCAAAAGGTAGGCTTCTCAGAGAGATTTTCTTCAGCAGCTTCCCACGAGGTGACCTCGATGGCGGGAGACGAAGAACTGGCAGGAGGGCGGAGTTGACAACACCTAATGGCCAACCCGCGAGCGCAACGCAGTGCGTCGGCCTCAAGGGCGGTGCAGATGGTGCGTAGACTCCGCCCATCCAAAAAAAAAGCTCCCACGGGGTCATGACCTCCGGCCAAGTACCCAAAGGTAATGAATGGTGAAGATCGACACAGATAAGATCTGGGAAGTTTTGCGTTGGATGTGGAGGCAAAAAGGTCACGTTCCAGACGCCCCCATCTCTGAAACAGAGAATCTGCCACTTCCTGATTGAGTTCCCATTCATGAGCGAGGGTGTAAGATCTGCTGAGACTGTCTACTAGGATGTTTGCAAAACTACCAGCGATCGCTGTGGAAGTTTACCGCGAGATAACATGCACGAGATGACGGTGGGAAAGAACTGGAGGGCGGACATGGGGACCACCCACTATATAGGCTCACGCTTACATCATCAGGTGGGCGGTCCCCCATCAGGCATTGCTGGAAAAGTCTGCCGTGTGGTCCAGACACCAGGTGGCGCTAGTCCTACATGTGATGACCTACTGCAGGAACCCTCTCCAAGTAAGATCACACATTATAAGGCCTGAGCCTTTGCTCACCCTGCATCTCTCCTGCTCAGTAGCCAGAAACTGATGAGGATATTTGAGACTAGACAACCATAGAGACTGTCCAACTCTAAACTGAGAAGAACGCCAGGCAGTGCTTAATCAAAGAATATGCAGTAGGTGGTATTGGGGGTGTGTGTAAAAAAAAAAAAGTATACAAAATACTTACATTGTTAGTTATGAACACAAATCAGCACATGAATTCTTTCTATATCAGTTAGCTTTGTACAATTATCTCTTCTTGACTGTGAATGCATTCTATATTCAGCGCAAATTAATCCCCTCCCAACCAATGAGGAGGCGGCGATCTTGAGTAGATTTGTTTTAAACTGAAATCAAAGTGCATCTGCAATACCAAGCTGGGGGTCTACAGTATCCATCTGACCCAGTTACAGTCTATTACTGTCTTACTACATAGACTTTACTTACTAAAACAAATTGAAAATGGGGGGCTTCAGTACCTCTATCCAGTCGAATATAAGCTCATCATTCGCATTCTCCTCAATGATAATTTTTTCTAGTTGTACGTTCAGCTCCTCAGCAGAGAACGGCTTCTTTGAAAGTGCTTCAGAGGGACTGGAACAGTCCAATACAGTGAATTCTAATTTCTGTAAAACATGTAAATGGAGACAACTTACTTAGGCCTGTAGAGACTTTTTGTTATTTAATTCATTGTTTATGCTCCTCTCTGGTGCAGCCCCCATCTCCAGGGTCAGGCCCGACCTATCTCTGTTTGGTGTTGGCACTTATCCCTCTCTCTTTTTCCAACCCAGGATCCTACCCCCGTGGTGGGCCTGACCTTGCCGGACTCATACCTCCCACCTTCTGTGGTGGCACAGAGGCAGGAGAACCTATGGCGGAGAGGGTGGCTAGTAATGGGAAGCAGAGTCCAAGCCTGCCTGGGATCATCCTCCTCATTCCAGGGTGTTTCTGTGTTTGGTCCCACTCCTACCTTCAGTACCGCTATCCAGTCGAATCCAGTCCCACTCCTACAGGATCCTGGCTCACTAATGGCTCCAAGCATGAGCCAGCTGACCCCCCCTCCCCTCCCTCCAGGGCCCCTGCTGTACTACCACCTGTACCCCAGGTGGCAGTGCTGCAGTGGGTATCATGTCCCTCCCTGATGAAGGCAAGTGTCTTCTAGAGCACTCAATCCTCCTTCCCCTGGCTAGTCCCTAATAATTGCAGCTTGTTCCCAAACTCGGGTCCCCAGTGTTGCGAGCCCTAGTGTTACCGCTGCACCAATAAGCCAACCCTACAGAGGCATTTATAATCATAATCAGCTACCATGAGTTATTTAAATAATGAGTTTAACAGCAAGTATCTACTAAAATAAAAATGCTGCAACATATTACTGTTTTTTTTACAACAATTTTGTTGGAATTTATGTCTTTCCTAGCTTTCTTTTACTTTCTCTTGTTATTTTTCTACTACATATTTTAAATAATCCTGAACTTATGTTGTTGTGTCTTTAATAAGCATCTGACTACCCGGGCCCAGTGGCATGGAGGGTTGATCGGTGCCTTACCTCCTGCCATGCCGGCGACTCGTGTTCATAGTGCAAGTGGGTTGCCGGGGAGGGAGAGGATTGATGGTCTGAAGGACTGCTCTCCTCTCCTGGGGGAAGGGGATCAAGTGCCCAGTGTTAGCCTGGTCCCTAGCGGAAGCTGGGGGATGGCACACTGATGCTGCACATTGGGGGAGTGCAAGAGGTGGAGCCGACGTGAGGCGTGCTGTGCATGGGAGGGTGCACAACACTACCACTGGCATCATTGCATGTCACTACCTCCTCACCAGGGAGAAAACGGGGAAAAAATATCCCGGTCGTGCACGGTGACCACTGGCCTCCACAGGCCCCGCATCTGGCAACTCGGGTGCCTCCCGGATTCTGGATCTGGTCCTCGTAAGTCGAGGACTCCCTGCCCCCCCTGCCATGGAGAGCTAGCTGTGGGGGATACCGGAAGAGGTTTAAGTCCTGGGGGAAGCTGGGGTGACAGGGCTGGGAGGTTTGGTGAGAAGAAGGCCCAGCTGGGAAGGGGAGACAAAAAAATAACCACCTGACTGTCCAAAATGACTTCACAATTGCGGTTTGTTACATTACAGTCTAATGGTAAGCACTTTGATATCATAAAAATGCATTATGAAATCAGCTGGAACATTCAAGGTCTATTTACAGATTTTCTGGATAAGCTACTAAGATGTGTTATAAACTCAGGAAAGAAAACTGAAAAGCACAGGTCAGAGCACATTACTCACAAAATCAATTTAGAGGATAGAGGGATCTTTTCTGGTCCATTTAAATCTGAACCAGTAAAGGTTTGAAAACGTTCTGGTTTCTCAACTAACATTTGAGTATATTACAGGCAACCCAAATACAGAATAGTTAGGTAAAGACTATTGGAACAATGCCATGAAGCCAACTCAACCCAATTATTTGCAAGAGACCACCATCAGCAACTTGGTGGCCAGCAGAAATGAAAGTTACTGACCTGTAATTCTTTATCTTCTACATTAACTCCTCTATAGAGCACCACTACTACAGTATTTGGTCTTAGCTGGAGGCACTAGGATCCCCACGTGAACCAGAACTTTTGGGGTCAGTGACATCGGTACTATGAGCACAGTCAGCATTTAAAGCAGCTCTGGCCCCAACTGCCTTAGTACATTTTTACTGAGGAGAAGATAAGAAAATCACTAAACAATAAACTACTTAACATTTTTAGAATTTAAAAATGTTAAAACTTTAAACAATGTGACAAAGGCATAAGATAGCCTAATGGCAAGGGACTATGCTGACCATAGACTGTGATGAATTACAAAGGCAAACAGAGAAAACACTCACAGTAAATGCCTGCGAGTTTGGGAAATGGTGGGCAGGTGAGTGTTGCTCTATGGAAGAGGTATGCTAGAAGGTAAAGAGTTACAAGTAAGTAACTTTCCTATCTTCTAAAAGTCAATCTCCCCTATAGAGCACTGCTATTTAATGCTTGAATGGCAAGCACTGAAGACTCCCCAGATAAGGGTGGGCGGTAAGACAACAGGAATCACAAGTAGAGCAAAACACTAGTCGTCAACCCAGAACCTGTATGTTTTCTGGATTGAAATCCAAGGCCTAGTGAAGTGGGAACACTAATCCATGTCTTCACACATCTATAACTGGAGCTGCCTTTAGTTAAGATATGGACTTAATGGGGCACTGTCAGCCTTGTGCTTACTGTGCCAATGCCAAAGTATGGTCACAATGGTGCTGAAGTGCCAAAAAGCTCATGCACTCATCATTCCACCTAAGTTCAGTATCATGGCTCGACTTTCAGACAGTGATTTCCTAACTTTTAATGCTTGTTTCTAAACAAGACACTCCCGAGTTCAGCTTTCTTTATACTACTAAAACTATTTAGCCAAACTGAGGTGTAATGATAACTGCAACGACCCTTCTGGTGCTTCAGTGCCATTTAGAAAAGTGGCCATGCCACGCTTTGGCATTGGGCGCAGTAAACAGGAGCGGTCCGAGAGGGTTTTCCTTAAATATTAAAAGTAACTATTTTCTGTGGAGATTGCTCCTATGGATAATGTATCGCTTCAGGGACTACTGCACGCAGTGCAGGCACGTTCAGGAATAACTGCAGTAAAAGTAAGCAAAGGGCTGACAGTGTCCCTTTAATTACTGCTCTCAGGCAACGGGCTCTAATTGAGCCTTTCTGAGGTTTCCTTGCAAGTGACAGCAATGCTGACTGCAGCAAACAATCCAGCCGGGCAGGAATCTTTTGGAGACAGGTGTCCCTTTGCCACTAGAATCACACGACCTGAAGCAACTGAGATGACAGCTTATGGTACTTTGATCTAGCGCTGTAGAAACTAAGAATATATGTCACATTGACCAAAGGAAATATAATGCAACTCTGACATCAATCAGGCTGCAGGAACCAGGTTTGTGCTACTCCAAACCACTTCCTACAGAACTTGCACGAGCACTAGATAATTCCAATAATGCAGTTTTATTTCCAATAAACAAAACAAAAGAAAGGTGGTTCAGCAGTGCAAAATACATTCACCTATACAAGCACACTAGCCCCAGTGCTTCATCTTCTAGCCTTCCACATGTGGCTGCCTAGTTGAATGTAAGGCCTGTCCACCTACTAAGGACCAGGTTAAGAACTTCGATTATCACTGTGTCTATAACCGGTGCCAGACATAGAAAGTTCCTCTGATAAATTTTTGAAGAGAGGAAATTACAAAATGAGGGTCATATTGAACATTTTACAATAAACAGAAAAATAAGACTGATGAACTTTCACTGAGAAGAACTGCTGACCAAATTCTGACAAATTCAGCAGGTACTCCAGGATCTGCTCACAAGGAGAGGTGCACAGGTCAATGTGCTGTCACATCAATAAAGGAAACCACTCTGATGCAAGCCTGCAGGCTCTTTCTGGTGGAAGGGTTTCTTTGTTGCTAACAAGGTCTAGATTACAGGAAATGATTCTCTGAACCTACCGCATATGGAACCTGGCTTACAGATGCAGAGGCCGAAGGCTCAGATACAGCAGCTAGCCCTAGAAATGAAATAATGTACTCGTCGTAATTGTTATCTTACAGTACATAACTTCACCATTCAGTCACACTGATGGGTCTACATCAGAGGCACTAAGACCCCGCTGAAGTAAAGTCTTTGGCAGCTTAGGGAGGGGACCGATGTTGGTGTTGGTGCCACCCACGAGGCCAATGTACTGATGTTGTGCATGTAGGCCAGCCAGTAACCAACACCAGCCCCTCTCTTCCTCAATTCTGTTTGCCAGAGAAAGGAGACAAGTGTGAGAGAGAGAGGACTACATAGAAACATAGAAATTGTCGTCAGATAAGGACCACTAGCACCATCCAGTCTGCCCGTAGGCCCTGTACATTGTATGTGGCCACTGACCCTATATATGATCAATGGCTTTTCATCACTTCCTCCCTTCTTAAGCTTCCCTTGTGCCTGTTCCATGCATGCTTAAACCCCTCCACTGTGCCTGCCCCACTACCTCCTGTGGCAGACTATTCCAAGCGTCAACTACCCTTTCTGTGTAGAAAAACTTCCTCACATTACCTCTTAATCTATCCCCCTTCCAATTTCATGTTGTGCCCCCTTATTCTAGTACTTTTTCTACATTGGAAAAGGTCCCCCACCTGCACATTGTTTATGCCCTTGAGGTACTTGAAAGTTTCAATCATGCCCCCCTCCCCGCTATCTCCTCTCCTCTCCTCCAGTGAGTACATACCGAGCTCCCCTAGTCTCTCCTCATATGTTTTGTGGTACATGCCCTGCACCATCTTTGTTGCCCTTCTCTGGGAAGTCTCCACCTTAGCTATGTCCTTGCACAAGTGTGGCCTCCAGAACTGCATGCAGTACTCCAGGTGAGGCCTTACCAATGTTTTATATAATGGCATCACCACCTCCTGCCTCCTGTTATTGATACCCCTGCCTGTGCACCCCAGCATGCCACTGGCCCTCCGTGTTGCCTCCGTGCACTGCTTTGATACATAAAGGTCATGAAAGATGATAACCCCTAGTTCCCTTTGGTGACAGTCAGCTCCCCCCCCCAACCTGTAGCCCTCCCCAGGGTTCCCTGTACCCAGGTACATTACTTTGCACTGAACCTCAGTTGCCACATCTCCGACTATCTTTCAAGCTTCTCCAGGTCTCTCTTCATTTTCTGCACCCCTTCTAGATTATCCACCCTGTTGCAGATTTTGGTGTCATCTGCAAACAGGCAGACCTTTCCTTCCAGTCCCTTTGCAATGTCACTAATGAATACACTGAACAGGACTGATCCCTGTGGTACCCCACTGGTCGCCTCCCTCTCCCCAGATTGTACCCCATTTACCACCACCCTCTGTCTCCTATCTGTTAACCAGTTCCTAACCCAGTTAACCACCTTGTATCCCATGCCCAGATTGCCCATCTTGTTAATTAGCCTTCTATGTGGGACGATGTCGAAGGCTTTGTTGAAGACTTTGCTGAAATCTAGGTAGGCGACATCTACCGCCCCTCCCGTATTTATTTCCCTAGTCACCCAATCAAAAAAATCTATTATATTTGTTTGACATGACCTTCCTGCTGTGAATCTGTGTTGCCTCCGATCCTGAGCACCTCTGGATTCCATATGTGCCACTATCCTTTCTTTCAGCAGTGCCTCCATGATCTTTCCCACCACTGAGTTGAGGCTGACTGGACTGTAGTTCCCCGCCTCCTCCCCTACTGCCGCTTTTGTGCAGTGGGACTACATGTGCCCTCCTCCAGTCCTCTGGAATGACACTCGTGTTGAGTGACTCTGTGAACAGGGCCACCAGAGGCACCGCTAGTTTCCTACAGACTCCTAGGCTGAAGGGACAGGAAAGGGATATAGGATATAAAAATAGTAACACAATAAAAGCCGACTACCAACTTAGCAGAACTAAGGGTTGTGCCCAAGGGTAGCGGGTATAAGAGCCAGAGACTATTTCAGCCACCTGGACAGGAAACATAGAAACAAAGAAAATGATGGCAGAAGGAGACCAGGGATCCATCAAGTCTGCTCATGAGTTCCCAAGACCTATTTCTGGTCCCAGATCCTAACCACCCCCACTTATGATATTTGTCCTTCTTTGTTCTACTGCCCCCCCCCCCAATTGAGCCCTTACTCTGTCTCATCCCAACCTGAATGCTGTCGCAGTCTTTGCTCCCACTACCTCACCCAGCAGGCTGTTCCATGGATAAACAACTCTCTCAGTAAAGAAATGCTTCCATAATTCCCTCTTAAAGCTCCCTCCATGCAGCTTCCATTAGTGTCCCCTAGTAGTTGAGCTGGTGACCCTGGTGAATAGGTCTGCGTAGGGCACCACATTTATACCTCTCAGGACCTTGAAAGTCTCAATCATATCCCCTCTCTCCTCCTCCTTGTTTCGAGTGAGTACATATTTAGGGACTTAATGCACTCCTCATATGAGAGTCCTTGGAGGCCCTGAATCATCATTGTTGCCCTCCTCTGTATGGCCTCCAGCCTGTCCTTGTCCTTCTTTAGGTAAGGGCTCCAAAACTGGACACAATACTCTAGGTGAGGCCTCACCAGGGACCTACCGAGTGGGAGGATCACCTCCTTGATTCTGCTATTGATGCCTCTTCCTATACACCCTAACATTTTATTTGCTTTGCTAAATGCCTTGTTGCATTGGCTTGATTGCTTTAGGGTGTCGCATATGATAACCCCTAGATCCCTTTTTTCTTGGGCCATACTGAGCTTAACTCCATCGAGCCAATATTCTGTCCTAGCGTTTCCTTTTCCCAGGTGCATCACCTTGCATTTTTTCACATTAAACCTCAGCTGCCAGACATTGGACCATCTCTCCAGGCTGCGAAGTTCATTTTGTAGATCCCTAACTCCTTCAGCACAGTCAACCCTTCTGCCGAGTTTAGTGTCATCCACGAAGGGGGCGAGCTTGCTCTGGATTCCCTCGCCAATGTCACTAATAAATATATTAAAGAGGACTGGGCCCAAGACTGATCCTTGAGGCACTCCGCTCATGACCTCTCCTTCAGTTGATCTCACCCCGTTGATTACTACTCTTTGACGTCTATCCTTGAGCCAATTTCACACCCACCTGACAATGCTCTTAGCAGTACCTACCTAGGGTCTTTAGCAGTCAGTTATCCAGCACAGCGTCGAAGCTGAAGGCCTTGCTGAAGTTGAAGTAGAGGAGGTTCACTGGATGGCCCTTGTCAAGCTCTTTAGTCACCCAATCAAAGAAAGTAATGAGGTTTATCTGACAAGACCTTCCTTTCGTGAACCCTTGCTGTTTGCTATCCTGAAGATCATTCTTGTCCAGATATTCCACTAGGTTCTGCTTGATCAAGGTCTCCATAAGTTTCCCCACAATAGACGTGAGGCTAACTGGTCTAACAGCCTACCTCTTCCTTATTCCCTCCTTGTGTAGAGGCACCACATCTTCCTCTCTCCAGTCCCCTGGCATGACATCCATCTGTAATGACTGGCTAAACAAATATGCCAAGGAATGCACCAGTACATCAGCCAGCTCCTTCAGCAATCTCAGGTGCAACCTGTCAGGTCTCGCTACCTTATCCACTCTGAGGTGCGCTAGTGCCTCTCTGACCCTGCCAGTGGTAACGGTCGGTGATTCCATTTGAGGGATCCCCTTATTAGCCGCTTTGAGGCCACTTTCCCGCATCAGACCAGTATTCTGCTTGGTGAATACTGAGCAGAACTTATTCCGAACAGCGGCCTTTTGCCCGTCATTCTCAATTTTCCCATTACCATTTACTAACCTCACTATACCTCCCCACTTCTTACTCTTTTCATGAATATATCGGAAAAGTATTTATTCCCTGTTTTGATCCCTGCAATCTGTTGCTCAGCTGCCACCTTCGTTTGTCTTACCAACTTCTTCGCCTCCTTGTTTTTCTGGATGTATTCATCCCATTCTCTCTCTCTCCCCAGTTTATATTATACTTACGGAAGATTTCTCTTTTGATTCTGATTGCTTTCTTGACCTGGGCTGTGAACCATAGGCCCCTTGTGCTTGTTTCTTTTCGTCACTGTCCTAATGCAGAGTTTTGTAGCCTCCAGGGATGGATTGCTTTACCAGCCCGCTGATGTTTTTTTTTTTAAATATCTCTTTATTCAACTTTATTTGAAGAAAAACCAGACAAACAAACAGACAATACCTGGAAACCCAGGCACACAGCCCAAAAAACTGACTGTGTAAACTATAAACATTTCAGCTAGATACATGCACAGAGATAGTGTCCTCCCCCCCAACTGTAACTTTGTGACCAACAGCACCCCTAAAAAGAGAACAGTATCATAAGCCGCTTACCAGTTAGGCCTTTCCCCTCAATCCCAGTACAATCAACAACGGCCTATCAAATACTCCTTGGCCCCATTTCGATAGGGGTTAGTCTTCCCGGGAGTGACACTTCTCCATGCCCCCCCAGAAAGAGAGAGAGTCCCCATTCCCCCCAACTGAATAGCAGATCCAGAAAACTTATTACTACAACCGTCCCCAGAACCCTATCAATCCACCTACCCACACTACCTAATCCTCAGACCTCGTTCTCATCTCCAACTACTCATTCCAGTCCATTTTACAGCTGATCTCAGCCCGACAGACCCTTATCAAGCCTGAAGGCCCCTATTGGGAATAAACTGCCTCCAACACCGCCCATCTTTTAGCGTATAACCCTTTCCTCCCCTCTAAATATAGGTGTCTCTTGATCCTAGATAGCGCTCTGATAAGATCTCCCACCCATTGCTTATACCCATAAAGTTGGTCATCCTTCCAGTGCTGGACCACATATGCTTTAATTACACTTGATATCAGAGATATATGGTATTTAGGTATAACTCCAACAATTTGCGTGAAATCCCTTAAAACACATATCTCCGGCGTTATATAATCTGAATAGTCCAACAATGGGTCAATTCGCCTTTTCATTTCATCCCACAAAGGCCGTATTCTACAGCAGTTCCACAACACATGTAATAGATCTCCTCTCTCTAATTCACATCTAAAACACAGGTCTGTCTGTCTAAGGTCTCTCACACAGCTTCACAGGGGTAAAATATATATTAGAGGCAACAAAAAATTGTAAACTCCTATATTTAGGTATCACTATGTATGTAATGCTCTTCCATACATTGGCCCAGTCGATGTTTCGAGGCGCCAACTGTTGTCCCAATATGGCACTACTATAGCAGAGCTCGGCCCAAAAAAGTCCAGCAGTATTCTATAAACTTGCGACAGAGCTCTAGTTTTCAGGTCCAGCTCCCTCAACTCATCCCACTTAAACGCACGACCGACAGGGCCCTCTGATCTCTTTAATGCCCCCTCAAGTACACAAATAAGTTGCAGTCTGTGGAAAAAAGGCATTCTATCACACTGCATTGGAAGGGCTACCCTGAGATCCTGAATGACCTCCTTTAGGCTTAAACCCGAAACCCATTTAACCCATTTCCCTTTGATTACCTGATTTCCTATAGTTAAATTAGGATTGCCCACCAGTGGTTGTTCCTTGGCCCTCACTTGCTCTTTCTTTTGAGCGGCATTCAAAAACGACCACCAAGCTTCTGTCGTCTTCAAGATCGGGCTTCCCACCTTTTTCTTGACATAGGCAGCTATACTGGCATATAGCGGCGCCTCCAGGGAGAGACCGGCCTCTCTCATCATTTGAGTCTCTAAATATAGCCAATCTGGGACATAAACTTCTCCCTCCTTATTCCTACCCCATCGAGCCATTAAGCCCAACTGCCCTGCAACATAGTACAAATGAAGGTCCGGTATCTTAATTCCTCCCAAACCTGGAGGGAGACTATTTTTAAGCGAAAAAGATGTTCCAGGACTAGAGGGCATGGGATGAAGTTGGAGGGAGGACGATTCAGAGGAAACGTGAGGAAGAATTTCTTCACAGAACGGGTGGTGGACAAGTGGAACACCCTTCCAGAGGAAGTGGTGGGGGCTGAAACAATCACGGGATTTAAGAATGCATGGGATAGACATAAAGGAATTTTGGAGGTCAGGGGTAAGGGGCAACAGACTTCCTGGAAAACATAAACTGAACTTACAAACTTAAATGGGCAGACTGGGTGGGCCATAGGCCCTTATCTGCCGACACTGTCTATGTATAATCTATGTATCTATGAGTCGTAAATCTGTATATTTTTTTCTAGGTGGTTTGCAGTCCCACAGAAACTCTGTAAGTAATCTCTTAATCAGTTGAAACCATTTTTTGGGGATACTATATGGAGTGATATACAAAGGGTATAGCAGCCTCGGCAACAGATTCATCTTAATGAGCCCGAGCCTGGCCGAAAAGTTAAGGGGAAACTTATTCCATCTTACTAAATCTCCCTTAATGGATGACAAAGTTCCTTCCATATTTGTTTCAGCCCCTGATTCGTAGTTCCTTGTGATCCAAATGCCCAGATATTTCATCTTGTCTGTCATCCACTAAATTTGTAACTGGGCAAAGTCTGCCCTATATACATGTGGCGTCAGTGGCATGATCTGGGTCTTAGCCAAATTAAGTTTGTAATTAGAGACTTTGGCAAAACTCTCAATTAGTTCTCTAGTCCTCTCAAGTCCAGCTACCGGGTCTCTTAGGTGCAAGAGTACATCGTCTGCAAAAACTGAAAATTTTAACTCCCTTCCCATTATCTCAACCCCCTTTATCTGTCTGTCATTACTAATAGCCCTCAACAAGGGCTCTAGGTAGATATTAAACAATATCGTGAAAAGGGCATCCTTGACGAGTCCCCTTTTCCAACTGTATTTCCTGCGAAAGGTAACCATTACACAGGACTCTTGCCGTAGGGGCAGCGTACAAATTTTTAATGCCCCTCAACAAGCCCTCAGGGAAACCCATCCTCTCCATTGTAGCAAACAGGAAGGAGTGAGAGACCCTATCGAAGGCCTTCTCAGCATCAAGTGATATTAACGCTATCGCTAATTGAGAGTCCACTGCATAACTAAGGATATGATGGAGTTTTCTAAAAGCGTTATGCGCCCCCCCTCCCTGGCATGAACCCCACTTGCTCCTGGCTAATTATAGCGGGCGCTAACCGCCAGATCCTATTAGCCAATATTTTTGTAAGGATCTTAATATCCTGATTCATTAATGCAATGGGCCTATAATTAGCTGGCTCATCCCTAGGTTTGCCCAGTTTAGGGATTAGTGTAATGTAAGCCTGGTAAAGGGGGGAGTGAGACACTCCTTCCTGCATTATAGTATTATAAAATTCTTGAAGTAAGGGCAATATGGTCTGAATATAGGTCTGATAAAACCTCACGGTAAGACCATCTGGTCCTGGCGTCTTACCCCTGGGTAGGGACCCGACTACCTCCACAATCTCTGCCGCTTCTATGGGAGCTACCAGTTCCCTTGCCTGTGCAGGGTCTATCACGGGCAGAGGCATTCCCTCCAGGAATGCCTTGATCTCAGTCTCTCCTACCGCGTTCCCAATTTGGTACAAGTCTTTAAAATACAACCCAAAAGTTTCTGCTAACTCCTGAGGGTCTGTAATTAGCTTCCCACCATACTGGATAGCCGTCACCGTTCTACTCGCCTCCCACTCCCTAACTCTAGCCGCCAGCAGTTGGCCCGGAACATCTCCTGTCAAGAGATATTTAGCTTTGATCTTTTCTAACCAAAAATCTATCTTACCATAAGTTACATCCTCCCAATCCCGCCTTAAGCTACTGAGTTCCCCATCAATTTCCTCTGAGGACCCCTCCAAAGGTGTTAAGTAAGTAATAGCCCTTAAAATGAATTCCTCTTTTGCCCTCCTCTGCCTATTTATCTGAGCTGCCAATTTTTGCGCCGCACCTGCAAAGAGCACTTTGCAAGTTGGCCAGGCCAGTTTCCTGTTTGACAGCATGGGTAACTGTTGCTGAATAATTTCCAGCAAAGCTCCCTCGAGCCTGTCTTTGGTCGCAGGCTCGGTCAGTAGCGAGTCACTCAATCTCCACCGGAACGGCCTAGGCGGATCTACCTTCGGTTCCCAAACTAGTGTAATCAGAGAGTGATCTGAGAAAATTCTACTTTCCGTTGTCAATCCCCGAATCCCCAAGAGCACCTTCCAGTTCACCAGGAAAAAATCGATACGAGATTGAGTCTTGTGCACCGCTGAATAAAATGTCATACCACTGCCCCCACTAGCATGAGTCCATGCCGGATCCGTTAAAGCCGAAGCTTCTAACAACTTGTTCAAGGCTTTTTGAACCTTTGTTAGAGGGCCTCTCGCCGGGGGAATCCTATCCCGGTAGTTATCGCCATAGGTATTCCAATCTCCTGCCAAGATAAGAGCTTCCCCCAGAAAATCAGCTATATCTCTCTCTACTGAAGCAAAAAACTCCGCATTAGAAGGCGTTGGACCGTATACGGAAGCCACTGAGGTGGCCCTGCCATATAACAGACCAGAAATATAGATCCCTCTGCCATCGTCCCTGGTAACCACCTGTTCAACACTATACGGACAAGACTTCCTAATTAAAATCGCCACTCCACCCGACGCCCTCTTCTTACCTACCCCGAAAACCTGTCCCACCCAGAGTCACTTGAGGCTAATCAATTCCTCTGTCAAAAGATGCGTTTCTTGTAGAGCCACAATATGAGCTCCCAGCTGATCCAAATGTCTCAAAATTACCAGTTTTTTACGTCTACCCCTGAGACCTTTAACATTCCATGAAACCAATTTGACAATCGTCATTAACCATGCCAAGAAGTTGTGTTGGGACTGTTGACCCTTGAAACCCTGTCTGGACCTGCCTCTTTTATAACTATCTTAAAGGACTTTCTCTCTTTCTTACACCCCAACCCTCCCCCCAGACCCCTGCCCCGATCCCTAGATCGCTCGCCCACTAATCCTCTGGTCATCGATGAGCTCCTCCCCCAAGCCATCCCCTTGCCCTCCATAACCTTCTCCTCTCTGGAACCTTTTAATAAGCATCCCATAGCCTCTGATTAACCATTACTCTATCCGCCCTAACCTTAGACTATCTCTTCCCTGTTCCCCCCCAAAAGTAAACCTGCCACCCCAACTCAGCTCCAGACCCTTAACCGGCTGGTCAACAGTGGCCTCTCCACTTTTCAGGGTACTGCTAACTGTATCACTCTCCTACCCCAGTTGTTGGGAGACACAATAGGTTAATCTATATTTCCCATGATAACCACCCTAAATTATGGTTCCCAGCAGCTACTATCCACTGGACCCCGAACTCCCGCTTCCCTCACCTAACCTGCACCATACAATCCCATATCACCCGTTCTTACCTTACCAAAAATGCTGAAGCACTACTAAATGGATTGACAGCCTCATATCCGAGGACGGATATCCCTTACGGGAATCATCATAGTTCTAACTCCCATTCCAGACCACTATCTAAACGTCTCCCGTTTCCTACCCCATGGCAGTCAGAATAATAAAGAGCCACGGTGATCCCCAAGGCCCACTACCATACACCACCTTGGGGACCAACCCTCCATTCTCATTAATCTTCTCCCCAATCCATTACAGCCGTCCCCCTCCACCTGTCTACCTTATCTGGCTAATTCCATAGCCTCCTTTTATGCTCCAATACTGAACCCCTCTTGGTTCGCTCCCTACGATCATCTCTCTCCTCCCCAATCGTTCAACGGATTAGGTTACATTCATCTCCCCGTAATTGACTCTCAAGAAGCCCCTACTCACCCATAACAACTTCCCCATCCCTACATCAATATCCCTACCCCTCGACAACAGTTAGAGCTTTGGGTTTAACAACTTAAAACTATATTAACCAACCTAAGTATAGCAAGCTTGATACTTCCAGAGTCCCAGTCCAAAAGATTCCCCTT
Organism: Neoceratodus forsteri; assembly: GCA_016271365.2. Classification (NCBI taxonomy): domain Eukaryota; kingdom Metazoa; phylum Chordata; order Ceratodontiformes; family Ceratodontidae; genus Neoceratodus; species Neoceratodus forsteri. The sequence continues at coordinate 126,531,011 of CM057452.1, forward strand.
GTCTCTCCTGGGAATCTCAAGCAGCTCAGCTCGCTGCTCTAAATAAATCCGGTAGTTCCACTCTCAACCCTTCCATTGCATCCTTCGCCGTGAGGTATCTCTTCTCACCCGCTTGTAATTGGACCACCAGAGTAGCCGGATACTGGAGCCGAAATTTAATTCCAGCCAAGTATAGCATCTTTTTAATGTCCACATACTCCCTCTGTTTACTTCTCACTGATGGCGTTTGATCCTGAAACATCCACAAGGTGGCACCATTCCATTGTACTGATTTATTTTGCCTTGCTGCAGCCAACACAAAATTTTTTCCTTATAATTGAGAAAGCGCATAATAATGACTCTGGGTCTAGCTCCCAGTGGTGGTATCTCTCTCAAAGCCCTGTGTGCTCTCTCTAAATTGTAAGCCTCTCCATATGGCGTAGGGCCAAACAGCTTGGACAGAATATCTTGGATAAAGAGAACACAGTCCGAGCCTTCTGCCCTCTCAGGAAGCCCAGCCAGGATCAAATTATTCCGTCGACTCCACGACTCTTGGTCTTCCAATTTCTCCTCCAGTTTTTTAAGTTGTTTCCTGACCATCACTAACTCCTGTTCCACAGCTGAAACTTTCCTTTCTTGCGATGCGATCCGAACCTCCGCATCACCCATCCGCTGTGCCAGTGACTGCAGCGCCGGCCTGACAGCTGCAAAATCAACTACGAGACCTTGTAGTAGGTGTTTAATTTCCTGGATGTCTTCACTGCATGAATGAGCCCCCCCTTGCACTCCTGCCCCCTCCTCTTGGTCAGTGGGGGGTGGGGGACTGGGGCTTTGGCCTTTTGGAGGCAGGAGACCTCGCCGCCAGGGGCTCCACTGATTCGGACTCTATTTCCACTTTATACCACGGCTAAACGTTGCTTGCAAGCGCTCTCGGAAGGCAGCAGCTACCAACCGACACACTTCTCTTTTTCCCGTCGGATCGTCACCGATCAGGTCTACCAAGACCTCGCTAGCCGGAAAAGAGTTACTTCAAAGAAAGTTGCCCAGTCCCGAAGAGAGTATAACTTTTTAAAAAGCTAAGGGCTTCGGAGCAGCTCGGGAACCGTCCTCTCGGCTCAGCTCATCACGTGACCTCCCCCCAGCCCGCTGATGTCTTAACACTTCATTCTTATTCTTGATTTTAGACAGTTCGTCAATGCCTATTTGTTTCGTCTCTTCAAAGTTAGCCCCCTTGAAGCTCAGGACCTCGACCCTGGATTGAGATTTTACGTTCCCTAGGGATAACTTGAACCAGACAACGTTGTGGTCACTGTTGGTTAGTGGCTCTTCTACCCTGACAGCTCCAACCACCTCTGAGTTTGTGAGGACAATGTCCAGGATGACCTCCTGCCTGGCTGGCTCGTTAACCAGTTGGGCAAGTAGGCAGTCCTGCAAGGTTTCCAATACAGCTTGACTTCTCGAGGTTCTTGCCACTGGGATACCCCAGTCAACATCAGGCAGATTTAGGTCGCCAACGACCACGGTTTTCTCTTTCTGTATAACGCTAGTGATTTCTTCCATAAGTTCCGGTCTCTCTCCTCTGCTTGCCCTGGTGGCCTGTAGATCACCTCGATGTGGATCTTCTTTCCAGATGACGGCTGAGCTGCACCCACAGGGATTCAACATTTTCCTTTGTGTTAATGTCATACAAAGTGGCTTTTATTCCTTCCTAAGCATAGAGTATAACGCCCGCCTCCCATTCTATCTCTCCTGTAGAGCGAGTAGCCTGGAACTGAGAGGTCCCAAACATTGTACTCCGTGGCCCAAGTTTCTGTGACAGCCACAAGGTCCACCTTGGTGTAAGCTATCTGTGCCTCTAGATCACTTTTTTTTATTTTCTAGGCTTCTGGAATTTATGCACACTCCCTTCTGTGACTGGGAAAACTTACTGCCCTTCCTCACCTTCGATTCATTTGCCAATTGACGGTTTCTTTGCTCCCCTTGCGGTTTCTGTGAATCTCCCTGTGTTCCTTGTGTGTGTTCTTGATTCTTGTTAGTGGGGGAGTGCCGGCTAAGTTCCCATCACTTGTGCTACTTTTGATAGATTCTCTAGCCTCACGGTCCTCCTACCTAGTTTAAACGTCCAATGTAGATGCCAAACTTCTGCCCAAGTGCTCGCATCCCTTTCTTGGTTAGGTGCAGTCCATCAAACTTGAAAAAATTCCTCTCCCAGAAGTGTCCCCAGGCAATCTATAAATTGGTACCCTCTTTCCAGGCACCATTTTTGTAACCATGCATTAAATTCTTCAGTCTCCTTAATTCTTTTTTTTTTATTTTTGCACTTTTTGGCCGCCGCCTGTGCCGGAACCCTCAGTCCGATCACAGATCCCTACCACCTCACCCCCACATGAGCCGCACTCCTGATACCCCCTGGATTTCCCCCCAAGGTGGGGATGCGACACCTGGCTCATAGCGCCGCGAACTACGGGATAGGTCAGGAGTCAGCCTGGGGGCGATGAAGGCGGTGGGGCGCACATCATCAAGGCGACGGGCAGCTATGTTTTCCCCCCACTGTAAGGGGGGGGGCGGGAACATGCAATGATGACCTGAGTCTGTCCTGCACCCTGAGCATACTGGCACCGGTCGCTTGCAGTGGCCCTGGACTCCGCCAGGGGTCCATCACGTGCCGGACACATTCCCCCCCCCCAGAGAAGGACAGCAGTCTGCAGGACGCTCCATCCTTCTCCCCTGGCAGGCCCTCAGACACCCCGGGTCCATTCCCGAACCAGGGTCGCTGGCTTCACAAGCAGAAATCTAACCGCTGCGCCGATGGGCCGGCTCAGTCTCCTTATTTCTAATCCTGTCAGTACTCCCGGCTCTGCCCCATACTGGAAGGGAAGTGGGGGAAGCGGATGGAAGCCTTGCCATATACAGTAACTGTAGTTGGTACACAGAGGCCTGGGGGACAGCTGTGTAGTTACGATGGTAGCATGCCAACTTAACTAAAAAGTCTCTGTGCTTCCAAGAGGACAAAGAATGTTGTAAGGTAAGAACCACTCCTCAAGAGGAGCAAACAGCAGATGTGATTAGACAGAGTTTGGAAGCACAAATACTATCTTCCTGCCATTCCAAAAGGAGTGAAGAGAAGAAAAAAATTACCTTAGTAATTATGTTTCTTCTATTGGAGTCTTGCTGTATTCTGACTAATGCAGTTAGCCTCAGCCTTTAAACTGCCCCCGAGAACAAAGGGTTAAACTTTCTATGCAGAGCATAGAATGCTGAGCTCGAGCTCGGCTGGTGTCTCTGTCTGTTTCCCTTTGAAACCTAACCGTCAGATCTTTTCGAGCAAAAATTCACTAGCTATCCTAAGTGGAAACTCTAAAATTTTTACTAGCCAACTGGCAACAAAAAGTTTTGGATTCCCAAAGGAAGACTCAAGTCAGGAAACACAAAACACAAAACCAATTCAAATAAGAATAACAACAAGATAAACACCCAAACAAAAAAGCAGGGGGTGTAAAGGAGCACCCCTGAGGTGCAACACTGCGCCTGCCCACCCACTTCGCAAAAACCAGGTTCTGAGAGGGGAGGCAGGGAAGGTGGTCAGAATACAGCAAGACTCCATTAAAAGAAACTTAATTACTGAGGTGAGTAATTTTTTCTTCAAACAACAAGAAGTCTTGCTGTATTCTGCCTACTGCAGACTACCAAGCAGTACCTCCATGGAGGAGGGACAGAACCTACTTTGGGAATAGGCTCTGAAGTACTGCTGTGCCGAACTGAGCATCACTCCTAGCCTGGATATCCAGAGAGTAATGCTTGGTAAAGTTATGGACTGTTTTCCAGGTGGCTGTTTGATAAATTTCTAAGAGAGGAATATCCCTGGCAGCAGCCAGGGAAGCAGCTGTATCTCTTGTAGAGTGATCCCTCAGGCCTGAGGGTGGAATATTTCCCAGTTTCTCATAGCAGAATTGTATACAAGACACAATCCACCTGGCAATAGTTCTCTTGGTGGCAGGTTTGCCTTTTCCCACTTCTCCATAAGTGAGGAACTGAAGGGACTCAAACCTGTGACCCTTGGCACGCTCTTTGTAGTAGCTAAGGGCTCTTTTAACATCTAAACTGTGTAGCCTCCTCTCTCCTGAGGAAGAATGATCAGTGAAGAAAACAGGAAGAGAGACAGACTGATTCAAGTGGAAATCTGAAACCACTTTGGGCAAGAACCTTCTATTGGTTCTAAGGACCACTTTATCCCTGTGAAAGGAGATAAAATCAGGTTCCACTGACAGGGCTTGCAAGTCACTGATACGTCTGGCAGAGGTAATGGCTACCAAAAACACAGTTTTCCAAGTCAAGTACTTAAGCTCTGCTGAGGACATAGGCTCAAAAGGAGGTTGCACAAGTTGAGCAATGCAAACATTTAAATCTCAGGCAGGGGCAGGGTCTCTAAAGGGAGGCTGGTATGAAGCAATCCTTTAAAACATTTACAGAATACAGGATGAGATGATAGTGAGGCAGACTTCCCCACTGACAGAAAAGCAGAAACAGCTGACAAGTGTACCTTGAGGGTAGCTGGTCTGAGGCCTAGGCCATTAAGATAGACCATATAGACCAGAACTGTAGGCAATTCAGCAGTATCTGGAGAAATATGCTTCATAGAACACCAAATGCTGAATCTCTTCCATTTGGAGTTATAAGTCTTTCTGGTGGAGGGCTTTCGAGAAGCTTTGAGAATATCCAGAACCCCCTGAGACAGATGCAAATCTGCAAACTCTAACTCTTCAAGAGCCTTGCCTTGAGATTGAGAGACTGAAGATTGGGGTACCAAATCCTCCCCTGAAAGAAGGTTAACAGGTTGTAATTCCTGGGAAGATGGACCGCTAGGGACAGCAACAGGGGGTACCAGGCCTGTCTGGCCCAGCCTGGAGCAATCAGAATCACTTTGCAAGGTTGTGACCTTATCTTGACTAAAACTTTGAACAGAAGAGGGAAGGGAGGGGAGGGAAGGCATACAGAAATGTCCCTTCCCAGTTCAGAATCAGAGCATCCAGGGGGACTGAGCCCAAGACTGGGGGTCTGCAACAAAAGAGAGGAAGTTGGTGATTGTCTGGGGCCCAAGACTGGGGGTCTGCAACAAAAGAGAGGCAGTTGGTGAGTGTCTGGGGCTGCAAAAAGATCCATCTCTGGCGTGCCCAACCTTGAAAAAATCACCTTCAATACCAGAGGGTCCAGGGACCATTCGTGGTGGCCCTATGAGATCCTGCTCAGTGCATCTGCTAGCACATTGTCCTTCCCTGGAAGGTGAACTATCATCAGAGAGGTTTGCAGGGAATAAGCCAGGGACCACAACTTCATGGATTCTGTGCACAAGGCCATAGGCAGAGTGCCTCCCTGCTTGTTGATGTACCACATGGTGGTGGTGGTGGTGTCTGTTCTGACCTGAACCACCTTGTTCTGTACTGACTGAGAAAAAGCTTGCAGGGCCTCAAAAACTGCCCTGATTCTAGGAGATTGATATGGAGAAGGGATTCCTGAGGGGACCACAGTCCCTGGGCAGTGAGGGCCTCCAGCTGGGCTCCCCAGCCCAGAAGGGAAGCATCCATGGTAAGGACCACTGAATGAGACGGAGTGGCAAATGGGACCCCTTGCCTTAAATTGTCCTGATCCTGCCACCACTGAAGGGCTTGGATCAAGGTCAGAGTCACTGGGACCAGTTTGGTAAGGGAATCCTTCCTCTGAGACCAAAAAGCCCTCAGATGGAACTGAATGTCCCTCATCTGGAATCTTGCCTCTTGGACCACTGCTGTAGACGCTGCCATGTGGCCCAAGAGCTGGAGGAAATGCCTTGCTGGTCGAGATACCTGAAGGCTGAAGGAAGAGGCCAGTTCTATAAGAACCCTTGCCCTTTCAAGGGGAAGAAAGGCTCTTGCTTTGACCGTATCCAGCTCTGCCCCATAAAGGTAAGAAGCTGGACAGGCTTGAGAAATGCAAATTACGTACCTACCGTAATTCTTGATCTTCTTGGATGAGTCTCCACCACTCATTCACACTAATGGGATCAGCGCTGGAGGGACTAGGACCCATCGGGAGCAAACTTTTTTGTTGGAAGGTCGGTGCCTGAGACGGCGCCATGAGCCTCAGCTCATGCGGTAATGAATATCTCGGCGTTGACCCTCCAACCGCCTCAGTAACTTTTTTTCCGAGGAGGTGCAGCCTAACTAACCTAGAAGGATAGCCTAACCAAAAAACGGACATAAGATAGTCTGGAACACCCGTATAAGAAGGGTCAACAAAGAACTTCACAGCCTAAAGATTTGAGGAGTGAGACCAACAACAGAGGTGAGCTCAGGGGACGGAGGGTGGGCATGTGAATGAGTGGTGGAGACTCGTCCAAGAAGATCAAAAATTACGGTAGGTACGTAATTTCCATATCTTCCTGGACATAAGTCTCCACCACTCATTCTCACTAATGGGAGAGTACCAAGCTAATAATCCCCCGAGAGGGCGGCAGGAGAGACCAAGAGCTCACAATTTTAGGACAGAAGTCCATTAAGGATGATTCTGCCAAAGGACAGATGTCGTCTGGCATGGACATCCAGGGCATAGTGTTTAACGAAAGTATGCACTGAGCTCCAGGTAGCCGCATTGCAAATATCTGCAAAGGGGACGTTGCAGATTTCTGCCAGAGATGCCGCTACCGCCCTAGTAGAGTGAGCGTACACTCTGCCCTCCAGCTTAAGCTGCACCATGGAATAACAGTGGCAAAGGCATGCCACTAGCCATGCTGAGATACACCTGATAGCGACAGACTGACCCAGCCAGGTCTCGCTGAAAGAAACAAACAGTTGTTGAGCTTTACGAAAGTCCTTTGTTCTATCTAGATAGAAACGTAAAGCTCTCTTGACATCCAGGGAATGAAGAGAACGTTCTCCTTCATTTTGGAAGTCCGCAAAGTAAGAGAGAAGGACTAAAGGTTGGTTTAGATGGAATTCCGAAACAACCTTAGGAAGAAATTTAGGATGGGTTCTAAGGACTACCTTGTCTTTATGAAACACAGTATACGGAGGGTCTGTGACCAAGGCATGTATCTCAGAGACCCTGCGGGCTGAGGTAATGGCCACCAGGAAGGCCGTTTTCCAGGTCAGAAATTTTAGCTCACAGGTAGCCAGAGGTTCGAAAGGTTTCCGAGTGAGCATGTCTAGCACAAGATTAATGTCCCAGGCTGTGACTGGACATCTTATAGGAGGCCTGATACGCAGAATTCCCTTAAGAAACCTCTTAACCACCGGTAACTGAGCCAGTGACAAGGAAAGTACCGGCTCATGATAAGTTGAAATGGCACAAAGGTGAACTTTGACTGAAGAGCACTGCAGACCTGAATTTGAGAGGTCTAAGAGGTACTCCAAAATTTTATCTGGTGGGCAGGAAAAGGGATTTAAAGAGGATTTTGCACACCAGAGCGAAAAACGCTTCCATTTGGCTGTGTAAGTTTTCCTAGTGGCTACAGCTCGTGCAGCCAGGAGAATATCTGAAACCCTGCGAGAGACGTTGAACCTGTTCACTTCTATCTCTTCAGGAGCCAAGCGTGAAGGTGAAGCGACCTCAGGTTGGGATGAACAACAAGCCCTTGAGTCAAGAGGTTCATCTGAAGTGGGAGTGGTTTCGGCGGAACTGCTGACATACTGTTGAGTAGTGGAAACCACATTTGTCGAGGCCAGAAGGCAGCAATGAGGATCATTTTATCCCCCTGGGATTCGAACTTGAGAAGTACCCTCTGAATTAGAGGAAGAGGCGGAAAGGCGTATAGAAAGCGTTTTGTCCACTGCAGCCTGAACGCATCCTGACAGAAAATGCCAGGCCCTGGATTTCTGGAGCAGAAGAGAGGCAGTTTTGTGTTGAGTGGGGATGCAAAAACGTCCAGGTCTGGAGTTCCCCACTCTGCGAATATTGACTGAACTGCGGCTGAGTCGAGAGACCATTTGTGAGGATCTGTCTCTGTTCTGCTGAGGTGGTCCGCCAGTTCGTTCTGTACTCCTGGTAGGTAGACCGCTTGAATTAGAGACTTGTGCTGCAAGCACCTTTCCCACACTCTCATCGCTTCCCTGCATAAGGGTTAAGAGTGAGCACCGCCCTGTCTGTTGATGTAATACATCACTGCTTTGTTGTCCGTTTGAAGTAGAATGCTCTTGTGACAGAGAATGTCCTTCAGTGCCCGGACCACATAAAGGACGGCTCTCATTTCCAAGACATTTATGTGAAGCTGGGACTCGACCTGAGTCCACGTACCTTGAGTGTGGAGAGCCTGACAGTGAGCCCCCCACCCCATCAGGGACGTGTCTGTGATAATGGAAATCTGATGATCCACAGGAGCAAAGGGATACCCTTCTAGGAGATTGTTCTCTTGCAACCACCAGGTAAGCGACCTCCTTAGAGGTTCTGTCACCTTGATGAGAAAGGACTGCGGTGAGTGGTTGGGGACCACTGAGTACTGAGCATCCACTGAGAAGTTCTCATGTGAAGGCGTGCTAGGGGTACAGTGAACACCGAGGATGCCATGAGACCTAGCATCCGTTGCATTGAGAGAGCCGGAACAGAGTTGCTCTCCCAGATATGATGGGCCATCTATAAGGATATCACTCGTCCTGTCCTCTGGCAGAAAAGCCCTCGCACAGGAGGTGTCCAGAAGAGTTCCTATAAAAAGGAGTCTCTGGGAAGGCTGCAGCTGCGATTTTTTGAGGTTTCGCAGGACTCCCATGGACGTGAGAAAACTTGAAGCCGTAGCTACGGCGTCCAGAGTTCCCTGCCTGGAAGGACTTGCCAGAAGCCAGTCGTCCAGATAAGGGAACACTTGAATTCTCATCTTTCTGAGATGCGCTGCGAGAACTGCACAACACTTTGTAAAAACTCATGGCGCCAAGGATAGCCCAAAGGGCAGGCCTCTGAACTGATAATGCTGTCCCAGAGCCACAAACCTTAGGAATTTGTGATGCTTCGGGTGAATAGAGATGTGCTGGTAAGCATCCTGCATGTCTAGGAAGGCTAGCCAGTCGTGCTGATGAAGCAAAGGTAACAAGGTTCCTAGTGAAATCATCTTGAATTTCTCCTTGGGCAGAAATTTGTTTAGCTTTCTGAGGTCCAAAATGAGGCGCATGCCCCCGGTTTTCTTTGGAACCGTAGAGTAATGGGAGTAGAACCCTGTGCTCTGTTGATGCAGCGGAACTACTTCTACTGCCCTGTTGTTCAGAAGGCCCTGAATCTCAGAGGCGAGAAGGTCTGACTGAAGTGTTGACAGCCTGGGCTGTCGTTTGGGAGGACGATCCGGAGGGGTCTCCACAAGATTGAGTGAATATCCTTCGCGGATTATCCAGAGGACCCATTTGTCTGAGGTTATGGACTTCCACTGATTGTAGAAGTCGTTAGGCGACCTCCACCGCTGAGAAGAAGTCCCACCTCGGGCAGCTGAGGTGGGACTTGGGCCAACAACTCAGAAGGTGGTGCTGGGCACTTTGGGTCCTTGCGCCTTCTGTTGCGTTTTCCTTTGAGGCTCGGGGGCTTGGTTTTTATGAAAACTTCCTCTGCCTTTGCCTCGAAAGGACTGACGGTTATGGAACTGGCATTTATTAACACCCCCTCGAGAGGGGACAGGAGGAGATCGAGCCAACTTAATGGCTGACTTAGTTTTTTGTGTAGCTTCTAGAGCCTGTTCTACTTGAGGGCCGAAGAGATACATACCATTAAAAGGTAACGCCATTACCTGCTGCTGTGCATCATTCGTGAAACCTGAAGTGCGCAGCCAGAAATGACAACGGGTACAAATGCTGGCCGCAGCCACTCTGGAAGCAATATCGAAAGCATCCATAGCCACTTTAGCCTGCTGGCTGTTGGATTCGATACCCCTGGTAATGGTTTGAAGAAGCTCCGACTTTGTATCCAATTCCGGCAGAGCTTCAACCATCTGTCTGAGCGAATGCCAAAGGATATACTCATATTGAGAGAAATAGCCCTGATAGCTGGCAATGCGCATACCCAGGGTGGAGGCAGCAAAGACTCTCTTACCTAAAGTGTCTATCTTACGAGATTCTTTGTTAATAGGTCGCGCAGCAGTAGTTTGGGGGAGGACGATCTTATCATTCTGTGCCAAAACTACAATAGGATCCACAAAGGCTTGGGATGCCAAAATAGGTCGATCCTTGGGGGCTGAGCATTTCCTATCTATGGATTTAGCCACCGAAGGAATGAGAGCAGGATTACTCCATACCATTTGAGACAGCGTCTCAAAGGATGGCTGTACCGGAGGAGTCAAATCCGTAGGGATCTCCAGAACATGGAGATATTGGAGTCTTAGCAATTTCCCAGGATCGGTGTCTGTAGTTTGGCGAGAAAGGGTGGAAATCAAGTTTTTCAACAGAGTCTTAAAAGACAGGTCCTCGACCACAGGCTCTGCAGCAGGAATAGATCCTGTCTCTTCCACTTCATCACCCAGCCTAAGGTCTGGGTCACACTCAATGTCATCTCCCGACAGTCCAGGAGGGACTGCATGGACAGGAAAGGATCGGAAATCAGATGGAAATGAGGAAGGAAAAGAGTTAAAGGAGGTGTCCTGAGAGGTGGACAACGCCCTAAGGAACCCAGGCGCCGCAGCAAGCATGTGCCGACGGCGCTCGGCACCGAGCACAGCCACGGTGCCGAGGAGTCACACGGCAGCAAGGCCAGACAGCGCCGACAAAGTGCATGCACCAGAACCCAACGGGCGCCGACACACGCATCGGGCGCCGAGGGCGTCAGTAAATACCCCAAGACTCTGAAAAACAGGATTTGAGGAGAAGGGAGGAAGAAGAGCAGGAGATAGAGGCATCGGTGTGGCCCCCTGCGCCGCAGCCATATGGGGGGGGGAAACACCCAAGTGCGGAGTCGACGGCACTGAAGACGGTGCCGCGCGACCAGGGAGGCTCAACCGCCCTACCTGGTCTCCCAAGAAGCCCGAAGGCCCCAGAGTGACCGGGGCAGGCAGCTGTACCAACCTCTGAGCCCATTGCTCTATAAGAGCAGCCCACTGATGAAACTGCTCATCTGAAGACCTACCAGAAGGCGGGTTAGGGCTCCGATGTCGAAGACTTCGGCTACCAGAAACAGAAGCTGGCTCCGAAGGAGGAGACCGGCAACTGGCTCCAATAACTGACCGTCTACGCGGAGACATATCAGAGAGTGACCTCGAGAGATGCCCTCTCTTTTTTGACCTATGGGCCGAAGAAGAGCTCGAGGCCAAACGGTGCCGAGAATGCGACCGTTTATTTTTATGCTTTCGAGGACGCCCACCCCTGGCATTGGACTGACTGTTGTTGCACCCCCCCCTCCAGAGAAGGCGGCGGACCGGACCCAGCCTGGCTGACTGAACAGCTTTCATCCGAAGTCTCCCTATCATCACCTGACCTGCTCATGGTCGACTCTGTCAAAGTAGGCTGAGACTTCTTCGTAAATGAGAATAAACTTAAGCAATACTTATTCGAGATATTACTACAGAACAATAAAACTGAAAACTATGCTGCTAGTTTGAAGTTTGACTCCTGGAGGGCGAGCGACGTTGTTACTGAAGTGCACTCGACGGCGGGAAAAAAGGAACTGAGGCGGTTGGAGGGTCGACACCGAGATATTCATTACCGCATGAGCCGAGGCTCGCAGTGCCACTCCTCGCCGGCGCCGACTTTCCAACAAAAAAATGTTTGCTCCCGATGGGTCCTAGTGCCTCCAGCGCTGATCCCATTAGTGTGAATGAGTGGTGGAGACTTATGTCCAGGAAGATCTGACTTGAGAAGGTTGAGAAGAAATCCTAGAGAAGTGAGCACTTGCTGGGTCACTTGCAGGTCTGACCTGACTTGGTCTGGAGACTGGCCCACTACTAGCCAGTCATCCAGATATGGAAAAATGGAAATCTTCTGCCTCCTTAGAAAGGCAACTACTACTGCCAGGCACTTTGTGAAGACCCTTGGGGCTGAAGTTAGGCCAAAGGGCATTGCTCTGAACTGATAGTGGCCTGAGGGCAACTCGAACCTGAGGTACTTCCTGTGGGAGCACCTGATGGGAATGTGAAAATAGGCATCTCTGAGGTCCAGGGAGGCTCGCCAGTCCCCTGGCCTTAGAGAGGGAAGGATTATTCCCAGAGTTACCATCTTGAACTTTGGTTTTAAAAGATGTTTGTTTAGGTACCTTAAGTCTAGGATGGGTAGCCACTCCCCTGTCTTTTTTGGGATAAGGAAGTACATGGAGTACAGACCTTTGCCCCAGTGTAGGGTAGGTACTCTCTCTATGGCTCTTAAAGCCAGCAGAGATGAAACCTCTGCCTCTAGGGCAAGGGTTTCTGAGAGACCTGCAGGTGGAAAAGATCTGGCTCTCATCTTTGGAAATTTTTTGAAGCTGAGAATCAGTCCCTGGCTTACTACTTCCAGGACCCACTTGTCTGATGTAATAGACATCCAGTCCTGGACGAAGTAAGTCAGCCTCTCCTCTACTGAAATAGGAGAGTCGACCCGGCAGGCCCATCAGGGTGTCTGCTTGGCAGGGGCCTTAGGCTGAGGGGTGAAGCAGCCCTGCTCATCCCCCTTCTGCCTCCTCTGAAGAACCCTCTGTGAAAAGGAGAAGAGGCCTGTGCTTGGTAAAAGGCCTATGAAAAGGCCTGCCCCTGCCCCTAGACTGCTGCCTTTGAGGAGTTGCCTGCCTCTCTTTGGCCTGAGCACTCCTGTAAGTGGTCCTGCACTCATCCATTTTCTTCATGTAATTCTCTGTCTGCTCCCCAAACAGAGAATTACCCACTACAGGAAAATCCATAGCCTTAGCCTGGGTTTCCTGCGAGAGGCTAGTACATCTGAGTCAAGCCATTCTCCGAAGAGCCACAGATGTAGCCATGACTCTTGATGACACATCATTGGAGTCCACAGCAGCATGAAACTGAACTTTTGATGCCTCAATCCCATCTGCAGCCACCTCCTCCAGCTCCTTGGCTAGCTGGGGGGAGGCCTGTTTAGCCAGTGCCAGTACAGTGTCCCACCTGCACTTATGGTACCTGGCTGTATAGGCCATCTAATTCACCTGCCTGAGTCCCAAGAAAGATGCCATGTACTGTTTTTTTGCCATGGCATCAATCTTCCTGGAGTCTTTGTCAGTGGGGTGTGAAGCCAAGAGAATGTTTGCCTTATCACAGGCAGCAGCCTGCACAACCCCAACATGGCTGCATTGCTGATATAAAAACTCTGTATCTGAGCCTGAAAGTGTATACCTCTTGTCCATTCTTCTATCAACAGGAGGTATAGAATTGGGAGACTTCAGGATTTTTTGTGTCTGCTTCCCAAAAGATTTGTGAAGGGGAATAGACAGTCTCCTGGACTCTGGGATGCCAAACATTTCCACAAAATCAGGCTCCTCTTGATCCTTCATTGCCTCCTCCATAGGAAGCTGGAGGGTCTCAGCCACCTTTCTGTAGAACATAAAGTGGGAAGGGGACTCAAAGCCTAGGAGGGGATACACCTGAAGGTTTGTCTGGGGAGATGTCCGGTTCAACAGGCGCATCCAGACTTTCACCATCACCATCATCATCTTCAAACTCCCCCTCCTCCTCAAATCCCGGTTCATAAAATTCTTCAGGGGTATAATCGTGAACCGGGGGAACCGAGCCCCTGCCAAAAGGTGCCGGATTGGTCAGAATCAAGTAGTTTATTCCACAATTCAATCGCTTCTGGCTATTTCCTCGGCGGTCAGAACATGGGCTTCTGGATCCGTACCGGCTGATTCTCTTTGTGTTTTCTTTTTCTCTGAACTGAACCCTCGGGATCGGCTCTCCTTTTGCCTGAAGAAGTATCGCCCTGGTCAGAGGGCACTCCTTCTGGTTCGGTTGGAACTGAACCGGGATGGCCATCTGAACCGGGCTGGCCATCCGGGTCAGCGGACTTCTTGGCCTCCTTTTCCCTCAGTGTACCTAATCTCTTTTCAAGGGTAGATTTGGGAAAGTTTTTACAAATTTGGCAGTCTGAATCGAGGTGTTCAAACCCCAGACAATAAACACAGGTGGTGTGGGGATCTGCCTTAGCAAAGACCTCCCCACACTCACTGAAGTGTTGAAACACAGTGGGCCCTTTTTTTTCTTGGGTTTCTCAGACATGGCCAACCTAATCAACTTGCCCTTTTTTGGCAACCGCCAGGCAAGACTCCCTTATCGGTTCCTAACCATGTCACTGGTCTTGGAAAAAAACGTACCAAATGCCTTTTTTTTAGAACCGAAAAGGACCGGTAACCACACACTAAAGTAAGATACAAGAATCAACAAATGATCGGTTCAGCCAAACCGATCCACACTTTTACAAGTTCCACAAAGAAAAACGGAACAAAACCTATCTAGTACTCATGGTACCACAGAATGAGACTGAACCGACTATGCGGAAATAAATTTCGGTTAAAAACCGACACGTCAACCGACTTTCAAACCGAGCTGCAGGAGAAACCTCCGGAGTGACTGTTCAGTGAGGCGAAGTAAAGAATCTGACGGTTAGATTTCAAAGGGAAACGGACAGAGACACCAACCGAGCTCGAGCTCAGCATTCTATGCTCTGCATAGAAAGTTTAACCCTTTGTTCTCCGGGGCAGTTTAAAGGCTAGGGCTAACTGGATTAGTCAGAATCAATCAATCAATCAATCAATCAAGCAAAATCTTTATTTATTCAGGCGAACATCATTGAGCATAGCTCATTTACAAGATGGACCTGATTGGTCAGAAACAACATAATGGGTATAAATTCACATATATACAAATACAGATTGAGTACAATAACAAAGACTTTAAAATGAACAGATACAATAATATACACATATATACAAGGCGGTTAACCAGTGATATTGGGCACCAAAGCAAAAGGAGGAAAAAAAGGTAAGGCATTGGGGTTTAGGAGAAAAATTGTAATGATGTTAATGGGCGAATGCCTAAACAGATAAGGAGGGGAATCTAATGGGGCAGGGGTGAAAAGGGGTCTGAAGGACTAGGACTTGTGGAAGCAGTTGCATATCTCTGGGAAAAGACTTAGGTACAGCTTTTGAAGGAGGCTATAGGAACGAAAGTGTTCAGCTTCAGGGTCTTTGCAGAGAATTCCAGATGAGTGCTAGAAAGTAGTTGATTGCAGCCCTTCCATGCCGGGTACTGGCCTTTGGAAATTAATGTGATGAGGCTATTGCTTCTAGGGCATATGGCCTTGGAGTAACAAGAGAGAAGCAATCTGAGATGTAGGATGGTAGTTTTGTCAGAGCTTTGTAGATCCATAGAGCAGCATTTTGTTCCTTCTGTGATGTAGGGATGTCCAGCCAACTGCAGCATAGAGAGAACAGTGGTGGTGCTGAAAGGGAAGGTCAGTGATGAATCTTAGAGCTCTATGGTACAAGGTATCCAGTTTATTTAAGTAGGACGGGGAGCAGTGGCCATATAGGAAGTCTGCATAGTCAAGAAGGGATAGAAATGAAGCCTGGATTAGTCTCTGCTTAGATTCTCTGTTTAGAAAATGTTTGATCCTGAAGAAAAGGCCAAGTCTTTGAGTTTTTTCAGGAGCTCTTCAATATGCTGGGTGAAATCAAGCCCGTTATCAATCCAAACCCCCAGATATTTGAATTTGTCTACATACTCAAGGCTCTCTCCAAGGATGGTAGAAAGTTGGGGAAGAATGTTGGTGAGAGAGTGGTAGAAAAAGTATTGGTGGAGAGGAACATAGCTTTAAGGTCTTCTTGGCATTTAATAGAAGCTTCTTTTCAAGTAATTTGTGTTGCAGCAGGGAGAATTCAGATTGTAGTAGATCATATGCCTTTGTTGGTGATGGATTGCTTACATAAAGGACAGTATCATCTGCAAAAAGGTGAACATTAGATTTTGTGAGGCTTGAATCAATGTTGTTGATGTAGATGGCAAAGAGGATAGGGTAGAATACAGCAAGACTTCATGTTGTTTGAAAGGAAATAATGGATGTTAAAAACTTGATCGTGAAAAACGTGAATTCCAACAGCTGAGTGTGGAATATAAGCACCCAGCCCAACAAACTCAGGAGTACAGCACAGAAAATCCTACTGCATCTGCCTCTCCCTGCAATACAGGAAAAAGGGTGAAGAGCTGCACCTTGTCCCAAGTGCCAGGTACTACCACATGGCAGAAACATAAGACATATGGACAAGGTGGAGCCAGTATTGCAACAGCAACGGGATATACCCTAAGAAATATCCCTTAGTAGGGAGAGGAAGGAGTGCTTAAGGAAAAAAGGGAAGAAAAAATGCACATCAAGGATTTTTATTTGCTGGCAATAGGGTATGGAGAGCCACATCACAATTTTGTCTTTATTAAAAGAAAATGAAGATTTACCCTCAAAAGGAGAAAAAGCAGCTCCCGAGAGGGAGAGGCAACAATATGCCAGTGTGCTGAAGCACAACAGGGTGAGCTGCCCAGAAGCCCTGGCTCTTACCTGAGTGGGAAAGGGTGGGCAGGCATGTGAATGAATGATGAAGATATTCTGAAAGGTCAACAGTTACAGTGGGAAAGTACAGTTACGCAAGAACTTACCGTAACAGTAGATCTTCGGGAGAGGCTCTTGCAGTAGGTAATTACATATAGGACTGACGGCGGCTGGTGGCAGGACCCCACGGAAAAATTTCTAGCTAGCAGTCCCTGGCGGGGACGGCCCCCACGTCAGGTGACCAGCGTCACATGACGTCGGTATAAAGCGGTCCCAGACGCCTACTTTCCAGTTCTTTTCCTGCCACAGGCCCGGAAGGCCCGGACGAGAGAAGCAGATATTTCCTCAATGGAAAAGGAGCTGAAAAAGCCTAGGGGATGGAGGGAGGAGTAGATATTGCAAGAGCCTCTAAGATCTACTGTTACGGTAAGTTCTTACGAACTGTACTATCTACTGAGAGGCTCTGCAGCAGGTAATTACATACAGGACAGAATCCCAAGTAGTCTGGAACAAATGAAAAGGCACCGGAGGAGGAACTACTCTAAAAAGTAGCAAATAATCTAGCAGGTCTCAAGAAAGGAGGCCTTACAAGACAGCTAACCCGAAGCCTGCTCTACGGCGAAAGGCAATGTCCAAACTGTAGTGTTTAGTGAAGGTATGGACGGAAGTACAAGTGGCGGCAGCACAGATGTCTGCCGCAGACACGTTCTTGAAACAAGCCGCAGAGGCGGCAACTTCACGAGTGGAGTGGCCTCTGACTTGACCCGGGAGGGTCTTGTTGTACTTGTCATAACAGAAAGTGATGCAATGGGCCAACCATTTTGATAGGCATTGCTTAGAAACAGCATTGCCTTCTCTTTTGTGAGCAAAGGAGACGAACAACTGATCAGTCTTTCTGAGATCCTTTGTCCTATCGGTGTAGTATCTCAGAATCCTGTGAATGTCCATGGTATGGAGCAGGTATTCTCCTTGATTGGAGTACTGAGTGAAGAAAGCAGGTAATTCAATAGACTGATTCAAGGTAGATTCCGCTACCACCTTCGGAAGAAACTTAGGATTCGTGCGAAGAGCTACTCGTTCTTTGTGAAAAATCAAATAAGGGATTTTGCACATCAGGGCCTGGAGCTCGGAAATTCTACGAGCAGAAGTAATGGCCACCAAGAAGAGCATCTTCCACGATAAAAACTTCAAGTCTGCGGAAGCCGCAGGCTCAAAAGGAGGAAGGGTAAGTTTCTCGAGGACAAAGTTTAAGTCCCAAGGCGGAGCTGGGGTTCGGACAGGGGGCCTGAGATGAAGGACCCCTCTAAGGAAAGTTTTGGAGACCTCCAGCTGGGCAAATGCCTGATCAGCGAAAGGGACATGGTAGGCTGAGCTAGCCGCCATATGGACTTTCAAAGAGGAGTGACTGAGACCCAGGTCGAAAAGATGACGCATGTACTCAAGCAGAATGGTTGCAGGACAGGAAAAGGGCTCCACGTTCCTGGACGCAGCCCAGATAGAAAATCTCTTCCATTTCATGGCGTAGGTGGACCTAGTGGAGGGTTTCCTAGCCTCCACCAGAATCTCGGCCACCTTAGGAGAGACGCCAAAACGAGATTGAGCTAGGTCTGCAGGAGCCATGCATGAAGTTGAAGGGACTTCAGTCCCGGATGGACCAGGGTCCCCTGATCCTGGGTCAGCAATCCTGGAGGTAAAGGAAGAAGAAGAGGAGGAACCTCCGAGTATTGTTGTAGAAGAGAGAACCAGATTTGCCTGGGCCAAAAAGGAGTGATTAGAATCATTCTCGCTCCTTCCAAAGCAAGCTTCTGCAGCACACGAGGTACCAGAGGAATTGGGGGAAAAGCATAGACGAATCTGTCCTTCCAGCTTAGAGATAGAGCGTCGCTCCAGAAAGCGTCTCGCTCTGGAGTGAGCGAGCAAAAGATTGGAAGTTTGTCGTTTTGGGAGGAGGCGAACAGGTCTATCTGAGGAGTCCCCTAAATCTGGAAAATGCTTTTTAGAACTTTTTCGTCCAACTCCCACTCGTGTGGTAGAGCTGACGAGTGACTTAGTCTGTCTGCCAGGACATTGTCTACTCCCGGAACGTGGATCGCCGTGAGGTGAAGGTTGTGAAGCGTTGCCCAATCCCAAACCCTCATCGCTTCCCTGCACAGCGGGTAGGACCGAGTTCCTCCCCGCTTGTTGATGTACCACACCACGCACATGTTGTCCGTTTGGACAGCTAGGTGACCGGGAAGGATGTATTGGTGAAGGGCCTGGAGAGCATACAGCACTGCTCAAAGCTCGAGCACGTTGATGTGGAGGACTATCTCCAGCTTTGACCATGGGGTTCGGTGAGGACCCAGATGGGCCCCCCAACCTTCGCCTGAAGCGTCCGTGGTCAGAGTCTGATCGGGGGGAGGATGAAAAAAGACCCCCTGGAATAGGTTCTCTCAAACCATCCACCATTGTAAGTCTCTTGCCATCGGCGAGGAGATCACGACCAGATGATCTAGGTCGTCTACCCGTTGATCCCACTGAGATCGGAGAGTCCACTGAGAGATTCTCATGTGGAGGCGTGCATGCGGAACCATTGGGATGGCCGCCGCCATAAGTCCCAGTAGACGGAGCATCGACCTCGCCGGAACCCTCCTGTGTTCTGATAGGAGGGAAATCTGGGACTGGAGGGAGGCCCCCCTGTCCGGAGGCAGGAAGGCCTTGCACAATGTCGTGTCGAGGATTGCCCCGATGAACTGGAGCCTCTGTGAAGGAACCAGGTGAGACTTGGAATGGTTGATGGTAATACCCAAGCCAGTGAAAACCTGCTGGGTGAGGGAGAGAAAATACAGGAGTCCCTCCCTGGACCGGGCCGCCAGGAGCCAGTCTCCAGGTAGGGAAAAACATGAGCTCCCAAAGAACGCAGGTGGGCCGCTACCACTGCCAGGCATTCGGTAAAGCCTCGGGGAGCTGAGGAAAGACCAAATGGGAGCGCCCGGAATTGGTAGTGGTCCCCCTGGAACGCAAACCTGAGGTACTTTCGTGCGAAGGGCGAATGGGGATGTGCAGGTACGCATCCTGCATATCCAGTGCACAAAGCCACTGGCCCGGCCGAAGCAGGGGCAAGAGGGTTTCTAGGGAGAGCATCCTGAACCTCTTGTATTCCACATATAGGTTCAGGGAGCTGAGATCGAGAATGGGTCTGAGATCGCCCGTCTTCTTTGGTACGAGGAAGAAATGGGAATAGTAACCTGTCCCGTGGAGTTGAGGGGGGACAGGCTCTATAGCCTGTTTCGCAAGGAGAGCAGAGATTTCTTCCCTGACCAAAGGAAGATGGTCCCTTGAGAAAGAGGAGTTCAGAGAGGGGAGACGTGGAGGTTTCTGCAGAAACTCTATAGAGTGCCCCTCTGCTATGATCTGAAGCACCCATGAATCTGCAGTTATACTCTCCCAACCCGGAAGGTGGAGGAAGAACCTCCCTCCTATCGGTTCCTCCGGGGTGTCCGGGCGGTGGGAGAGGGAAGGAGTCAGGTGGTGTGAGGCAGTGCCGCAGCTGGGGCACCCGTTGCTTTTTTGGGCGGCGGGGACCTGGCAGCTGTGGGGGCCTGTGTTTAGTGGCCCGCCTTCCCTGAGGTTTCGCTTGAGGCCGGCTGCGTCTGCGAAAGGGACGGCGCTGTGGGGATGGGGATGGTACATTGAATCAACAGATTTAAGGGCCATCCCCTTCTCCTGCAAATCAGTGATGATGTCCTTGACATCACCACCGAAAAGCACAGAACCCGGAAAGGTGCTTCTTGGATCGCTGACTGCACCTCCGGGACCAGACCTGACACACGGAGCCATGCATGACGCCGAAGACTTACGGCGAACGCAGAGCTCCGTCCAGCGGTGTCCACTGCATCATATGTTGTCCTCAAAATATGACGACTGGCCGAACGAGCAGAATGGACCAGGTCGGCTAACTCCTGCTTGACTTGGGAGTCAGGCAAAGAGTCGATCTTAGATTCCGCCTGGGTAAGGACAGCCTTCTGGTAATCCCCCATATGTGCTACATAATTCAGGGCCCTAATCCCCAGTGTGGAAGAAGCGGATCTTCCTTCCATACTGATCCAGAAGGCGTGATTCCTTATCCGGGGAGACGAGCTAGTAGCTTGGTGTGCTGACCGGCCGTGAGCGGCGCTTAATCACAACCGAGTCTGCAGTGGGTGAGAGTCTAAGTACCCTCCGAGCCTGGTATAGCCTGTCTGACTTCCTGGGAAGTGGGGCTAAAACCGACGGTTGCTTCCAAATGTGGAAACAAGGTGGGTGGAGGCTCGATCCAGGGTGGCACAAGAGTAGGAGCCATAAGGGCAAGTCCAGATGTTCGCAGTTTAACCCGCTGAGGATCTGGCTCAAGGAATGCCACTGATGGATCTGGATCTTCCTGAGCAACTCCGTGAAGGAAGGATCCTCCGGAGGAGACTTCGGAGGAGTCCTTGGCCAGGGCTTGGACGCAGAGCGCGGCTCGTCGTCTTTCTCAGAACAGCCATCAGAAACTTCCGAGGAGTCCGAGAGAGAAGAGGAAGAAGAATCTGAAGCAGAGTAAGACTCCTTAGCTCGTCTAGGGGGAGGAACGGGTTCCTTAGGGGTAATCCCAGAACGCGTGTCCTGCCCCTCTCTGGATCCCGAGGGCAAAGCCCGGGAATCCGGAGGTGGAGAGGGAGTGTGCCATCTGGGGCGTACGGGAGCCGGGGGTGGCACCGTCGCTGTAAGACGGCTCTCAACTTCCTTGGTGAGCTGAGCCTTGGCCTCAGCCCACCAGGAGGCAAGAGTCTCCTGAAGATCCACCGGCGGCCTAGGGGGCGGTGGAGGAGGAGGAGGGGGATAGTTGTATGGAGGAAATCCGTAGGGAGAGTATCTGTAACCTGGCTATGGATATACCGGAGCCGGGTACTGCGGCGTCTAAGGAGTCGGCGCCGGGTACTGTGGCGCAGGATACTGCAAACCTGGGAAAACCGGCGTCGGATAGGACGACGGATACCCAGGCACTGGAGGAGCTGCCGGAGCAGACGGCCCAGCCGGGTACTCCACGGGCGGATCAGCCAGGATAGGCCCGTGGGGTGGAGGGCCCGATGGAAGAGGAATATCTCCCGCCGGCATCAGAGGGGCCGGTGTCGGAACCGGCGTCGGCGGGGCCGGTGTCGGGGCCGGCATCGGAGGAGCAGGCGCCAGGGTAGCCGACGTCAGATCCGGCTCTTCAGGAAGAGGATCGGACGGTAGCCCAGGATCCTGAGTCTCGTCCGGGGATGGAGGGGAAAAATCCTTGGGGTCGGGCAAGGGGGACTGGGGCTCCCCTGACGGCAGCGAAGGCTGTGGGGAGCCTGGTACATCAGATGAAGCAGGGTCTGCCACAGGCTCCGAGGCCCGGCGCACGTCGGAGGAGCCGACGTGTGGCTTAGGGGCCGAATCCTGGCAGACGCTAGAGGAGCCGGCGTCTGACTTCGGGGGTCCCTCGTTGGAGACGGGCTGAGGATGAGAGGAGGCCCGGTCCGAGGGGGACACTGCCGTGCGCCGCCCCGAAGGGTCGAGCGTCTTAGCGGCCTTCTCCCAGCGTACGTCGGAGGAGCCGACGTCCGGCTTAAGGGAGGTGCCCGCACCAGTGGGCGCAAGCCTGCGGGCGGTACTGGGGCTGGAGCCTCCTTTGCCCGGAGGCACCCGGACGGCGGGCTAACGCTCCTCCAAAGCATTGAGGCTGCTGCCGGGTGATCCCCCGAGGATGTTATGCCCGCGACTCCAGCCGGAGTCGCTGAGGAGGAGGCTCTCCGTGCCTTCCTTGTCCCACTTCTTGTGCCCCTTCAGGGAGGTCGACACCTGCCAAGTTTCTTCAACTCTTCTCCATCGCGGACATCTTCTTTTGAGGAGATGGGCTTCGAGGGACTGCTGGCGCTGCTCGCGGGTGCACGTTGAAACGAAGGCAGCAAGGGATAATTTCTGTCGCATCACAGTGGTCGGGGCTCAAGCAGAAAAAGGCAGAGGGAGTGGACCGCCTTTGTGAGGCAGTTGGGCGCCGCATGAGTCACACTTATTCTTTGAAGGGGACAACATATACAGACGTTCACCTGACGATAGAAGTATAAAATACAATACTGAAAACTTTTTCAGAAAAACCGACGAAGTAACAGGACTAAGCGATATGAACTTAACCGCGAGGCGCTGCACGAGCTGACGGCGGGAAAGAACTGGAAGGCGGGCGTCTGGGACCACCCCTTTATACCGACGTCGTGTGACGCCGGTCACCTGATGTGGGGGCGGTCCACGCCAGGGACTGCTAGCTAGAAATTTTTCCGTGGGGTCCTGCCGCCGGCCGGTGTCAGTCCTATATGTAATTACCTACTGCAAGAGCCCTCTCGAAGTAAGATCGTAATTTTCATTTCTTCCAGGAATCAGTCTTCACCATTCATTCATTCACACTGATGTATCAGAGTACCAAGGTTTTCCCATGAAAGTGGAGGAGTAGGTTCTCCGTAAGGGAAGCTATCCCTCAGCCTTTGTGTGCAGGAGAACACTCCGAGGGCAGGGACTACTTATGAGTCTGGCAGGACTCGAGACTCATCTGCGACAGGCCTGGGAGCAGGAGAGTGCCCTAACAACACACACCTGACCCTCTGGGAAAAGAAATGAGTCCCCTGGAAATGAGAGTTGAGCATCTTATGCCGGGCCAGAGGTGCCAGCCGGAAAAGATGAAGCCATGCCATACGCTGAATGCAGACTGCTATTCCTGCCAACCTGGAAGCTACCTCACTGGCATCATTTGATGCCCTTGACTGGTGACATGCCAGCTTCAGGCCCTGGGTAGAAAGGTGAATTGCTTGCTGGGTTGACTCGTGGTCAGACTTAGAAGCTAGGATCTGACCTAGCTTTGACTATAGGCACCTGCTGTAAGCTGCCTGTTTGGAGGGGGGTGGGGGGTTCAATGTGTTTTCTAGGATTCTAGTTTGGTTGGGGTTCAGCAGGGTTTGGTAGGGTATAGAACGAGTTCTGTTTGATTTGAGAAGTAGAAGTCTGGGTTCGAGTTCAGTTTGGTTCGAGTTTGTTTTGTGTGTGTAATTAATCAGTTCGAGTTCGAGTTAGATGTCTCCGACTGCCTCCATGTAGGTTCTCCTCGTCTCACATTGTCTGGGTTCGAGTTCGGGTTTGTCTCTTTTTCTTCTTCTTAGGGTTCATGTTCAATTCGGATTGGGTCAAAATCTAAAAGTTCGAGTTCAGTTCACAGATGAACATTCCCTCTACCTGTTGTGGCATGGTAACAACCCTCCTCTCCCAGACATCTACCTCTGCAGAATCAGTCTTGGGAGGATCATCACGCAGAGGGCGTTTAGGCCCAGTGTGGGTCTGCAGTACCAAAATCCCCGAAGTGGGGTGATGTACAGCTCCTGCAGATAACTTGTAAGCACAGTATGTGTGTTGTACATCCTTTGGGTTTGGAGAAGAGGAGAAAGGAAGGAGTAACACATTCCGGGGTGCCTCCTCAAAGGACTGAGGCCAAGAAGGGATGACAAAAGAGTCATCGCTGAAATCCACAAAAAATCTCAACAACACGGTAGCAGGATTGCGACCTACAAAATACCCCATATTCAGTTCCTTCAGCTTCTCCCTGAGGAACTGCTGGTATGCAGTGTACTCAACATCTGCGACCATGTGGATGGAAAAATCCTCTTCTTCAAAGGAGAAGTAGGAGAGGAGAAGAGGGACCTGGAGGACAGAGGTGCCAGGGCCATGTCCTCAGCTGGGCCCAGTCAGACTACAGGTAGTATTGGTGGAAGACACCTGTTGTTCTTCTGTACTGATACCAAGTCATGGACCCAAGTGAACACATAATATCCAGCAGTTCAGGGAGGGAGCAGAGGAAGTGCTCAGGAGATCTCTTACAGGTGAGGACCTTGCAAACTCACCCGAGTGGAGCCGGCCAATCTCAGAGGTCCGACCCAGAAGTTGCCCTTGGGGGAAGATCCCCAGGTGAGGAGAGCAGAGCCATATATGTCCCACAGGGCAGCCCCGATCCTCACCAGCAACATCAGCTCCAGGTAGAAAGAAGCCACCAGGCTACCACTGGAAACCCAGGTAGTACTGCCTCCGCTACTGGTTACAAGGCCAGTAGCAGGTTCCTCTCCTCACCAAGACTGGTGCTGCCCCCCAGCCAAGCCCTATTCCAGAGCCACAGTCTCTCTCAAAACTGCCCCTGTACCGGGCACCAAGGACGCCACTGGGATCAGACAAGGCACAGCGAATGGCACTGGATGTGGAGGTAGCACAGAGGTTGGAACCTGCACTGTCGGTGGCACCAGAACCAGACCAGGCACTGTTGCTGGCACCAGGCTCAGAACCAGGCCCAGGGTTGGGTCCATCATTGCTGTCTTGTCCCTGAGCCCAAGACCAACGTCATCTTCCTCCTCCTTGTGACAGGGTTGAATAAGGCCCTGTCCCATTTGTTATGCAGAAACACAGAAACATAGAATTTGATGGCAGATAAGGACCGTTTGGGCCAGCTAGTCTGCCCATTTCCCTACTTATTGGATAAGCTGCAGATACTAGTTAACCAACAGCCTACTTCCTCCTACCCCCACTAGAACTGCCTTATGTCTGTCCCATGCATTTTTGAATTCACCCACTGTTTCTGACTACGCAACCTCCTCAGGAAGGCTGTTCCATACATCCACAACCCTCTCCGTGAAAAAATACTTCCTCACATTACCTCTGAGCCGCCTCTATCTTCAAATTGTGCCCCCTTGTTCTTGCACATCTCTTTTTCTGAAAGATTCCCTAGAGGTACTTGAAAGTTTCAATCATGTCCCCCTCTCTCCCTCCTTTCCTCGAGGGTATACATATTAAGCTCCTTTAGTCTCTCTTTGTATGTCTTCTGGTGCAGACCCTGCACCATTTTGGTTGCACTCCTCTAGACGGTTTCTACCCTCTCTATGCCTTTCCGGAGATGGGGTCTCCAGAACTGCACGCAATACTGCAGATGGGGTCTCACCAACTGTCTGTCCAGAGGGATGACAACTTCCTGTTTTCTACTGGTGATGCCTCTCCCTATGCATCTCAGTATCCCCCAGCCAGAGGTGCTAGGACCCAGCAGGAGTCAAACTTTTTCAGGAGGGTCGGCGTAGAGATGGAGCCACGAGGGAGCTGCACTGCGGAGCCAGGGCTCATGAACAGACTATCTTGGTGTTGACCCTCCAACCGTCTCGGTACTTTTTTTTTTCCGAGGAGGTGCAGTGTAACTAACCTACAGAGGACTAACCTAAAAATGGGACACAAGATAGTCCAAATGACCCGTATAAGAAGGGTCAAATAACCAAGTCTTCACAGCCCAAAGACTGAAGGAGTGAAGACCATAAACAGAGAAGTGAGCTCGGGGGATGGCGGGCGGGCGTGTGAATGAGTGGTGGAGAATTCATCCAAGAAGATCAAGAACTACGGTAGGCACGTAATTTCCATATCTTCCTGGACATAAAGTCTCCACCACTCGTTCACACTAATGGGAGAGTACCGAGCTAAAATAATCCCCCAAGACTGGAGGCAGGAGAGAGAGGAGCTCACTTTTTAGGACAGAAGTCTATTAAGAATAGTCCTGCCGGGGGGAAGGGGGGGCGCTGTGGAGCCCGAGCAGACCAGACGCACTTAACACCAACTCTCTCCATTTACGACCTCGGAAGGCACTAAAAGTTTAAAATTTTGAAACGCGAAATGATTTATATATATATTTGAGGAAAGTTCAGTCCTAAGAACAATATGGGAAATCCTCGTTGAGATCAGGGTCAGACTGACTTGAGGAAAAGGAAAGCAACCAGCTACGGGTCCACCGGCTTGCCTGGTGCAAATGGCTGAATCAGCATCTGGACTAAGCACTGAGACTGAAACCCTTCAATCTCTGGGGACTAAAATCCAATGCCTGATTTCACTGGTTTCAGATTTAAGTCAAAAAATGGATGGATTCAATTCCAGAGTAGTGCTACTTGAATCTACAGTCGACATTATTAAAACGGAGATGATAGAAGTTAAGAAGCAGGTGGAGGTAGCAACCAGTGTGACTGCCCTGAGGGTAAAGGAGGAACAGAATTTCAGGGCACGACTAGAGACCCTGGAAAACCAAGTACGTGCTTGCTAATATTAGAATCTTGGGTCTCCCCAAGGAAATTGAGGGGGACCATCCAGTTATGTTTCTCAAAGAATGGCTTACTTAGAAACTGCAAGCAGAAGGAGATCCAGACAGTTTCCATATCCAGAAGGTGTACCATATTATGCCACGCAGTCGCCAGGAGGCCTCCAATAATCCTCATACCTTACTTGCAGTCACAGCCAGCGCAGAAGAACGAGACCAGATTTTAGCACTAGCCAGGAAACAAAGCCCGATTAATCAGGATGGTCAAACTATCCACATCTTCCAGGACATCAGTTTTGCGACACGCCAGAGAAGAAAGAAATTCGATTAATCCACCGTATCCTGAGAGGCTAATATTCCCCAATCTATCGTCTTCCCTGCTAGGCTCCGCACTGTTTATCAGGGCAGGGTCTGGGCCTTCATGGATCCTGTGGATGCAGGTCGGTGGGCTAAGAAGGTACAGGAGGAATCACAGAGATGTAGAACAGAGGAGGAAGGTGACAGTGAAGAAGATGTGGGTTGCCTACCTGAGGACTAACTCTGATTCCAGACTTTTAAGTGGGTGAAAAGGTTATTACCTTGTACTTCTTCATGATTATGGGAGGACTGAGGGATTTTGACATTTGAGGGTAATGCTGATACTCTTGATTAGACCTCCCGTTTTGGAGGCTTTCAGCGCGTGTAATATAACGGGTTGTGTGCTGTTTTTTTTCTTCCTCTTATAGATATAATTTACATTACTTTCTATATAGTCTTACTATATAAGTGGGTCACAAGTTGTTACCTTTAAATATAATTAGTGTGTAGTTCACATTAAGGGAAATTAAACTTAAGTAGACTAGCATGGCAAAACGTTCCCCTGGTGGGGTAGTTCTTGTTAGGTGTTTAAGTTGTAAATTTTACTTTAAGGATTAGCCATGCTGCTCATGGGCTGCTTCTCAGTAACTTACATAACTTTAGCCATAAGTATGAATAAAATTGGCACTTTCCCCACCGATGCTGTATTACTGATATGATGGATGCAATATTTTATCCTGCGATTAATGGACTTCTGCCTTTTGGTACTGTACACTTTATATGGACCGTCGATCATATGGAATGTACTTGATTGTGCCCTAGTTGTAAAACTAATTAAAAAAAAATAAAGTTAAAAAAAAAGAATTGTCCTGCCAAAGGACTGATGCTGTCTGGCATGGACATCCAAGGCATAGTGCTTAACAAAAGTGTGCACGGAGCTCCAGGTAGCTGCATTGCAAATGTCTGCAATGGGTACATTACGAATTTCTGCCGGAGATGCCGTGACTGCTCTGGTAGAGTGAGCGTACACTCTGCCTTCCAGCTTGACCTATGCCATGGAGTAACAGTGGCGAAGGCATGCCACCAACCACGCTGAAATGCACCTGACAGCAACAGGGTGACCTAGCCGAGTCGTGCTGAAGTAGATAAACAGTTGCTGGGCCTTGCAAATTTCTTTCTTTCTGTCCAGATA
This sequence comes from Neoceratodus forsteri, assembly GCA_016271365.2. Classification (NCBI taxonomy): domain Eukaryota; kingdom Metazoa; phylum Chordata; order Ceratodontiformes; family Ceratodontidae; genus Neoceratodus; species Neoceratodus forsteri. The sequence goes on from CM057452.1 coordinate 126,559,044, forward strand.
GAACCGCAAAGCTTTTTTTACATCCACAGAATGAAGGGTATGCTCTCCCTCATTCTGGAAGTTAGCAAAGTAGGCAGGAAGGACTAAAGGTTGATTCAGATGAAATTCTGAGACAACTTTAGGAAGGAACTTAGGATGAGTCCTAAGAACTACTCTGTCCTTCTGGAATACAGTATGCAGGGGGTCTTTGACCAAGGCACGTATTTCTGATACCCTACAGGTGGAAGTAATGGCCACCAGGAAGGCAGTCTTCCAAGTGAGGAATTTCAACTCGCAAGTAGCTAGAGGCTTGAAAGGTTTATGAGTGAGCACGTCTAGAACAAGATTAATGTCCCAGGCTGCAACTGGATGTCTAATAGGGGGGTCTGGTATGCCGAATGCCCTTAAGAAACCTCTTAACTACAGGTAGCTGAGCCAGAGACATAGAGGGTACTGGCTCATGATATGCCGAAATTGCACAAAGAGAACTTTGACTGTGGAGTATTGCAGACCTGTGTTTGAGATAAGAGATACTCCAAGACTTTATTCGGTGGGAAGGAAAAAGGATTCCAAGAGGATTTTCCACACCAGATAGAGAAACGCTTCCATTTAGCTGTGTAGGTTTTTCTGGTAGCCAGCTTGCGTGCAACTAAAAGAATACCTGAAACTCTATGAGAAACATTAAACCTGTTCACCTCTATTTCCTCAGGAGCTAGGCGTGAAGGTGAAATGACCTCAGGTTGGGATGAACTACCGGGCCCCGGGTCAGAAAGTTCGTATGAAGGGGAAGCAGTTTCGGAGAGGTTTCCGATAGCCCGTTGATCAGAGGAAACTAAATCTGACAAGACCAGAACGGGGCAATGAAAATAATTCTGCCCCCCTGTACCTCCAATTTGAGCAGTACTCTCTGAACTAGTGGAAGAGGAGGAAATGTGTACAGAAAACGTTTTGTCCACTGTAGCCTGAATGCATCCCGACAAAAAATGCAGGTCCTGGATTTCTGGAGCAGAAGAGAGGCGGTTTTGCATTGTGTGGGGATGCAAAAAGGTCCAGGTTCGGAGTTCCCCCATTCTTTGAAGAGTGACTGAACTACGATCAAATTGAGAGACCACTCATGAGGATCTGCCTCCGTTCTACGGAGATGGTCCGCCAGTTTGTATTGTACTCCTGGCAGACAGACCGCCTGAATCAGAGCCTTGTGCTCCACGCACCATTCCCACACTCTCATAGCTTCCCTGCATAATGGGTAAGAGGGTGCACTGCCCTGTTTGTTGATGTAATACATCACTGCCTTGTCCGTTTGAAGGAGAATGGTCTTGTGACAGAGTATGTCCTTCAAAGCCTGGACTGCAGAGAGGACAGCCCTCATTTCCAGAAGTTTATGTGGAGTTGAGACTCATCCTGAGTCCACGTGCCCTGGGTGTGGAGATCCTGGCAGTGAGCTCCCCAACCCATCAGGGACGCATCAGTGGTAATGGAGATCTGATGATCCAAAGGGGCGAAGGGATATCCTTCCAGAAGGCTGTCCTCCTGAGACCACCAGGTGAGTGAGTGACAACTTCAGAGGTTCTGTCACCTTGATGGGAAAGGACTGAGGGTGAGTGGTTGGGGATCACTGAGTACTGAGCATCCACTGAGTGGTTCTCATGTGGAGACGAGCCAAAGGTATAGTAAACACCGAGGATACCATGAGACCCAGCATCCGTTGCATCGAGAGAGCTCGCACTGAGCTGTGTTTTCTGATGAAGCGGACCATCTGTAGGATATTGCTCCTTCTGCCCTGCTGAAGAAAAGCTTTTGGGCAGGAAGTGTCCAGAAGGGTTCCTATGAAGAGGAGCTTCTGGGAGGACAGCAACTGCGACTTCTTGAGGTTCAGCAGGATTGCCATGGATGTGAGGAAGTGTGAGGCCATGGCCACGGCCTCCAGAGTGTCTTGCCTGGAGGGGCTTGCTAGAATCCAGTCGTCTAGATATGGGAATACTTGGATTCCGATTTTCCTTAGATGTGCTGAAAGAACTGCACAGCACTTTTGTAAAAACTCGAGGCGCTGAGGATAGCCCAAAGACCAGGACTCTGAATTGAAAGTGTTGACCCAATGCCATGAACCTGAGCTATCTGTGGTGCTTTGGGTGTATGAGAATGTGTTGGTAGGCATCCTGCATGTCCAGGGAGGCTAGCCAATCGTGCTGATGAATCAAAGGTAGCAGGGTACCGAGTGATATAGATTACATAGACAATACTGAGCATAAAGACATTCGTCCGTGAGCTCGCAAGTAACACCTAATTATATCCTTTTATATTCTTCCTTTCCAAGAATTTAGCTGTGTTTTAAATTCCTGCATTGTACTGCTTTCCACAACCTCTCCTAGTAGCATATTCCAAATTTCTGTTACCCTATTACTTAACCAGTATTTCCTTCTATTTGTTTTATATCTATCCTTAACCAGTTGGTAACAATGTGCTCTAGTGTCATATATTTGAGCCCTTTTAACCAAGCCCAGTAAGTCCCATAAGTTAGTATCGGGTCCATGCCCTATATATCAAACACATATCGCTTCTCATTCTACGATATTCCAGGGAATACAGCTCCAAATCCTGCAGTCTCTGCTCATAACTCAATCCATCCAATCCCTTGATTCTCTTTGTAAGTCTCCTCTGTACCCCCTCCATATCAACTTGAACTTTTCCTTGTGAAGGAATTTGTTTAATTTTCTGAGATCCAGAATAGGGCGCATGCCGCCAGTTTCCTTTGGAACCAGAAAGTAATGGGAGTAGAAACAAGTGTTTTGTTGATCCAGCAGAACTACTTCTACTGCCCTGCTGTTCAGAAGGTCTTGCACCTCGGAAGCAAGAAGGTCTGACTGTGCCAGACAGCCTGGGCTGCCGCTTGGGAGGATGATCCATAGGGGGTTCCGACACACTGAGAGAGTACCCCCCTCGTGGATTATCCTAAGGACCCATTTGTCTGATGTTATAGATTTTCACTGGTCATAGAACTGAGTCAGATGTCCTCCTACTGCCGAGGAAGAGTACCCCTCGGACAGCTGAGGTGGGACCTGGGCCAGGAATTCAGAAGAGTGGCACTGGGCGCTTTTGAGCACTGTGCTTTCTGTTGCATTTTCTTTTGCGGCCGACGAGTTTGGTTTCTGTTAAAACCTCCTCTGCCTTTGCCACAAAAGGACTGACTGTTGTGAAACTGACGCTTGATGCCACCTCCCCGAGAGGGACTAGGCGGGGGTCTAGCTGTCTTAATGGCAGACCTAGTCTTCTGAGTGGCCTCTAGTGCTTGCTCTACCTGGGGCCCAAACAGATATATACATCGAAGGGTAAAGCCATGACTTTTTGTTGGGAGTCATTCGTAAAGCCTGAAATACACATCCAGGAATGGCCACGGGTGCAAATGCCAGCCGCCGCCCGCCCAGGAAGCAGTATTGAAAGCATCCATTACAGTCTTAATTTGTTGATTATTGGACTCAATACCTCTAGTTATGGTTTGTAGTAGCTCTTTTCCTTCACTGGAGTCCTGTAACAATGTCCTTGTTACTAGAATTAGTTTTAAAAGAGGGTTCTGCCTCTGACACCATTGAGCCATGAGGTGACACTGAATGGCCCTGATCTGTAACCTGGATTCCAAGACTGTGCCAGTGGCAGATGCCATGTGGCCAGTAGCTGAAGAAAACTGTCTTGCAGTTTTTGGTTCATTCAGCCTAAATGAGCCCGCTATCAGTGGAATACGCAGGGTAAGGGCAGGTAGCCCCTGCCTTGCAGGGTATTTAGCTCTGCTCCTATGAACTGGAGTGTTTGAGCAGACTGAAGGTCAGACTTTCTTTAGATTTATCAAGGACCCTAGAGTGTCCAGGAGACCCTAGGTGAGTTGCAGACTCACTTACTGGAGTGATTCTACCACCACCAGCCAGTCATCTAGATATGGGGAAACTGACACCTCATCTTTGAAGGTGATCCAACCACTGTGTACACTCCTAGAGAGTGACTTGATGAGAGTCTGAACCCGAAGTACTTTGTGTGAGACTCCCTTATGGGAGTGTGGAAATAATTTAAGTAGTGTGATGCCAAGAACCCCTTTAGGTTTTTCCTGGGGTTTGACATGCTTTGTCTTTTTGATTTTCGTGGAGGGGACTGGAGAGACAGACGGACCACTCATCCCCTCTTTTTTTTTTTTAAGCCTGAATCACCCTTCTCAGGGGTGTGTAAGTAAGAGACAGCAGTTTCACACGCAGATTTGGAGGGTGTTGGCTGGTCAGAGCCTGAAGCGCCCCTATTTGGTCTCTTTTGCAACCTTTCTAGTCCTTTTCCCACTGTTGTTAGTGGAAGGAATTTGAGTTCAGAGACAAATCACTGACTCACTACATCCAGGACCACTTGTCTGTGGTGCCAGAAATACCCCTGCTGTGGGTATTGCTGATACTGAGGCACAGCCCTAGCTTGATAGAAAAAGGGGCTTGCTGTGTGTGTGTGTGTATGTATATATATATATATATATATATATATATATATATATATATATATATATATACATACATATATATATATCTCCACCTTTTTCATGTAAGCCTTTATCTTTCTCCAAAGAGGAAATTACCCACGACTGGAAAGTCTATAACCTTGGTTTGGGAATCCTGATTGAGGTCTGTGAGCCGCAGCCAGGCAGACCTCCTCTGAACCACTGTACTTGCCATCCATCTGGCAGCAGCCACTTGAACTGTTATTTGGCTGCTCCCAAACCAAATGTAGGTGTTTCAGCTAGATCATCTGACAGGGGAGTCTGGGCCTTGGCTGACATTGCAGGGGCCGACTACCATAGTGACTTTGGTATTGACATAAGCTTGAAAAGTCTGTGCCTGCCTGATGGCCAAGGAACCTGATAAATATCCCTTTTTAAAACATGTTGTCAATTTTTCCTGGAATCCTTGTTAAGAGGATAGGATGCCAGGGGAATCTTTGCCTTGTCACAAGCTGTCACTTTAACCACTCCCTGGTGGACCGGTTGGGGGAATAAGTTTCAGTTCCCTCCCTGTCCAGCTGATATTTCTTAAGCACCCTCTTATCCAGAGGGGGAACAGAGCTTGGAGTTTGCAAAATCTTTAAAGTATCTTCCCTGAAGAACTGTATTCACAAGAATGGGAAGCTTTTAGTGGGTGTCAGCCCAATCTTTCTCACCAATGTGAAGAATGAGGAATAATCCTCAAATGTTCTGTGGGGAGAGACAAACTCATGTTCAGAGGAAACCTCAGATTTAATAGGTTCTCCTCCATTTCATAATAATTACATATTCTTCCTTTTATATATTAGGAAGACTACTTTGCAAAGGCCTGCTGCTGACAGACAGCCCTTGTAAGCCTGAAAGTGTTTTCTTTAGCCGTTCCAGGCATCTCTCCACACTTTTTCCCCAGGAAAGTTTACAAATTTCACAATATTCATTTAGGTGATCATAGCCAAGGGAAGCAACACACAACTGTGCTTACCTGTCTTGGAAAATACTTTGAAGGAGTTGGCAGGCTTTATAGCAGGCACATAAGTCCCCAAAATGTTGTCAGCAGGGGGTTATGTGTGTTTAGTTTTTTTCAGTTTCACTGAGGGAACCAGGGAGTCAGTCAGTTCAACGAGCCTCTTAAAAACTGCTTATATGCCCATCTCAGGGTAGCAGTTACAGTATTTGTTGTGGAGTCACCCACAGTAACTTAGGGCATCAGCTGGTTAGAGCTCGAGGGACACTTAGGTGGTGATAATTTTTTTTGTTGTACTTTATCCAGGCATTTCAGTAGTTTTTTCAGGACATGTAATGCAGATTTCATTCTGCTTTTAAATGTTGATGTCCAGATAGGCAAAACAAGAGAATGTTTGCCTTAAAATTTCACCACACTGAATACAAGGTTTGAAACCGGGATCACTAGTTTCTTCTAGGTTTTTATGACATTTTCAATGTAAAACCAATAACAGTTCAACCACTAAAAAATATT